>CM037154.1:42530521-43153021 GCA_020921065.1 Vaccinium darrowii
AAAATCTGATTGCCCTACTACTAGGCATAGCACGTGCCTGATGATTTCACCAGAGATGGTGATTAGCTCGGCACCACGAAGGGTACACGTGAGCCCTGTGCCGAGCTGGTTTGGCCACGAGTAAGGCTAAGATGATTGAATAAATTAAATATACCAGGATGTGTTGGCTCGGTATAGGTCACAGGGGAATGCCCCTGATATGGCCGAGCTAGCAGAGCTATGAGTAAAGCTTAAATAGCATTCTGGGATACATAAATTCAGCTCGGCGTGAGTAGCTGGGTTATGTACGAGTCATGCTGAGCTACGTGGAAGCACGGCACCGCCACGGATAAGGCGGTGAGACATTCTAGAATATTCTACAGCGGTTCCTTATGAGATAAGGAGCGATCCCGCGAAATAAAGGATCGATATGGGAAATCCTAATGTGATTAGGAGTATACCCCATATAGGGAAGAATCCTATATGGAAAGAAAGACCTCTGCCAGACGAGATCTGGTAGGGGGACCCGTTCCTAATAGGAAAGTCCTATTAGAAATGGGATTCCTAAAGAGAATAGGAAATAAGGAGCACGAAATGCCTAAATTGATGGAACATCTACACCTATAAATACAAGGCGATAACCATGACAAAAGGTACGCTGTGAAACCTATTTTCATACGCATTGTGATTTGAGAATCCAAGTACGTGATACTAACTTAGGCATCGGAGGGCCTTTGCCAACGAGAGGCAAAGGTGCTCTAACCCTTTTTCTGTCTTGCAGATCTAGGGTTGGTTCGAGGAAGCACGTGATCCAGCAATACGTGGAATTTTCCCCGTACAATTGGCGCCGTCTGTGGGAAAGCTTACGAAAAGTTCGTCTCCCTCCAATAAAGGATCAACAATGGTGCTTTCAGAGCCCCTTTTGTGCACCCCGAGGAGGCAAGAAGTGGAAGACGATGGTGGGACCACGTTGGTGTACACCACAAGAAAGGGCTCAAGGGTGGAAAAAATCCCCGCGGTACTAAGAGCACCACAGAAAAAACCAGCAAAAAAGAGGTTTGACATAGGGAATATCCCTGAGATTCCAAAATTCAGGGATACACGCCTAATACGCCATGGTTCTCCAAGGGCGAGACACTCAAAAACACCACCAAGAGGTGGGGAGGCCTCCACCCGACGTGAACGGGACAGGAGCCCCCCAAGAAGGGATGGTCACAGGCACACAAGGAATCGAGAGAGGGAAGATAGCCTTGACAGAAAAGAGCAAGAGGCAGAAGAATTGGCCCGTGAAGTCACTCGACGGGAACGAGAGATTCAGGACCTGAAGAAACAACTCCAAGAAAAAGAGAAGGACTTACGTTCACGGACGAGATCCGTGCATTATGAGGAAAAGGGAAGAGATCGTCACCACAACAACGCCTCCACCGACCGAGCTGCCTCTCCACGAAAAAGGAGAGACAGGAGTGTTTCTGTGGAAAAAAGAGAAAGAAGGAAGCATGCTAGGGACAGATACGAGAGATCTGGATCCAATGAGCATATTCCCGAGCGGCACACAAGGAGGGGGGATGCCGGCCGAGCTGAGGGAGATCCTAAAACTGCAAGAGAAGCAGCTAAGGAAGCCCTAGGCCAGATCTCAAAGTCGCCGTTGGCCCACTGGATTCGTGCAGAAAAGACACCGAGCAGGGTGAAACACTCAGCGTTCATCCCTTATGAGACTAGCACGGATCCTGTGGCTCACATCCAACACTACCAGCAAGCCATGTTCATGCATGAGCAAGATGATGCTTTGCTATGCAAGATGTTCCCTTCCAGCTTGGGAAAGGTGGCTCTGAGTTGGTACCACAAGCTCCTAGAAGGGTCAATCCTATGTTGGGCTCAACTAGCTGAAGAATTTACTGCTCGGTTTTTAACAAGCCGAGCAGCTCCAAAGACTTTTGATGCATTGACTTCTATGAGACAGAAGGATGATGAAACACTGCGGCAATACTCCAAACGCTATTGGGAAACCTTCAACGAGATTGAAAACTGCAGCGAGGAGTATGCTCTCGCAACATTTAAGACAAGCTTGCCCATGCATAGTAAGTTACGGGAATCACTTACTATGCATCCAGTAAAAACGGTGGCCAAACTCATGGAAAGAATCCAGGAGCATGCTCGGGTGGAAGATGATATTTTGCAGGCTGGAGGAAGGATTGTAGCAGGGCAACCTCAGCTTCCGGAAAAGAAGTAGAGTCAAGGGCATACAAGAAGGAGTACATAACAGGACGGAAAGACTACACTCAGCAAAAGAAAGAAAAAGCTGATCCAGATCCCAAGTCCTACTTCAGCGTTATGGCAACTTTCAACATCCCCATCTATAAGATGTTGTACAGGATCAAGGGCGAACAGTGGTTCAGAAGGCCCCCAAAGATGACTGGGAACCCAGAAAAGAGAAGAGCCACTAACCAGCATTGTAGCTACCATAGAGACTGGGGGCACATGACTGAGGATTGTGTGGAGTACAAGAAATTCCTGAATGAGAAGGTGGCAGAGGGCCATCTCAAAGAATTTTTGGCTGATAGCAAAAATGATGCCGAGCTGATAGAAGATTTGGACTACGAGAAAGGTCCAAAAGGGACGATCCATATGATACATGGACTCGTTGCCCCTTACACCAACAATGAGATAAGGCACATCCAGAGGGTCAACGAGCAAGCAAAACAAGTAATGAAGCTCGGCATGAAAAGGCCGAGGGCGGAAGGAATCACGGAGACCCCAATCACCTTCACTGATGATGATCTGGAGGGGGTATCAGTGCCCCATAACGACGCACTAGTAATCACCCTACGAATAGGGGAGTACGACGTGGAAAAGATCCTTGTTGATCAAGGGGCCAGCACAGAAATTATGTATTACGATACTTTCAAAAGGATGGAGCTCCCAGTAAGCTCGTTGCAGAAATGTCTTATCCCCCTAGTTGGTTTCAGTGCACAGACGGTGTGGCCTATGGGAAAGGTCACACTACCCGTCCGAGCTGGGTCAGTAGTGCTAAAAACTGATTTCCTTGTGGTGGACATCCCTTCTTCTTATAACGTGATTATAGGGAGAACTTGGATGCACAAGATGAAGGCGGTCTCCTCAACTTATCACCAAAAGATCAAGTATCCCGGAGCAGATGGAATAGAGTGCATCAAGGGAAACCAAAAGGTGGCCGATCAGTGTTTCACCATGGTCTTGAAGAAATCCCCAAGGGCCGAGCTGGTACAAACGGTTGAAGTCCCAGACCAACCGACTTTGGAGGACGTCGGGGGTGACCCTGCTGGAGTGGGTAAAATTTGATTACCCTACTACTAGGCATAACACGTGCCTATGGCAGTCACCACGAAAGGGTGAATAGCTCGGCACCACATAGGGTATTCGTGAGCCCTGTGCCGAGCTGGACTGGCCATGAGTAAGGCCAGAATGAAAGGAAGGAACTAATGTACCAGGATGTGCCAACTCGGTATAAGTCATGAGGGGGATGCCCCTGGTACGGCCGAGCTGGTGGAGCTACGGGTAAAGCTTGAATGGCATTCTGGAATACATGGACTCAGCTCGGCGTGAGTAACTGAGTTATGTACGAGTCATGCCGAGCTACGTGGAAGCACGGC
Source organism: Vaccinium darrowii (assembly GCA_020921065.1). Classification (NCBI taxonomy): domain Eukaryota; kingdom Viridiplantae; phylum Streptophyta; class Magnoliopsida; order Ericales; family Ericaceae; genus Vaccinium; species Vaccinium darrowii. The sequence goes on from CM037154.1 coordinate 42,534,130, forward strand.
ACCGCCACGGATAAGGTGGTGAGACATTCCAGAATATTCTGCAGCGGTTCCTTATGAGATAAGGAGCAGTACCGTGAAGTAAGGGATTGACATGGGAAGTCCTAAAGTGATTAGGAGCATGTCCCATATAGGAAAGAATCCTATATGGGAGCAGAGACCCTTGCTAGACGAAATCTAGCAGAATAAGGAAACTCGTCCCTAATAGGAAAGTCCTATTAGGAAAAGGATTCCTAAAGAGAATAGGAAACAGGGGCACGTGATGCCTAAATATGAAGAACATCTACACCTATAAATACAAGGCAATAACCATGACAAAAGGTACGCTGTGAAACCTATTTTCATGCGCATTGTGATTTGAGTATTGAGAGTACGTGACACTAACTTAGGCATCGGAGGGCCTTTGCCAACGAGAGGCAAAGGTGCTCTAACCCTTTCTCTGTCTTGCAGATCTAGGGTTGATTCAAGGAAGCACGTGATCCAGGGTTACGTGGTTTTTACCCCGTACAATTGGCGCCGTCTGTGGGAAAGAAACGAAAAAGCTCAATCTCTCTCAACGGAGATTAACAATGGTGCTTTCAGAGCCTCTTTTGTACACCCCACGAAGGCAGGATGTAGAAGATGACGGTACCACGCTTGTGTATACTACGAGAAAGAACACAAGGGTGGACAAAACTCCTCTGGTTTTAAGGGCGCCACAAAAGAAACCAGCAAAAAAGAGGTTTGACATAGGGAGTATCCCTGAGATTCCAGAATTCAGGGATGCACGCCTAATACGCCATGGTTCTCCAAGGGCGAGACACTCAAAGACACCACCAAGAGGTGGGGAGGCCTCCACCCGACGTGCACGGGACAGGAGCCCCCCAAGAAAGGATGGTCACAGAAGGAATCGAGAGAGGGAAGATAGCCTTGACAGAAAAGAGCAGGAGGCAGAAGAATTGGCCCGTGAAGTCACTCGACGGGAACGAGAGATTCAGGACCTGAAGAAACAACTCCAAGAAAAAGAGAAAGACTTACGTTCACGAACGAGATCCGTGCATTATGAGGAAAAGGGAAAAGACCGTCACCACAACGACGCCTCCACCGACCGAGCTGCCTCTCCACGAAAAAGGAGAGACAGGAGTGTTTCTGTGGAAAAAAGAGAAAGAAGGAAGCATGCCAGGGACAGATACGAGAGATCCGGATCCAATGAGCATATTCCCGAGCGGCACACAAGGAGGGGGGATGCCGGCCGAGCTGAGGGAGGTCCTAAAACTGCAAGAGAAGCAGCTAAGGAAGCCCTGGGCCAGATCTCAAAGTCTCCGTTGGCCCACTGGATTCGTGCAGAAAAGGCACCGAGCAGGGTGAAACACTCAGCGTTCATCCCTTATGAGACTAGCACGGATCCTGTGGCTCACATTCAACACTACCAGCAAGCCATGTTCATGCATGAGCAAGATGATGCTTTGCTATGCAAGATGTTCCCTTCCAGCTTGGGAAAGGTGGCTCTGAGTTGGTACCACAAGCTCCCAGAGGGCTCAGTCCTATGTTGGGCTCAACTAGCTGAAGAATTTACTGCTCGGTTTTTAACAAGCCGAGCAGCTCCAAAGACTTTTGATGCATTGACTTCTATGAGACAGAAGGACGATGAGACACTGCGGCAATACTCCAAACGCTATTGGGAGACCTTCAACGAGATTGAGAACTGCAGCGAGGAGTATGCTCTAGCAACATTCAAGACAAGCTTGCCCATGCATAGCAAGTTACGGGAATCACTTACTATGCATCCGGTAAAAACGGTGGCCAAACTCATGGAAAGAATCCAGGAGCACGCTCGGGTGGAAGATGATATTTTGCAGGCTGGAGGAAGGATTGTGGCAGGGCAACCTCAGCTTCCGGAAAAGAAGCCAGTAGAGTCAAGGGCATACAAGAAGGAGTACGTAACAGGACGGAAAGACTACACTCAGCAAAAGAAAGAAAAAGCTGATCCAGATCCCAAGTCCTACTTCAGCGTTATGGCAACTTTCAACATCCCCATCTATAAGATGTTGTACAGGATCAAGGGCGAACAGTGGTTCAGAAGGCCCCCAAAGATGACTGGGAACCCAGAAAAGAGAAGAGCCACAAACCAGCATTGCAGCTACCATAGAGATTGGGGACACATGACTGAGGATTGTGTGGAGTACAAGAAGTTCCTGGATGAGAAGGTGGCAGAGGGCCATCTCAAAGAATTTTTGGCTGATAGCAAAAATGATGCCGAGCTGATAGAAGAATTGGATTACGAGAAAGGTCCAAAAGGGACGATCCATATGATACATGGACTCGTTTCCCCTTACACCAACAATGAGATAAGACACATCCAGAGGGTCAACGAACAAGCAAAACAAGTAATGAAGCTCGGCATGAAGAGGCCGAGGGCGGAAGGAATCACGGAGACCCCAATCACCTTCACTGATGATGATCTGGAGGGGGTATCAGTGCCCCATAATGACGCACTAGTAATCACCCTACGAATAGGGGAGTATGACGTGGAGAAGATTCTCGTTGACCAAGGGGCCAGCACAGAGATCATGTATTACAATACTTTCAAGAAGATGGAACTCCCTCCAAGTTCATTGCAAAAGTGTCTGGTTCCATTGGTCGGCTTTAGTGCACAGACAGTATGGCCTATGGGAAAGGTCACACTGCCCGTCCGAGCTGGATCGGTGGTTCTGAGCACAGATTTCCTTGTGGTAGACATCCCTTCTTCCTATAACGTGATTATAGGAAGAACATGGATGCACAAGATGAGGGCAGTTTCTTCAACTTACCACCAGAAGATCAAGTACCCTGGGGCAGACGGCATTGAATGCATTAGAGGGAACCAGAAAATGGCCGACCTGTGTTTCAATATGGTTTTGAGGAAATCACCAAGGGCCGAGCTGGTACAAACGGTTGAGGTTCCAGACCAACCAACCTTAGAAGACGTTGGAGGTGATCCCACTAAGAAGGTGGTGGAAGGGTTAAAGAAGATACGAATTCAAGAGGACGATGAAGAAAGGTATTTCCTGATCGGCGAGACCCTCCCCGAGCTGGAGGAAAGAGATTTGGTCGCCTTTCTTAAAGGCCACATCGATGTATTCGCTTGGACCCCCCAGGAGATGCCTGGGATAGATCCTGAAGTCATATGCCACCACCTGAACGTGGACCCGCAGCACAAGCCAGTTGTGCAGAAGGCAAGGAGGTCGGCACCACAGCACGCAGACGCTGTGATTGAAGAGGTAGAACGGCTACTAGAAGCGGATGCCATACGTGAGGTAAGCTATCCAGATTGGTTGGCCAACACTGTGGTGGTCAAGAAGAAGAACGGAAAGTGGAGGGTATGTGTGGACTTCACAAGCCTCAACAAAGCATGTCCCAAAGATAGCTTCCCTCTACCCAGAATCGATCAGCTTGTGGACGCTACATCGGGCTATGAGAGGATGAGTTTCCTTGACGCATACCGGGGATATCATCAAATAGCCATGCACGAGCCCGACCAGGAGAAGACATCTTTCATTTCACCCAGGGGGCTCTACTGCTATAAGGTTATGCCGTTTGGGCTGAGGAATGCTGGAGCAACCTATCAGAGATTGGTGACCAAAATGTTCAAAGAACAGCTCGGCAAGACTATGGAGGTCTACATCGACGACATGGTAGTCAAAAGCAAGTTGAAGCCTGACCACCTAGCCGACCTAAAGGTAACCTTCAACATCCTGAGGAAATTTAAGTTAAAGTTAAACGCTTCCAAGTGTGCCTTTGGAGTCAGCTCAGGGAAATTCCTTGGGCACTTAGTGACTAAAAGAGGGATTGAAGCCAACCCGGATCAAATCACGGCTCTGCAAGGCCTTCAAAACCCAAAGACCACGAAGGAGGTCCAAAGGCTAACAGGGATGGCAGCAGCACTCAATCGCTTCATCAGCAAATCCTCAGACCGCTGCAGACCTTTCTTTCAACTTCTGAAGAAGAGAGAAGGATACGAGTGGGGAGCCGAACAGGAACGGGCTTTCCAGGAGTTAAAAAACTACCTATCATCACCCCCCTTGCTCTCTACTCCAGAAGTTGGGGAGCGGTTGATACTATACTTAGCAGTATCTGATCATGCGGTCAGCTCGGTCCTCCTACGAATAAAAGGGACGGAGCAGGCTCCAATCTATTTCGTGAGCAAAACATTGTTAGAAGCTGAGACACGTTACCTACCATTGGAAAAACTGGTATATGCCCTCATTGTTGCATCAAGAAAGCTGCCCCATTACTTCTTACAACATCCCATCACCGTATTCACTGAATACCCATTAAGGGCCTTGCTCAGGAAAGCAGATTTCTCTGGTAGAATTTCCAAATGGTCAATAGAACTAAGTTAGTTCGACCTCGATTATCAGCCCAGAACAGCAATCAAAGGGCAGGTTTTAGCTGATTTCATAGCAGAATTCGCTCCGACAGTAGCCCCACCACCACCAGGTCTCCACGAGAAGGAGCAAGTCAGTAATCCTGAGCCACCAACGAGAACGGCCGACCTGGATCCAGACGAATGGAGGCTTTACGTTGATGGGTCAGCTTGCAACAAAGGATCTGGAGCAGGGGTTGTGCTTTTCTCTCCAGAAGGACTGATCCTGGAGCATGCACTACGGCTGGGATTTAGTGCCACAAACAATGTAGCAGAATATGAGGCTCTGCTAGCTGGACTGAGAAGTGCTCTAGAGCTCAAGGTACATAAATTACGAATATTTTGTGACTCCCAACTAGTTGTTAACCAGCTTTCAGGGGAATACGCTACGAAAAGCGAAAAGATGGCTGCGTACTCAGAAGCAGCCAAGGATTTGCTAAACAAATTTGATAGGATCCATATCCAGCAGATCAGCTCGGGACAGAATGCACATGCAGACTCACTGGCCTGTCTTGGGTCAGCAGTCAAGACGGAGTATCGCCGCACAGTTACGGTGGACTATCTGGGCGAACCAAGCATTGGCCGAGCCGTGGAAATCGTAATGGAAACAGAGCTTGGGCCGAGCTGGATGGACCCAATAGTGGCATGCCTACGAGATGGGACTTTGCCAGAAGATAAGAGGGAAGCACACAAAATCAAGACCAAGTCAGTACGCTTTTGGCTCTCTCCAGAAGGTAAGCTTTACAAGAAATCTTTCCTTGGTCCATATTTATTGTGTGTACACCCAGCCCTTGTTCAGAAATTCCTCCATGAGATACATGCTGGAACTTGTGGGGGACACACTGGTGGTAGGTCCATAGCCCACCGAGCAATATCCCAGGGATATTGGTGGCCGTACATGCAAGAGGATGCAAAGGCTTTCGTTAGGACTTGCGAAAGGTGCCAGAGGTTTTCACCCCTCATCCGAGCTCCAGCAGAGGACCTGTTGCCTCTAACCAGTCCATGGCCATTTGCCCAGTGGGGATTGGACATCGTAGGACCTCTCCCTATGGCAACAGGGAAACGAAAGTTCCTACTCATTGGCACTGACTACTTCACCAAATGGATAGAGGGGGAAGCTCTTGCCAAAATCACAGAAGCTATGGTGGAGAAGTTCGTCTGGAACAAGATAATCACGAGGTTCGGGGTGCCCTACTCTATTATCTCAGATAACGGGTCCCAGTTCGGCAAGAAGTTCAAAGCCTTCTATGCTCAGTACGGCATCAGAAATTACTACTCGACCCCTGCCTACCCGCAGAGCAATGGCCAGGCAGAGGCCTCCAACAAGACTATCCTGAAGAGTCTCAAGAAGAGGTTGGAAACGAAGAAGGGAAAATGGCCAGATGAGCTTCCAGCCGTGCTTTGGGCTTACAGGACCACCCCACGGCGATCTACAGGAGAGACGCCGTACTCCTTGGCATATGGAACAGAGGCAGTGATTCCCCTAGAGGTTGGTTTGCCAACCATCCGCACTACTCTTGTGGAGTCAGGGGGCAACGATAAAGCCCTGGCCGAGCAGCTAGACCTCGCCGAGGAAAAAAGAGAGCGGACACTCATTACCTTGGTAGCATACCAAGAGCAGCTACGAAGAAGCTACAATAAGAAGGTGCAGCCAAGAGAGTTCAGGGTTGGTGACCTAGTCCTGAGGAAGGTCTTGGCCAACACCAAAGTATCCTCAGACGGAAAGCTTGGACCGAACTGGGAAGGCCCATACAAGATTGTAGGAATCGCTGGCATTGGGGCCTATCGCTTGGCCGACCTGGATGGGGATCCAGTCCCACGACCATGGAATGTCCAGAACCTTAGAAAATTCTTCCAGTAATCTGTTTGTGTGATTACGAATACAATCACATTTCTGTTAATAAATTCGAATTTGTTTTTAGTTGGGATTACGAGTAAAATCACCAACATTAGTTATTCAGATTTTTTGATATTTCTAGCATTGGTGAAATGTTATCACAAATTTTGGCTAATATGAACCGCAATTTCCACTTCAAAATATGGATTCCTATTGGGGAGCAGTGAATATGTGTATTTGCAACGAATATTGCACAAAAGATCCTAAGTATGAAAAAACTTAGGGTTTTGCAACGAATATTGCACGAGACGATTCTAAGTATGAAGAAACTTAGTTTGCAACGAATATTGCACGAAACGATTCTAAGTATGAAGAAACTTAGTGTTTACAACGAAATACTAAGTATGAAGAAACTTAGTGTTTACAATAAAATGCTAAGTATGGAGGAACTTAGTATTATACACTTCTAAGTATGAAGAAACTTAGTTTGAGCAGAATGCTAAGTATGAAAGCCTTAGTCTAAAACGAGTAGTACGAAGAAATGCAGCTCGGCGAACAAATATTGCAACAAAGGGCAAACAAAAACCCTAAAAAACAGAATCAAAGAGTAGAACTGGTCACCCAGGACCAACTATCAGCAAAACCAGGAAAAAGTAAAGTACGAGCATAACAAACCAGAGTATTGAACGGGCCACAGACGGCCGAGCAAAGACCACGCAGGGCCAAGGAAAGAGTTTCAGAAAAACGTAAAAGGCATTAAGCCTCTTCACTGTGCTCATTTGCAACAGTGGCAGCATCGGGATCAGCATCCGTACCCCCAGCAGAACCCTCAGCAGCACCACCCTCCGAGATGGTAAGATCGGTAATGGGTTCATCTGTCTGAGTCTGAGGTTGAGCTTCCGGAGTGGGCTGAGCTTGAGCATCGAGATTATCCTGAACAGCAGCCATCGCACTTGGAAGCTCCATGTCGGTCCAGAAGGGGGAAGACGGATCCACCCCGAGCTTGGTGAGGCACCGTTTCCACGCTGCACCCCAGATAGTGTCCTGCACTATTGGCATCTGGGCTCTGTAGTGTTCCGTCACCTCCAGCACGGCCCTATCATACTCAGCTGCGGCTTTTACATTGGCCGCAGACAGGTCCAGGTGCAGGCGCTGCTCCGTCTCCTCGGCCTGTCTTTTCTGCTCGGCCAGTTCTCCCTTCAGTTCCTCAGCCAGCTCCCGAGCTTCCTTGAAAGACTCAGCATGTTGAGCACTCTCTCTCTCCGCCCTCTTTTGCTCCTTTTTTAGCTCTTTCTCAGCGTCTTTGGCCCTCTCAAATCCCACAGACGCCTTCTGCATGATCTGCAAGGCCAGGAACACAACATCAGGAAAGGTAGGGACTTAAGTACAACAGGAAGAGGATGAGGGGTTTTTCCTTACCTTGGCACTTGATTGGAAAATTGACTTCATAAGCACCTCGTAGGAGTTGTTCCTTTCCCTGTCAATGTCATTAGGGAGGAGAGCGGCCCTGGAGACACCGAATGCCACATCGGTGGAGGAGATCTTGTCAATCATATTGAGAGGGGTGCCGTCGGGGCGTACGAGTGGCGGGGCCCAGGGCTGCACTAGAGGAGGTGAATGAGAGAGGGGCCGGCTTGAGCTTGAGTCCCCTATCCTCCTCCTTTGTGAGGGAGGTTGGGAGGCCAGAGGACTCTCTGCAGGCCTCTTGTCCCCTTGTGGCTCAGGGTCAGAAGCACCAGGCACTTGAGAAGCAGTGACAGCTGGGTTGACGGGGGGGGGGGGGGGTGGCACGGGATGTCCGCCCTCCAAGATTCAGCACATCCAGGAGGTTGATCGGTTGGATAGGCATTTCTGGTCTGTCTGGAGAAGGGGAGTAGCCTCGGGAGTCGTCCGAGTCAGCAAGAAGCTCGGATTGCTCGGCTAGAGAGTGGACGAGTCCGCGGTGGTCAAATCCAGCAGCTTCTTCTTGTTCTTCTTCTTCTTCTCCTTCCTCTGCGTCTTCTTCAGTTATTCTGCCAGAGGTGCTCGGCTCTAGGTCAGTACGTACGAGGATTGGGATAGCAGTCTGGATCTCTGGCACATGAGCAAGGGTGACTTGCCGTTGCAGGTCCTCAGGTGCTTGGGACCGTGTTGACCTCCGCCTAGCTCGGCCTCTGCGGACACGCGTCCTTTCACGATCAGCAGGTCGGCCTGTGGCAATCACGGAGTGGGGTGGTGGCCAGGCGTGTCTTGACCTGCGCTCTCCTTCCCTCCTGATGTTGCCCCAGTAGAATGGTGTGTAACCGAGCAAGCGGTGAGCTGAACGTCCGAGTCCTACAGGAGTCGGTTCGAAGCCGTCCCACCAGAGGGCTTTGGCAATATCCTCGCGGTGGAGCTTGCCGTGGATCAAGCGGCCACCGTGGTTGAGATTATCCGCTGCAAACAACATAGCATGAGAGTGGTCAGCCACAGTTAAAAACATTAGAGTAATGAAACCAGCTCGGGAATAAAAATACTAACGTAGTCCGCCAGTAGAAGTGGGGCAGGGAAGGCCGATGATCTTCCCCTCAGCGTCCCTAGGCTGCCAGCTGCCAGTGACTACGAGATAGTCATCTGCCTCTCCCTTTGAGGAATTTGGTAGATCGGTGATGAGCTTCTGTTTTGGGTCCCTAGCTTTAAAGTAATAGTTTTTGTGCTCTGTAGGGACCACACTATAGAGGTAGTGCAAATCCCACCAATCGAGGTGAAGGCCGAGCAACTCGTTAAGGGCAACGGTGCCCATGACTACCCTAACGAAATTAGGGCAGAGCTGCATAGGGTTCAATTGACATCTAAAACAGACCTCTCTGAAAAACGGGTGTAATGGGAGCCTAAGGCCTCCCTCGACTATGAAGATCAGGGGAATGTGGATCTTATCTTCAGTTTGACCTTGTTCTCTCAGATCATCTTTATTGTCTAAACGGAATTGAATATCGGCAGGGATACTATATTTACGACGAAATTCTGCGATTTTCTCAGGGGTACTCAAAAGGGCCCTATATCTACCCATTTGTTCTGAAAGTTAGGGTTTCACAGTAGAAACCCAGAATGACAAGAAGATGAACAGGAACTAAGAATGAAACCTAGGGGTTTTGACGGATAACGGGAAATCTAAAGTCAAGAAGACGTACTTACCTGATAAGGGGGCCTAAGATGACACTTTCCGGCGAAGACGGGAAGCGTTTTCCGACGAGAAACGGAAAAGACTTGGTTGCAGAAGGCACAGAGTGGCGTTGATGACAGACGAAGTGCTCTTTCTCTCTAGCCTTTCTTCAGATGTAATGGAAGAAGGAGAAGGGTTTTGGGGGGTTTTGGGGGAAAAGGGAAAAAAATAAATAAAATAATCATTATCCCGCCCAAAAACCCATGAAGTGGAACGTGACATACGCGAAACGTCAGCAGAAACGTCCTTTCGACTTATCCGAGCCACCAAAGGGTCATTCACATTTAATATGAAAACGACGTTGCTACCCACGTGGAGGGAAGGCGTGCAAAGGGTACATCAAGAACCGTTGAAGCTCTGCACGCTACTGATGCGTGACAGTAGCGGCAGAGCTGGGGAGCAATTGGAGTGGGTAAAATCTGATTACCCTACTACTAGGCATAACACGTGCCTATGGCAGTCACCACGAAAGGGTGAATAGCTCGGCACCACATAGGGTATTCGTGAGCCCTGTGCCGAGCTGGACTGGCCATGAGTAAGGCCAGAATGAAAGGAAGGAACTAATGTACCAGGATGTGCCAACTCGGTATAAGTCATGAGGGGGATGCCCCTGGTACGGCCGAGCTGGTGGAGCTACGGGTAAAGCTTGAATGGCATTCTGGAATACATGGACTCAGCTCGGCGTGAGTAACTGAGTTATGTACGAGTCATGCCGAGCTACGTGGAAGCACGGCACCGCCACGGATAAGGTGGTGAGACATTCCAGAATATTCTGCAGCGGTTCCTTATGAGATAAGGAGCAGTACCGTGAAGTAAGGGATTGACATGGGAAGTCCTAAAGTGATTAGGAGCATGTCCCATATAGGAAAGAATCCTATATGGGAGCAGAGACCCTTGCTAGACGAAATCTAGCAGAATAAGGAAACTCGTCCCTAATAGGAAAGTCCTATTAGGAAAAGGATTCCTAAAGAGAATAGGAAACAGGGGCACGTGATGCCTAAATATGAAGAACATCTACACCTATAAATACAAGGCAATAACCATGACAAAAGGTACGCTGTGAAACCTATTTTCATGCGCATTGTGATTTGAGTATTGAGAGTACGTGACACTAACTTAGGCATCGGAGGGCCTTTGCCAACGAGAGGCAAAGGTGCTCTAACCCTTTCTCTGTCTTGCAGATCTAGGGTTGATTCAAGGAAGCACGTGATCCAGGGTTACGTGGTTTTTACCCCGTACACCTGCCAAGAAGATGGTGGAGGGGTTGAAAAAAATTCAGATTCAGGAGGACGATGCGGAAAGGTATTTCCTGATCGGCGAGACCCTCTCCGAGCTGGAGGAAAGAGACCTGGTCACTTTTCTTAACGACCACATTGATGTGTTTGCTTGGACCCCCCAGGAGATGCCTGGAATTGATCCTGAAGTCATATGCCACCACTTGAACGTGGACCCTCAGCATAAGCCAGTTGTGCAGAAGGCAAGGAGGTCGGCACCACAGCACGCGGACGCTGTAATTGAAGAAGTAGAACGACTACTAGAAGCGGATGCCATACGAGAGGTGAGCTATCCAGATTGGTTGGCCAACACAGTTGTAGTCAAGAAAAAGAATGGAAAGTGGAGGGTATATGTGGACTTCACAAGCCTCAACAAAGCATGCCCCAAAGATAGCTTCCCACTTCCCAGAATTGATCAACTTGTGGATGCTACATCAGGGTATGAGAGGATGAGTTTTCTTGACGCATATCGAGGATACCATCAGATAGCTATGTACGAGCCCGATCAGGAAAAGACGTCCTTTATCTCCCCCAGGGGGCTCTACTGCTATAAGGTTATGCTGTTTGGGCTGAGGAATGCTGGAGCAACCTATCAAAGATTGGTGACCAAAATGTTCAAGGAACAGCTCGGCAAAACTATGGAGGTCTACATCGACGACATGGTAGTCAAGAGCAAGTTGAAGCCTGATCACCTAGCCGATCTAAAGGTAACTTTCAACATCTTGAGGAAATTCAAGCTAAAGTTAAACGCTTCCAAGTGTGCCTTTGGAGTCAGCTCGGGGAAATTTCTTGGGCACTTAGTGACTAAAAGAGGGATTGAAGCCAACCCAGATCAAATCACGGCTCTGCAAGGCCTTCAAAGCCCAAAGACCACGAAGGAGGTCCAAAGGCTAACAGGAATGGCAGCAGCACTCAATCGCTTCATCAGCAAATCCTCAGACCGCTGCAGACCTTTCTTTCAACTTCTGAAGAAGAGAGAGGGATACGAGTGGGGAGCCGAACAGGAACGGGCTTTCCAGGAGTTAAAAAGCTACTTATCATCAACACCCTTGCTCTCTACTCCAGAAGCTGGGGAGCGGTTGATACTATACTTAGCAGTATCTGATCATGCGGTCAGCTCGGTCCTCCTACGAGTAAAGGGGACGGAGCAGGCTCCAATTTATTTCGTGAGCAAGACATTGTTAGAAGCTGAGACACGTTACCTACCATTGGAAAAACTGGTATATGCCCTCATTGTTGCATCAAGAAAGCTGCCCCATTACTTCTTGCAACATCCCATCACCGTATTCACTGAATACCCACTAAGGGCCTTGCTCAGGAAAGCAGATTTCTCTGGTAGAATCTCCAAGTGGTCAATAGAACTAAGTCAGTTCGACCTCGATTATCAGCCCAGAACAGCAGTCAAAGGGCAGCTTGTAGGGTTTGTGTTTGAGGTAAACCCTAATTCCGCCTTGTAGGGTTTGTGTTTATGTTTGTTGTTTAATCTGTACGCATAATTACTGGGTTCTGGGATTCGTTTCCCAACAGTTATATGGACTCAAAAGAGGTGGTTATCTAAACTCATAAGATGTGATTATCTGGACCCTATAGTGGACCTCCAAAAAATTGGCCCAATATAGAAAGGAGCTGCGATACACTGAATCACGCTCTCCCGCCATTTTATAACCGGTTTCAAGCCTCCTCTCATATTAGAGTACTACTGTTGTTGGAGTTGGATCAATATAGAAGCATTGACACATGACTTTTCGATGACAACACAATCATCATTGTCACCACAAGAACTTACCACCAAAATTCCCAAGTTCATACTGGATTATAAATGAATTATTTTCTCAATTCCAAGCAATTTGATGCTAAAGCCAGCCCAAACTATTTCACCAATTTCAGAATAACAGTCTCTTTGAGCATATCCCACTTCAGTCAAAATTCAATCAAACACACATCCCACTTTAAACCATATTAATCTGATTCATATGTTGTAGACTTTTGAACCTCCTTTTTTTTTTTAAATAATCTCATCCATCAGAGGGGGAAACAATTAAACAAATCCAGGGAAGGGCGTTTACCCTTTCCCATTCCACCAACCCATAGATTTTAATCTAATCTTGATGCCCTTAGCACTCCTACCTCATCACCCATTGCTGGGCATTTTGTCGAACACCTAGAAGGTGCTTTCTCTAATGTTTTGCCGCATTTCATCTTCCCTAACCAATGTGTTAGGGCTAAGCATCATACCTCAATATAACAAAATAAGACACAGATGAACAATAAATAGTGAGAGAAGTGATTGCGAAACAATTTTTGATAGCATAAAGGCACCTGGAAACGTGGGCAGTAGAAGGGAGAGGTCGATCGTTACGTCGTCAGGCTGCAAATAATAGCTGCGATCGATTACATCGCAGAGGGAGAAAGTAGCAGGAGTTGAACCGCTTCGCCACAACTGCTCGCAGGGGCCATGGCTTCGCCGGTCGTCGGTCGCCGGCGCTGGTAGCCCCAAGTTACCCACCATCGTCACCACCGCCATCCGCCGCCGCTGAAGGAAGATGGCCAGAACAGTCGGTCGTGTCTCCGGTGAAGAAGGGACGGCGAGGATTTGGTCGAGGCTTTGATCCGGAGCTGCTGATGATGGGGGTAGTTGGGTCTTTTGTTATTCTAGTGGATCTTATGTCTTAGAGAATATTTGGGTGGACCTTAGACTCTAGGAAATTGCTATAGTGGACCCTATACCAACTCTTATTTTAAAGGTCTATAAATAGGCCTAGGTGCAAACGATTTTGGAATCTGGTTTTCCTCGTACAAACTTTGTCTCTCTCATCCAAATAAATTGAGCGCTTATTCTGTGTTTTGTTGCCTTGCAAGAAACAAAACATGGTGATTCTTGATTTTCTTATTTTCACATAGCGGATATTCTGTCTGTTTTCGTTTGTGCAAACGCAGACAGAAAGAACTTCGAGTTCGGTTTCGTTGTATCTTGAAGGCGGATTTGCTATAACCCGGTGCACACCATTAGGTGGGGGCAAATACTGTCTTTAGGAAAGCGTTGTTTCAACGTGCCTCGAATTGTTTTTGCGAAGCAGATTGGAGTAGCAGAGACGTCGCCATCGATCATCATCAAATTTTTTTAAGACCAGATTTCCAACAATCTAAAGACAGTATTTCTTGCATTGGCGATGTCTCTTTAAAATGAAGCAGGGCTTTTTGTAACTTAAACGCAAAACGCTTGAACGGTTCGAAGGAGGTAATTTCAGGCGTTGGGAGTAGAAGATGCGATAGGAAATTTTCAGAAAGAAAAGGCATCCCATCAAATTACGGTGGTTTAGATTATAGTCAGGGGTGGAGCCAGCCTAGGGCTGGGGTGGGCCCTGGCCCCCCCGCAGTTTAAAAAATGCACTGAAAAAAAATTAAAATTTAGATATAAAATTAATTTTTTTTTGCTATTTTCAGCGCATGGTTACTCGTTTGAAATTAAAATAAATGTTTCCAACAAAATTTGAACCAAATTGTTGTAGCCCTAACAAAACAAAACAAGCATGGCCCACTTATGAAACCCTATATATAATAAACATATAAGGATAATAGTTGTCTGACATTAGGTTTAATGTGGAAACACAAAAAATTGAAAAGAATTAGACGACTTCTTTGCATACAGCTTTCATCATAAATGCGCTGTGCATTTTTGTCAGCGCTAGATGAAAATCCTAGAGCCGCCCTTGAACTCGGCCCCCCCGGATTCTCAATCCTGGCTCCGCCACTGATATAGTAAGTTAATTCTCATCATACAATTCTCACGGATGTAAGGTACGCTATAAACTCTCTTTTATTCGCGCATGGTGTATAAGATCAAACTCAATTTTTACATCATTACATGGGCATGATATCTTTGTATAAAAAAGTTTGATTTGCATGCATATATCGGAGAAAAGTAAAAGAAAACAATATTGATATTGTGATTCTGGTTCTTCTAATAATCAGGAGTCTTGGCAATGATGTGTTACTGACCTGGCACTGCCAAGGAAGCCGCGTGGTTGACATGTGGGGTTCGTGTGACGGGGGAGTCACACAGGTTCTTTTAGATGCTCGCAAATTGGTACGCCGGTTAAGATGATCCGATCGCTGCCGATGATCGTGATCGGACAATCCGCGTAGGTGCCGGTCCTTGTACTCGTTCAGATGAAACGAGTGGGTGTGAACGGTTATGGCATTGCTGTGAATTAAGTTACTGCAATATGCATATTTATAAGTGCCTAAGATAATTGTGAATTTGAGTATGTAGTGTGAGAATTGTATTTAAATTATTAGAAGCATGCCTTAACGACATTAAATTTTGATTTAGTATTGATTTAGTTTGATTTGTCCTCTTTTGTACTAAGATTTACTGAAATAACTGTTGGGATTCCACCCCGTGTGGGCCTGTTGGGCTTAGGCCCAGTGGGAGTGGATTATGGTTTGTCTGTGTAACTCTATAAATACTCTGTGATGCCTTGTGTATTAGGGTGGTAGCACAATGTAGAGAGAGAGAGGCAGAGAGTGTGAGAGGGGAGCCAGTTGTGGCTCTCCCGGAGAGAGAGAGATACACGAGAGATTGGTGAGGATTTCATTATAGTGAGATTGAGTGTGAGTGTGTAACACAAGAACACGGAGTTTCTCCGGATTATAGTGAAACCCCCCTCCCCGTGGACGTAGGTCTGATTTGGCCGAACCACGTATATTGTGTGTTGTGTTTCTCTTGTATTTACTGCTTCTGTTGCATGTGGTGCGTTGTTTGGGAATCCTAACAACTGGTATCAGAGCTTGGGTTGAAGCACCGGAGAGCGCAGAGCAGTCGAAAAATCACTCGGAGGCCATTGGAGCACTGTTTGAAGCTTTGGTCGGACAAAACAGGTGACGAAACTTGTTTTTGATCAGAGGGAAAGGTGCAACTCTCAGAGACGAGTCCAACGGAGTGCTCGGAGTCAGTTTTGGTCACCGGAATAGCTCCCACGGGTGGTCTGAACAGAGGCGGGCGGAGGCGAGTGGCTGACTTGAGATGGGGTTATCGGAAAACGTGATCGGGTATGAGATTTGACAACAGGGTTGTGTAGCCCTTGAAGAGACGATCACGGGAGTGCAAACCAGGTCGCCGGGAACCGCCGCACGCGCCGCTTGAACGTCGGCGCGTCAGATCCACTCTCGGCGTGAGTTGCACGCGCGGCGGCGGAGGAAAGTGATGCTAGGGCTGACGTCAGCGAGGGTCAAAGAGGTCAGAAGGGTCAGGGTTCAAGGTCAAAGGGGTCCAGGTCCAGGTCAAAGGGGTCAAATGGATCAGAGGTCCGGTCAAAGGAGTCAGACCGGCATGCAAAGGGGTCAAACCGGTTAGACCGGCGGTTCAGAGGGATGAGTAGACCGGGTTCAGTGCAGACCAGACCGGAGAGTGGTCCAGTGACAGACCCGATTGTGTTTATTGACCGGTTCAGTGGGATTTTGACCGGTTCATGGCCGGTTCGGACCGGTTCCCGACTCGATTTTTCGTTCCGGATCCAACCACGTGCTCTGTTTTTTCGTGAAGAGGCTTGGAAGCAGGTTTTGTTGCTGGATTGAGCCAGTTTTGAGTGTTTAGAGGCGTTTTGGGTTGTGAGGAGGCTTGTTCTTAGCTAATTGGATGGTTCCGGATTCAATGGTGGGCTTGGTTTTGTGTGATTCAGGCCCGATTTTGCAGGAGGCAGACCATGGGAGATCCGATGGGAGTCCAGGGGGTGCTAGGAAGGCTAGGATTGGAACATGGATGGACCAAGGGACAGTATGAGACCCGGGAGAGCTGACGGAGAGTGGTGAGAGACCAGGAGTGGCGGATAGGTGACAGAGAGGTGACAGAAATAGGTGAGCGGAGTTGGATAGCTACACACCAGGAGTATTGGATAGACTTTGCAGAGATCGGAGGTTGACCGGAGCAATCGGGTGATTGCGGATTCGCGGCGTTTGAGCCGTGGTGATCAGTCGGAGAAGCTAGTGAGCAGGGATACACTCTCTTAGGTGTTGCATCTTTGTTGATGGGTGCGGATACACTTGTTTGGTAATGACACAGGCGCTTACTAGAGTGACATGTCGGAGTTGGTTAGCAGTGATCGGAGGTAGTCTAGTTCAATCGAATTTGAAGACCTATTATCAGGATTTGCAGTTGTGATTCGAGCTGCATTGGATTGGATGATGGGCCACCATACAGGCTTGTGCGAGTGCAGTGACAGTTGGAGCTGATGTCAGGCATGGTCAGGTAGTATGGGTGTTGTGACGTGAGCAGGGATGATGACCATTGCGGATGCACACAGGATAAGCGCGAGATTGTACCGAGGTGTCGCGACCGGGATGGTACTGGATGCGCTGGGAGTCGAATCAGGAGTGTGCAGGATGCTGGCCAGCAATGATGATGTGATAGGTTGTTCAGGATATGTTCACGGGAGCTCCGGACAGAGGGATTGAGATGGAGATCAGATGATGCATACTGGTATTCTCTTTCTTCTGTGTTTTTTGAAGCGGATTATCTTTCCAGTTATGAGCTCATGTTGGTGTGGAGAGATGGAGTCACAGATTATGTCTTGTGATTGGGCATGAGCATTTGGGTTTTGGATGCCTGGATACGGGCACTCCGGTTAGGGGGTGCAGGATTGTGATCAACCGCGGAAGATCTGGCATGCAGGGATACATTCATTCAAGTAGTGTACCCGGTTAGGGTGCGGATATGCTTGTTTGGGAATGACACAGGCGCCTGTCAGAGCGGTAGATTAGTTTGAGCCACGGAGCTATAGCAGGATTTGTTCACATCCCGGATTCACGAGAGAGTATCCCAGTTTTGGGGGTGCGGAGGTACTCGGTGGGGGATGCGGTGTCAGAGAAGGAGTCAGCCTCATCACAGATGGTGTGTGAGATCATTTGGAGGAGTGAGCCTCTGGTGTGGGCAGAGGGTTGCTGCATTCTCTTGACAGGACAGGATGCTAGAGTGGCGGAGTGCGGCGATGAAGCTGGGGCACTCGATGAGGGGGTGCGGGCGCTTCTTTTGGAGAGCGCGGGCGCTTCTGTTGGTGAGCGCATACACCTCGAGTTTGAGGTGTGCAAGTGGAGGCATCCTAGTTAAGGGGGTGCGATACTCGGATTTTCTGATTGGCTGCGGAGTCTGGTTTTGCAAGGATACACTCTTTCGGGATTTATGTACTCTGTTTGGTGGTGCATGGATGCTCAACTGGTTAGTGACACAGGCGCTTGCTAGAGTTAGCTGATTGGAGGAGGCGGCATGGGGGTGTTGCAGACGACTTTGCCCACTCGGTGTGGAGGGGGTGATTGTTGGGATTCCACCCCGTGTGGGCCTGTTGGGCTTAGGCCCAGTGGGAGTGGATTAGGGTTTGTCTGTGTAACTCTATAAATACTCTGTGATGCCTTGTGTATTAGGGTGGTAGCACAATGTAGAGAGAGAGAGAGGCAGAGAGTGTGAGAGGGGAGCCAGTTGTGGCTCTCCCGGAGAGAGAGAGATACACGAGAGATTGGTGAGGATTTCATTATAGTGAGATTGAGTGTGAGTGTGTAACACAAGAACACGGAGTTTCTCCGGATTATAGTGAAACCCCCCTCCCCGTGGACGTAGGTCTGATTTGGCCGAACCACGTATATTGTGTGTTGTGTTTCTCTTGTATTTACTGCTTCTGTTGCATGTGGTGCGTTGTTTGGGAATCCTAACAATAACCTCTCACTGCGTATGTATAATTTTGTGGCTGTTATTTGTCTAAGGAAGTAATAGCAAAAATTAGTCCAATTACTTCTTAATCAATTTTCTGATTGTTGTTCTTTTATGTGAAGTTGGCATTTACATAAATCATCTTTTTATCATTCTTTACCTATTGGTTTGTGCATGATTTTCATGTATACTTTGTTTTGTATTTTACTTAGCGATTGTTTAATATGTGAAATTGGCACAAGTGTGAACTAGTTGGGGGAATCGGTTTAAGTCAGAGATCTGACTAAGTGTCTCAATTTTTATAGTGCATTTCGCTTAACACAATCTTTGAAACGGTATGAGTATCTGGTACTTTAGATTAATTTTTAATGGCTAATGATTTTGTGAATATTTCTGCATGTACATAGAGCATCTTGATTTTCAGTGGGCTCATATTCTTTTACATATGCAACTATAGCAGTGCTATGTTTTTGAAATATTTTTTTATTTATGAGCATGAAAATATAATTTTGTTGATGAAAATAGTTTTCTCTCATATTACCGACCATGGTTACAGATACATTTTTATAGCCAAGTTTGTGTGGTCTGATGTTGGTGACATGATACGGTAGTTGTGTCATGGGGATATTTATGTGACACGAAACAGTGATACATGGTTCTCAATAAGCAATGGCTCACGGTCCTGAACATCAATCAGGTATTTGTGTTGGATATGTACAATGTTACAGTACTGCCGGACACATGGCCAGTAGTTAACTGAATTGACTATTTAAATTTTGTCGAGATATTTTGCTTTATGTAAATGCTTTATATGTACTGTTTAAACATTATGGTTTTGCATTTTATGCATAGGTTTTAAATTCACATGTTATAATTTATAATGTATTTTTGGGGTTGACGTGCATGTGTTTCTAATGACAAATACAAAAAAAATGTTTTTGTCTATTTTAATTGTCTTTTTGCGGCCTAATATAATGAGTATGATAGGGTTAGGTGTCAACCTGGCAAATGCTAGGTTGTGTGCTTGTAAGTAAACACAAGGGGCTGTTTATGCCATGGGATCTATTTTCTTCTAAAAGATGTAATGCTAGCATGTTTGACTTAAACTAGTAAGTTTGTTGACACTTGAACAAGTGTGAAAGAAAATAGAAAGTTACTCCGTTGGAGAAAATCTTGGTTTAACTTAAGATCTTATTGTCAAGTCTCATTTGTATATTTTTGTAATCGTGTACTCTTGAATAACTTCTTTAAAGTGTATGACAGTGGATCTTTGGCTCTCTAGTTGTCTTTTTGTACTTGTTCATAGCACTAGTAGTATACTTGTTTAGAGTACATGGAGATGTGGAACGGTGTTAATACCTAGCATCCTGAATATTAGTTTTTCTCAAACTATATCCCACAAGTTTGGTTTATATGTTGTGATTGGTATCCATTGGACTTATGGATACAAGGCGCCTGTTTGAAAATTTAGCATAGTAACCATGGATTAAGAGTAAGTCTTTGTGGGTTCTCTCTCTTGAATTAAAGTGAGATTTTTCCAAAGATAGGGTGGCATGGTTTTGTGTCACGGAGATATATTCTCGGTAAATCACTTAAAGAGAGTGCTAAATAGTTATGATTGTGATGGTAGTCCAGACAAAGTAAATCGCGTCATGAACTATGTTGATATATTGCAATGGATAATATTGATTACTCAAGGAGTAATTGCTCTCAAGGATATAATGTGGCAAACATTGATTAGGGATGTGACTTAGCCCAAATAATTTGATCACTCGTGGTGGAAACTCGACTCAACCGGTTGATGCTCTCAATCTCTTGAGTTCAATGAGAAATTACACCATATGTCGTGATTGTAAGCACTTTAAAAGTTATTTTATACATCCCGAGGTAAAGTGCTTGGTACCTGTAATGTAAAAACAAAGGAAGGTGAGCTACTGAGCTCTTAATAGATTTTAGGTGCTATCGTTACGGGGGCACTGGTAAAAATCTACTTATGTGAGTGTGGAGGTGATGCCGCTTCCAATAGGTCACGGGGGCTAGACCTTAAAGCGCTCATGAAATCAAGATACCGACCCACGGCCAGTGCACGGGTCACCCGATTGGAATATCTGCGATATTGAGGATTATGTGTGAAACATGTCCAGTTAGTCACTATAGGACAACTAGTTCAAAGACACGTTTACTATGTTGCCCTGACTAACTTTGATGTGTTTCACTAAGTGAGCGGTTGAAGTCGGGAGACACTATTCATTTATGCATAAGTCTTGTTAAGAGAATCAAGAATACTTCTTCTTTATTTCGAAAATGGTGGGGGATTATTGGGTTTTTTTAAAAATAAATAAGTTATTATTTTGGGAATTTTTAAAATATTCCTGTTCCTATATTTAGTCTCTTTTATTTGTAGAGAGTTGCAACTTTTTGTCTTTAAGAGTTGTGTTGGTTTGTTTGTGGAGAGAAGTGACTTTTAGTTTGTAATACTAATTAAACGTTGTGTCTATTAGTTGTACACTAGTTATATGTGGTTATTGAAACCAAAAGGTGTGCCTTTTGCATGTTATAATATGGAAAAGGGACGTGACCATTTGTCGAACAGGTACCATTAATTAAGGGGGTGTTCTTGTATCAATTTGAGAAGCACCGAATGGGTGCTCAGGGCCGGCCCAGGCCCAAGGCCCACAAGGCCTGGGCCTAGGGCACCCCAAAAATGGGTACTGTTTGGGGCACTCCAACATTTTATAGAAATGGGCTTGAGTAGAACACTTTTTTGACCCAAAAAAGAAAAAAATCCATTATTAGTTATAATAGAGCCCAACCATTGTAGGCCAATATTTAAAAAAGACCCAAAAACCATTGTGGCCCAATATTAAAAAAAAGGCCCTTGGGCCGGTCCTGTTGGATGCTATTGTTTCTTATTTTCCTTGTGTATTCCTTCAAGAGCCAAACATTGTGTTTTCTTTTCTTATCTATTTTATGTAGAAGGAACTCTAAAACATAATTTGGGCATGAGGCAAATCTAATTTTCACATCTTTCAACAATTTTAAGGTGTATAAATTCCGTGCGATATGGGCTTACACATCCTTTTTTAAACTTGATTTTGTTTGTACCCTTACGATTATATTTTTGGGTATGTGATATTTTGCTTGGCTTTTCGTGTACACCTTCGGTGCCTAATTTTTTTAGATTTTTCCACACTAATTTATGGAATTGAGATAAAAATTCAAAAAACTAGGGATAAAAGTGAAAAGCACACGAATTTTCGTGGGCTAAAATTTTGAGGGAGTTTTAAAGTTGGTGCTTAACACTCACACATATATATATCATTACATGACAAATTCTCAGTGTCGCACCGATATTCAATACCTACTATTTTTTCCTCATGCAGGTTTCCATCAAAAAAATAAAAGCGGTTCTAAGTGGTCCTCAACCAGGCAATAAAAGAAGATGGTTTAATTATTCTAGTTTATTTTTGAGATCTTTAATAAGTTATTTTCAAGAAAAAAAAATGTAGAAAGCTCAGTCGAAGAACACGAAAATTTTTAGGGCACAAATTTTAAATCAGGCCTAGGGCACCCAAATTCGTTGGGCCGGCCCTGTGGGTGCTTTCTCTTATATGGCTGTGTTTCAATTGATAAAGCACTGAATGGGTGCATTGTTTAATGGCCTTGGTTAATCTAAAAGGTGCCTCTTAGAAGGGTTGCTGTTTGGTGACCGAATGGTTACAAGATATTTTAAAGGTCTATAAATAGGCCTAGGTGCAAACGATTTTGGAATCCGATTTTCCTCGCACAAACTTTGTCTCTCTCGTCCAAATAAATTGAGCGCTTATTCTGTGTTTTGTTTCCTTGCAAGAAACAAAACATGGTGATCTCTTGATTTTCTTATTTTCACATAGCAGATATTCTGTCTGTTTTCGTTTATGCAAATGCAGACAGAAAGAACTTCGAGTTCGGTTTCGTTGTATCTTGAAGACGGATTTCCTGCAACCCGGTGCACACCATTAGGTGGGGGCAAATACTGTCTTTAGGAAAGCGTTGTTTCAACGTGCCTCGAATTGTTTTTGCGGAACAGATTGGAGTAGCAGAGATGTCGCCATCATCATCAATTTTTTTTCAGACCAGATTTCCAACAGATATTTCTTTATCTTCCAACCGAGAGGGTGTCCATTTTTTCTGGGTAATCTTATAAATCAATTCAAGGCTATTCTGGGGAATCTTATAAATCAATTGAAGGCCTGGAAAATGTCGAGGAAATCACTTTCCAAATGAAGTTCGGAGGAACGAGCCTAATGTTTGATCTTTTAATTGACGCTCATGCTGCTGTGAGTTAATTCTATATCCGGAAGAGCTATATTCCACCACCTCTTTTTGGTTAATTGTACCGTATTGGAGTACTCGTTATATCAGTACTATGTGGTTATGCTGCAAATTTATGGTACTTGTATGATTCACAACATTTGCGTTCTGGGCTCAGCTTGGCCCATTTGGTGTTTTGGGTTTAACCCATTTGGTGTATGAGGTTTGTCCTTTTGGTGTGTTCATCCAATGTTTCATTGGATTCTCGATGCATTCGTATCGAGTGGAATAAAATTTTATTATACTGATCAGAATCAAAGAAGACTTTCTTAAAAATACTGCTTTGGTCATATTTTGTTTTTGCTTGATATTTTACGTTAGAGTGTCCCAAATTATTTAATCTTTATGAAAAGTCAAAGAAAGAAGTATGCCTATTTTATCCTGCTTAAATTGTAGGAATATGATAAACTACGAGACTCAAATCATTTTTGCGGAAGTTTTTTAACCTATACACCTAACCATCATAAATTATTAAAAGTAGGTTTAAAACAAAGAATATGAGGGTAATGTTGAAAATCTCATTAAACTTTATGTAGAAAAAAGGGGTTAATATGGTTTTTTTTTTTTCTTTGAACGGCAGTTAATACGTTATTGTTGTAAAACTGTCGGCATGTTAATTTGCATCAGCATTTATTGCAATGTTTCTTACTACCTCCTTTTCACACTTTTACAATTGCATCGATCATTCTCTGGATGTCCCTATTTGTAAATAAAGTTTTAGAGATCTCTCCTTAGGATTAAATAATCCTGTAATGCCCCTATGTTCTTAGATGTTGAGGTGGCAACATCTTGCCATTTTTCTTCTCCTTTATTTAAGCACATGACATCAGCCAACCAGCCTCAACGAATATTCATCTATTAAAAAAAAAGCGTTGACCCTCGAATTCCCTAGCTACGTACCACCTATTTTATTCGTCAATTTAATTTATTTTCTAGTGGCATCTATGTTTATTTGATGCTAATATTTGGTGCTTGCCGAGTTGTTATTGCATGTGTATCTGGTCAAGTGCAATTTTTTTGGTTGTTTTTTGCTGGCATCTACTCAATAAACTAGTGAAACTAAACAAATCGAGCCCTTCGGCTTAACTTAATGGCAATTTGTAGTACGGTTTTTTGTTTTTTAATTTCCCTCTAAATTTTTATTTGATTGGGTTTAGATTTTTGCATTACAAAATTCTAACTTACTAACATAGTTATTTAAAATCTACGATAGGGGATATCATCTCATTTGAAAAGTTGTACGTCTTATCTTTGGGAAAACAAACGAGCCCTAATACAATATAATTAGGTGCATGTTATACAATAAAATGTCATCTTAGGTCTTCCATTCATCTGTCTCCTCTATCCTTTTACTACAAATCATACCAATATCACTACTTCTTCCTTAGCTTTACCAAAAACAATTTCCCTAAGGAAGAAGTAGTGATATTGGTATGATTTGTAGTAAAAGGATAGAGGAGACAGATGAATGGAAGACCTAAGATGACATTTTCCGTAAGTTGTGGAGTTATCAGAAAAGATGTTTCAAAATAAATGTGGTTTTGATGAATTAAAACTTTAGGTAATTTGTGCTTAATTTTGAGTTTACTACCATTAGCGGAACATAATTGGTCTTTAGTTTTGTGGTAATAATTTGGTGGTATAATATTTTCGTTTATACAATTAAGATCTGCGCCAGTATCAATAAGTGCAATAATATTTAGACAAAATGTATCAATGATAAGTTCTATTTTGGTATGCCACTTAGAAATGTGAATTTGTTTTATAATATTAATTTTATTTGTATTGTTGTCATTTTCGGAATTGGAAGCAGATGAATCTTCATCAAATGTAGATACTAATTTATTTATTTTTAGTTGGTTTTCAATAGTTGTAATTCTATTGTCTAATGCTTCATTAATTTGTTTTAGTTTTTCTATTTCTTTAAAAATAATATCTTTATCTGATGGAGCCGGGGTTTTTATATTGAACCTATCAAGGGATGTACTAAGATTGACTATTTGTTTAGTAAAAGTTGGTTTTCGAATTTGATTTGAAAGAAGGTTTTTGAGTTTGTGAATATATTGTTGTTTTAAAGTAGGTTCATTGATTTTGCTATTAATAGTTTTGCAACAGGTGTCGTGACATCCTAGTTTAATTTCATCAGTAGCTGAATCTGAATTAACAGAATGATAATCGGAAGAAGAGTGGTGATGGTCACTAGAATCACTGAGTTCTAAGTTAGATAATTTTACGATTTCTAAAATAGCGACTTTATTTTCATCCGAAATTAATAAGTTGTCGATTTTATTTTTAATTTTACAGTTTGATCTATAATGGCCTTTTTTGCCACAGTTAAAACATGTAATATCTTTATTTTTGTTTGTTGAATACTTGATTGGTTTTTTGCCTAAGTTTGGCTTTGTTGATTTACTTTGTTTTGGTTTATCATAATATTTAGGGGTCGGTTGTTTGGATAGAATTTTGGGATCTTGTTTTAGTTTTTTCCTAGAAGGAGCTATAGGGGGTAGACCATATTGTTCACAAAAGTTACCTAGTTCATATTTGGCCTTAATTTTATCTTTTTGCATTTGTTTATTAATTTTCATATCTATACACATTTTAAGACCTTCTTTTTGGATTGTGCTGATGATATCTCCGTAAGTTAATTGGTCATATTCAATTACTCCTGTAGGATGACTAAGGACTTCTCTGATTTTATGGGCAAATAGACTTGGTAGGCCATTAATAAATTTTTCTTTCCAAAAAGATTTGGTACAATCATCTCTTAACATAACTCGGGAGGTAAAAACGTCTTTGTACCATCTAAAATCACTTAAAGTTGGACAATGGAGGTTACTAAGTTGATCATGGATTCTAGAAGTGATATTACTTGGTGTTCCTATGAAATGTTTAATAATTGTAAATATTAAAGTATTAATTCCATCTGGTTTTGGCATATCTAGGTCATCTATAATTGGGAATCCATTTTCATCTATTTGGATAGAATTTCTAATTTGTTCGCGTGATTCATTAGTAAGATATTTGTCCCACCAAGATTTGAGCATACCTGTAAAGCCGGTAGTTAATAAATCGATAATATCAGGTTGTGAATAATCGTAATTGCTAAGGTAAGTATTTGCTACCATTGACATGTGGTTAAGTTTTTCTAAAATTTGTTGTTCGCTAAGACCATCTATATTCCATTCATATAATTTGTTTGCTGAAACGGAAAATTGGTTTGTTAAATTTCTTTCTTCATATTGAAGGTCAACTGGGCTAGGTCTAGGATACCAATTTTTAACAGGAACTAATTGGGATTGGGGATTGTACAATTTATTAAGTTGGAGATCAGTAAATTGAGATTCAATTTCTCTAATTTCATCGTCAGTGGTGGAGTCGCTGTTTAATTGTGTGAGAGTATTGATTCCTTCATTTTTAAGAGCGAGATTTTGCTTAGAAATTTCAATTTGGGATTGTTGTGTTAATTCGATTTGGTGTATGAGTTGTTCAGTTTTCTCTATATTTTGGGTTGGTGTAAGT
This sequence comes from Vaccinium darrowii, assembly GCA_020921065.1. NCBI lineage: Eukaryota > Viridiplantae > Streptophyta > Magnoliopsida > Ericales > Ericaceae > Vaccinium > Vaccinium darrowii. Next base: position 42,560,377 of record CM037154.1, read on the forward strand.
AAAGGTTTAATATTTTTTTTTTGGAAAGTGTAGAAGGGTTGTGTCCAATGAAGTGGAGGATGTAGGAACTGCTGATTGATTGTCTAATTTGGTTTCTATTTTATCTAATTGTTTACCAATAATGCATAAGCATTCATTGGTATAGTTTGTTTGTTCAATTAATTTTTTGGTTTCAGGTTGTTGTTCATTTGGTATTTTGAAAGGACTTGCAATAACTGTACTACCCTTATAATCAAGATGTAATGTCTCAAGGGGCGGATGGCTCGAACTTATAGAAGTATTGTCTGCCTTTTTCCATTTTATTTTTGTTACGGTGTTGATTTTATTATAATAATTAGTAATATAATCTAAAAGGGGTATATTAGTTTTAATATTATTCATAAATTGAAACCAGTTGGTAAATATATCCTGCTTTTGTGCGTCAGTAAACGTGGTTTTATAAATTTGTCGTTGTTGTTTATTTTTTGCTGATTTGAATTCCAAAAGTAAATTATCAATGTCAATAGTAAATTCTGTACTAATGGTTAGTAAATTTTTGTCAATAGAACTTGGTTGATCGTCTTCGAAATCTGTTTGGGTAGGTGATTGTGGAGTATCTTCTAAAGGAGGATCTGGTTGGGTATAGTAAGGTTTAGTTACTTGGGCAAAAGTTTCGGTTCCTTTGAACATAGGTTTATGATCTAAAAGGACTTTATCAAATCTAGGAATGCTAGTGGAGCTACTGCATCGACTTAATTCTCTAATTTTTGGGGTATGGGATCTTTGTTGATCAAAGCTAATGCGAACTGTACCATCCAAATATTGTTGGATGTTGTCTACATCAGAGATTTGATTCTGGTTATGCTGGGGATAATTTTCATTATCTGTAAGCCAGGTATTGGGGAGTTGGATGTCATTCCATTGTATTGTTTTAGGAATTTGGATATTGGCATTAGTAGTACTACTTTGGATAAGGATAGTTTTGTCTTTGGGGCTTTTAATTAAAGCATGGATATTAAGATTTGTTTTTGTGCACTTATAAAAAACTCTATAAATCAGGGCAATCGAGTGACTACCTTCAAGCATTTGAGTAATTGCTCCAGAAGTCTGAAGATTAAGTGTTAAAGCTTTTAATATATGTTTGTCACCTAAACTTAAATGTAAATCTGGGTAACAGTCGAAGTGAATTGGACCATTATGCAAACTTGATTCCATTAATCCTAACAAGCTATCACTAAATGTTGTAAATGTTGCAGGCTTGATTCGGGTTTTTGTTGTGTTTATCTATACTTTTGCATGTGTGTTTTTGTGTCTCTGTTGTTGCTTTTCGGATTTGTGTTCTGCTTCAGCTCTGATCTTTGGTGATGACTTAGCTGTCCTGCATTTTTTTCTCTAGCAGTTTTGTCTCCATTCTAGGTTTTTCGAGCATTTTATGCAGCTCCATTCGATCTTAGTTTTCGTAGCACCCTAAGTTGACTCGGTAAATATTTTCAAGTATCGCTGTACGCGGGCTCCTGAAGATGAAAGCGATACCCGAAAGCTTTGGGTAAATTCACATGGACTTTAGAACCTTTCCAAGGATTTGGTAACCTAAGCCATAAACCTCTTTACTCGGCCAAAATATCGGCCAATACTCTCATTAACCGGCCGGTGTATCAATTTCTATACCGCTACCCAGACTCCTATCCAGAACCAAAAACATGAACTCAAATGCATCAACTGGCCGATACATCCTTTGGCCGGTCGGCAAATCACCTTGTTCCAGAAGATTTCCAGCAAGAGCCCAATCCAAACTCTAGTTCTTCCTCCTCGATCGGATTACTTCATTTTACGTGCTAACGAAGATCAAGACTCTTTTTGATGGAGTTTTCTCGCATCATACCTCTCCCAATTCAAGCGTTAATTGAGTTAGGACTCTCCTATCTTAAGCCCTATAAATAGGCACCTTCACTTTCGAAATTAACACAATTCTCTGCCCCTATACCACGAAGTTCTGTGCAAAACACTCCCCATATCTCCGGCTTCAAAAGCCCTAATACCCTGTTGAGAGCGAACACCGGAGTGCAAAACCCCGAAATCCGAACTTAGGGTTTGAGGTCCCGTGAAGTTCTGCCACAAAGCAAGCAAATCAGAGAAATTCAATCGCTAAGGGAGTAAATTACCAAGGTTGCAACGCTTTCAGTCGGTCAATTTCTCAATCCTTTCTCGATTTGTAGTTTAATTTTGCTTATTTAGCTTTCATTTTCTGCATTGTCTGGCGTTGGGAAGAACATCGGCTAACTGTCTGATGTGTTGAACGGTAAATTAATCAACGTGATCTGTTAGCCGCCAAATTCATTGGCTGGCCGGCAGATCAGAGTTGCTAGTGCAGTTTGATTTCCAGTTTTTACTTGTGTGTATCCCTGTGTGTTGGTGTTTTGCTGCTTTTCGTTACCCATAGCTGTTAATGGTTTAATAATCAGTTGTGTGCGAGGTCTCTTAAAATATTGAAGCAATTTCATGTCAAACAAGTACAGGCTAGCCTTTATGGCTAAGCGGAGAGGGATGCCTAACACCTTCCTCTCACTGTACCTGTTTTTCCCGGACCATGAATCTCTGGCAAGGCTCTTTCTTGGTTTCACCTAAACCAAGTGGTGACTCTGAATGTCGAGGTGTGATGCAATAGGCACCTAGACGCTTGTTGGCCATTATGTGTAGAGAACGCTCCTTCTCGCGAGGGGGTAGTCTACAGTTTTAATCCACTCGGCTCCGCTTTTCTAGTGTCCCGACCCCCTCTTCATCTGATCGAACTCCTCTTTGTCTGTTCCATCCCCGGCCAAATCGATCGCATTGGCCTCCCCCCCTTTGGTATTTCCCCTCCCCATCCAATCCGATCGAGTTCTCATTCCAACCTTCGTTTCGAATCCGATTGGGCCCCCTTTTCCCGTCTCCCCCTCCCCGTCCGATCGGATTCCCCTTTGTCTTTTTCCTTCCCTATTGGATTGGCCTCCCCCTTCGGTTTTACCCTTCCCCATCCAATCCGCTCGATCTCTGTTTGGGGTTGTGGTAACACTTGGATTGCCGCTGGTCAACTGCTTCTTTTTGGTTTTTGCTTTGGGCTCTACCATCGTAGGTGTAGTGCTTGTTCCTTTAACTTTTTTGGGGCATTTTGTGTTGTGTGAGCTTTTCGTTGTGTCTTGGGGTCCGGTCGCGATGGCTTCGGATTGGTGGTTGTCAGACTACTTGGTTCATGGTTGGGATCACTTCGGCTCAATGAAGTCGACTATATGGTTTGGCGGATTTGGGCGTTGCATTGATGGCCTAGTTGATTTGGCATGTCGTCTCTCAGGACACCTGGGTTGGCCGAGTGGATTGGCTTCTTGGGCGGTTTGGGATGGGAATGAGAAGGGTTGAATAAATAGATGTTCTTAGATTTTGAATAAGCTAAGGGAGATTCTCCATAAAGGAATAGGAATACTCCGCAGCATTTTCATTCCAATAACCACGTTGCGACTCTTTCCGATAGCTTCTTTATCGATTTTAGAGCTCTGTAGCTGGTTTCGACATCTAGTTGCACGACGTCTAACCGCGTCGTGGAGCTCTCAACTATACGTGCTACAGTACTTGGTTTGTATCGATCAGATTCTGTTTGGTTTCAACATCAAACATGTAGTTAATTTCTCAGACAATTGATAGCCGGATGCTTCCTTAAATTTCTTCGGTTGTTTAATTGTCTTAATTGTGTGTCGGAAAAATCATCATTCCTGGAACTACCATGAGACAGCAGCGAATTGACATCATGCATTAATCACAGATATCAAACTGCCGAAGGAGTTTACTGTTGGATGTATCCTTCATTTGTTTTGGCTTTGTCTTATGTTTTTCTCTTTTGTATTATTTTTTTTCTTCTGTTGTTGTCATTAGTTTATGGTAGGTTATAATAGCCGTTCTATGAAATGCAATTCTCTCTCTTTCAAAAAAAAAAAAAAAAATTTTTGTAGCACAGGTATATTTCTTTGTCATCTAACCTAGCATGGTATGATGATAAATAGATAGATACAGCCTGCAATACGAGAATGCTACGATACGGGGAAGGCATCTTCTTAATTGGATTTGAATTTGAGGCCAGAACAATTATTGAGCAATGTGAGTCAACTTTAATGTATGTGAGCATTGGCTGATTTCAGGAAGGCATTTCTTACATAGATATTTCTGGCTCTCTCAGCAAGCTTCCTGAAATCCAATGCTTTTAAAAAGTTAATGGGTAAAAGTTAAGTATAATTTTGAAAAATTGAGGTAAAAATTGATGTTAGAGGTGTAAAAAGTAAATAAAAATTGATGTAAAAAATGTAATGATGATTTTTTTTTATATATAATAAGTTAGATTTACGAAACAATATATTTAAAAAGTAGTTTCTGATCAATCATTGCAAAGATCTCGACAATTAAATTCCACTCCAAACCCAAGAAGAAAAAGTCAACACATATTATTGGTTACCATATAAAATATACATAAGTCTATGCAAGCATATGCTATTCCTATTTGTCATCTGATGCCTATTTGTCATCTGATGTCTAGTATCTCAACAACCACTTGTACACTGACTAGTACTAATTATTACCCGTGCCTGAAGATATTATTGCAAAATTTGACCCCGGATAATAAAAATTAATCTAATAATTACGATGATCATATTTTCATCTATGCTTAAATATTTTGTACTTCAAACCATAATTTCTTTTGTTCCAAGGTAATTTCTTAATGTATTTATGATCACCATCTTTGTGTAAAAGTTTCTTATTGTATTAATAGCCAAACAAAGAACTCTAGAAAAATCCCAAGTCCCAACCAATCCTAATAGTCCACCTACTAAAAAGAAGAATAAAAACGTAATTACTGGTAAAACATTGCCTTAATTGGAATTGTCCTTATCAAATAAATGGTAGTTTAAATTATTTTCCAGAATAACAAAATCAAGGATTTAGAGGCTAAAACATGTTGAATGCCTGAAAAAATCCTTGGACATGGCAAAGCGATGATTCTTGAAAATTGGACCGTTTCACTCAAATATAGGCCATGTAATCAATTGCGACCACGTGGAAAGAGTTCACCCTCGAATTCAAATTATCATGCGTTATGCCTACAAATTAAGGTGCTTAATTGACATTAAGGTCATCACTCGTGTGATGGTTGCTTGGGAGCTTCAATTAATTCACTTTTCTTAGGATTGGCTTTTTTAACTACATATCTGTGCGATATAAAATACCAAGAGTGTTCGAGTGTCCTGGGACATTCGATTGTACTTTTGCTATTATTTTTGGGCTCTTGGTGTTTTGATGTCATTGATTTTTGTTGGAGCAGCTGCTACTGCTTGCCTCTGTTTTTGGTTGATCAGCAGCTGCTAAAGCTTTCTGATGCTGTTAGGTTATGGTTAGGCTTTTGATTCTAGGTGCTCATGCTGCTAGCTATTCATTTGGTTGTATTGGTTTGGTTCCTTTTTCCTTATTGGTTGACATCTTGTTATCCGTTTGTTTCGCCAGGGGTTCGGGGCGGCATATGATTGTCGTGGCCAGGGTGGTTAGGTGCCAACTTAGTTGAGATGGTTATTCACGTTGTGAATTATAAAGATTATAGATTTTCAAACTATAGACCAAATTTGGGACAGTGATAATGTGCAAAATAAATTTTGTAAAAGAAAAGTGGCTGCATTTACAAAGAGGACACGATAAATTCATCCAGAAGTGATTTTGAATTATGCATTCCATAATTTGCTCCCAAACAACTAAAAATGCAAATTCGCCTAATACAAAATGAAGTACCCCAGCTCCCTACTGGCACTTTATTTTTTGTGAGTTTATTGCTCCCAAACAACTAAAATGCATATTCGCATAATGCAAAATGAAGAACCCCAGCTTCCAAACAGGCCATTTAGTAATTTTTCGTTGGTTAAATGCGCTTACAACGTGAATTTTGAAAATTATCTTTGTCATAGATGTAAATATTTTTTGCCGATAAATAACAGAAAAAATTTGAGTTTTTTTGGGTGGATGGTTGAGTATGCATTCTTCTTAAACCCATTTTGAGCCCATTTTATGTAATTGACTAAGACTAATGTTATTTGTGCTGAATTAAAAAGTTAGTTTTTTTTTTTTTGGGTTTGAGCGAAATATGCATTTTTTTTTTCATTGGTTTTTTGCATAAAACTTAACTCAGGTTTTGTTTGTAAAGAATAAAGGTATCATGAGATGTGTAAAGGGACATCCAAACAAGGATTGATAGGCATGAGACGGTGTCCTGCTTTTCAACCCCCATGCCGGTGCTGCATTTGGGCGCTACTGTTCTTGCTGTCCCCGGACAGCAGCTCCCCGGTCCAATACTAAGAAATAGTCAAATAGATATAAAAAAAGCCTTAGATCATGTATGCTCACAGCCTCACATGCATTAAGTTGACTCACATTCCTCAATATATGGTCTTATATTTAAATCCAAGCAAGAAAATGCCTGCCTTGTATATTTAAAGCGTTCAAACGTGGATGGTGTCTATTTATCAACATGTAAATACATAATGACTACGCCTGTACAAACTTAATTTTGAAAAACATATGCTTAATACGTGATAACTTGAGAGAGAGAGAGAGAGAGAGAGAGAAGGACACTGGTTGGGACTTTTACGGATGAAGTATTGAGAGAGAGGATGGAGCAAAGCAACCAGATCAGCATCGATAGTGAAACGGCTAGAGTATTGAGAGAGGGTATGCGGCGATGGAAAACAAAAAAGAATAAGGAGATAGAGAAGAAGAAAAAGGGGAGAGAGAAGGAGAAAGTGGGGAGAGAGAGCATAATGAGCATGGAGAGAGGGAAACGGATCAGTATGGAGACTTATAAGGAGGAATTATTGAGAGAGAAGACGGAGCGATGGAAAACAAGAAAGAATAAGGAGACAGAGAAGAAGAAAGAGGGGGGAGAGAGTATAATGAGTGAGAGGGACAAATGGGGGAATAGCACGGAGGAATGGCTCTGTGATGCAGCAGTGAGAGGCGATGTAGAATCATTGAATGAAATAATTGAAATTGATAACTACATTCTGGATAGAGTTTTGGCGGGTACTTTCAAGGGTAAAAATCCGCTTCACGTGGCTGTATCAACAGGGCGAATAAAATTTGTTGTGAAGCTTATAGAAGCACAATTTGATCTTGTTAAAGCTTTAGATACAAAACTAGGTTCGGCCCTTCACATAGCATCGTCCCAAGGAAACTTAGAGATTGTGGAACTTTTATTGACGATTAGCCCTGGAATGTGCGTGGCTCGTGATCGAGAAGGTAATAACCCTCTTCATATCGCTGCCATGCAAGGCAAGGATAAAGTATTGAAAGTTTTGCTTCAAGCTAGCCCTCACGCAGCTCGAGTTAAGGTGGATCGAGGCGACACCATTTTACACTTGTGTGTAAACTATAATCAGCTTGAGAGTTTGAAACTACTGCTAGAGATGGTTGGAGATCAAGAATTTGTCAATTCTACGGATACCAACGGCAACAACATATTGCATTTGGCTGTTTTTGGTAAACGAGTTGAGGTATGTACATTTTCAAACTTGTGTTGAATTTTTACATTTTTTTATAGATGTATAATCATTCTATTCATAATTAAAGAGCCAAGCGACACAAACTGATGAGGATTCCAACTGTGGTGGGGTAGGTTTTCACCTTAGGAAGCCACCAAAAGTCACGCTGAGTAGGGGTCCAGCGAGAGACCTGCATGACTCGAAAAAATGTTAGGCTACCCGGCCGGGGTTTGGTTGGAATACCCCTCCGATGCTTAAGTCAGAGATTGAATGTAGGAACTAGGATTTTGTGGAGTATGATTGTGTCTACCTCTAATTGAGGGTGAAACCCCTTTTTATAGGCTCTCGTCACTTGGCGTCCAAGATAACCTGCTCGTCCGAGATACATTCGTATCCCTAAATCTCCAGAGCTTCATCCTTATCGGAACACTTGATCATGTTTATCAAGATAGCTTCCCCGATTAGGTCGGACTCCAATCTCAACTAGATCTCCTTCTCCAGAGCTTTGCCCTTATTGAGACACTTGATGATGTTTATCAATGTAGCTTCCCCGATTAGGGTGAACTCCTCAAGTAGCTTCCCCTGATCAGGGCGGACTCCTATCTGAAGTAGATCCATTAAGCACCTTCTAGAATATTCTTTACGCCATTTGGACTAGTACTCCGCCCATTGAGACGGTCCATCCCAACTGGGCCTAGTCCGTCTAGGTCACTCCTGTGCAACACACTTCGCTAGTTTGACCCAATCAATTCGGGGGCCTAACATCCGGCCCACTTCATTTGTCTCCCAGCCTTTGGCACCGTGACCTCAAGGCTAGGTGTTAAAGGATGTTTATTCCAACCTTTCTACGCCGAGCTCTTTCCTTTTTGGTGAGTCAAATCCAACAGATCGAAATATACCTTCATGTTTGCCGCAGTGTGAGTTAAAATGGACTAGCACACTAGAATAAAACTAATCCACCCACATCCGGGCCACTTTATTTTGAATAAAGCCTAATTTTATTTTGTGCTTTTTATTTTACACTTGGCCAGCCATTTTCCCATAAGCGCCCACTGTGTACTTCGACCTTCTCTTTCTTTGCTGTATCGTGCCCAATGTTTTGTCCATCCTCATTTAATCACAAGTACCAAGAGCAAAGATAGTAATAAAAGAGAAGGTGAAACTACTGATCGAGTTTCTTTTTTCGGTAGCATCTCCACACAGCTTCTCCATTTGGCTTTCAAAAGTTGAGAGTAAAAATGAATGCAAACCCATTTTTGTTCCATGGACCCACATTGAATAAGGATCTGCATTTTTGTGCTTCTTTTGGGCCCATCCCACTTGCCTTTTTCAACACAGGAGAAAGTAGGAGGGGAGAGTGGAAGGTGAAACTAGGTGAGCCTCCCCTTGTAGCTTGACCTTTTTTGCTTCACAATTGAAGCTTGGAGCTTCACCATGTAGTCTGACCTTTGCAGTGAATAGCATGGGCCCACCTTGTCTCCATTTTTTATTACTCCATATAAACAGACCACTCCATTCCTTTTTTGCTAAGCATTTTCAAGGGGAAGGTAAGCCTTGTTAATCCAGCTTCACCTTCACTCAACATTTTTTGAACTTGACCCCCTCACCTACGCCGGAGCACGACACTTCAAGAGAACAAACTGAAAGTCAAAGTTTTTTTTTTTGTAAGTCATAGTCCAACTAGAAATGAGCGAGCACGTAAAATTGATCCAACCACGTCCGGGCCACTTTATTTTGAAAACAAAGCTCAAATTCAATGCACGCGCTCCTTCCAAATAACTTCTTGACCATAGCTACCAGTGCGCACTTTGATCATATAGGAGAGTGGAAAGTGAGCGCGCTTCATTAGCTTCTCCTCATAGCAGCTTCTCCTCAGAAGCTTCACCTTTGAGCGCGCCTTGTTAGCTTCTCCTCATAGGCTTCACCTTTGAGCGCGCCTTGTCAGGCTCTTGTCCTAGCAGCTCCTCAAAAGCGACAACAAAATAAGAGAATAAAAATGAACAGTGAAGCCCATTCCATGACAACTTCTCCAATTTTGGACCTTTCCGGGTTTTTAATTCTTCGTGGCAGCTTCCACAATGCGGCTTTCAAGAGAGTAAACTAGTGAAAGCCAGCGTATTTTTTTTTTTACGCCGTCTGTCTTGAAATAGGCGAGCGCGTAAAAAATAAAATTAATCCGACAACATCCAGGCCACTTTATTTTTCAATAAAGCTTAATTTTAACGCATGCCTAATTTTCAATTAACTTCTTAATTTTATCGCATCTAATTGTCACCTTTTTATTGATATCGATTGGGCAGTAAAATATGGTGTAAACAGTTCCTTAATCTAGGTTTGGGCAACAGTATTGTTGTGCAACCTTCATTTCTTGTTTTGTTTTTCTCTTTAGCAAACGCTCCACTTTCAGATTCTGTGAGAGCACAGCTGTTGGAGTTTCTCTAATTTGGACCTTCTCCACATTTTGTCCCATTTTTTCCACAGAATCTGGACCGGCTCCGTGCTTGGGTCGGACTAAATGGCAGTTTCTTGATAAATCGGTACAACTTTTTTAATGCCCAATTGCATATTAGCTTCTCCTTGTAGCTTCTTTCCTATTGGGGCCCTGTTTTTGGTGAAGCCCATGTGGCTCAATTTCTCAGAGCACGATGTTCAGCGCCCAAAAACCTTCAATCACAGCCTTACCCTTGCTTCCAAATGTAGAGTACGACGCAGCGGAACAAACATAATCTTTTATTGCATATGCTAACTTTTGTACATACACTCCGCACTCACTTCACTTAACAACACTCACACGAAGATACATATGACTCTTACTTGACACTTACAATATCTACGCACACTCTTTGTGCGCACTCATTAGGTGGTCTCTCCCCCACTTGGGTACTCTCCCACCCAAGGAGTGCTTTCATCACCACCAAGGTGGTATTTCCTCACCACACCTCACAAATGAGGCCTTCCACCCTTTATATAGCCATCCACCTCCTCAATGGACGGCCAAGATCATTCTCATCCAACGGTCCATATTCTTCATCTAGAATCCTCCTAGAAAATATCTTCTCCTCCCCACACCTCCACAACATTCTAGAACTCTCCACACAAGTCTAGCATGTAGTGGAGTCTTCCATAACCTTCTTGAATATTCCAGAACTCTTTAGGTTCCTTCACTTCTAGAATCTTCCAGAAATATCTAGAACATTCTAGACCATTCTAGATTTATCTAGATTATTCTTCGACCTTCTAGAGAGTTCTCCATTATTCTAGAATTCTCTAGAATACTCTCGAACCTTCCGGACTATTCAAGAATTCTCTGTTCTATTATGGAGGATTCTAGATCCATGATCTATGGAGGGTCAAGTGTTGACTCTCAACACCAAAATCTCAGCCATAGCAAAGCAAGAAGCTCGGTCTACTGCGCTTGGTGGAGCTCTGCGCTTGGTGGAGCTCTACGCTTGGTCTGTCTAAGTTAGCTCTGTATATTCTCCACGAACTCTGTTTGCTGAACCCCAACTTGCTTGATCGCTCGGTGGAGAGTGAAACCACGCAATTTATCTTATTGCCCCCAAAATTTAGGCCTTCACGAGACGCACCAGTGCCGCATCAAGCCTGGACAGATTCATTGCGAGTTGTGTAGCCTCCAAATCTGTTATAGGTTCTGCACTTGGGTCGTGCCTATGTTAACTTAAGCATCCATCGTAGCTTTGCCCTTGTAACCCCGCTGGGTAGGTACACTGCCCACTAATATGGTAGGGAGAAGGTGAAACTATTGGTGTCGGTTCCCCCTATAAGGCACAGTGAACAGTCGATAAGGAGCTTTGCATTGTGTTTCTTCTTTCCTTTTGAGCGTCCATAATCGACCGAACTACCCAAAGAGGGTGTCCCCATCTACACTCTTCATTTTCATTTTTGGCACACCATAAATTGATCAACTCACTCTTCATCCTCTTTCTAGTCCGGCCTAGGCAGAACCAGCGGACTATTAAGATAGTCCAACAATCTTTGAGATAGTCATATTGATAGAGGGTGCAATCCAATCACCCAGGCAAGCAAGCACGGAAGCTTGAATGGGCCTATCCTGCTCACTCTCCATCCTCACTCTAGCCTAACATAGCTGGACTAAGAGGACTAATAAGACAATCTAGCCACTGCTGAGATAGCCATTGACAATGAATGTGCAATCCACTCCTTTGAGCAAGCACACCAAAGCTTGATTGAGCCCATCCAGCTCACTCTCCATCCTCACTCCAATCCGACAAAGCTTGACCAAGAGGACTTAAAAGATAGTCCAACCATCTTTGAGACGGTCATTAATGGAAGGTGAACTCCACTCATCTGAGCAAGCACCAAAGATTGAGTGAGCGTATTTAGCTCACCCTCCATCGTCGCTCCAATTCGACCTAGCTCCGTCCTCGCTCCAGTTCGACCTAGCCGGGCTAAGAAGACTTATAAATGGGTCCAACCATCTTTGAGACAGTTAAAAAGGTGCAATCCACTTATCCAAGCAAGCACCAAAGATTGAGCGAGCCTAATTAGCTCACCCTCCGCTCTCGTTCCAGTCCGGCCTAGCCAGACCAAGTGAACATACAAAATTGTCCTACCACCAATGTGGCCATAATAGTCAAAGAAACAATCCACACATTCTCCTAAAAGCTTCTCAAAATAAAATTTTATTCTAAAACAAACTTTATTCCAACTAAATCAAATTCTTCCTACCTACTAAATCTTACTCTACTATTATTATTGACCACCCATGGTCACACTATCCTACTCAAAGGCATATTTCAGAAGCTGGACCTTTTGGAACCCCCCTGAGGTCGTTCCCTAAGTTTGTGTATGCTACTCAAACACCTTCAATTGGATGTCCGGCCTCAATCTGCTTTAGATCCGGCCTCAACCAAGTCCTCTAAGTGTTGCTTAAAGGTCATGCAGTTTTTTGTCATGTGTCCATAGTTTTTGTGATAGGAGCATCTCAATTTGGAATCCCTCTTATTCAGGTCTCCAGTCATCTTCGGTGGCCAAGAGATAAGAACAAATAATAATTCTAGTTAGGGTTGATAAATGAACCAAACTACACTAGTTTGAGCTCGTGTTTCAAAAAAAAGTTTGAGCTTGTGTTCATCCGTTGAAAGCTCTCATTCAAGCTATTGCTTTTCTTATTTGGTTTATAATGTATAAAAACTTCAAATTACTTGAGATCACTCATGTTAAGATTAATTAAAGCTGATTCGGAATCAGCTTGTCTCATACATTTTTTTGAAGCTCGTTAATTTTTCACATGCCCGGCTTGTTTATCTCGTTTATCACTTCTACTTCTAGCAAGAAAAAATAGAAAATCAAGATAAACAAACTGCAAATTAAGCAAACTGCAAATTAAGCACTTGTACAGGTATTAGATAGCTTCAATTACCTAAATTCAAACTAGAGTCAGGGCCAGCTCTGAGAATTATGGGGCCCTAAGCAAAATTATAATATGGGGCCCTTCATCCTTATGGCACAAACTCTAGATGCTAAAGCTAAATTGACTCAAATCCTATAAAAAATTGTGGGCACACTTACGGGGAGTTTCCCGTTTTTGGCACCCATTGCTATAGATAATTTTTGCGTAAAAGTGCTAAAAGTCATTTTTCTTAAAAGTCCTTGTATGTTTTTAGCAAAAAAAGAAAGGGTGGGATTAAAAAAACCAAAATGAAAGAAGCACCTCGGATGTTTTTAGCAATGGAAAATTGAAGTGCGAAAACATGGATGCTAAGAATGGGAAACTCGCCCAAAGTCCACTATTGAATTGACAAAATTACCATGCTATTTTATATAGCCTTTCAAATTTTTTCCTAAAGAAAATATGTGTTTAGGTATCTTTGTAACACAAAAAAAAATGGACTCTCAAACTGTTCAGGAGGAGGCTTGAACCAGTGACCAAACGCTTAGAGCATTCACTTCCTAAAGCTGCACCGCAGGGCCCATTGCTTAGAAGTTTGCTGCATATGATATATGTTTTTCCTTTTGAGGCCCTATTTTTTGGCCCAAAAGTTGGGGTCCTAAGCGACGGCTTGGTCAGCCTGTGCTCAGGGCCGGCCCTAACTAGAGTAGCAAAAAAGAACCATGGGGTCTCATCCAAAAAACGAAACAAAATAAATGAGACAAAAAATCCAAGAAAACCCGAACTCCCTAAGTAGCGGCAACGGTGTGCCAACCAAAAACATTTGTTCCAAGAGCACCCCACCACCAGCAGTGCTGGCTAATTAATTTTGGAGGTTTTAAATGGACTCAATTAGATGAGGCCCTCATGTAATAATTTTTTTAAAAATATATCTTCATAAAAAAAAAACATTACAAAATATTTATCATTTCACAAACTTAAACATGAGAATAAGTTATTTCCGCCAGAGGTGGAAACAAATGTTTCCTCCAAATTAATTAAGCGGTCCGTGTGATTGTGTACTATTAACAGGACCAGTATGATTGATTTGGAGGAAACATTTGTTTCCGCCAGCGGTGGAAAGGATATTTTCTCCTTAAATATGTAGTCATACAAAAATAAACAACTACTACAATATAAAGGAGGCTTACATGTTTGGGAGGCCCTATCTTTTAAAATTTTGGGTTGACCCAATTAAGTAGTGGCTTCATTGACTTATGCCATGAGCCAGTCCTGACCACTAGTGCACCACCTGTGGTGAGAGCCCGTGATTATAGAAAACTCAGAGAGAAAATACACACAAACACACTGACTTTTATTTTTGAATTATACTCAAATACACTTACTAACTCTCACTCTCACACATTCACACATACAAGGCTTCACCTTCACACATACTCTGATCTCACTCACTTTCTCTTAGGCCAAGTTTTCCATTTGATAAAATCAACATTTGATAAAATCAAGTGGGTGATTTTATCAAATGAAGTGAAGGGGTGCTAAAATCACCCATTGATTTTAGCAAAACCAAGTGTGATTGTGCTAAAATCAAGGGGTGATTTTAAAACCCCTTCACTTCATTTGATAAAATCACCCACTTGATTTTATCAAATGTAGATTTTATCAAATGGAAAACTCAGCCTTACTGTATTCCTCTCTCTCGCACACGAATTGGACTCTCACACAGGCTCAATACATGCACACACTTATTTATACATAAAGCAAGACAATACACAACCACACAAAGTCAACAAAAGTCTGGCAGCTACAACTACCCATTAACTTCACCGAAATTGCAGGTGAAGATCCACCGTCTTTCTTCAATGCCTTCACTGGTTTCTCTCAACAGACAAACACACCAAGCCCCATTCACATGAAAGTTTAACTCACAACATGCCCCCCTAAACTTGCATGTCTCACAACACAGCACGCACACACCTTACAACACATTCCCTTTCCCATCACCTTCAATCATCTCTGCTTGAAGTACCGTTGCATCAACCTTCTCCGTCACAATGTTTGCGTGTTCCCCAACTTCACCATCAGCATCCTCTGCCGTACAGTCGTAACTGTAATGACCGTATTCACCACACTCATAACACTCCACGTGTGCAGTACACTCCTTACTAAAGTGACCCTACTCATTACAACGATAACACTGCATCTGACTCCTATTGATGCCTCTCATTCTTCCTCTTCCTCGTCTACCTCCATTTCTCCCTCTCCCTCTTTGCACATTCTCCTCTTGTTCTCTTCCTCCTTGAAAATTTCTACCCTCTGCCTCGGGCTTGACCACGTCCACGGCCTCGTCCTTTACCTCTCTGCACCATTCCTCCTCCCCCTCCTCTTACGACACTCCTTGCCATAACCTGCAGTGCCTGCTTCTGCCCTGTCGTGGACAACCTCCAGTTGATACTCTGCTCGTGGATCTCCAACGTGGCCAACAACTCATCTACCGTCATGGTGTTGAGGTCCTTGGCCTCCTCAATAGTACCAACAGTGTTGTCGAATTTTGGATCCAATGACCGAAGTATTTTCTCCATCACTCGAACATCCTCCATCCTATCTCCATGCCGTCTCAACTGGTTAACAATGATCATAGTCCGCGTAAAATACTTAGACACTGACTTATTGCTGTCCATCTCTAAATTCTCAAACTCCCCCCTTAATACTTGGAGCCGAACCTTGATGGTTCACTCAACCCCTCGATGTGCACTTACGAAGGATTTCCCAGGCTTCATGCAAGGTGGTGGCAGCAGAAATCTTCTCAAAATGTGATTCATCCATACTTTGAAATATTTGGAACAACGCCTTATTATCTCTCTTCTTCAAATCTTTGAATGCCGTCTTCTGTTGTGCTGTAAGTGCCTCCTCTGCCGCTTCTCTCTCTTCTTTATCTCCTTTCGAGGTTGGATCCTCGAACCCTTGATCCACAATCTCCCATAAATCCTGCCAACAGAAATACACCTTCATGTGTATACTCCAATTCTCATAGTTATACCCAGTCAAACGTGGCGTTGGGGTCTGCATCAGTTGAATTTGACTCGCCATCTTCTTCTTTCACACTCCCTCTAACTCCCACAACTCTCTACAACACTCCAAAGTAAGTGAAATTAGCTTGGATTGCTAAAATCACGCACACAACTCTCCAACATGCTTGAAATTTGCGTAAAAAGTAAGATATCACGCTTCAATCACCACCCACAACAATATCTCGTGATTAAAGAGTCTAAAAACTCAATATATTGCGCCAAAACACACCAAAACCCCAAAATCTCACTGAAAATGGTTCAAACAACCAAATTCTCTTCAAAATATTGTCTGGAATGGGTTCCAAACACTCCCTCCTTCACTTTATCCTCTGATCCGGCTTCTTACCACGGTCCAAGTGCTTAAACCATGAATATATCGCGTAAAAAATAAATTTCTCGCGATCAGAACCAATCCCCCACCAAAATACTGCAAGAATTATTAATTTATCGCAAAATTCTCCTCTGATCTGTTAAAATATCGCAATAAATTCTCCACCGTCTCACTTAATCTCGGCTTGTACCGTGATTTTATCGCGCCGAAATCAATTTATCGGCGTTATCTCGTACGTCTCGGCTCCGTATCATCAATATCTCGCACCGGAACCACTTCTTGGCTTTATCTCGTCGTCACGGCTTCGTCTCGGCTCATCTCGGCTCCAGTCGGCTACACCATATTGCGAAATACCGCGATAACTTGCAATAATTTCTGAAATTCTCGTATGCTCCAGGTACACGACGCGTGCGCGCGTGGAAGGTGCCTCTGTCACGAACGTCGGCCACGCACCAACTTCAAGCGGCGCGTGAGCACTCCTCCGACCTCCTCTCTCGACGTGGCTTTCAGATCTGGGATCGTCGTTCCACGAAGAACACTTTTGTGGTCTCAAAAGTTGTTTTTCGATCAAACCCGAAGCTGTGCATCAACAAAGATGAACGGAAAAACTTCTCCGGTTGGCTCTTATACCACTGTGGTGAGAGCCCGTGATAATAGAAAACTCAGAGAGAAAATACACACGAACACACTGACTTTTATTTGAATTATACTTAAATACACTTACAAACTCTGGCTCATTCTCACACGTTCACATATACAAGGCTTCACCTTCACACATACACTGATCTCACTCACTCCTCTCTCTCTCTTACACGAATTGGACTCTCACACAGACTCAATACATGCACACACTTATTTATACCTAAAGCAAGACAATACACAACCACACAAAGTTAACAAAAGTCTGGCAGCTACAACTACCCATTAACTTCACCGAAATTGCAGGTGAAGATCCACCGTCCTTCTTCAATGCCTTCACTGGTTTGTCTCTCAACAGACAAACACACCAAGCCCCACTCACATGCAAGTTTAACTCACAACACCACCCTCCGCAATTGATGGACTGCCACCAGTATCAGAGCCCAAACAACACCTTGGTGATCAAGGAGAAATCCAAAGAGAAGAAAAGGAGTGGAAAGCGCAAACACACACAAAGAGAGGATTCCATAGAAATCTATTAAAATCCCTTAGATTTGAGAACGAGGGAGAAGGGTCCTCATTGGGAGAGAGGGCCTATTTAAAAAGAAGAAAACATTTACAAGCTATAGAAAAAAAAGAGAAATTTTTTAGCGCCAAGTGGGTATTGCCCATGGGTACCCGTTCGGCAATCTCAGCCGTTCATAATGCGATCCAACGGTCCAAATTTTAGAGAGAGAGAGAGAGAGAGTGTGTTTGGGTGAGAGGAGAGAGGGAATCAATCTGGGCCGCCCAAAACACATTTGAACGGCTTGGATCATGCTTGGGTACCAAGTGGCAATACCCACTCGACACACAAAAATTTTTCAAAAAGAAGAGCAACACTTTCAGACGGGAGTGAACCCTGTCCCTCACCTTCCGTCACTACATAAGAGTGGTGAAAATCCTTAATGGAGAAAAAGAAAAAAATAGAGGTGACGGCTAGGATTTGTACATTTGTAGTCGGTGTGTGAGAACCTCTGCGTTGTTTGGTGTTTTACTAACATAAATTTCTCTCATTTTTGAACTGAATAGTTTTTTAAATTCTCTCTTTTTTTTTTTTGGGTAACTTTTTCAGTTTTGTATCAAAATTTTAACCTAATTCAAATTAGTCTTGATGAGCAAAATTTAAGAAGTAAAATTTATAGTCAAATACTCAAAAAAAAAAATTAAAACTATAATTTAGTCTAAAATCTGATAAAATTTGTTGGATGCTCTTGGAGCACTACCATGTGGTAGAGAAGGATGTCGTGGACCCGTGACCAAGGCCACTAACTCTTAAAGTATACCTTTTTGACCTTGTTGAAGGCAAGAGCGCACACACTAACAATATGAAGAAGATAATATAGGAGAAGACTAAGAATTTTATCTCCCTCATAATCAAAATGCTAGATTACATTGGCTGTGTTTGGTTAGATAGTTTAGTTTAGTTTTGATGATGTCATCAGGTGTAATGAGTGGAGAGAGATAGAGAGAGAAATGAGGGAAATGATGATGTCATCAAAACTAAAACTAAAACTAAACTGGAAAACGAATAGGGCCATTCAAATTTATAGAAAAAAAAAAAATGTAACCCACTACCTCTAATTAACAAAAATCATTCTTCATAACCTTCACTACACAATAAGTAGGGACTTTTCACAATCATAACTCCTTATTCCACTAGGCCTCGTTTGATTCGGGTATTAGGTACTTGGGATTGGACTATTTGTACCTAATCCCGCATAGTCCCTCGTTTGGTTCCTGAAAAATAGCATGGGATTAACAATCTCAGGACAGTTTTAGTCCAATACGTATGGTACTATGTAATACATGGGGGTTTGTAGACTAATTAGTCCAGGATAAAAAAACACATGGAGGGAAGACTGAGATATTACAAAATTGCCATCGTCTCTTTCACTCATACCCAGATCTGTTGGGTTTTTGGGCGCCGATTAAAGCATTCAGCATTAGTTTGTTGTGTATATCAAGTTTTGGTATTTTCCCAGTTTATCTCAAACATTCGCATCTAGTTTCTTCCCCATTTCAGTAGGTGTTTGTTTATGATTTTTGAATTTTTTTTATTTACATCCTAGTAAATCAAAATGGGATGCCCATTTATTTCTGATTTTTATGCATTCAAAGTGAATTGTATTAGCCAATAATGTTTTTTTTTTTTTGAGAGAGAGAGAGAGTCTTGAAATTAATCCCGAAATGTAGTTTAGGGAACCAAACATGAGATTGACCAAAACATGGGATATCCCAATGTTAATCCTGCATGAATCAAACTGGGGATTGTGTGAGAATCAGCACTAAATTAGTCCCAGTACAAATAGTTCAGGACTATCAATCCCAGGACTATTAATCCCACCTATTTTAGTCCGCGAATCAAACGAGGCCTTAGTCCAATAAACTCCCACTAACAAATATGAAATAACATAACTCCCTAATTACTCAAAAAGAAAAAACTCCCTAATGAAACCAAATTTATTATTTTTTCCCAACAGTCCTTTTCTACGTATGTAGATTTTCTGTTATTTTATCTAATTGTGAGACGGTATATACATATTTCAGATTGTTAAACACTTGCTTTGGGAAAGTAAAATAGATGTGAATGCAAGAAATGGAAGTGAGTGGACGGCGCTGGATATTATTTACCGAATAAAAAAGAAAGAAGATCGGAAAGGTGAAGATGATAGTAAAAAGAAAGAAGATAGTATTGAAGACGGAAAAGAAGATAGGAGTACAAAGAAAGAAGATCGGAAAGATGGGTATGATATTATAGAAGACGTCCTACGTAATAAAAATGCTAAAAGACGTAAAGAACTCTTTTTTCCATTTGAGGCTTCATGGCAGAAGAAGAAAAAGGAGACATTGATGATTGTATCATCGCTGATAGCGACAATAGCATTCCAAGTCGGGGTGTACCCTCCCGGTGGTGTTTGGGTCGACAATGCACCAGACCATGTGGCCGGGAAAGCTATAACTGCTTATAACTATCCCAATGCATATCGGTACTTCATGTATTTCAACACCATTGGATTCCTTCTTTCTTTGACTACAATATTAGAGCTCATTGTTGCTTTGCCAGAGAAACATAAGTTCATGAAGTTCATTCGATCTATGATCTCGTGGATGACGATCATGGCCACAGCGTTTGCTTATACATTTTCCGTCAATGTTATCTCGCCCTCGGATAATCATGAGAAGCCCGTAAGCCATGCCATTTTGGTTACTGTTATATTGTGGGCCACTGTGATAACATATTTCCACCTACTGCCTGGCCATGTTTTTTTCTATCGGCTGCTACCGGACAACGTTAAAAACAATGTTAGAAAGATAGCAGGTTTGGTGACAGCAGGTTTAAAAGAATTTGCATTATTTTTGGTTGCTTGCATAAGTTGCATTGTCATGACAGATCACAAGCGACGCAGTCAAAATAAGGCCAACAAAACGACTTTCGCCAAGGAGCACAGTGTACATTTGGCACCAATTGCATTTGCAGCTCTCTGAGAACAAGTCGGAGGAGCCCAGCGTACGTTTGACACCAATTGCATTTGCAGCTGCCGAGAAAGAGTCGGAGGAGCCCAGTGTAAGTTTGACACCAGTTGCATTTACACCAGCTTCATTTGCTGCTGTCGAGAACAAGTGGGATGGGCCATATGTTTTTCGACCACGAGGATTTCCATCTGCATATATTACGAAAGAGTCGGACTCGGAGTCAGAGTCGGAGGAGCCCCTGCCACCACTTCCATTTGCACCTTGCGAGAACGAGTCCAGTACTGTTTGATCATTTTCATGCTTAGTCTTTGTGTTTCATTCTCGAGAAGTTCTATAGGACCCTTGTTGCTCATATTCGTACTTTGTGGTTTGGTGCTTATAATTATTTATGTTTACTGGGAATCTAATTCGATTGGGTTATTAATTCGCCTTTTTTTTTTTTTTTTTTTGAAATGGCAAAAAGTTTTATTGAAACTCGACAATGGGTACATTGAGGAGAAAACACCAAATCCAAGCACAAGTGCAAGGATGATGAACGGCAACACATCGAGTGAGAGGCTAAATGAGAAACCAAAAATGAGAAGTAAGAACGAAAAATCTAGTAGCAGCCTGTGCAGGAATAGGACAATTCCCACATGGATAATACAAGCAAAAAAGCATCTATTACTTCAATTACAGTCGGCGGTCGGACTTTGATAGCACCAAAAATTTTCCTTCAGATTATAGGCATTTCTTTAGTCTTGGCTTTCGTCAAAGAATCGCAGCAGTATCAGCAAAACTGAGCCTTGACAGTATCTTAACTTTCAAACTATTTTCAAGTTTTGTATCAAAGTTTTAACCTAAAAATTATAGTAAAAAATAAAAAAAAAGTTGATAAACATTTAGTCTAAAATCTGAAAAAATTACTGTCTTCTTGGGGTACCGCCATGTGGTAGAGAAGGTGTTGTGGTGGTAGAGAGGGTGTTAGGGCGACCACTTATTGCATTTTCACATTCTCGTTGTCGGTTTCTCCCTGTTTGGGCGACCTCTCAGAAAATCCATTCTCTGAAAACGTATTCTCCATTTATGAAGTTCCAAGCCAAAAGCCAAAAAGAGCTCCGGACCTCATTTTCCATTTCTATTTCTCGTTTTGCTTTTTCCCTCATCATACTCTCCCATTTCTACCCTTGTTTACTTATCCCCTTTTTCCACCGGACAACACACAAACGAGAGAGAGGCGGAAGCCAGAAGGGAGATGCCTACAATTTCTTCCACATTAGTTGTCGTCGTTGCTCTGTTAATCATTTAGATCTTTCGTCATTGTCGATTGTTGAGGTATTCTTTGTATCGTTGTCGTCGTCGGTTCTCGCCGCTGCTGTGTTCTCTGTTCTTCCTCGTGTAGAAGCCTTAATTCAGATCTGTCTTTGAATTGGATAGACGGACTTGGGTTATCTAAACTATTGCTAAAAATTAATGTTGATTTTTAATCGTATCTGGTTGAATGAATTATCAGTGATTTCAGATCGTGATGCTTGGATTTGGTTCTTTAGAAATTTGGTTTACTGTACATTTATTTTAGAACATAACAGAAGTCGAGAAAGAGAGAATTTTTATTGTGTTTAAAAAAACTTGCTAAAAACAAATTACTAACATTTTTGGTACGATAATTTATAAATAAGGGCAAAATGGTAAACAACAAATCCATACCTCATTTTCATCATTGTTCTCCAAAATATTACTACTGTTGCAAAATGTATTCTTCACATTTCTCTCAATCACTGCTTTTAAATTCAAAACACATTTTGACCATAATCCAAAAAGTCCAAAATTAAAAATGAAAAACCTGAAAGAGGCTTTCAAACACAAAAACGCTATCTTAACTCTTTAAAAATAATGTACACTAATTTATTCCACGGCCAGCAATTTTGCGGCTCGTGTCATCAATATGTAAGCAACATGAAATCATTGTCATGTTAGGGAATGACTCTGGTGTCCCCGGGATACCGTATCCCCCAATCGGACGATCCAGAACGTGCCACATAGGCTTAACTGTGGTCATTTTTGCAGGTAAAAAATCATGGGTATAACTGTTATACCATTTATGCCCCAAACGGTATAACAGTTATACCATATCAGGAGGACACCGTAAAAAATGGCATAAATATGACGCATTATGGTATAACTGTTATACCACTTACGGTGTCCCCTTTTTTTGGGTATAGCCATTATACCAAATTAAGCTTTAAAAGGGTATAACAGCTATACCAAACTGAAAATCCTTTTATTTTTTATTTTTTTTAATTCTTAACCATGGTTAACATTTAAGCAACAATTAGATCGATGTTATACATTGTTTCGATTAGTAGGGTGTAACAGAGCTCGTTAAATAGATAATTTTAATAATCGAGGACGTTGATTTGGTTGGTATTATTGATGTAGTTAATGTCGTAAAATTTGGGCTCTCGTCTGGCTTTAGAAGTACAGTTACCGATCAAAAAACTCTTTATTTAAATGAAAATCTGCATTGTTGCAGTGTGATCAAGTACGTAACCATAACTGATTCACGTGAATTTTTAGTGGAATGAATAAATCTGTCTTTTGTACGAGATGCACAGTTTTGATTTGCTGAAAATTTCCTGAGTAGCGCATTCTCACCTTTTAAAGCCCGTGGAAGCACCGAATGTGTTCCGATGAAGTGGTTTTTGACATCCGATTGTCACCTATTTTTGCGACAATTATATAATCGATAGGATGTGCAATCTGAACGGTTGGATTGATCATTGGAAATCTTTTCTCGATAACTCCCTTTAAACTCTAAACGTTCAATCTCACTGTATATGGACTAGGGTGTTGTGCATTAGTCTAATGCACTGTAGTCATACAATCACAACATAATAACAACGATCGAGACCGTCTGCATTGTTTTGCTTGATGTTTTAATGATTGTGACCAATTTTTGGGCATATCGGTTTTACGGAAGCCCTGTATCGGGATGCGCAAATCAATGTAAGTAAGTTAATTTTTTGCCTGATTAGCCTATAATCGAAATGATATAGACTTCATTATTGCAAGTTGAGATCTAATCCAACATATTTGAAATACTGAAAGATCCGATCGTCGAAAAAAATGTCACACGGGCCTCGGGGTCCACTTTTAACACTTTATTCTATTCGTCCCGCGCGAAACGTTACACAGGATAATTTCCTAAATTTGAACAAATAGGAAGGTAATCCCTCCAAAAGGAGAACAACCCCTTCCATATTTCCCGGGAAATTCCCCCAAATTTTTTGGAAAAATTTGAAAAAAAAAATTGGATTCCCTCTCTTCGGACCAGAGAGAGAGAGAGAGGGGCGAGCTTACCACCACAACCAGGTTTGGCGACCACCACAAGCCTCCCTCTCCACCTCCGGTAAACACCACCGCCACTGAACGCGCTGAAACAGACGACAATTACCAACGCCAACTTTCCCCTGAAATTGTTGAAAAGTTCAGATCGAGGGGTCTGAAACAGACGTCCAGCAGCAGCTTCTCTCTATTCGAACCAGGCCCATCGAAGGTCTCTCTCTCTCTCTCACACACACACACACACACACACACACACACACTCCCCCTCTCTCTCATAGAGATCCCCAATTTAGAAACTCTAAAGCTTGAAAAAACTAGGGTTCCAATATGAGCAACCTAATTCGAAGAAGAATGTAATTGGAACCATGTAATTCGAATTAGCAGAATACAAGAATAATAGAAATGAAAGCTGCTAATGTAGTGAAACTCAGTATAGTCAATCCTAGTCGCCTCATTAGTCTAGTGGAACGAATCCTTCCTCAACAACTGATTTAGTGGTGTTGAAACCTTCCCATAACCTTCCATAAACCTCCTATAATAGCCAATTAGAACGAATCCTTCTCTCACCAGTCATACCATATAATTTGAAAATGTCATCCAACAGTTCATCGACGATTGGGATATGGAACTTATCTTTAATGGTAAGCTTGTTTAGTTCCCTATAATGTCACATTAAACTGCTATGTTTGCTTGCTATATTTGCAGTCATTCATTACTCACGTGTCTTGTTTTGTCATTTGGTCTAGGCCTTCCCATGTTTTGAATTGGCTAGAGAAATGAAAGCTGAGGTATGCTACAACCCAGCATCAGTATCTAAACCTTTGCAGTTCGACTACACGTTCCTGGTACAGAAGTAACTTCTACTCTGGCAGGTGAGAAAATAAAGTTGATGACTTGCAAACCGAACCACATTTGAGTTGGCATCATGTTCAGCCATTCCTTCTTATTCATTGCGCTGGTTGGAAACTTGAAATAGTTTATTTTTCTTTCTCATCTTCTTTCTTTCCATCTAATGTTTTAGCTTTTGCTTTGAAATTGCAGGTGGCAAAGATAATTAACGACTTGTGGTTGTGGCCCAATCCTCTCAAATATTTTATCAATGTATCTATTTTTCCAGTGTATTTTAGTTACCTCTTAAATTAATTTGCCTTTTTACCTTTCCTTTGGGCTTAGATGAACTCTGTGACATAAGATACAGGAAGCTGATGAGGACAACGAGGAGGTAGATTGAATGAAACCATATGATGATGCCCTTTTTCATTCCTTAAACATAGTTGCAACCTGAATCATTACAGTTGCAACCTTCTTTGTAGGTTTTGTAGTTTTTCACCCAACATTCTTATGAGTTTTTGAGAACTCTCTGTTTTGTGTGTTGGTACTTGAAGAAAGGTAGTGAAAAGACGAAGACAGGTCTTTGAAAGAAGAGTTATTTGGACTTGAAGTCATTCCATGTCGGATTTTACAATCTGAAACAAATGTTGTCGGATTTTAAAATACGATATGTTAAACTGTTTTTAGATTTAAGAATCCGATAGTGAAAAGGTGAAGACAGGCCTTTGAAAGTTATTGATGCTTCTCATTGTCTCAATTACGATATGTTAAATTGGAGAATCCAACAAGCTTTATGCAAAAAGCTTTAAGTTGATGTTGATGAGAGCAAAGATGTTCACCTCTTCTTCCTATCCTTCCCAATTTTGCTAATCTTGCTTGCAAATCTTGCACAGATGTGGTTTTTCAGCTCCATTCCCGCCTTTGCACTGGATAGACCGCGTCCTCAGCCTCACGAGTTCCCAAAGGGCATATGCTATAAAGAGGGCACAACAGGGCGGCGGGCCAGGTTTGAGACGGTGTTGAGCATTAGAAATACTTTGCTTGACCTTACTCCAGATGTGGTATGTGCTCCTTTTTCTTCCATTCATTGGGCTTCCAATTTCCCTTGTTCCATGTCCTTGATTGATCTTTCCTTTTTCTTCCAATAGGCTGAATGGAACCCTTGGTACGGGCATACTTTTCTAAATGGCTTTTCCAATGTCAAGGCATTGACACAGAGGCGGATTCTCTTTGAAAGGCCTACAGGCTATGAATGGTACTTGGGAGAGAGGGTGAACCGACAATCTTTTGGCCATACTGCTCCTATGATTCCCTCTCCTCCTCTTGCTGAAATGAGAAATCCAAAGGGGTTTGTGAATGAAAGAGCTATAGCAAGGGCCATGCGGGGGTTCGATGCTAGGCAATTCGTGCACCCCAAGGATTACAACGAGTTTGTTGGTCAATTTCTGATGCGCCCTTTCTCTTCTGGGGTTCCCGCGCCAGAGGAGAACTTCATATTTGCTCATTCGGGCGTGGCCTTGCCAGTACCTGGGCAAGATGATGCCTTTGACATTCCTCAGGACATTGAGCTAGTCAATTTGGATGGGGTCCCTTGGACTCATACGCCTCAGTTGCCTAGGCATGCAGAGATCTGGCTTCCTCCTGGGACCGGTCCAGTACGTTCCTGATTCCACTTCTTCACTTTCGCATTCCTCTTTATGCCTTGCTCTTAATTTATGAAATTCTGCAACCCATGCAGGTATCTCGGGCCATGGCCCAACGTTGCATTGATGCTGCTAATGCCATGCGAGCCTACTTGCGCAAGTTTGCTCGTTTGATGGTGGATAGTTGCGTTTGTGGTGCTGCTGACACCGTGGTACATTCCTTGACTTGGTTCTCCCCTTGCTTTTTCACAACTTTCGTTATCCTTGATATGCCCGTACTTCTCTTGCAGATTCGGTTGACTGGTAATCATGACCATACTAACAGCGGGGTAGGGGGGCAGTCATGGAGGAGGTTCCTCATGGCAAGGTGGTGCTTGTACAACTCGAAGAAGATCTGCACATGACATAGAAGAAGAGAGCGAGACCACACGCGGCCGACATTCCTACTCAGACTATGATGCGGCGGGTCCTAGTACTAGTGCTAGACCTAGCGTGACTGAGCTAGACACTACACCGCTTAGACACTCGGTTCACAGGAAACCCTTGACTAGGCGGGGCTAGCGACTTATACGGTTGCACTGTGACATTCCTTTTCCTTCTTGCTCTGATGTATTTGGCTTTTGTATGATGCCAACTATCCAAACTTGTACTATTGAACTCATGCCGCGAACTCGTATCTGCCACTTGATATTATCCAGTTCATGAATACTGTGGAACTTTGATCATGCTTGCCAAATATCGTAAATTCTTTTTTATTTTACCCTAGTGGAAGTCGCACGGGGATACATGTACGGGGATAAAATCCACGTAGCCCTGGATCACGTGCTTCCTTGATTCAACCCCGAATCTGCAAGACAGGAAAAAGGGTTAGAGCGCCTTTGTCTCTCGTCGGCAAAGGCCCTCCGATGCCTAAGTTAGTATCTCGTACTCAAATTCTCAAATCACAATGCATATGAAAGTAATTCACAGCGTACTTTTCTTCATGGGTATGGTCTTGTATTTATAGGTGTGGATAGTTTGTTGATTAGGGCATCTTGTTGCTCTTGTTTCCTATTTACTTTAGGAATCCTTTTCCTAATAGGACTTTCCTATTAGGAGCAAGTTTCCATATCCTGCTAGATCTTGTCTAGCAATGGTCGTTCTTTCCATATAGGACTCTTTCCTATATGGGGTATACTCCTAATCACGTTAGGACTTCTCATATCAATCATTATTCCATGGGATTGCTCTTTATCACATAAGGAACTGTCATAGAATATTTTGGAATGTCTCACCGCCCTATGCGTGGCGGTGCCGTGCTTCCACGTAGCTCGGAATAACTCGTACATAGCTCAGCTCACCACGCCGAGCTGAATTATGTATTCCAGAATGCTGTTTAAGCTATACATGTAGCCTTTTTAGCTCGGCCATAACAGGGGCATCCCTTTTCTTCTTACTCCAAGCTAGTGCATCCTCATTTGTTAGTTTGCTCTTATTATTCTGGCCTTATTCATGGCCACACCAACTCAGCAAAGGGCTTAAGGACTCCCCATGTGGTGCCAAGCCATCCACCCTTTCGTGGTGACTAATTAGGGCACGTGTTCTGCCCTAACAAAGGGTAATAAGGTTTTACCCACTCCAATACACGATCGGATACCAAACGAGGCTAAAAAATAAATAAAATAAGAGAGACTCAGCGGGGGGTGATAATCCATCTCACCAAGGCACTAGATTGCTTTCCCAAAGGTTAAATTGCGCGTCTTAATCCAAACAGGAAGTCCAAAAACCACCAAAAACTGGTCAAACTTCGAGCGAACAAGGAAACGAAGCTGGGCGACCGACTGTCCAGTAGGGCTGGTCCGGCCCTAGCCTAGAGCCAGTCCGGCTCTGGCCTTCTTGTTTCCCTCCCTGCTCCTCTCTCGTTTCTGCTTCGTTTTGGATCCTTCCATGCTCAAATCCTTGTCCGATTGCTCCTAGGATTCGTCCGAAAAATTTCCTATATAAACATGGCACCTCCCAACTTTCAATTCACAAAAAATTCTTCAACTCCTCTCTCTCCTTGCTCCTTCCTTGTTGCTAAGTCAGTCTTTCTTCTTGTTTTCCTTCCCTTTCTTCCATGGATTCCTCTTTCATGCTTAAGTTAGAGGGTTGGAGGTCCGAGCTCACTGGGGTAGAGCGAGCTCGGTTGGGTACTTGCGGTATTGGGGCTTTGCTTGAGCTGTCGCAATTGCTTCCACGTCCTTCTCTTTTGTGTGCGGCTACCCGTTTTTGGGATGGGAGTCACCATGTCTTTAGGTTCAACATGGAAGAGCTATGTCCCACCATTGATGAGTTTGAATTCCTCGTGGGCATGGAGCTTAGCGGTCCACCGGTGGTTCCTCTTTTCTGTCATCCTTTCGGGGAGACTCTCCAAAGTCTATGTGGTTTGTCCAAATTCATATGCAAAAAGCTAACCTCTGATGGAGAGCTTGACGTTCTCGGACTCATGGGGTACTTTCGGGTAAACAGACATCCGGGTAATCTGACATATGAGCAGCGTCGTCTTAATGCCTTCCTTATTTGCTTTGTGGCTGGTTTTCTCTTGGTGGATGGGCATGGCAAGGCTAGTATCCGGATTCTTGAGGTGGTAGCTAGATGCTTGAGGGGAGGAATCATATCCTTACCATCTTGGCGGAAACTTTGATTTCCCTTGAGGCTCGTTGGTTTGATCCGACCGCAGATATTGGTGAGAGTCCTTTACTTCTTCAGGTAACTCTTACTTTGCACTCTCCTAAGTACTTTCCATATATTATTTTTTTATTTTTTTGACTCCTTTCTCTTTTTTTTTGACTTCCTTTCCTTTCTTTTTTTTTTTTTTGACAGATTTGGTTGAGTGACCAATTTAAGCTTACCACTACTCAAGTGATCAAGGACTATACTCCCATCAAGTACTTGCGCTATGCCGTCTGTGATTACTGCACTGATAAGGGCCAATGGTTTGAGTGGCTTAAGGCGAGGGAGTCGCACAAAATCCGGTGGAGGTTGCAAAACTTTAGTGAGGGTCTGATGATCAGTGAACTGTTTGCTCCCGGGTTGGTGATGCTCTTGGGGTTGCGGGCTTCCATTGTCTATTTTCCTGGTCGGATCCAACGCCAGTTCTCTCATGCTCAAACTTTCGAGATGCTCTATGACGTGGACACTGTGCGGTTCCCCGAGGAATGGCGGTGCTATCCAACAACTTGGGCTAATCGAAGAATGTTTGCCCCTGGCGTCCTTATCTTGCATGCTTGCGACCTTAGATTGTGTCGTAGAGAGTGTCGCCCCAAGCGTAGGGCTAGGTATCGCATAGCATGATAACCGGTAAGACCGGGTCGAATCCACAGGGACCGAACGCACCCGGCGTGAGAGTTGACTTGCGAATGAAGTTTTTAGCCTTAAAGCGGCAAACTTGGCTTTTGTGATTTGTTGGTGGATTCACTTAACTTCGTGAATGACACGGAATACGAAAAGACTAAATTAACAAAGGTAAAGCCTAGGGGTTCATAACGATCACAACCAAAGCTAACCAAATCCTCACGCTCGGTAACCGACTCGAGCCACCGTTAGGTGCACTCGAGCAAATGGTTTAGAAACTAAACCATCGCCTAGAAAAATGCGTTCCACAAAGAATAGGATTCTTGTGCCATTTAGACAAACATTTGAGTCGCCCAATCCCTAAGCATCGCACGTACCAAGTGGTCAAGCCCCGGGCGACGTGCGATCAAAGGGGTTTACAGACCCAAATTTTGATTCGTAAAAGTGAACCCCAATTCATTGCTCGACAAAAGTTGAAAGCCTTTTTTAAATTGCGCGAGGAACTGGATTAACCTTGGTCATGGGGAGTCAATCACCCCATGACCCTACCTAATTGACTACTCACTCATTAGGCAAAGACTAATTAATTTAATTAAGGAAGTTATAAAAATGACCAATAACTTTGAAAAGTGATTTTTAACGATGATAACAAACTTGCCAACAAGTTTAAACCTTAGAGAAATAACAAACAACCAATAAAAACTAAAGTTTAAGAAGGATTTAGCTAGGAAATGAAGAACAAGATTTAACCGATAAAAACACAAATAAACTAGATTTATATAGAGAGAATGATTGTAGCTACAACAATAAACCTTGACAAATTAACTAGAAATGAAAACTTACTTGAGAAATCTAGAGAGATAAAGCTTCAAAATCCTCCAATGGAGGAGCTAAACTAAAACTAAAAATGAAAGAGTAAGTGTGGGAGAAGGAGAGAGGAGAGAGCCCAATATAGTCTTCCCTTTCTCTCTCTACATAATATCTAATAAAGCTCTCACATTAAACAAAAGTTTCCATAAAAGGAAAGCACAAAAAGTGCTCAAAAAATGATGCCCGGAGGTATTTGGATCGATCCACACCACATCTGGATCGATCCAGATTCGTCTGTTCGGGCAGATTTTTTAGCCAATTTCGCGGGCACGCCCCGGCTTCGTCCGAACTCGGAATGAGGCGATTCTTGAACCGTTGGAAAGCTCTATGAGTCTACTTTCAAACCCAATTGACCTCATCTTCATAGCATTTGTATCTTGAGAGAAATGAGCATTTTTCTATCGGTTGGTCAGATTTTCTCAAGTCTCATCACTCTAGATTTCTTGTTCCTTTGTTCCGGGCCTTCCTTGAACCTTCCAAAGCTCCTTGAATCGACTTCTAAGCTTCGGCGATTGTCCTCCACGGCATTGCGGGACCTTAGGTACTTCCGGATACAACCGGGGATTATTTGGAGCTTTGGACACGCCTTTTAGCTCCGATTTTCTGAAACTCATCAAAAACACAACTGGCGCAAAATCAATCATATAAAGGCACAAAATGCACGTGTGTGTGATCACAACGAGCGGGATAAGCCCGGAAATGTACAACATTTGGTGCTTATCAGTGCAACCTTGTGAGGAATACTATCTTGAGCTGGGACTTTCTCTGACTCCTGGTGCTACCATGGATGTCGATCCTAGTTTGCCTTGGTTCAGTGGTATCAATCCGGACTACGACATGACAGAAGGAATGGGAGACTCGGAAGACATAAAAGAAAAGAGATGCCTGTTTTTCTCGTTTTGCTTATTTCATTATGCCCTTAATTAGTTAATGTTCCTTTTTCCCTTAAGCCCCTAGTTTATGGCTTTGTCTTAGGAAGATCGGCAGCGATGCCCCTAGTATGAGTATTCCTAGCAATGAGAATTTCCTTTCCAGCTTCTCAACTATACTTGTGCATTGGCTCACTCTTGATATCATGCTCCAAAAATTCAAGGAAATAATTGCTAACTTTCACCGAGTCCTTCACTGATCAAACGGAATTCCAACTTAATCCCTTAACTAATCCTTCAAACAATCACCTTATGAAAAAATACCCCTACTGTTTGAAATCTAATCGAATCCCTTAGCGCGTTGCTTGCTTCCAAAGCACTTCCTCATCCGGACGGGACAAATTACCAACTCGAAATGGCCAAACCATGATGGTTGCCTACGTATCCCCAAAGGAAAATCAGGCCATAACGTAGTTCGAGGGTTTTGGGTCACTCGGGTATTTTGCTCACTTTTCTTTTTCATTTTTCTCTCTTTTTTTTTTTTTAGGCCGCCCTCTCGAGTTTTCAACCTAGCTTTTTGTACGGGGATAAATCCACGTAACCCTGGATCACGTGCTTCCTTGAATCAACCCTAAATCTGCAAGACAGAAAAAGGGTTAGAGCACCTTTGCCTCTCGTTGGCAAAGGCCCTCCGATGCCTAAGTTAGTATCTCGTACTCAAATCTCAATGCATATGAAAATTGGGTTTTCACCGCGTACCTTTTATCATGGTTATTGCCTTGTATTTATAGGTGTGGACATTTGTCAACCTAGGCATCTCGTGCCCCCTGTTTCCTATTCTTTTTAGGAATCCTTCCCTTAATAGGACTTTCCTATTAGACACATGCTTTCCAATCTAAGAGATAACTTCCACATCCTGCTAGATCTCGTCTAGCAGGGGTCTTTCTTTTCATATAGGATTCTTCCTATATGGGGCACACTCCTAGTCTCATTAGGACGTTCCATATCAATCCCTTTCTTTGCGGGATTGCTCCTCATCTCATAGGAGCCGCTGTAGAATATTCTGGAAAGTCTCACCGCCCTACTCGTGGCGGTGTCGTGCTTCCACGTAGCTCGGAATAACTCGTACATAGTTTAATTCATTACGCCGAGCTGAACTATGTATTCCAGAATGCTTTTCAAGCTATCTTCGCAGCCTCTCCAGCTCGGCCATATCAGGGGCATTCCACATGCTCTATACCGAGCTGGTACATCCTGGTATACTCGTTCATTCCTTTCATTCTGGCCTTACTCATGGCCAAACCAGCTCGTCACAGGGTTCACGAATACCCTATGTGGTGCTGAGCTATTCACCCTTTCGTGTTGACTGCCATAGGCACGTGTTACGCCTAGTAGTAGGGTAATCAGATTTTACCCACTCCACTTTTCTTTTCTTTTTTTTTTTCTTTTTCAACCCTAACTTTTGCCTAGGCCGCCCTTTCGGGTTTTTGACCTAGCGGGATTCTCTCAAGGGTAGTATTTCTTCAGGCTGTCCAAGTTAGTCAATTCCGTGAATTCGTTCCCGTCCAAATCTATTAATCGTGTAGCTCCGCCGCTAAAGATCTTCTTGATGATGTAAGGACCAACCCAATGTGGTCGAAATTTTCCTCTTGGATCAGACACTAGTCCTTTTATCTCCTTCAAAACCATGTCGCCTTCTTTCAAATTTTGGGCACGTACCTTCTTATTAAAGGCTCTAGCAACTCTCCTCTGATATACTTGCGTGTTGTATAAAGCCTAGAGGCATCTTTCGTCCATCAATGCCAACTCCTCATACCTTTCCCTTAACCAAAATGCCTCAGGTACTTTATGCTCCGTCATGATCCTTAGGGATGATACCTCTAACTCTATAGGGAGTACTGCCTCCATTCCGTATACTAATGAGTATGGGGTTGCCCCCGTTGACGTTCGAATAGACATGCGATATCCCCATAAAGTAAAAGGCAATTGTGTATTGTAGACACCCCGATTTTGAACCCGGGATGCGCTCGAGCATTCCCGATGATGAAATGGACCAATCGTGGCTACCCGAGGCTTGAACAATGCTTGGAACTTGGCAAAACCACCCAAAAACCTCTTCAAAACAAACCCAAGCCTACACCATCTTCTAGTACATTCAAAACCCTCTTTATTGATATATAATACATCCCAATCCGTTTTGAAATGAGAGAGATGCACGAATGTTGCTAAGACGACTTGTTTTCCCGACCCTTTTGAGGGTAAAATGGTCATACATTTGGATGTATAAATTTTCTGGATTCCAAACCACTTGGGTTAAAAAGTAGACTCAACAAGCTTTCCAACGCTTCAAACCGCGTCAAAATCGGAGTTCGGTAGCACCCAGGGCGGCCCCGCAAAGTTTTACCTTTTGAGCAACAGCCTTGAGCGCTCAAGCCTACGGCTTTGAGCGCTCAACTCTGATCCAGATCAGTTTTCTGCAGAGCATCTAATCATGATATTCTACTGCAAGAGGAGCGTCTACCTATGTTTTCTACTCCCTAAATACACTTCCTAGACCCTTGAACATCTCCTCAATCACCCCCCAAACCCAATTCAAAAATTAAACCCAAAACCCACTCTCTCTCTCTCTCTCTACACTTCCCTCCCACTCTCCCTTCTATATAAACCAACCATTACCCCTGGTTTTGAGGTCCCCAATTCATTCACCCCAGCTCTCCTACTGCTCCTACTACTCCAGAAAACCAACATCTCTCTCTCCCTCTACAAAACCACCCATTCATCCTCTAAACCACTTACAAAAACCACCCTTCAAGCTTCAAATTCAACCTTGGTTCATCAATCAATCACATACAATGTCTCAATCATTTAGAATACCAACCAAAACGTCCAGAATCAACCACTATCGAGCCCAAAATCAAGTTCAAGCTACAATCAAGCCAAAAGGTAGTTAAAACCATGTGAAAATCATTGTTTTGGTCTTGCTGAGGGAGACCAGTGGGCTCATTCAAGTTCCTCATACTTGAAATGAGCCTACAAGGTCTGAAAAGTATTAAGAAAAGCATTTTTAAAACCTGTTATTTTGGTAGGCTTGAGCGCTCAAGCCCAAGGCCTTGAGCGCTCAAACTATCTCCTGACAATTTGTGAATCTTCTTTTTATTTTGATGATGGATCAGAGATTAATGTGCATGAGCTGTGTGTGTGTGTGTGTGTTGAAATCAGTTTGATCCTCTTCTGTTATCTATCAAGAATCATCAAACTCGATTTTTAACACATCATTTACTTTCCAAAATTCTTCAAAGTCCATGTTTCTGTCCAGTTTTGGGAAAATAAAGTATAATCATTGATTTGGGGTTGTTTGATCATCCAATGTCATGTCACAGAATTTGGCGACCTGGAAGTGGCTTGAGCGCTCAAGGCCTTACCCTTGAGCGCTCAATCCACTTTGAGCGCTCAAACCCCAACAGAAAGTCAGTCACAGTGTTTCAGCCATAACTTTTTACTCCGAACTCCGTTTTCAACGTATTATATATCAAAACGTAGATAATTTGAAGGGCTACAACTTTGTAGTTTTATATTCTTCCTGATTATGCCTCAAAGGCTTCCAAAAAAATGTAAATAGTGTTGGAAAGTCAAATAATTTTGCTCAAGATGGTGTTCTAAGTCCTATTTCTCTCTTTCATTGTCATTTTCTTTGTTTATATCATTCCACCATCGCATTGTACATTGCACAAGCATCCACCATCACTTGGTTCGTATTTGAATACTTGTTTATGTGTTTTCTCATTCCCATACTCCCCGTTATTTGCTCAAAATTGATCTTCAAACATTTCCAAAATCCCACAAAATGTTGAGTAGAGACCGATTCACGGACCGGGCGAGAGGGGTGCCGTAAAACCCTTCCCCTCTCGTAACCAAACCCCCAAATCCGAGAAATCTTTGGTTCCGCCATGATCAGTGAAATCTTTTTCAATGGGCAAACGAGTCATTTTTTATCGGTTTCTCGGGTTCGGACCTCAAATCCGAGTGGCGACTCTAACAATCTTCAATCTTTTCAAACGCGAAACCGCACCGATCTCGGTGGGCCGTCCACATGTATGCCATTCTCACGACTTACGAGTGGTTTTCCGTATTATGCTCTTGATGTTCTTGTTGGCCGCTTCAACCGCTTCGTTGGTCTGAGGACGATACGTGGACGATTTGTGGTGGGTGATCTTACACTTCTCTAATAGCTCCAACACCTCCTTCTTAAAGTGTGACCCATGATCTGATACGATTTCATGCGGGACCCCTTATCTACAAACGATGTTCTTCTCAATAAAGTGCACAACTTCAGCTGCGTTCAACACCGTGTACAGGGCAGCCTCAACCCACTTGGTAAAATAGTCTATGGCCACCAAAATGTACTTACGTCCATCTGAAGAGCTAGGTTTGATTTCTCCAATAATATCTATCCCCCATGTTGAAAATGGCCAAGGTGTGGTCATAGAATATAGCTCGTGCGACGGCGTATGCATAAGGTTGTCGTGGATCTGGCACTGGTGACACCTCTTTACTAACTCCGTGCAATCAGCCTGCATGGTGGTCCAATAATACCCTTGCCTCAAAATCTTCTTCGAAAGCATATGTCCATTCATATGGGGTTCGCACACTCTAGCGTGAATCTCCTCCATTATCCTTTTTCCTTGGTCTATATCAACGCATCTTTGTTGAACGCCATCATACGACCGTCGGTATAAATTGTCCTTATAGAGAATGAACTAGGTCGCCAGCCTACGAATAGCTCTCTTATCTTTCTCATCCGCTCCCTCAGGGTACTATCCTTTTCCAATGTAATTCTTAATGTCGATGAACCAAGACAGCCGTCAAATTCTTCAGAGATAGCAGCGACAGTATAGTAATTGGGAGTGTCCTTCTGCTCGATCAATAATGGTCTAACCTTGACACCTATGGGGATTTCAATCATCAAGGCTAGCGTTGTGAGAGCGTCGGCAAATCTATTCTGTTCACGAGGGATGTGTGTAAACGAGACCAACTCAAATTGGGGAATCAACTTCTGGAGCTTGTCCTAATACAGCTTCATCTTTGGCTCCCTTACCTGCCATTCATTGGTCGATTGAGACATGACCAATGCAAAGTCCCCTATAACATCCAAAATTTTTACTCTCAATGCCAACATGGCCTCCATGCCAACTATGCAAGCTTCATACTCTACCCCATTGTTGGTGACCTCAAAATTCAACTTAAACGCAAATGGGGTGTGGTAATCTTTTGGGGACACTAAAAGTATCCCAATTCCATATCTGTTCTGATTAGTGGCTCCGTCAAAGTATAACTCCCACACTTCACTCGAGGCTTGCAACAATCTTTCATACTGGAACTCGAATTCCAAATCTTCTGGTCCTTCCACCGGATGGTCTAACAAAAATTCTGTGATGGCTCTTCCTTTGACCAATTTTCGAGTGACGAACTTAGTTTCGAATTCTGTTAACAACAACAGCCAACGTGCCATCTTTCCAATCAGAGCCGGTTTCTCAAACAAATACTTAATGGGGTCCATGCGAGAAACTAGTCTAATTGGATAAGACAACATGTAATGCCGGAGGCGCTTGGTTACCCAAACCAGAGCCAAGCATGTTTTCTCTAGCTGTGTATAGTTGAGCTCGTACCCTAGCATCTTCTTGCTTAGGTAATAGACAGCATGTTCTATGCCATCCTCATCCTCTTGAGCAAGCATGCATCCCATAGCTATATCGGTGACGGACATGTATAAAATCATAGGCTTTCCTTCTTGAGGGGGGACAACACAGGTTGATTATGCAGATAGTCCTTAATTCCCTGAAAGGCCGCGTCACACTCCTCATCCCATTCAAACCTCACTCCCTTCTTTAACAACTTGAATAGAGGTTCACAGGTAATCGCCAACTTAGAAATGAACCGACTGATGTACTGTATCTTTCCCAAGAAACTCCTTACCTCCTTTTCAGTCCTTGGTGGCGACATTCCTAGGATGGCTTTGATCTTAGTCGGGTCTACTTCTATTCCTCTCCTTGTGATCATAAATTCCAACAATTTTCCCGCGATAACTCCAAATGTGCACTTCTGGGGATTCAGTCTCATCTTATACTTTCTCAACCTTTCAAAAAACTTTCTGAGCTTAGGAATATGACCCGTCCTGTCTTTTGACTTGACAATCATATCATCCACATACACCTCCACTTCTTTGTGGATCATGTCGTGCAACATAGTGGTGGCCGCCCTCTGGAAGGTGGCTCCAGCGTTCTTCAATCCAAACGGCATCACCCTATAACAAAAGGTTCCCCACTGGGTGGTAAAGGTTGTCTTCTCCCTATCCTCGGGTGCCATTAAAATTTGGTTATATCCAGAGAATTTGTCCATAAAAAGATAACAATGCCTGTCCTGCGGCGTTATCCACCAGAGTATCGATATGTGGCAAAGGGAAATCGTCCTTTGGGCTAGCCTTGTTTAGATCTCTAAAGTCGACACATACTCTGATACGTCCATCCTTCTTTGGTAATGGGACTATGTTGGCCACCCACTGAGGGTACTTGGTTACTATCAGGAATCCTGCGTTGATCTGCTTAGAAATCTCCTCCTTGATCTTGAGCAACCAGTCGGGCCTAATCCTACAAAGCTTTTGCTTTACAGGCTTAGTGTCAGGGTTAAGTGGTATCCAGTGCTGTACTATCTCAGGATCTATTCCGGGCATGTCTTCATAAGACCAAGCAAATATGTCCTTGTATTCTTTTAGCACTTCAATCAACTCTTCTCGCTCTTCGAGCGATAGAGGGGAGCCAATCTGAACCATCTTAGGGTCATTCTCATCACCTAGATTCACAAAGATTATCTCATCTACTATGGGCTTAGCTTTTATTTCTTCCTCCAACTCTATTATATTCCAAAGGGCTTCTGGGATTTCTTCCTCATATTCATCAAGATTATTAGGATCCACATTACTAATTTCGGGCACAATGATATAAGCAAACTCAGCATCAAAATTATTAATAGCTGAAGATAGAGGGACTACATCTGACTCAAACTCAACATAAAAATGAGACGCGGGCTTAACTAATGACCCGGTCTTAATAGACTCTGCCAATCCTGACTCACAATTGAACTAACTCTATTTATTATTGCTGATACTACTATTACTAGACTCAGAATCAGAATTAGACGATTTGGATGACTCGACTTCCACTAGAGTTTCCTCATAAGTCCAGCTACTACGCTCTCCAGGAGCATTCATGAACATACTTGACAAATCTTCTCCATTGTCTCCACTAGTCAGCATCATAATACAATCATCTACTGAGCCCCCAGTACTGGTAAACAAAAATCTCATGGCAGTGTGATCCATCGAATCAATCCAATCTTCTGGTTCTGGTTTTGGTTTAGGTTCTTCATCATCACTTTGGGGAAAGAGGTTGAAGAAGATCTCCAACCCCGGGAGCTTTTCCTGTGTCACTGGATCGATCCACGGTTCTAGGTATCTGCAAAATGGGAAGTTCTTGCCCTCTCGCACCCATCTTCCATTCATCAGGGGAATTTTCATTCTTTTCGCCGGCAGCTCTCTTCCCTCTTTTCTGGCTAATGCTTTCTCCCTGGCTTCCCTCACTTTCTGCAAAATTTCCTGTTCAGTATGCTTATACCGCAATCCAAAAGTACACTTATTGACAGGAATGTCGGGGAATGATGGAATACCTTGGTGCCTCTTACCCAAACCCATGCCAGGGAAAAATCCCATTTTGTTCAGTATGGTCAGTATATTCGGGTTGTCTACATCTTTTGTAGCAATTTGTGGTGGTGCATATGCCTTAAGATAAGTTTCCAGGAAACATGCGTCCTCAAACTGAAACCCGGTCAAGTAGGGTTCTTCACCATCTGGATGGATCTGGTATAACAGGTTGCCATTGTCAGGAGTAGAGCGAACAACAACATCTCCTTCAATAACAAAGATTCCTTGTCCAAACGGCATCTTGATTTTCTGGTGGAGGGTGGATGGTACAGCCTTCATCTCGTGTGGCTAGGGCCGTCCTAATATTAGGTTAAAGGTGGCTGATACGTCCAACACTTGGAACTGCACATCACACTTCAGTGGTCCCAAATTTAAGAGCAAAGCTACTGATCCCAGGACTTCCCTTTGAGTATTATCATAAGCGCGCACTCCTTGCTCATAGGGAGTAAAATTAGACCTTTTCAGACCCAAACATTTAGCAGTTCTAAGTGGACAAATGTTGAGAGTAGCTCCATTGCCTTCCCAAGCATTCTATAGTAACGTGGAGAGGCTTAACATGATGCGGTTCAGCTGGCAAGTCCTTGTCTGTGAAGGTTATGGTTTGCCGCAATCTTTCTGGGTGAATCAGACCAACAAGGTCGTCAGGAGTGGTGTCCAAAAATACTCGGGACTTATTTAGGGTTTTCAATCCTCTTCCTTGTCCCTTCTGATGTTCCTTTCCATTTCTTCCTCGGGGGTCTTTCCCGGACGCAGGGATGGCAATCGCGACCGAACCGATGGGTGCCCGAACCGAAACCGCTATTTTTACCCGAACCATAACCGAAATATTCCCCATGGGTATGGGTATGGTATGGGATATGGCCGAACCGAATGGGTATGGTTCGGGTATGGTTTGAGGTCATAACCGAACCGTGACCCGAACCGAACCGTGACCCGAAACGAACCGAAATATGAAATTACATATTTACCCCTAAAATTTATAGTAATTGTGTTTGTACCCCTGGCTATATGTATACCCTTATTTTATATATACATATTACATAAACCCCTTAGGTATATTTTAAAATTACACTTTGCCTCTCGTATATATATGTAAGATATTCACAGGTTAGGTTTTGGTCTCACATTTTGTACATTTTGAGACTCTCTCGACTG
This sequence comes from Vaccinium darrowii, assembly GCA_020921065.1. Taxonomy (NCBI): domain Eukaryota; kingdom Viridiplantae; phylum Streptophyta; class Magnoliopsida; order Ericales; family Ericaceae; genus Vaccinium; species Vaccinium darrowii. The sequence continues at coordinate 42,600,585 of CM037154.1, forward strand.
ATATTTTATATATTATAGTCTTGAGTCTCTTGACTGATATTTGTAGCCTCCTTTTGTTATTTTTTTTCATGTTTTTTCAATTTTTTTGAGATAATAAAATATCCTAAACTCAATTTATTCATGTTTTAGTACGGTTTGGGGCGGGGCGGGATGGGTACAATTTGGTTACCCAAATGGGTAGCTATTTTTTCCTTCACAAAATTGGTTATCCGAACCCCGAATGGTTAGGTTATGGTTCATCCTCTCCCTTTTCCGAACCGAACCCGAACCGAACCGAAACCCTTTGGGTTTGGGTGCGGATCGGCCAAAACCCGAACCGATCCGCCCCATTGCCATCCCTACCCGGACGATCTCCTTCTAAGAATGCTGGTTTAAAATGCCTTCCTCCTCGGGTTAAGTGAGCGACTTCCTCTAAAAACCAAGTGTTATCTATCCAGGTGGGGGAGTAGGTATCACCTGAAGGTTGGGATAACCTCAAGCAGTTGAAAGCTTTTACGGCATTGAGGGTGCAAACAACAGGTTGTTCAAGCATATGAGAAACGAGTACTGGGTGGTTTTATGGAGCTATGTAGGTGGAGTAATAGAAGCAAAATCAGGGTCAAGGACATTTATGGTAATGTCAGGGGATTGTTCTTCGAGTTCCGAATCAGGGTGTGAAAGGGTGTTCTCTTCATGGTAAGGACAGTCCGGATCATAACACGGGTTATCAGAGTCATCAGTCACATAATCATCGTCATCAGTGTTCGGCACATCCTCTGCTTCAACTGCCACATCAAACTTGCCAGATCGAGATAGCATAAGTAAGATTCTTGCTACCTCTTCTTCCTCTAGAGTCACTTCTTCTTCATTTTCTTTCTCCACATCCACATTCTTATTGTCCTCAGGGAAATCGGGTCCCCAACCACTGCAACTGGTAAATTCTGGGCCATCAGTCCATCTAAATGTAGCATCAGGGTTTCCAGATAAAGTCAAGCCTAGCAGCATATCTCCTATCTCCTCTTCCTTGTGGGTGTACTCCTCGTCTTCTTCTCATTCCATCTCCCTTAATACTCACTCTGGCACATTCTCACTGGTAAAGACTGATAAAGGCGGGACTTCGGCTTTCGAGTCAAAGGTGGGCGGGATCAGGTTTTCTGGGTTAAAGTCGTCTGAGTCGATTTGAATGTAGTTGGCATGGTTATTCTGAATTGAGACGGTGTTCGGGCAAAGGGTTAGTGGTGATGTTGGGTTTACTAGTAGAGGGTGGTGCAATTTTCTTAGAGTCAATGAGGTCTTGGATTTCATGGCGAAGGTGCATACATTTGTCAGTGGTATGGCCTGGGGATTGGTGGAAGGCACAGAACTGAGAGGCGTTGTAAAAGGATGGTAAGGGGTTTGGGGGTGCCATAGGTTCAAGAGGTTTAAGGTGTCCAGCCTTTACCAGTCTTTCCATTGCTTCTGTCAGAGTCATACTACCCAACGAGGTGAACTCCCTTCTTGGCTTTGTTCCTTTCGAGCTTTGCTGCACTTGTGTATCTAGTGCATGGACCTCAGCGATTTTGGAGCTAGTGATTGGGTTTACATCGCTACCACCATACCTCTTAGGTTTTGCACTACTACTTTCTCCTTTATCCAAATCTCCTGAGTGGATGACGTCCTCTACCTGAATGCCAGTGTCGAACAAGTCCTTGAACGTACGAATAGGCTGTGCAATCAGATGCTTCTTCAAGTGGGTTTGCAGATTCTTAATGACCATCCGGACTTGGTCTTGCTCTGTGGGCCTATCCGTCATCTTGTTTGCCTTGCCTCTCCAGCGAGTTATAAACTCAGAGAAGCTTTCCTTATTGCTCTAGCGAGTAGTCTCCAAGTCGCGGGTAGTCACATCCAACTACTGATTGTACAAGTACTGCGCTACGAATGCGTTCCCAATATCCTCCCAGATGCGAGTCTTAGACTTATCCAACTTCATCAACCATCTTAAAGCCATACCAGAAAGGGTCCTTGGAAACAACTGAGCCAGCTGCTCATCGCTCATACCCATGGGTGCTAGTGAACTCACAAAGACTCCTAGGTGCACAGCCGGGTCTCCGGTACCATCGAACTTTTCCATATCGGGCATCTTAAACTTCTCGGGCAACTTCACATTAGGAAACATGCAAAGCCCCTTTATGTCTAGCATGTATCTATCAATGCCCATGGCATTCCTTAAAGCCTGCTCTATCTTCTCAATCTTACTCATTTGTTCCTTCACTACGTCATCGGTGGTTGGTTCTTTTGGAGGTCCATCCTCAAGTTGGAAGGATTCGTGGCCGGGCCCTTTCATGGTGGTCAGATCACTCTGCATGGTGGCCATAGCAACCTTGAGGTCAGTCATCATCTCAATCGGATCCTTCATGGTTTGGGTTTCGTCATAGGCCATTGGGGTTTTAGATGATGTGGTTTTAGAAGGAGAGGTTCCGGGAAGAGGTAATTCTGTTGGAAGGGTGGTGGAGGGGAAAATTGAAGAAACCGATGGATCACTGCCACTAATGCGCTGCCAACGGGGTTCAGTAGGTCTTCGATCTCTACGCTCAATCTGAAGAGTAGAACAGAACTTCCATCAACACTGGTAGAAGTCACTGATGACCCATCCTAACGATACCTGTGAAACAAGCCTAAGCAAACAAGCGGTGTAATGCAAGCACAGAAGCCACGATATGCCTTACAGGGTGATTTCCTAAAGGATTAGATGCTAATGCTGACTACATGAACTAGAAGCTTGGGTGGTCTCAAAAAGGGTACCCCGTGAGTTAAGGTCTTTCAACCTTTTTATCATACCAGGGTGGTACGTAACTCACGGGGGTGGCCGCGTTCCTCGGCTGGGGCTGCTTAATGATGCAAAAAGATAAAGAAAACGTGAACTATCCTAAAAAAATGAACAAATGGCATTTTGAAGTTTAGCCCTCTTATCTAAACTCCCGAGCGGAGTCGCCACTGTGAGCGCCCCTGGCCGCCCAGCCTTCCGTTGTCGCGAAGACCAGAGTCGCCACTTGGTTATAGGTCCAAGAACCTTGAATGACTCTATATATGGATAGGCTCGATCCTTGTCACCACAGACGGGTCCGAGGGCTAGGGTACCAAGTGGGAAGGTGTTAGGCACCCACTCCGCCAAATCAAATGATTGGCCTCTACTCATCACCATTGGTTCGATTTGTTACTAACCTAAATGCATGAGACCCAAGCAAACGGATAGGTGGATTTTAGTTAAACGTTTTCAAAAGAAAATTGTCTTTTTGCAAGAGGGAAAAATAGCAATTTGAAAACCACCTCCGTTAGATGCAGCACACAAGAAACAGAAACAAACATCCTATGAACGAGGACCCGAGGCTAAATAGCCTATTATCATCTTACATCCATAAGCGATGATAAGCAATTACCCTCGATTCCTCGCATGAAACTAACACATGCAAAACAAAAGATTAATCCGCCGTTGCGAATGTCAGATTGTGCACCTACTTTTAGGGGTTCTATCCTAACGTGAACATGATATGGCCTTGAATTGAAACAAGGCTCCAGTGATACAAAATAATAAACTAAACATAATTAAATGAACATTACGCATGCATGCATGCATGAACAGAACATGGACTTGAAACGGGAAACATGATCAAATTAGGCAACTTTCCCAAAATGGACACTTTCTGAATATGGAAACTATATGCATGTAGGACTCGACATAAATTAGGAAACTTTCATAATATGGGAACATTCTAAATATGGAAACTTTATGCATGCTGCTACTTATGGAAAGACCATAAGGGCATGACAACTAATTAATCATGCAATATGCAGATGTAGGGGGTAAAATGGTAATTTGACAGGCTGGAGATAAACGGGCAGAATAACGTCTGTAAACTAACAACATTCATGCAGTAATGTGAACAACAAAACAACATGGGCAGAAGCGTAAGGATGCAATGCAGACAGGGTAACTACTTAAGACACTAACTTTTCGAGTATCCGAACCGGCAACATAACAACTGTGTATGTTATGTGTGGGGTTCCACTCGGACAGAATAACAATTGTGCTGGCAATTAAATCATGCGTGCATATTAATTACGTGCAGGTGTATGCATGCAAAACAATAATTAAACTACTTTAATTGTGCGAGGGAAAAATCGTAATTTCTCATGCTAAGAATATCTGGATGTTTAACTTAGTTGAAAATCCCTAAATTATGCATGAACTAAGCATAAATAAGCCCTATCATGCTTTCATAATCAAAACTAGACTAAAACAAAATAAATAAAAGTAATTAATTAATCTAAACTAGTTAGACTAACTAATTAAACTAAACAAAACTAAACAAAACAAAACTAATTAACTTGAAAGCAAAACTAATTAAACTAAACGAATTTAACTAAAATAACTAAACAATAAAGAAAATAAAAAAGGAGAACATACCTTGACTGAGCCGGTCGGCCTCAAGAAACAAACAAACTGAACTAGACCGTCTCCACTAAGACAGCCTTGATGCTCGACCTTTCTTCGGCAGCCTTCCGGCGTCTAAGAGAAAAAGAACTAACTAAACTACTCCTAATCGGACCAAGATTTGATCTCAGCCCAGAGAGGAATTTTCACTATACCTGCTAAGAGGTTTTACAAGTGTTTTCAGAGCGTTTTTTCAGAGTTTGAGAGTTTTTTCGTTTTTTTCGGGTCCTCTGAAGTGCTTGAAACCTTAGGTGAACGGGGGTATATATAGGCTTATTTCAGGTGAAAAAAGGGTTTGTTAAGCGATGTAGGACGACCAAAAATACGATTTTTTGGTGTTCAGAGGCGGTGGCATGCAAATCTAGAATATTCTAATCAAAAAAGGAATTTTTTTGGTAGGGCCGAACAGGCCTTGGGCTAGAGCCGGACCGGCTCTAGTCCTGTTACGGGTTGGGTTCGGATATGTTCTGGTCCGTTTTGACGCGTTTCGGGCTGATTTTTGGGCCAAAAATAGCGATAAATTGGGCTAAAATCAAGGTTTTTTGTGAATTAAAAATAAAATACTTTTGGGAAATAAAATCACTCAACATTTTGAAAAACATTCAATCCGGAACTCAACAAAAATATTTTGGGAAACTTCAACAAAAGGTTTTTCAAACATCTTTCAAAATCCGGGCGCGAGGAAACGACGATAGGCTACCGTAAGAGATCTTTGCATCAAGTCCATCATCTCGAATCAGATAAAATCGTACCAACATGTTCATCATCGGGCGACGGCACAACCAAAGGGCCTAAGCATTACGGACAACCATGATGGGGTGTCTATAGTTTCACACTATCACAGCTTAGTCCATTTGAGGTCTCGATTGTCCGATGGGCCAAATAAGTGTAGGCAGCTCAGCATGAATGGTTCAGTGACCTGCAAATAGCTAATGGTCTTACGCCCGTGCATTCTTTTGCTAGGTCTGGTGCCACTGGTCGTCGAGATCTCGTCTGACACTGAGAGTTCGGATTCTGAGACTTCGAGCACCGCTACTTCTCACATCGCGATCATTTTCCACAAGTTGAGAGCTCGGCAGAACCCTTGCCGAGAAATCGTCACAATGGATCATGATTTCAATACCCCAGTAGATGAGAGGCTTCAATTCATCGCTCCGAAACCTAACCTTGATAGACCCGAAGGACCTATCGACATAGATGATGATGTTGATGTCTTGGATGGGTTCCTAGACGACAGTGAAGCCACCGAGTCAGATGACCGGTCTGAATGGGGCCCATCCGAGACTACGACTAGTGCCGATCCCTCTACGAGCATTTACCTTTCGAAGAATGACGCCGCAACCGAGGTTGAACAACTCATCCTTGCTGAAATCAGCATAGAGATGCCAAAAGCGGCTCAGTCTTCTGAGGGGGCATCTAGCAGTAGGAAAAAGGAGACTCGATGCCCCTATCTTTGTTATTTTACTATCAACGATCAGGGTTATAAGGCCTTCGTTGAAAAATATGACATTCTGGCTGACGTTCGAGTAACTTCACACCCAAGGGGTCAAGAGCTTGTCTACGTACCAAAAAACCTCAACGTGCCCCTTGTGGCTATAACCGAAGGAAGGGTTCGGTTCCCGATGAATGTCTTTATCCAGGCCGTGTTGAATACCTATCAACTTTCACCAGACCAACTGACCGCCAATAGTTACCGAATAATTAACTCTACCTACGAGATGAAGTTAAAAGATAATTTGGACCTTAGTGTCTGGGATCTCCTTGACATCTATGCGGTGTCTCGGAACAAGACATTTGATCGATATTTCCTGATGACCCGACCGAACAAACGACAAATCGTAGAGCATCTCCCAGACTCTGAAAGATGGGCTGATATTCAAGTAGTGGTTTCCGGCAATTTTGCTTTACCCCTAGACGAAGATACTTTTCTTGTCCCCACCGAGAAAGGGAACTTAGGTCAGCTTTGGTTTTTGGTTTCTTGCATTTCCTCTTATGTTTCAATATATTGATTTGACTTGCTCTCTGTGCAGCTCCATCTTCCACCTCTCGGAGATTGAAGAGATTGGCGAGAAAGGATTGCGCCGCCGCGATCTATGAAGTACAAGGAAGGCTTGCACACGATCTTCTCGGATATCAGCCCACATACAAGTGTTGGTTGAAGAAAACGACGAGGAAGAGGCCGAGGAAATCCAAAGTCAGCCAAGGTCCCATAATTTCGGAGGACGAACGTTTACATTTGGAAGAGCAGCCAATTGAAAATCTTCGAGGGAGAGAGAGAATTGCAGTAGACTGAATTTCTCCGGACCCCTCAGATAGCATGCCACCAAAGATTGATCTAAAGGCCAAATTGGCCGAGATGGTGGCAAAGGCGAAAAAAGATGCACCGAAGAAAGGTGATCCCAAGGCCACTGCTGCTCTAGGGAAAGTTAGGGCTGCCACCATCCATAAAGCCGCAGCCTCTCGTGCCAAGACTAACGCGTCGGAGGAAGAGAGGGCGGCGAAGAGAGTGAAAATTTCAGAGACCCCTTTTGGAGAGGACGTTCTTGCAGGAGCTGACCGGAGCGCTAATGTTACTATTGTCGGGATGAATCAGCCGGAAGAAGCCCGAACAAAAATCACTCTTGAACTGTTCTCTCCGGTTCTGGTCCAAGAGGACGATCGACGCATTATGGAAGATGACTGTTTTGCCAAGGACCCTCACCTTGCCATGGGTCTTTTGCCGGGTTTGGCATTGAAGAAGGATCTAGAGTTGCTGCCAGCCAAATTGGAAGATAACTTTTTCTACTGCGCTACCCAAACTGTGAAGGTTAGTTCTTCTGTATCCGAACTCTTCTGAATTCATCATTTATCTCTCTGGTACTTATGCTATGTTTTGCTTTATAGGCCAGACAATCAATGTACAAGCTCCACAACCAGACCCTTGAGCTTAGTAATTCGGCAAAAAAGCAAAAATGCTGAGATGATGCAGCTCTGAAGAAGGTGGGGACGGCTGAGAAGAAGGCTGAAGACGTAGGATTAGAAAATGAGAGGTTGAAGAAGGACTTGGCAACTTTAGCCGAGGCAAAGAAGAAGACCGAGGAACAACTGGAAGGTGTGAAAGTCGAGCATGAGAAGGCTCTGGAGACTGCGAGATTCGAGCGACACTCAACAGGTTTCACCGAAGCTGGAAATGCCCATGTCGCCGACATATATAATCTAGTGGAGGATGGGAAGAAGAAGGGGTTCGGCAGAGGCTACCTTTATGCCTGTGACGTTTTAAACATTCCCGCCGAAGATTCCAAGCCTAGAGTGCCTGAGGTGCCGGACTCCCCAGTCGCGGAAGAAACTCCTGAAGGTGATGGAGATGATGAAGAAACACCTGAAGGCAAAGGTGACGGCAAAGAGACATCAGGTCTGGAAAAAACAGCTGACCAGACCCCTCCCACTCCTCTGGGGAATGTCGATATACCGGAGAGCACTTCGAATGATCCATTAGAAATAACACCTTAAGAGATAACTTTAAGTTTTAAACAATTCTTCGAATATTTTCTGTCTTTTGTTTAAGGTTTTAATTGGACGGCTCTGAACAGTAGGAGTTTGCCGTGCCAGGTGGTTTGTAATTGTTTAAAACAGGTTTCATGAGGATGGCACCAAACAAGTACCACTTGCCATGCCTCGGATTCAATTTTGATTTGGCATTCCTCTTATGCCTTTATGGAACAAATGTTTTTATTTTGAATTTTGTATGCTTGTTGTTCGTATATATATACAATCTCCTTCACCTCCAAACTCCCGGAAATTACTAAATTCCGGACCTCACGCGTGAGCCGTTGGATCTGATCCAACGACTGAGGGAATAAACGGGTTAAAACAGATCTCGCGGGTCATATGGACCGGGTAATATGTTATCGGGTTTTGAAAACGGGTCAATATAATAAGGAAGACCCACTCCTTTCCCCTCATTTCACACATACAGCCAAAGAGAAGAGTGAGAGGGCGATCTGGAACGACGACGAAGAAACCCTAGATCGAGCTACATCTTACAATGATCGAGTTCATCTCTCTCTCTCTCTCTCTCTCCCCATCCGACTTTCTTACTCTTTCATTTTTTTGAAAAAACCCTAACCCTAACTTTTTGAAGTTGCAGGTCGAACGGCGAAGACGAAGCATGAAGCACGACTCGATCTCCAGGTCTCTCTCTCTCTCTCTCTCTCTCTCTCTCTCTCTCTCTCTCTCTCTCTCTCTCATTTTCTCTGTGTTTTTGTTGATTTGTTGCTTGAAACCCTAGTTTTCCTAGGTTTTTCAAAAACGTGAAATTAGGGCTTCGATTTTTGTACTTCAAATGGAATCCTAACTTTCTGAAGCTTCAGCTTTAGGATTTAGAATGCAAATGTGGAAAACCCACTCCCTGTGCTCCTTTGGCCATCTAGGCTAAGTTTTTAATTTGAGTTGGAGACATGATGCTGTTTTTGTTGTCCTCTAAATTTTGTAGTTGTGGTCGGGATAGAGCTTTTCTTGTTTTATTTGTGTTTGTGGAGGTCATTGTATTGATATCAAATAGGAGATGTGATGATCTGATTGGGGAAATGGTGAAGATATACGGATGACCATTGTGTTGGATGCTTGAAAAGTGTACAAACAAAAATGTGAAAATGTGTATTGTTGGTGCTTTGGTGGTAGACTTGAATATTCAAGCTGCAAATCAACAATGATTTTGGTCCCTTTTTTAGTTAGTAGTGTAGATACAAATAAGAGTAATATGAAGAAGATTTGGCATGTCTAAAAATCAAGTTGCATGTAATTTGTTAGCTTTAGGTGTAATTTGTCTCCTAGGTCTTATTGATTACTAATGTTTGTCTGTTCTTTAGTTGACTGTGGTCTGCTTCAATTACACTACCTTCTTTTGTCACAGCGATGCCACACTGGGTGGTTTTCATTTGTTGTAATCCTGGGATTTATACGACGTGGGAGGAAGCTAAAGCCCAGGTTGATGGATATCCAAGGAACGACCACAAAAGATACCGTACGTACGTTTGAGGAAGCCCAAGAAGCGTTGTGTCGATTTCATGAAGATAGATACTAGGGTAACGGCATTCGACATAACCAAACCCAGCATCACGCCAGTTTTGGTGCTTCGACTTCGGCAAGGCCATTGCAAGATGAAATGCCATTGGAGCGCGAGGCCAATGTTCGAACTTTGGGCTTTGTTTTAATTTTCTTTCTAGGTTTTGCAACTTGTATTTTGTTATATGTATTTGATTCCGAATGATGTTAGTTATTTGAAGGCCCTAAATTTTAGTGAACTAATTGTGTAATCAAACACTACTATTTTGGTTTGGTAGCTAACTGAGTTAGATGTCTATAATTCAAGTTGTTCTCCTTGAATTAATAGTTCAAGTACAATGAACCGTTCTATATGCACCGACCACGTACCGACGGCGTCGCCGACGCCGTTGTGGGTCCCAACCGATCGATCTGAGCCGTTCATCCTTCTCAGAATCAAATTCCGAGTGGGCCTACGCGGGAATCGAGGCAATCGGACGGCTGTATGATCTCTATCCAAAATCACCCCCATTTCACGCGGGAATCGAGGCAATCGGACGGCTGTATGATCTCGATCCAAAATCACCCCCATTTCATGATGATCTCGATCCAAAATCACCCCCATGTCATGAAATGGGGGTGATTTTGGATCGAGATCATGCAGCCGTCCGATTGCCTCGATTCCCGCGTAGGCCCACTCGGAATTTGATTCTGAGAAGGATGAACGGCTCAGATCGATCGGTTGGGACCCACAACGGCGTCGGCGACGCCGTCGGTACGTGGTCGGTGCATGGTGGTCGGTGCAAAAATCTTTTCCGAAGTACAATCTATAAATTTTAGAGTCATGATCAGTTCAGCAATTCTATGCAATAGTTGGCATTATGCTCTTCTATTTTGGAATTGCAAAAGATTCCAAAATCTATGCAAATCTGAACAATTTCAACCAAAACATGCTTGATATCAGTATTTCCAGTGAGCATAACTCCAAAACTTCCTCTAATGCACCAGAACTATACAACTTTTGAGAGACTTTGTATACATCTACTGTTCTAAACACAAAAGGTGATGAGCACAAATCTCTTTCAAAGGACTTCACACAAAAAATAAGCTGCTAATTTGTCACTAGGACTTCCACAGCTAACAACAAAAATAAGAGAGCAAACCGGTAGACAGTAAAATTATTAATGGCTTAATCCCATGCATTTCTTTGTATTACTATATGGCTTTTGCTTAAAACTCCCAAAAAGTAGAGCAAAACATAGCTCTTTGCTCCCCTTGAATTATTCTATTCCATCACCAAAAATTCAACTAAACATGCGAGTTTCCAGAATACCCAATTTCCATCCTGAAACCTCAAATACACAAATGAAAGTTCTGAGTATCACAAATACAAGAGCCATGAGTTGGTAAAAGTTCTGAAATGATACGACCAAAATAAATACACTGTTCCAGAGACCAAATCCAGTGGGCATTTCCAGTGTGCAACAGTTTCATCAGAGCACAGTTGCACATTTTTTTCTCTGACAGTCATAATATAAAAGAGAAAAAACATTCATAATATAAAAGAGAAAAAACATTCATAATATAAAAGAGATCCTCCCAACAGGTAGTCCTAAACTGAATACAGATTCATCAGAAACTACAAGAAAAACAGTGAAAAACAGTGAGGATTTCAGAGCAAGCATTTCCAGTGAGCAGTTCAAAGCAAGCATTTCCAGTGAGCAATTCCAGTGAGCATTTCAGAGCAAGCATTTCCAATGACCATTGCCAGTGAGCAAATCCTGTAACATGAAAACAGTGAGCATATTCAACAAATGCATTAAGTACGTGGCATGCAGCAGCAGCAAGCATAAACAATCCTCATCAATGAAATCCAGAAAACAAGCATAGTCAACAAATGCAGTAGTAGTAAAGCCAAAATCCAGTAAAGTCCAGTAAAGCTGTAAAGCCTAAATCCACTTACAATCTTCATCATAGTCCATGCTTTCGGCATTATTGTCCTCGTCCTCGTCATTGATCTGTGATGCTTGCGAAGACCTACGGCAAACAAAATTAACCCTTAAACTATGAATTGAATTCTTAAAATTGCATTCATGAACCCCATTTTCAAAGTCTCTCACATGGCATATATCCTCAAAAGGAAGATTATCATCCTACCACAATGTATCAGTTCAACAAGATGATGACAAAACTTCTCACGGAAAGTATAAGTAGAGAACATTTAGCCTGATGTGTGGTGTATAAACTTTTTCAAAAAATTTTGAAATTTTTTTCCAAAATTTTGTTAAAGTAATGTCGTAAATCTAGGTCTTTTTCAAAACATCTAAAATTCTGTGAACCATGGAACCCTAATATTGAAAACCAAGGGTTTCGGTTAAACCAAAAACTAGGGTTTCTAGCAACACAGAGCAAGACAGAGATGCAAATCGAGAGAGAGAGAGAGAGACCTGGTTGTAGATCGAGATGGAGAAATGCTTCGTCTTCGTGCTTCGTCGTTCATCTTTGGCCGTTCGAACTGCAACTTTTAAAAGTTAGGGTTAGGGTTTTCCAAAAATATGAAACAGAGAGATAGTAGGATGGAGGGAGAGAGAGAAGGACCTTGATCGAGGGGTTGTTGTCGCTCGAACTAGGGTTTGATCTGTGTTCTTCTTCGTCGAACGTGGAGCTTGATTCTTCTCGATCGCCTTTCTCTCTCTCTCTGTGGAGGACGTGAAATGAGGGAGTGGACCGGATCTGGAGAACTTATATTGACCCGTTTTCAAAACCCGGTAACATATTACCCGGTCCGAGCCTTTGGCGCTCATACTCTGTTAACTTCTTAGGCGCCATGTGAGAGAGACAAAGTTGCACGAGAGAGAGAGAGAGTCAGAGAGAGAGGCTTCAATGTCTTGGAAAAAGCACAATACGCGAAAAAGTAGGCATACGCGGGAAAGAGAACTGGCGGGAAAGAGAGTAAAAGCATCCTCTTCTCTTTAGAAACCCCATCCTACGCCAAAGTAGCAAACAAATCCCTCAAAACCACATCAAGCTCACTTAAATGGCCGAGAAATAAAATGCAAGTTTCACTCGTTTCCCCGTATTTTATTATGAGCAATGCTACATGAACTAACTAGAATACAACCCATTTCCCTCCCTTCTTTAGCTCTCAAGGTGATTATCTGGCACCAAATAAGAACCTGCTTTTTGCTCATCGGTTCTATCTTCCATGGCTAATTTGCAATACATGAAGAAATTATTTGTTTTGTATCTTTCTCATGCCTTGTTTCAAAAATTGACTTAAGTGAGAAACTTCATAGCTTAAAGTTCGGTTTTAGTTGATGTATTGCGAGAGAATCATCTGTCTCGTAAAAACCAATAAGTCAAATTTTAAGTCAATTTGAAAATAAGTCAATTTCTGAAACCTCTCACTCCCTCTCTCTCTCTCAATTTCATAGCTTTTCGTTGAACTGCAATTTTGAAGCTTTCTTTTTAACCATAAATTTAAGAGTTTATTACCATTAAGGTTACAAAACAAATATTTATTACCATTAAAGTCAATTATTCTTTTTAATTACCATTAAGGTCTTTAGTTGTTAATTTGGAACTAAGGAGAAATGTTTTGTCATGGGAACAGGAGGAGTGGAATGAGCTGTGTGATCTATTGAGGCATGTGGAGCTTAACCCACTAAGGGAAGATTCTCTTAGGTGGGAGGCTGATTCTTCTGGTACTTTTTTAGTTAATTCGCTGTATAAGTGCAGAGAAGCTGGGTTGGGTGTTGCTAGAAAGGAATTTAATCTTATTTGGAAAAACTGTGCTCCTCCAAAAGTACAATTTTTGGGTTGGTTGGCATTGTGGGGACGGGTGAAAACTGCTGATCTATTATTCTCTTTGGGTATTTTACCTGACTTTAATGATTGTTTGTGCAAATTCTGTGGGGAGGTTCCAGAATCTGTAGACCATCTCTTTGTTCATTGTAAGATGGTTTGGGTTGTGTGGTGTAGAGTTCTCAGCTGGTGGGGTATCCAGTGGGTGGCTCCTTCATCCATCAAGAGTTTGTTCATATGGTGGCAAGGCTGGAAATTTAAGAAAGCTAAAAAGGCCCTCTGGGATTTATTTAGTTTTGCAGTATTATGGAGTGTTTGGAAGGTCAGAAATGATCTCATTTTTCAGGGTGTTGCCCCAAATTGGGAGGCAATGGGTGAGAAGATCAAGTATAGAGTTGCAACCTGGATAAATGCGTCTCAAGGTCCTAAAGACTTCTCATGCAACGATATTATTTTTAGGCTGCCTTCCCTCATCCAATCCTTCCGCTAATGGTGTTCAGCAAGGTGTTGGGGGATCTGTCATAGTGTAATTTCTTTAGTCAGATTTTGAGGTGTTTGTTGAGTTGAATCCTGTTCAACTCTGTTTTTTCTTCTCCCTAGCTTAGTGTTTTGTCTTTGGCTTGCTTGGTTCGCTGATGGTGGGTCTTGGTGGCTCCTGTCTCGCTCCGTTAGGCCTTGGGCTTGTTTTGTTGTTTTTTCTTCTCTCTCCTTGATCAATAAAATTCCTTCTTTGCTAATAAAAAAAAATTACCATTAAGGTCAATCACTCCTTTTTGTGGGCTTATGTTTAAGGTGCACTTTCCTTTTATAGTGTTTCAGTGGTTTAGGCACTTTCATAGGGTACTCTAGGATTTTAGGCACTTTCATAGGTTTAGGGTACCCTAAATTTACACTATACATTTAGAATTTAGACTGTACATTTAGGATTTAGACCGTACATTTAGAATTTAGACCATATCTTTAGAATGTACATTTTAGAATTCATACTGTACATTTAGAATTTAGACCGTACATTTAGAATTTTAGACCGTACATTTAGAATTTATAATTTATCACTTTCATAGGGTACCCTAAGATTTTAGGCACTTTCATAGGGTACCCTAGAGTTTTGGGTTAGGCACTTTTATAGGGTATCCTAGGATTTAAGCATTTTCGTAAGATACCCTAGGGTTTAGGTTTAGAGTGCACTTTCCTATTATAGGGTTTTAGTGATTTAGGCATTTTCATAGGGTACCCCAGGGTTTGGGTTTAGGCACTTTCACAGAGTACTCTAGGATTTAGGCACTTTCATACGATTTGGGGGTTCAAAATTTAAACTGTAAAATTAAAAAAAAAAAAAAAAGGACAGAGAGACAGAGGGAGAGAGAGAGAGAGTGATGAGTGGAGTTTTTGGTGCATTTTTTGAAAATTGATGGAGCTTGGCGTGCATAACCCAAAAAACTGGACCTGGTCGTGTTTTCCCCTAAACATAACAATTTTGAAGCTTGATAATCAAAACTTTCTTGATCACTTTGTGTTAAGAGATCCTTCTTTAGTTATAATTACTTTTTTCTTTTTATTCACTTTGATATTGGAAATGGAAAATGAGCAAATTTGTGACGTGTATGGTGGGATCAATATATTTGCGTTCAAGATTGTAAGGGCATCTCCAGTCATGGAGTTAAAAATGCGGTGTTATACAACACAAAAGTGTAAAAAGTGGGTCCCATTTGTGTGTTGTTATGACAAAAATTTCCTGACTTTATATTAAGAGATCCTTCTTCAGTTATAAGTACTTTTTTCTTTTTTATTCACTTTGATGTTGGTAATGGAAAATGAGCAAATGTGTGACGTGTATAGTGGGATCTGTATATTTGCGTTCAAGATTGTAAGGGCATCTCTAGTCGTGGAGTTAAAAATGCGGTCTTATATGACACAAAAGTATTAAAAAAATGGGTCTTGTAAAGACTCGCAAATTTGTGTTAAATAAAATAAAGATGTGGAATATATTTATTTTTAGCTACGTGGGTGATACCAGCTTAACTGTTATGGTTGGGGGACTCGAATCAATCCGATGACGTCACTTGGGATAGCATCGTAATACGTGTCCAACTTTTGAGATTTTTCTAGACAATTCTGAGCACACGGTGACGTTGCCCACGATTTTCTAAGTTAGTACGAATATTTTGGGATTTTTCTGAAATCGAAACCCGGACAGTTAGAACACCGCACAGAGTAAATTGCACTGCATTAGTCTCCCTCGATTTTTGGAAGAGCTGCCGACACCTTTCTTTTCCCCCCATGTGACCCCTGCCCCCCCTCCTTTCCCTTTTGTTTCCTGGGGAACAAAATCAGAGAAGAAAAAAAAGAAAGAAGAGAAAAAGAGAGAAGAAGAGAGAAGAAAAGAGGAGAGAGGAAGGGAGAAGCTACGGCTGCCTCCACCTCCGGCGACCTCCACCGCCACACGACCAACCACCATCTCCACCTCCCCACTTCACCTTTGCAAGTATAGCTCTCATCTCCCTCGTTTTTATCAATTTTTATCGAAAATATTCGTGTATATGTACTGAGATGTACAGTAGTTTTATTACAGCAAACTGGGTCTCGGTTTTTGGTCGATTTCGCCCTCATAAACTGTTAATTAGGTTTTGATTCCTTCTGATGATTTAAAGTACACTCAATACTCTTTCTTTTGCCGCTGGAATCGTCCAAATACATGGAGTATTCGATTTGTTATGAATTTTTGAAATTGGGTCTGTAAATCTGGAAATCTGTTATGAGACAGATTCATGTAGCCTCTGTATTTGGTTGTTTTCTCTCCTTTGGAGCACGAATTAGACCTTGGTCCCTTCTGGAATTTTGAAGTTCATTTCACTACGAAACTTTTAGCACAAGAATCACTCAAAAACATTAAGATCTCGATTTATGGTGATTTTTCAAAGTTTGGCTGTCCAGTTTCATCCGTTTTTCTACAGAACCCTGTTTTGGCCGATTTATTTGATATTGTTCCAGAACTGGTAAATTTCCTAAAATTTTATAGAAGCTACCCATGGATGTTCTTTGTGTTGTGTAAAAATTTCAGAAGTTAATTTGAAATATAGAAAATATGAAAAATGTTTGATTGGGCTGTGGTACTGAAATTCGCTGTGTTGACAGCATTGCCCCATGTTACGAGAATGACTATATTTTTGTCTAGGAAGCTTGAAATTTCGATCCGTCTTTTGATTATGACACTAGACTCGTATACCTACGAAATGATGTATGGGATGTGCCTTAATTATTTCCAGAAAATAGCAGTTTTTGATTTGAAGTCGATGTATCGGCTGAAATTACGCGTGGAATGCGTCACAGACACATGAAAGCTTGGAGCTTGAGTTTCGGGAGTTCGGGTTTTGCTCAAAACCCAGTCAAGTAGGGATTTCTCTCCTCTCTCTACATATCTATGTGTTTAGAAGATAAACCTTTGGTTTCTACATACGATTTTCGTAGATGTTGTTGTGCCGTGAAATTTCTAATTTATGGCTTAAACCAAAATTGGGGCTTTTGTGATATTCCTGTGGATATGTTATATTGCTTTCGTTGTAGTGAAATTGGGATATTTATGAGTGTATTTGAGGCGTGGATTGATGAAGATGCTTACGGGTTTGAACCGTGATGAAATTACGAAAATGCCCTTAATCGAATGAGTTTTGGGAAGGTTTGACATGTTGAGCTCTTGGTAAGTGAAACTGTTGGTGGGATGTTTTGAATGTCTAATCTTTTAGTCTCTTAATTGAGTTGTTGGCTCGTGGAGTCGGACATGTGGTAGTGCTTGTTGTGGTGTGTTGTTGGTTGCGTGTTATTGGTATATATTGCTTGTTGTGGTGTGTTGTTGGTTGCGTGTTATTGGTATATATTGCTTGTTGTGGTGTGTTGTTGGTTGCGTGTTATCGTTATATATTGCTTGTTGTGTGTGATTGTTTTTGTGTTGTCTGTTGTGCATTATTCTGTTCATTCCTTAGTTGATTTGTTGTGTTCGTGGAATTGGGAATTGTGTAGTATTCGTCGTACATTTTATGAAATGTGTCTCGATATGGAGGAAGTATCTATCGAAGAAATCAAAGTGCGTGGTTATGTTGAGAAACTAGGGCCTTTGGGTGTGATGAGAAGTAAGAGGAATTGATTGTCAGTGAAAAGACTGGGATAAAGTCGTGGTGATCCTGACGTGGTGCTGAAATGGAAATTAAATGGTAAAGAGTACTTACGATCGATTGGAAACCTTCAAGCGTGGTTATGTATATGTGGTGTTGTGTATGCACGAGGGTGTATTTATGTGTGTGTACATGTATGTGTATGTATGTGTGTGATGAGACATGCATTTAAAGAAAGAATGACTTTTAAAATTGGGCTTATGCCTTGTAGGTTCACTCACAAGCATGGTGCACTGCATATATATATAGAGTTTGTGAGGGATTTTTCTACTGGGCTAGTGTAGCTCAACCTATCAATTTTCAGGTATTCGATGAGGAGCATGGCGTGAAGTACATTGGGAGTGCATGAAATCTTTTGAAGGCATCATTGATCATTGAAACTTAGTAGGTACTCATTTGGGAGATGATCATGTATTTTTATTAAAAACTAAGATGGGTTTGTAACCTTATTTTTTAAAAAATTGTTTGGAAGAATGTAATTAATTTATTATTTCCATTCATGTTTTCCATTGGGATAAAAGAAGAAGATTTATGAAACGTGCCACTTTATTTCTAAAAATGTTTACTTTTTATTGTTTGAAAATCCAGGGCGTGACAGGTCTCATTTGTGTGTTTTTATGACAAAATTTGTTATTAAGGTAAGAAGCATTGCAATGGTGTTGTTAAGATGTAGAAAGTTCACAAATATATGTGTATATATATAGATATCGGCGAAACGCTTCCATACTCCCCCCCCCCCCCCCCCCATTTGGGGATACCATATACCCCCCAATCCAACAGTTGAAATGATGCCACGTAGGCAAAATTGACCCGGTCAACTGGTCATCCAAAAAATAAATCCCTAAGGGGTATAACCAAAATCAATCTACAGTTCCGAGAAGCTCCATTTTTTTTTCCAGATGTGTGTGTTTGAGAGAGAGAGAGAGAGAGAGAGAGAGAACCCTAGTTCTAGTTTTAGAGGGAGAAACACAGGGAGAGGGGGAGAGAAAAGAAAAGGCGGAAGGGTGAGAGAGGCTGCAAACCATGGTTAAATTCATCAGGTTAAGAGCTTTTTTTTTTATTAATTGAAATGGTAACCGGTTGAAAGGGTAGGGAGTATTTTCTATTTTAAAATTCGACGGATGAGATGATTTTGGGAAGATCAAACGGCTGTAAGGAGGGGGGATATGGCAAAAATGCTGTGGGTACACCCCAAATGCACAACAAGTGGGTTGTGTGGTGGAGAGAAGCCCAACGTGGAGCCCACCCAAAAATATAAGCGGCTCCCCATTCGCCACATCACCTGGTGTGCATTTGGGGTGCATTTTTGGGGTACCCATAGCATTGTTCGGGGATATGGTGTCCCCAAAAGGACAGGGGCATATGGAAGAGCTTACCTAGATATAGTTGGGGCTCTCCCCAACTTTTAAACAATTCCAAGCTGATCCATGACTTCCCAAAGAATATTCGCTTGTGAGTGAAGACTGGAGAGAGATCTAGAGAGAGCGAGAGAGAGAATAAACCTGGTACAGTGGCATGAGAAATTGAGCGAGACCTAGAAACGAAGAGCGAGAAGGGAGGAAATGTGGAGGTGGGTTTTGGAGAAGGGGTCGAGAATAGGAGGGGGGGACTCTGGGGGGGTGCTGTGCAGCCGCAAGGCGCGACCGTGCTGGCCACTTTCCGGCGATCCGAGACGTTCACCGAATAGCCCTCGTCGAGTACTATAAGTGCATCAAAAATCAACTTGATCGGATATCGTTAAGTGCCTAATCGAAACACAAATAGATTGAAATGAAATGGAACACAAATGTACATAAACACTGGATCCAAATCACTAAACCCATTTTTTTCAAGCTATTTGTGTTCCGATTAGGTACTTAACGATATCCGATCAAGTTGAAATGAAATGGAACACAAATAGATTGAAATGAAATGGAACACAAATGTACATAAACACTGGATCCAAATCACTAAACCCATTTTTTTCAAGATATTTGTGTTCCAATTAGGCACTTAACGATATCCGATCAAGTTGATTTTTGATACACTTATAGTACTCGACGAGGGCTATTCGGTGAACGGCTCGGATCTCCGGAAAGTGGCCGGCACGGCCGCGCCGTGCGGCAACATAGCACACTACGCAACACTTGGCTGCGTAGCACCCCCCAGCTTACGGGGAGTGGTGGAATATGGTGGAAGCGTGAAGAGATTGATATAAAGGGTAATATTGTCCTCGTTGCTATTGTAGGCTTGTAGCTGCTGTGTTGTAATGTCGAGGTGGAGTTGAGGACAGAGGAGTGCGGATTCGGCGACATAGACATTGCGGAAATTCACTAATTTTCCCAAGTATTTGTTTTGTTGACATCAGCACCCCTGATATTCTAGTGATTGTATGCTCCCACTCAATGTTCAGAGCTATTTCAAGATATTCCCATATCTAGGTCTCATTCCACTAAGGCAACTTATTTTTAAGCCCACTTAATTTAAATCTCAAGATAGGTCATTCTCTTACCATACATCAACAAAAATGCCAATAAGCCAAAAAAAGAAAACCTTAGTGGAAATCAACGAATGATGGCAAACCATGATGGGGTAAAGGTCCAAAGAGTTAAATTTTTTCCTTTTTTCCAATCCAGAAGAAGAACGGGTTTGTTTGGAACATGCTGAAGAGAAAGAAAAATATGAGAAACTTTAAAAAAAAATTCTTTCTTATTGTTTGGTTTGGAGAAAGTGGAGGGAAAATGGTAAAATTCTCCTCCCACTTTCCTTTTATTTCTCTCATGATTGGCTTTTTCTAGATTAGCAACAAAATTCACAAGAGAGCCAACCCTAAACAAATCGAGCTGAATTGGGCTACCCTCTCCGATCAATATGCCTCCATCTCCATCATTGATCATAGCTGCAAATCATGAAGTTGACTCGCACATATTACCATGTTCTCATCAAAATGTTATATTCTCCGCACAAGCGTGGATTAGCACTCATTCAAGGAATAGCAAAAACTAGGGCCACGCTACTGGGAAATTAAAAGTTATTATTTCTCGACACGCTAGTTGCAAATCATGAAGTTGATGCACCTTTAATACTTTTCAAGGCGCTTTAACATATCGGAAATTGTACTTTTTTGGCATCTTCCTCCCTTAATGACAACTCAATGGATTGCTATTTAACAATTTTTCAAGAAAATAAATATGATGCAGGAAATCGCTGTAGGATCTGATCAAATGGTATCCTTTGTACAACTAACTGACTAAGCCACAAAGAAATCTTATGTAGATTCCCTCCATCTCATGGAGTTTTACGGAAATGTTACATTAGACACTTATGTATAAAAGTTCATAATATTTTTTATGATAAATTCATAACATTAAGCTTGATGCTACTAGTACATAGACAAATGTTATGAATTTCTATGCAAATATTATGAATTGGAGGCTCTACAAAAAAAATGTTATGAATTCAAGGTCGTTCAAAGAAAGGTGTGCATTGTAGCATTTTCCTTAATTTTGTTTTCTTATCCTCTAAAACAATAGTGGAAGTGCATTTACCCAAAAAAAAAATAAAATAGTGGAAGTGCACTCACACCTACTAATTAACCGGCAGTTCATGTACACATCAATATTGGTGTGCAAAAATAGAGAGGATCTGGGAGTGATGTAGGGCTGGAGCACCCTACAGCACTATAGTGCGGCATCCAAGCCGTTGATCTTGGCAATCAACAGCTTTGATCTCATCTTGGCAATGGACAACTCGGATCTGCAAAATGCGCGATGAAATGAGGATCGTTGATTGCAGCACTGCACTACAACACCCCTGGTTCCAAATAGGGACACATTTGTGTTTGTAAGCGTTTGATATATATAAGCAAAATAACGAAGGATCCACATACATTGAATGGTTCCGAATCTATGCCTGGGTCTGTGCACATAAATTTGCTCACGAAATTTTTTCATTGACTAACTGGCACCTTAGCAAGATACACAATCTTCATGGATTTTCGTAATCAATATTTTGACATTGATTATTGCCTAAATCCGAAGTCATGGGCGGCGAATTCCAACAGTTCTAGCGGGCACAAAGACGACAACCAATGTCTGGGACAATCTTCTTCTGCCACAATGTCTGGGACTTCAAGTCCATAATTCATTTCATCCCGTATTCAACCAAGGCCTATGTGAGCTGAGACATCGTGGGATGTAACTTTCCACTGTATGAAACATCGTGGCCACTTTATGGGCTGGGCTTTTCTATACTAACAAATAACCCCAAACAGATTGGTTTACCAGTTCCACATATAAATCGGCCCATTGGCCCTGGCTTATACTAGCATGAGTTTCGGTTCGTTTTACCGAGTCAAAGCAAAAAGGAACGTCGTCTTGTGAAACACGTGGACGGTAATTCGGTAAATGCTCCACCACGAATGCCCAAATTCTCTCAACGGATCCCTCAAAAACTCTAACCTTAACAAAAGTAAGTAACTGCCAAGGCTCTTAACTACTGGACAGTATTAACCTTTTAAGTATCACCAAAATTACAGCTCCGCACTCGCATTACACGATCCCCAATTCCGGTTTATTTTCTGTCTTTTATTTCCCGAACATGAGTCACTGACTCACTAGGGTGTGGGTAAATAAGTTCGGTAGTAAACTTAGCCAAGCTAACAACCTTTCGTTGGATTGTGATTAAGTTTAAAAGGTGAAAAAAATAAAAAATAAAGAGAGAGAGAGAGAGTCCGGAACCTAATTCATTATCGAGCCCTTTTAAACCACTAGTATTTTTAATAAATTGTGGTTAACACCTTTCACTTAGCTATATGAAGTGAAAACTCGTTAAAATTGTGTTACAAGCCATGCCATGTTGTCGTCTTGGATATAAAGCATGCAAATATATGGAATTACCATCTTATTGTTATTAAATAAAAAAGCACAATAAGTTGAGAATCTTACTTAGCTATTAAATTTAACACAATTATATTACTAAAGTAATATCCATAGTAGAAAGTAGACTCGCGTGACCTCTTTTAATATGGCCCGCTTGGACATAGTGCCCATGCCACAGGTAGGCCCGGGCAAACGTAAGGGTTGCAAGCCACTACATGTACTTTTTAAAGGTCATTTATCTTGTAGTCCAAGAGTGTGGGACATGAATGAATCAAATAGGATCGATTGATCAAACCTAAACACAAATAGTAGGTAACGCTAGAAGATAATTGTGGGGGTGGTAGGTAAATGATGGTGCATGGTTCCCATGTAGTAAAGTTCCCGATTATGACACTTGCTGTGTATATTCTACATGTAAATATGCATATAATTAAAATGCACTATAAATGAAGTGAACGAAAAAAAAATCAATTTAATTATTTACTTACAAAACACTAATAGAAAAAGAATTTAACATGTATAATTAATAGTCGAAGGAAAAACGCACACAGACAGAGGGGAGAAACAATGAAAAATTTAGGAAACTGCGAGGTAGTAACTGAAAAGTCTTGGTTTGGTCAAAATACAATTTGCATACAATCTAGTGTCTATAATATCTTCATGGCCTACATTTTTTGAACGTCCCAAGATACTAAAATTAAACCTAGAAACTCCATGAGAATGCCACGTGTCCTCCTAATTATTAGGAGTTTGTTACTCCTCTTTCCCTAGATTTATCTCTCCTCATTCCTCTCAGTAACTCCCCACCCACCACGTCTCTCTCTCTCTCTCTCTCTCTCTCATATTTTCAGTGTTAGTTTGTATAGGTTGATAAGGTCTTAACTTGTCCACTGTCTTTCACACCTCTCTCAAGAACAATTTGTAGGAATTTTACTGTAATGGCTCTAAGCAATTACAATTCCAACAGGGCCCCACTGCAACCAGAGCTAGACATGGAGCTTCTTGCCTTCCAACACAATTTTTTCTACCCAGAATACCCTTCCAGCACCACAAATATTGACCCACTACTCTTTCATGATCAGCCCAACCATGACTGAATTCTCCCATACAACCACCACTGCCCTGTACTGCCGGCTTTTGATTATTATGGGCGTAGTGAGGAGGCTAGTAGTAGTGGGAAGAATATCAGAGCTAGTGGTGGTGGTGGAGGGAGCTTGTCGGCGCAGAGTGTAGCAGCGAGGCAGAGGAGGAGGAAGATAACCCTAACTAGTTACTCATGTGACCAAACAAACAAACGTAGTACTAACTGTCAAGGGTCTCAACTAGTGGACATCATTAACCATTTAAGTATCACCCAAATTAATTACAGCTTCGCACTACAAGATCCCTAATTGTGGTTTTTCTATGTTTTTTTATTTCCCGAATATGGGTCACTGGCTCACTAGGGCGTGGTTAATTAAGTTCAGCAACAAATTCAGTCAAACTAACAACCTTTCGTTGGATTATGATTAATTTT
Organism: Vaccinium darrowii; assembly: GCA_020921065.1. Taxonomy (NCBI): domain Eukaryota; kingdom Viridiplantae; phylum Streptophyta; class Magnoliopsida; order Ericales; family Ericaceae; genus Vaccinium; species Vaccinium darrowii. The sequence continues at coordinate 42,624,405 of CM037154.1, forward strand.
AAATAGTGAAGAGAGAGAGAGAGAGAGAGAGTAGATTGTTTACATGCTTTGTTATCCCTTTTAAGCAACTATTTTTAATAAATGGTGATTAACGCCTTTCACCTAGCAATATGAAGTGAAAACACGACCTTAAAATTGTGTTTTATGTACAAGTCATACCACGTTGTTGTCATGGATATAAAGCATGTAAATAAACGGAATTACCATCTTAAAATAAAAAGCACAGTAATTAAAAGTTGAGAACCTTAAAACTTAGCTAGTAAATTTAACACAATTATATAACTACAATATTCATACAAGAAAGTAGACTCGTATGGCCTCAAATTTAATGGCCCGTTTGGACATTGTGCCAATGCCTCCACATGTAGGGAGGGCCTCTTTTAAATTAAGGTCGTCGCCATCTACTGTATCTTTTAGCCCAAGTGTACATGTGGAACAGGAATAAATAACTTACCCCAAAGAATGAATCAAATAGGATGGATTGATCAAACCTAAACATATGGGTGCAAAGAATGGATGTAGCAGTACCCAAATAGGTAACTCTATTTTAAGCGGCCCGACCATCTAGTCCATTTATAAAGGGCAGATTTGAGGAACGACAATCCGATCAATAAAAATTACTTGCTCCGTTAAAATCAGGTTCTCGACGATTCAGTCCATTCTAAACATTAGGAAGCCCAATCTGATAGCTCGATTGTAGGCCCGTCAATGGATCGGATTTGATCCGGATCCGATCCGGATCCGATCCGAAAAATCCGGATCCGAATCCGATATTTCAGATCCGATAATCCGATAATCCGGAACCGAAAATTCTAATAAAATCCGGATCGGATTCGGATCGGATCCAAACTTATCGGATCCGGATCGGATCCGGATCAAATCCGACTCGTAAGCAAGCAAGCTAGCTAAAAAGGACAAAAAATTAAATTACCGGATCGGATTCGGATTTTCGGATCGGATATCCGGAATTCGGATCCGGATTAACGTTTTCGGATTTGTGAATATCGGATCCGGATTCGGATCCAAGCTTATCGGATCCGGATCGGATTCGGATCCTCTCGGATCCGGATCGGATCCGACCCATTGACAGGCCTACTCGATTGGTAGCTTTATTGCGAGAATGGATTAAAACTAGAATATTAATAAGTGTACTTAAAATGCTTTTATCTTTTATCTTCTTTTTTTTTTTGTGAAGTAGTCATAATTTCGCAGAAAAATTAATTTTCAAGGATCATATTTTTAGACCACTAATTAAAGTTTCGGAGAGAATTCGTGAGATGAGTACTTATCAGAAACAAGTCAATTTGAATTTTACTTGAGAACTTAATTGAGATTTTGCGCACAAGTTGTAGTAGATAGTTTACCAAATTGAACGTTAAGAGTGTTGTGCGCTTCTCGGCCATCCAATTATGTTTTGGACGGCTCGGATGTGTTTGGCAATTATAATTTAATTTTGATTTATTTTGGTCGGTAAAAATCAAAACACATTTGAGCCGTCCAAAACACGATCGGACGGCCGAGGAGCGCACAACACGGTGCACGGCACGGGAGTGCACAGCACCTCCCCCGGTTCCCTGTAATTATAATTAGTTTTATTCCCACTTTACTACTTTAGTACCAATTTCACATTTTTCTATGTTAAATTCCAAGCATGACGTCCCAATATGATAAATTCCAAACAAGCCTCATTTTTCTATGTTACTTAATATATCGTTTCTGATCATGTATATATAACTTAAAGCGGTTTCGATTTTCACCGTGTCATTTCTTACTTCAGTCATATATCATCATATTAACAAATACTAAAATAAAAAACTATATTGCACGTAAATTCATTATTAATTTAGGTGAATTCAGTATTAATTTAGGTGCGCCAATTGTTCGAACTGTGTCTTTAGACACGGGCATGCGCTAGTCTCTCTATAACTAGCATATCTTCTAGGTCTATATAACTACTTGTCAATTTTTACCTCGAGTGCAGAAAATGAAATAATTAACACAAAGACAAACTATAAAAAAAAAAAAAAAAAAAAAGAAAAGTAACGGTTGTGTGAGAGTTGAGAAAAATCAGCCGCCACAGGGCATACCAAAGGACCATTGTAACGAAAGTAACGTCCCAAGAAACAGTACTAAAATTAAACCCTAAACACAACATAAGAACGCCACGTGTCCTCCTAATTATCCTCCTAATTATGAGGAGTTTGTTACTCCCCCCCTTCCGTAGATTTATCACACCTCATTCATCACAGTAACTCCCCACCACCACGCCCCTCTCTCTCTCTCTCCTCTCTCTCTCTCTCTAAAATTTTTAGTGTTAGATTTTGGGTAGTTTGATGATAAGGTCTTGTCCACTGTCTTTCAAACGAACAAAAAGGAGATTTTTTTTCCACTGTAATGGCTCTAAGCGTTTACAATTCCAACTGGGCCCCACTACAACAAGAGCTAGACATGGAGCTTCTTGCCTTCCAACACAATTTTTTCTACCCAGAATATCCTTCCACCACCACCAATATTGATCCACTACTCTTTCATGATCAGCCCAGCCATGACTTCATCCTCCCATACTTAGCCCCACCACCACGGCTACCACTTGATCACGACTCCATCGACATTCCTCCACCACCTCCACAAGAATTCGAGTACCCGTACCCGTACCAGTACCAGTACTCGTACCCGAAAAGACAGAAGTGTTGTTACGAAGATGAGAACTACTTGTACTACCCGGAGGAGGAGTTATTAATGCCGAGTTTAACGCCTGACGTGTTTATTCCGAATCCACCTCTGCTGCTACCGGAGTTCTACTTGTCGGAGTTTTATGGCAGCCCGGTGGTACTGTCGGCTTTTGATTATTATGGGTGTGGTGAGGAGGAGGCTAATAGTAGTGGGAAGAATATCAGAGCTGGTGGTGGTGGTGGAGGGAGCTTGTCGGCGCAGAGTGTAGCGGCGAGGCAGAGGAGGAGGAAGATAACAGAGAAGACACAAGAGCTGGGGAAGCTTATTCCTGGTGGACACAAGATGAACACTGCTGAGATGTTTCATGCTGCTTCCAAGTACATCAAGTTTTTGCAAGCCCAAGTTGGGATTCTCGAATGCATGGGTTCTACTACCACTCAGGTCAGTACTTTCTTTTTTTTTATCCTTCTTGGGTAATTCATACTAAATATATACGTGATGCGCGTGCAAGGATGAGGAAGAAAACATATTCCTACTACTCATTTCAAATTTTCAATTACGATATCCAGTCAATATCGATATAAAAATGAATGGGTGAGCCGTCTTTGTAACTGTTCACATCGAAAGAGGTGTTGTACATTTGTAATTGGGGTAATAATAGATAAGTAGATTCACCAAAAAAAATAAATTGATAAATAGAATTTTGATACAACTTCTATGACAAGTTATGTAGAAAAATCATTAATAATATATTGGTAAGAATTTGTTATTATCTTAAATAATTAGTGAATTATTTATTGTGGATGTGCAGGAAAATGAAGAAGCACTGCATCCTCGAGAGCTCCAAGCACTTGCTTTATCTCCATGCGTTCAAGAAAAGTTGTACTCATCGGAGAAGTGTTTGGTTCCTGAAAAATTCGTCGAAACCTTAGCAAAAAACCCCGAGCTCAAGTCGAACTCTCCGATCTCAAACGAGCTTCGTCAGTTGATCCAAACGAGCAGTGGCTGAAATTAAAAAAATAGAAAGCACAATTTTGTTTTTATTTCATTTTTTGTTTTGTTTTTCTCTTGTTATAGCAATTTTTTTTTGTGTGGTTGTATTCTTTGTTTTGGTTTCTAGGTAGCTGTCTATATATCCTAATTTCTTTTCCTTGTAAATTTCTATTTCAAGGAATGGAATTAGTTACCATTTTTGAAATCTCAGATTATTCAGAGTTATGTCTGAGTACATTTTTTAATTCGATTTCCTGAATCCCAATTCAATTTTGTAGTGGTGAAATTGGAGAAAACATTCAATTTCTTACTAGCTTTTTTTAATTATTCATCCTCTAATTGTCACGTACAAATCACTAATACACTAACTAGCGTTGAACCCGTGCATAACTTGCACGCACAATGTCTATACATGGCACTACAGCTAGCAAGTGGACCATAATCATACATGCATAGTGCATGCCCGTGCCTGAAGGAATGGCTCGAACAATCGACCCAAGCTATAAATAATAAATAAATAAAATACACGCACATACACACACGCACACACTCCATCAGCGAGTAAGAACTACTGTGATACAGAAAGCCATTAATATGAATGATGTGTCCCGTATTAATTAGCCGCATATACATTAAACCAAGATCTAAATAGGCCTCAGTGTCGGTACAAAAAAATTATTGTGGACCCGTTTGATGCACGGGAACAATAACAATACAAACTTTTTTGCTGCTATTTCGTGCATCGAAAAAGGCACAAGGCATGTTTGTGAAGGTCTTAAGTAACTGCATAAGGCATGTGCAGTTTTTCCCGTTTTCTTGCATGGATGGAAGAAGAGGGACTGAGGGGGGATGCTGTGCATTCCATGCACAGCACCGTGCTGTGCAGCCCCGTGGCGCCACCGCGCCGGTATTTTTTCGACAATCGGAGACGTTCACCGCGTAGACCTCGTCGACTACTACAAGTATGCAAAAAATTAACTTGATCTGATATCTTTAAGTAGGTTATCGGAACACAAATACTTTGAAAACAAATGGAACACAAATGGACACGGAACACTGGATAAAAATCACTTTTTCATCATATTTGTGTTCCGATGAGGCACTAAAAGATATCCGATCAAGTTGATTTTTGGCACACTTGTGGTATTCGACGAGGTCTATGCGGTAAACGTCTCCGATCGTCGAAAAAATGCCGGCGCGGTGGCGCCACAGGGCTGCACAGCACGGTGCTGTGCATGGGGATGCACAGCACCTTCCCAGCTTCCGAAGAAGAGGGTGTGGGGAGCAGTTAATACTGGGGTGAGAACGTGGACTGAAAGAGCATTTTTTTTTCCTGGTTTGTTTCAGTTATTGACATGTGGTTTTTTCCCGGTTTCTTCTTGTATTTAGTTATTGACATGTGGCAGATTTCAGGGATTTTTTTTTTTTTTTTTAAAAACTCAAAACTCTGGGAATTGAGGGATTGAGATTTGGAGGCTTTTGAAAGCCTCAACTACATTGCTATAGTATATTTAAAGACTAGCAAATACCCGTGCCTGAAGACACGGCTCGAACAACCAGCACACGCAAATCAATACTGGCTAACATATAATATTTCAACCCCGTGTATAATAACTCCAACAATTAGCGCATGCAAGTCAATACTGGGCTCACGAATACGGGGGTCGATGACACGTTGCTCAGCATCGATAACAACCCCAATCTTTCATTGTTTAAGAGGTTCTACCTACGGGCACTACCAACAATGATCCAAACCACATTAAATACCTTTTTGGATTTATCGGATTCAAATTCAACTATAATCCAAACTAATACTATATTGATCCATGCAATAATGGAGTCATACCCTCACACAAATGTAAGGGGAAAAAAAGAAGATGATCAACGTAAGTCAAGTTCTGCAAAAAGACCATGTGATTCTGGTTCACAAAAAATCATTGTCTTCATCACTTTTCATCTAACTTGAAATTTTCTCATCATGATACTCCAAAAACCCTACCAAATAGAAACGTTTAAAGAACAGCCCTTGAGGCTAACATAATTCAAGTCCCTTTATTTTTTTCCAAAAATTCAAGGCAAAAACAAATAAACCACAATAGCATACTAAGTTGAGTTTTAAATCTACGAATTCAAGAACCAAGCAATTTTCATGATTTTTTAATACAAAAAATATAAACTTTAACCACAATTCTGTAAATGCACCAAGTCTCTATGTAGGATTGTTAGGAGGATATGTTGTTTATGTCACCTATGCTATGCCATCATATTCACGTTTGGTCTTGTTTTGAAAAGCAATAACTTCGTCTTCATACTCATCTCATGGAACCTTACCCGCCCATCTCTTTCTAGCACAGGAAAAAGAATGAAAACTCAAATGCAGGTCAAAAGCCTCTGCAGCGACGCCAATGTTGTTTCCGTTATAGTCAAGACCTACAATGCGCGTAAAAAAGAATATATCCATGAGGAAGACCTACAATGCAGCAAATTGAAGCTTCACTGCCTGCTCTAGTTGACACAACCATCTGATCAATTTTGGTTCCCATTTATAATACAATCATGTTAAACAATAAATTTGCTCCTTAAAAAATGGATCATCAAACATCAACATTTTGTAGGCATAATGAAAGACGCACATGGACACAGATCCAAAACATACCACTTCATCTGTTGTGGGACATTATGTCAAAAACCCCTTTTTTGCACTTCCTGCTCATGGTTCACCACTCTCGTCCTCTTCTTCAACTTCTTGTTGTATAGCCATCATCAACAACAGTCTGCCAATCATTATCCCACTAAGCTATGGTCTAAAGATCAAACCATCTTTCGTAAGTTTAAGAAACAAATGGGCTTAACTTAATTAGCTCTCTGTCTTTACCTCCCTTTTTAACCGCAAAACATCAAATGTGGTCCCCTTAATCTAATGAAGAGGACAACATAGTATGACCCAAAGTAAGAAACTGAAAATTAAGAGGCAAACAATGGATTTTTTTAAATTTAAAGAAAGGTCATGTTCATTTAATCATTACTGATGGACGGAGTACCTCTGGAGCAACAACAACCTAGTATTTACTTCTTATCATGTAAAACAACAGAGAGCATCATGCGTTGATGGGGTTTTGCAATTTGTAGTAACCCCAATAAGCAATAACAACACATGTTTACCGGTCCAATTCCCTATATTTCAACGTCTACATAAAAATACAAAAGCAGCTGGACCAAAAACAACTTCACCAAAAATAGATTGCAGGCACATTAAGGTCACGTTCGTCCTAATCAAAACCTATATGTTGCCGAACACTCATTGGATGGATGCTTACACATGCCATCAAGAAATACAAAACAAAACTATGAAATAAACTGAAAAAGAGGAGAAAATATTTGTTTTTTATATACCATATTCAGTATCAACATTTTTTACTTCATGGCTTTGATTGTGGCCTTTTGTCGAACAGGTAGTGAGTACACCTTCATTGCTATTTCATCCAAGTTTTAAATAAGAACTGAGATATGAGAAATTTTCCAATGAAGAATTCAATTACCCTCTGATTTTGCATAAAATTCAGAAACAGCAAAATAAACAAATTAAAGAAGAAATTATAAAGCCTTGAATAATAGTTCAACTGAAAACCTGGAAAATACTGAATTCCAAAAATACAAATGAGGATAAAAATACCTTTCGTGTTTTCGGAGAAACACTCCGACCATAAGAGAAAATGTAAGTAAACTTCCAATTTGTTATCAACAAAACGTCAGTTACGGAGAGTGGAAAGTCTGCAATCACAATAACAGAGAAGAGAAGGATGAGAGGCATGTGTTGGTGAGAGAATTGCAAGCGATTGGGTGTTTACTCGAGGCAGGGGACATTACCTGTGCTTCCATCATCTAATATTTCAGAAAAAGGAGAAAAATTACAGGGGTATCACCGCGAGGAGGGAGGAGAAGTGGAACGGTTTGTAGCAGTTGAGCAGTCGTGGTCCCAAAATTGGAAATGGTTGAAAGTTTGAAACCTTAATCCGGTAGAAAATGGTGGTGCAATTTTAGTTTTTGTTTCTAAATTGCAGTTACTGCACGACGTGGGGTGGGTGTTTAGTTTTTTGTTTTGTTTTTCTTGTTTTACACGTGGATGTGTCGTGAGTATGCATTTGGAGATGGGAGCAGTTATTAGGTCTTGAGTGAAACCAATCTCAGCCGTTAGTCTAAGGAAAATTAAATCCAAGGGTCCAACATATAGGAATTTCAAAAACTGAGCTTCCTTATTATATAGATGCTATTATTAGGGGAAAAAAAAGAAAAAAAAGAGCAATGTTACGGAAGCAAATGAACATGTACAAATCCAAGTATCTCCGAAATTGTCCGATACATGTAGGCTCCTCACAATAGACGTCGAGCATGCATACATCGAACGATTCTAACTATATCTGAATCTATGCGCATTCATATGTGGATTCCCCCCCCCCCCCCCCCCCCCACATTTTAGAAACCGCCAAACTAGGGCCAACACGATGAACATGGGTGGGCTCCACAATACAGTTAACGAAAAAAACAAAAATGATACAGACACACTCTCTCTACCACACTCTGTCACACCCCCTCTCACATGTGGAGTGGGTCCCTCCATGGTGGGGCCCCCCACATGTGAGAGAGGGTGTGACAGAGTGTGGTAGAGAGAGTGTGTATGTATCATTGTTCCGAAAAAAAACCAACCCTCATCCAACCGTTTTGTTGGAAACATCCAACTCCTAGTACTCTGAAACCAGAAACCTTTAATTCACAAACTTCTCTCTCTGTCTCTGTCTATGGCTTCCTCCTCCATTTCTGCACTCTCTCTCCTCATCTTCACTCTCCTCTCTCTCTCCTCTCCCCTTCGAACCCTCTCCGCCGCCTCGGTCATCGAAGATCTCAACAACTTACAACCACCACCAGACTTCAACACCACAATATCAAACAACTGCAAAACCAACCCTTCTCTCAAATACTGCATCAACTTCAACCCCTTAAACCTCCCTGAAATCTTCAAATTCACCATTGTTGCAAGCCACTTATGCAACGAGTCGAAAAACCCGAACTGCGTTGTCTCTTTCCCTGCAATCAACCTTAGAAATCGACCCAAAATTGCCCCGCTTTACTTGTCTTTCGACTTCTTTTGGAAGTACTGTCCCTTAACAGTTTCAAGCATTGATCTTTCCAATAATTCTTTGAAGGGTAATTTCCCATCTGATGTTTTCTACTGCTCTCAAATCCAGTCTCTTGATTTGAGCCAGAATCACTTTTCGGGTGAAATTCCGATGCAGAACTTCTCTGTTTTTACTAATCTCACGTTTCTTAATCTCTCCTACAATTCCTTTTCGGAGAGTGAAATATCCGATTCGGATGAGTTTTTCAAACAGTTTAACGCTTCGAGTTTTATTCAATCCGGCGTAATCCCAGATAAGAAAAAGTTTAAAATCAAGGCTATACTGTTCCTTACTGGATTTCCAGTTTGTGTTTTTTTACTTGTGATTTTCCTCTGGTGGATTTGCTTTACCCGGCCGGATTTTCTACCAAAATTCCTTAGAAAGAAGCACAAGTTCACCCCATCAATCCTAAAGGCCGCGACAAATGGGTTTTCGAAGAAGAATCTGGTGGCGAAAAGCAAGGGAGTTCGTATATACAGAGGGGTATTGAGAGATGGAACTAAAATCAGAATTGAAACTTACTTCGATAACAACAAATTTTCAAGAGAAAAAAGAAAGGATTTTGTTGAAGAATGTAAGGTTCTTGTTCAGTTATGTCACAAGAATTTGGTTCAAGTGTTGGGTTGGTGTGATAATAGGAGATTAAGGGCTGTAGTTACTGAATGGATTGAAGGAGAGAGTGTGGAAATGTGGATATCAAGATTTGATCCCCCATGGAAGCATAGAGTGAAGGTGTTGATGAGAGTAGTGGAAGGGATGATGTATTTGCAGGAGGAATGGCCTGGAGTTGGATATGATTTGAAGAGTAGCAGTATTTTGTTAGCCGAAAATCGAGAGCCGTTGATTTCAAGATTCAGAGTTGAGGGTCAGAGCAGCTGCAACAAGAGTATGTCAATCTCTATCATCTATTTCTATACTTTGTACTCTGCGAATGCCGAGTTTGAATCTTGAATTTGTGAAAGAGAAAGGAAAATGAAAATAACAGACGTTACTTGTGGTACTTATTTCTCATGATCGGAACCACAAACAGTATACATTCGACGATTAATGGAAATATATGGGACAACATTTGAAATAGGAGAGCGCGATGTGAACATTATAGGATTTTGTCTCTGCCAAACTTTAATCTTGGCATTGTCACATTTGATATTAACCACAAGAGATGCTTCTTCTTTTTACTTCAATTCTCATTTCCAATTTCCAAGCAAAGCCTAAATTCGAAAGTTCATGTCCTCTAAATGAGCAAATCTATTGAATTCTCTGTTGCAGAGGTCTACAAGTTCGGAGTCTTACTCTTGGAGATGGTAACAAACAGAAGCCCTGGAGAAGAATTTGAAAGGGGAGAAGCCGGTTTTATCGAGTGGGTGAGAATGCATTTTCCCAAGAACGTGTGCAGCTTGATCGATGAGAAAAAGAGGACAGAACACACGCTTGATCAAGCTACTCGGGCAATAGAGCTAGGATTAATGTGCACTGATATGTCAAGAGCAATGCAGCCAAGGTTGGATCAGATATTTGAGAACTTGACTGCAATCTATAACTCAATTTTGGCTTCGGCATCTCCAAACCGGAAGAGGGTGCATGGGGATAGAGCAACTGGACACCGACACATCCAATCAAGATGAAGCTGTACCCTCGCAAAATACTTACAAATATTTCGTATGCATTTGAATTTCTTATGCGTGTGATTGATGAATCTGCATATTAACGATTAGTTCAGTTTCTGGTACTTTGTAATGGAACAAAACTCTGATGATTTCAAATAGGAGATTTGGCAATGACTTCAATAAAAAAATCTTCAAATATCTGGGGTGAATGAAAATGTGATCATTTGGTAGAACAGAATCATATGAAACTCATGTAACAAAACTTCTCAAATTTGAAATTAGCATTCTTCCAAACACAGCCGAACAGTTGCATTGAAAAGAATGAGAGGCAGAATAGAGCTTGGGAGTGAGATACAGATCTGGCAGACAAGCATGATGGTGTACAAATCTTAACAACAAAGCAATAGAAAATATTAACCTCACTGCTCGGCAGCGATAAAATTTTGTGGCGGGTCAGTTCTAGTTTTCATGCTTGGTTAAGTTACACAACTATCAAAATGGAGCACTTTTATGAGTCCAAATGGACATTCCTCACTTGATGATGCCCGGTCTATTGGTTTTCCCTTTAGGTCTAGTCCGATTCACTCTCTTTGGCAGATCAGGTGTTAATGCATATACCTTCACTTGAAATAATTCCTCCGGAAATCCCTTCTGATCCTGAACAGAAAACAACATGATACAATACAAAGTAAAGAAACAACAAACAAGGTACTTTAGACAAGTAACCGTGGAGCTGACAAAACATAGTCAATAGAAGTTTGGAAGCAGCTTTAGCAAAAAGTGGCATCCCTCCAATTGTTATACCTTTTAATCTAAGAAGCCTATACCGGCTTTCCATGTCTGTCCCATACATGGAAGGCCCAGAGAGGATTTGGTAGTGAGTTGTGGTCAGTGGTGGTGAAGGGGTGTGTACCCGAAATGTGCTTAAAAGATGGAGATACGTTGGAATCAGTGAGAAATAGATAAGTTGTAATTGTTTTGCAAATGAACAATAACGTCCAATGGGAATCATGTAACCATTACAAACCATTTTACCTTCCAGCAGCATCCAAGCGAACTTCAATCTTTTAGTTTCTATTTCTACTTTTCCTAAGGAGTGTTTGTCAGATATTAGAAACCTTAATGGGCTAACCATTTTTAATGGTCCACTTTGGAAACCATGCAGAAATTACAGATTTGAGCTTACCTTGGATTTATAAATATGCAATCCACAACGATCAAAGAGCTCCTTGAAGTACATGTCTGACCTGGTAATGCTCCGGTCTTCTTTGTCCAATATAAATCCTTAACATCGTGTGGTATGTAGTTTAGAAAGTAGCCAAGTTTTAAAACTTTCAACTGCTACCACACAATACAAGCAAGTTTGGGCCTATTGAAAAATAAACAAACCATTTTCTATACTTGAAGGATTCTCAGTGCAGCAAAGAATTAATTGCCATAAATCGCCACAGATAAGTAAGATAACAAGGCATAAGACATTACCAGTTCTTGCAATGTTCTCCTTCAGCACAAAGATTCCACCAGGTTTTAGGCCACCCTAGAAGTGGCATAACAGCAAACGCAAATTAGAATTGAAATGTGAAATGAAATCATTCTACAAGGAAAATCTGCCATATAAATATGTTGCATAACTATTATCTGAGGACACTGGTTCTCTGAGATCTTAGGCACCAAGAATCGTGAATGGGATACTATTCTGAAGTTTAAAAAATAAAAATAAAAATTGGCAGCTATTGCTTGGCAAGGCAATAAAGCAAAAACCAAAAAATCCCTTCCGTACAAAGCTTGCATCAAAAAGTACTAATATCAGTTAGAGCACATTGGGGAAGCGAATTTGAAAACAGAGGTCAATCATTGATGATGGGTTTTCTTTGATGAGTCCCCGAATGGGGGAAAATATTGAGTACTGAGCAATGCATGAAGTTTATAGCACAGGACAAGCAGGCCAGAAATGCACAAGAAAGCTCTTGAAATCGGAAGATTTTCTACGCCATATGACACATGGTATAAGACTTTGGAACAACATGACCCCAACATCAGTACCAGTGCTTCATCAGGGTTATAAAAGTACCATCGCAACCTCCCAGGAAAAGAAATACAGGTATTGAACTCTGCAACAGCAGAATATCATTCTCTTCCCTTTTTTGTTTCAACAAATGACACCACAATAAAAAAAGATACACCAGTAACCACTAAATTGAAAAAAGTCCAGACTCCAGAGTGATATAAATTCTTAGCTACAATTTCATATGACAGAGAGGTAAGATACTCCACCTTTGCTCGCTTAAAAAATGACACAAAATCATCATCTGTGAGATGCCCGATACACCACTGAACCCATATAACATCATATCTTCCATCATCTGGAGTGAATTCCTAAAACAGTAAAAGATTACAGTTTATTTGTTAAATAAACTCATAGCAAATAAAAAATAACGTGACTTCAGGAACATAATTGTAAAAGTCGATCTGCCGTCTTCCACAAAAGTTACTCCACAAGAAGAATCAACCTAATCGACAAAAATAGTTACATAAGCATTCTAAAAGACACAAACAGGTAAACAAGGATAAGGGGCTACTCTATAACTAAATTATGAGTATTTTTTCTCCATGAGATTACACTCAATAACTAAGTTGGTTAATCCTCGGCTGCAAGAATCTCCTACCGAAGGTGATGCCTTTGCTCTATAACCTCAATTCTATGATTCAAAGAAGTAGGTACTGTAAATCTTGCCCCATCGGCAAAAAATCTCTGCTCCCAACAGGAACAAAACTTCACAAAAAATTGGGATCACTTAGCTACAAAAGCAAGGCCTTTTTTTTTTGTGTGGATAAGTAGCAACAAAAGCAACTACCATCAACAATAGGAGAAAATTAGTAATAGCCCTAAATTAACTCGATTTATTAGTATTTTGTATCACATAGAGCCATAATAATTCAATGCCGATGAAACATTAAGAAAGACATGATGAATGAAATCTCAACACCAAAATGCTGGTATACAATTTGGGTAGGTCTTTGAATGCCAAGGTTTCCTCCATCATCCACTTACGGCAACGGAGATGGCCAAGGGCTAGGAATAGTGTTACGTCACTGTTACCCAAGCAATTATGGCTGCTACCACGTCTACCTTTTTACCTGAGCCTAGCGCGATGGATGATGTTTCTATCACCAAACCTTTGGCTGGTAACCATCAACAAAAGGGGAGGACAAGGGCAATCAGGGTTTCAAATCAGGATCAGCGACTTTGGGAATCTGGTTAAAAGATCAACTTTCCTGAGTTTCAGGGAGGTAGGACACCAAAAAAAATCCTAGAGGTTGATACGGTGGACGCTACTACGGTTGAGTGACCTTTCACTTCAAATATTATTCCACATCCAGTGGTGGATTGGAGCAAGCCACCAGTTTTTGACAAAGAACCGGTGGAAAAATTATAAAATGAGAAAATCAAAAAATATTGCAAAAGAAAATGGTTACAATGTTGGCGTAGCTGGAAACTAATGCAGAAGAATCAATTACATTTGATTTTTATGAAAAGCTTGAACATGGTAAAGTTGACGAGTAACGAATTTGTTGATCCGTTTTGGGAATTTGTTGAAGACACTACACACAAGAATCCCTGTGTTTCTATCCGGGAGGAAGATGGGTTTGTTTTGTTGATGGAACTTATTCCTTCGCACTTTCAAGACTTTTCTTTACAGTTTGGGTTCGAAAAAATCAATTTGAAGTACAAGATTGATGTGGACAAAATTCGGCAAATTCAATTATGTAAACTAGAGGAGGAGTTCTTCAAGCCGGGGAGGGTGATGCGCAATGGAAATATTACATTATTCAAGAAATAGTATATTTAGTTTTCCTTATTTTGGTTTTCCGTTATTTTGTTAGGAAGTCTTGCAATATAAGGAATATTTTTGTTTTAGCATAAATTGCCTAGAATATTAGGTTTTCTTATCTAAGTTGATTCTATTTCCTTTTTCTTGTTTTCTTGCTCTCCAAGACTTAGATTTAGCTTTCCATGATTTTATTTCCAGGCTATCATTGTAAATAAGAATGTAAGCCTTAGAGCTCCAGTGGTTGTTTAAGATTAAAGAAAACTAAATACTTACTCAATATCGTTTGTTCATAGAGGGAGTACCTCTTGTTCAGACTTGTTCGAGTTAATTTCTTGCAAATAATTTCGTAAAAGGAGGCTTCGCTGCATCAAGTTCATTGTAAAATGGTTTTGTTATTGATTGGCTGCTTAGGAATGCTAATGGGAAGAGTTTCAGAGCTACCAGTTTGAAGTGTTCTCTTGCAGGCTTGCAGCTGTAGTATATGCCATATGGAGGGAGAGGAATAAGAGGATATTTCAAGGGCAATGTGCAGATTAGGAGCAGGTTGCCTTAGACATGTAAACTAAGAGATTTTCTAAGTTCTCTTAGGATGTTAACTCCTTCTCTAGAGAACGTCTACCTGCTGGGGCATTGCCCAGCATTTTAATATTCTGGTTTTGGTTATTGAATGGCTGCTTAGGAATGCTAATGGGAAGAATTTCAGAGTTACCAGTTTAAAGGGTTCTCTTGCAGCGGCCGTATATGCTATATGGAGGGAGAGGAATAAGAGGATTTTCAAAGGCAATATGCAGATTAGGAGCAGGTTGCCTTAGACAGTGTAAACTCAGAGATTTTCTAAGTTCTCTTAGGATGTTAACTCCTTCTCTAGAGAATGTGTACCTGCAGTTTCAGAGCTACCAGTTTGGTGGTTTGATCTGTATATGTTTTTGTTTATCCTATGAGTTGTCAGTCTTTTGTTTTGGACAGGGGCATGCCCCTTAGCCTTTGTATTCTTTTATTTGAGCTTTATAAGTTTGAGTACTTATCAGTTATCAACAAAAAAAAGGGCTGGTATACAGACTATTAATGGTGATCAATGACAAAAAAATCTAAAGAATTTACTGATGTTTCTGTTATAGATATGAAGTAATCCAAGCATAGTACCTGAAGAGGGACGCAATAAAAATTAGAGGCTTTGTGGGAGTCTAATACAATGACGTTTTCAGGAGACAAATTTTCTCGGGCAGCTTCCAGGAAATGTGATACAGGCTCAAGAAGATCAACCTGAATCAAACAAGCCATCTTAGACGTTAATCACCCTGAGAGGAAAATGCTTTCACTAAGCTATTTAAATTTTGCTCTACCCAAAAAGTTGGTAAGGTCACTGTTACAATTGTATAGCATGGTTCTTATCATTCTAGATAACTTTGATAACAGCTCTTAGAGGATCCAATTACTATTCAGATAATGACAGATACATCAACAAGAACTAGATCAAAATCAACCTTCGGAGTTTGTTTCCAAGAATTTAAGAACATCTTCTCAACGTTTCCAAAAATGATTGTTTTCCATGAGAATTGTCTGAAAGTTTTGAAAATATCCACCAAATGAGTTTCTAATCTGATAATGAAAAAGCAAACCAAGCGGCCACGTAAAAATTCATCATGTCTCCAAGATAAGGTTGGTAGCCATTCTTCAACAAGAAGTTGGAGTTAATAGGCCAATGAAGTTTAAAAAGGGAAAAGATGTTGACAAACAAGCTTATGCAAAACATTTCCACTTTTCCTATTATCTTGTGCTTGACATGGAAAGGAATGAGACCTTAAATTTAGTTTAAAATCTTATATGACAGGAGGAAGAGAAAATTCCAAAAAGACGACTGAGGTAGGATTTTGAAACTAAGTAACTTATAATCACATTGCATCACATATCTGTTATACATTTCTTGCTTCCTTGTCCGAGCAGGTCTCTACCTCTCCCTTTCCTTTTCTTTAATATGCACTGTCCTCTTTTTTCTTTTTCAAGTTAACATCTTGTTGAGAAACACATGGTAAAAGATGTTATCAATTGTATATTACATAACTTGCCGCAAATATAATACACAAACAACATAGCAATAGTCACATAAGTAATTAACGACTAAAGATTTCGACAAAAATTGTCGCAAGAAAATAAAGGGCTATTTAAAATAAAGGGCTATTTTTCATGGGGTAGCATCTCAGTGGTAATGGAATGATCACTACAAGTACACCGCAAGTCAACAAGAAGAATATGACCCGAAGTGTTAGGAAAACAGTATTTCTGAAGGATGCGTTCGAACACTTTGATTAAAAGCAATAAGATAATTAGTAAGAAGGTAAACAACAACAAAAACTAGTTTCACCTCATTAAAGTATCTTATCAAAAGGTTCTTGGTGACCCTCCCAATGCCAGCACCACAATCTACATTAGTTGGACATAACTGTAAGTGCATAACCAAAACATCAGATAAACTAAAGCTTAAGTATGTCATTTGAAACAAGAAGCCTAACTTAAACTAACTGCAGATTTTATAAACAGAAGAATTTAGAGACTCAAAAAAGCAACAGATACTTCAACATGGGTGATAGAAGGATGCAAACATTTTCCGTTGAAATTCAGAAATTGATTTCTTGTGAATCACAATAGATCTGGAATGCTGCTACTGTGTATGTTGCCTAAGCAGTTTTGTGCGCAATCATTTCATGATATTGTTGCATAATAAACAAACGACTCAGGGATATAGCTTTCTTAGGAGGACATCATGACTCAAGAGTGAGGAGTTTGAGCAAACAAGTTTTACATTCATCATTCACCGACAATCCGCCAAAAACTATAGAAGGAAATTAGAAGATAAAAGATCTTTCATTTCGGTCTTTCTTTTCAACAAATGAACTAAGGAACTGAACAAATCATCTCTTTTCACAACAAATTCACAGGCAATGATAATGTTATTATAGACCAAATGAACACAAGCACCGATATGGAGAAACACATAGGTAGACAGTAGCCATTTCATTACCTAACGCAACAAGCTGTCGACTTCCATCACCATTTGGGAATCGATCAACCAAAAGGGTATTGAGAAATGCTTCGCTAGACTTAATATCTTGCTCATTGACATGCCCATATCCACCCAATACTCCATCCACTGATGCATCCACACCCTTTTCACCCAAAAGAACACGACACACAGAACAGACCCCAATAAACATATTGATAAAGACACATGATTAAACAGAATAGAGTTTTCAAACGGCCAAGCAGAACAAGGTGCTTATTTCCCAAATTAAAACCACCCATCAACATACATCTGCATGCATGTTGATCTGCAGGCATATGCACACATCTATCTGCCTTTGTGTATCAGAATGGAATATGGGTTTACAAGGGTTAAATGAGATTCATCAAGGTTAATTAACCCATATTAGGGCTGTCCAGCGGATCGGATGATCCGCCAATCCGACCAATCCGAACCGATCCGAACCATCCGTTGATCCATCCGTGAATGTTCGGTTCGGTTCCGGATCGAGAATTTCTTATCTGACGGTTCCGGATCCGGATCGGATCGAATCGGATCCGCTCAATCCGCTCAATAATTCTTCTTTAATCTGTCAAATCCGCCCGATCCGACTCGATCCGATCCGATCCGTAACCGATCCGTGAATGTTCGGTTCGGTTTCCGGATCTTAAAATCCATAATCCGCTCTGAGCGGATCGGATCGGATCCGTATCCGATCCGTCCGGATCCGATCCGTGGACACCCCTAACCCATATTATAGAGAATGAGTTTATAAGTAGCAAGAGTTTACTTTATCTGAGGGAACACGAGACACATGAGCATCTGTTTTTTGAACGTGACTACTCTAAGGAGGTATGGTTTCAGCTGCTGTCCAAATAAAATGTTATTAGACCATGCTATGGGTTGGCTAGGGAAGTGGAATGGCTAGGGAAGAGGAACAACAGACATTTTCAGGGCCAGTCTACAGCTGCTGCTGCATTGGGTAAGCTGATTGTGGATGAAGTCAGGGCTTTGTTAAGCTCTTGGAGTAAGGCTACTGGTTGTAATAGACTTTTGGCTAGAGAGTGGAGGATTTTCCCCATAATTTTTTGCCATTTCTAGTGTCTTTGCAGTCTTTGTTATGCTTCTTGTTGCTTTGCTTCACTAGGAGTTGGCTGCTAGGAATGTTGTCTGGTGATTGTAGGGATTCCACCCTGTGTTTTGGTTTGTTAGCTTATTAAACTATAGGACGGAAAAAAAAGGAGATTTAGGGTTTAAAGGGTGCTTACTTCCCAATAACCAACGCCTTGATTGTACCATTCGGTCTTCTTGGGGTGGTCTCCGACTTCTTCCCTCCACATCTCCTCCGCGTTGTTGAATTGCCGGCCGTCGGAATCTAACCCCCCGGCGTCCATATTCACTGTCACTCTAAGTGGGTTTGTCCCCCGCCGGCGAAACTTACAGTAATTACCTTTGGTAATGAGTAGTGTATGTGAAATGTAAACCCAACTGGGGGCGAAGCAATTAGCGGCAGGACGTTGGGCTTGGACCATTAGGCTCTGTTTGGAAGTTGGGCAAAGAAGTTTACAAATTTTCTCCTTCTTTGTTTGGTTTGAAAGAAAAAAGAAGAGAAAATGAGTAAATAGAGTGTTAGGAATAGTGAAATTTTTTTCTTATTTTTCTCACACTTTTCTTCTTATTTATTTTCCCTTCTTTTCTCTCATTTTCTATAAGTTCCAAACAGAGCCTTATGGTACATTGTGGATATTGAGAAATTGGAATTGAAAAAAAAAGTAAAGTAACGAAAGAGGGTTGGAATGGCAATTTCGGCCGATCAAAAAATCATCAATTCCCAATCCGCTTCGACTTTCATCCCGAACGGGTTGGAGATTCGAAGATTTCTTCGGAAATTGTGTAGGATTTGGGGATGACTTTTAGAAAAAGGGGCAAAAAAAGGTACGTGTCTTTCTTCGCTCTGAATCCGTCTCACTTCGACCAAAATTCCTATCTACTATGTGTGTATGGCTCGTGCTAGTGTCGTGCCTATGGCAAATACCAAGTACACTGCCATTTATTCCCTCCGTCCCATTTTGATAGTTCAGTTCGGTCTTCAATGCAATTTTTAAATAGTTAATATCTTTCAATCTACAATATTTTTAAAGATTTTAAAAATTTTGTATAATAGAACTAATTGAGATCTATCACATGAAATGGATATTACACATAAAATTCATTGTAGATTGAAAGATGTTAACAATTTAAAAATTGCATCAGAGCCCGAACTGGACTATCAAAATGGGACGAAAGGAGTAATTTTTTTTCAAAATTCATTCAGTATTCAGGATCCTAAATTCTGAATGAAAATTTTGAAGATTTGATCGGTTGTATACAATTAATTCTAATTCAGATATTTTTTTCACAATACTACTCCAATAATTATTTTAAAATTACTAGATGGCTCAGATTATTTGTGTGAGACCCCGAACTGAGCCCCACTCAATCGTCTATATTATACGAAAGCATAAAAAAGAGAAAGGAGCAAAAAAAACCATGGAAAAATCAAGCCAAAAATGAAAGGGGAAAATTCAAAAAATTGGACTAAATGTGACGAGCCATAAATTCCTCCAACTCTCTCTTTTTATTATACGGTGTAGATGTATTAGTTTTAGCCTTTTAAGTTACAGCTCGTTCGGCTGCTGCATTAGGGGTATAAGGCTTTGGCCCAGATGAGTAATCTTGAGCCCACAGCTAAGCCTTGGTTTGGGAGCAAATTAGACAGGGGATAAAATATGGCCCGAATTTAATAGTGAGGCCCACGGGGTGTTAATTAATAACAGCCCAGGGGTGCCGATAAGTAATACCCCCCTCCAAATACCCTCCAATCCACCCCCAGACTCTCTAATTATTTTATCCTTATTCCTTCATTTCAACTACAAAACAAATCAAGTCCTATTTTACCCTCTCTTATTACCAAAATCTTCCACACCGAATTATGATCTCCAACCCAAATCTCACTTGTAGCGGTAGAACTAGGATTCAAACGCGAGAGTGACACTGTTCAATGAAAATCTAGTTACATGTTGTGAAGAAAAATATGAAGAAAAAAATTAAGTGTAAAGTCATATAGTTATAGGTTTTTCCGTGGGTTTTTTTTGAAAAAAATAAAAATAACTCGCATATGGTATTCAATGGATTAAGATATTAATTTTTCATGATCCAAATTGACCATTTTCTAAATTGTAGTTTTTACAGTATTTTGTACAAAGTAGTATTAGATTTTTTTTTTTGAACGGCAAAAAAGAATAAAGTAGTATTTGATTTTTTTGCATATCCGTAAAATTCCTAATCGAACCACATTAGTCTATAAAAAAGTTATGTGTTCGGAAGTGCGGGTGCCACCTATCCCACCCCCCTTCTATTAGTAACAAGGATAGATTGAGGGGCCAATGAAGCTGAACAACCACCCTATCCACATTTCAAACTTTTATGATTTGTATCATGATAATCAATATCATTTTTCATGGATTGGGAGTCCTAGATGTAATAATCCGAAATCCTAAATTTTTAATAAAATTTAGGATTATTTAATTTTGTTTTAATTACTTTAATTTCGTTATTTAATTTCTAATTGCACTTAGGGCCCTTAATTTGCAATTACTACGGTTTATACCCTAATACTTCCAAATTGCTACAAATTCGACCCTAAGGCACGTTTACTTTTTAATCGCGAGCATTACATTTTTATAAATTCATTTCATACATAATTATACACGTTCATATACATACACAAGCAATACTAGTACACATACACACACATATGTGCGTACATGTACTTTATACATCATCCTACACTACCCAACCACCACCAACCATCACCAATACCACACTCTACCTCCTCCCATCATCCAAAATCAGTCAACATGGCCCCCCTTGACTGCCATACACTCCACCACCCTCCTCCATCACTTCCTAACCCACTATGGTACTTCTTTCACCCATCCTACACTCCAAACTCCACCAAAAACTCATTTTATACTCCCCAAACCCCAAAATCCGTCTAGAACCTCTACTGCCCCTCTCCTTCACTCTCTTCCTCCTCCAAACTCTCCCAAGTTTCGTCCCTGGGAAATTCATCCTTGCGAGGCGGCTAACGGCTGGATTAAGTACGTAACTTATACCTTAGTGGTTAACCGGGAGGAAAGTTCTCTAGGTTGAGAACTTAGATGAATATGTAAGTTAATGGCTAGTAATGAAATCAATTATGTGTTTATTTTCTGCTTTATGATTAATTACCTGCTTCTTCCTTTAATTACTGATTTTCAATCATATATGTCGTACTTGTATGTTAAGTAAGGGTTGGGAGGGTTAGAGTAGCTATTGAGTGATTTATCGCTCACGATGTTACACTTTGCGTGACCCTAGTATAATACTATGATGTTGCTTCGCGACTCAGACGTATTATGTCAGACTGTAATCAAGCAGGAACCATTGGTGTCGAAGGAGACGGTTATTTCGGAGCTGAGGGTTTTCTGGTAGATCAGGCTCAGGAGGAGCCGTGGAATCCAGAGCTGAACCTTAATTTGTAGAACCCACCCCTTTATTTTTAATGTTGGATCTGTAATATTAATTTCTCAAACCGTACTAAGTATTTTGTAATGGGCTGCACTTCATGTTTTCCAACGTGTACTCTGATGGAAACTCTTTTTATTAAATTAATCCAAATTAGTTGTCTTAATTAATGCTTCCGAAAATCAGGGCGTTACACTAGAACTCAGGCCCTAAAAATCACCCTGAAAATCACCCCCAAACAATGTCGTTTTGGCGTCCAAAAGGCACCCAAAAAAAAATAACCAGTCAAAACTATGTCGTTTTAAGCCCCCTTTTTTGTCAACCGTGTTCTCATTTGAAGAGAAGGGCTTCATGCCTGAAACCCTTATAAAAACTTCCATCTTCCAACCAACCAAAAATGTGAAATTCTTAGAGAGAGTGCCCAGTAAAATAGACACCCCCAGTCCAACACTCGGCGTTTTCCAAATTGATCTTTCTGGTTTAGCAATGAACAAATCCAACTGAAATCGTTCCGGGCACGCTTTGATACTTGAAATCGTTCATCTTTTAGAGTACGTAACAAAAAATTTGAGCAAAACTATGTCATTTTAATAAACCGAACCAATTTTCTTTAGTCTATATTCTAGGAGGTAAATTATAAGTCCAAATGCATTATAAGTCAGCCAGTGGAGGCAAATTAAACCATTGCAAAAGCTCACAAAATTCAATCCCCGAGTGAATTCATCGCTTTTAGGCATGAATTTCAAAAGGGTGTTCGTGGGTACACAAATATCCCTATTTATGCCACTATCCACAACACATGGATCAATCCATTCTACCAAGTGCAGAGAAAAACTAGGCGTGAAAGGCTTCAACTCTATTTCTTTTGTTCTCCTTGGGCTCAAAACGATATAGTTTTGAGTGGTTTTTTTGTTGTGCCTTTTGGACCCCAAAACGACGTCGTTTTGAGGTGATTTTCACTTTTCGGTACCCCCGGATCCCATTTTTCATATGTTACAATTTCGAATCGAAACATTTTAGGCATTTATATCTGAGGATAGAGTAGAAAGAGAAGGAGAGAGACGGTGATCTGGGCTGGAGAAGCTCTCTTCCTCCACCACACGTCCCCTCGCCCACCGCCCCCTTCCACCTTCTTCCAGCCCCTCCTCCCCTCTCCTCTCCTCTCCTCTCCTCTCCGTTACTTATTCCCCTCATGGATTGGCTGGTAACTCCCCATGCAAGGCTGGATCTGCTCTCCTTCCAGTGTGGGTGGCCGGAATCTTGATTTTTGGACCAACACCGACAGCGATGGCACCGAAGGTTTGTTCTGTTTTTCCAATTTTTTTTTTTTTTTTTGGTAGTTTTAGGTTTATTTTGGTAGATTTTAGGTTGTTTTTGTTTTGATTTGTGTACTGTGGTGTTTTGATTTAATGGAATTTCTATCTCTTCATCCAAAAAAAAAATTCCAAATCAAAGCACGTCGAAGTTGCACTGCATGCCAAAGTTGTCGTCCACCGGCCTTTGTCTGATATTGCTGAGCAAGATTGAAGCGGATTTATACGAGAGCTTTATTCATTAAAGATTTAATTTTTATTTTCCCGAGATCGGGGATGTCACAGAACGGGTTAGGCTCTGTTTGATTTGTCAAAAACTGTTAAAAACTAAAAATCTATGTTCCGCCCTGCTCACTTGTAAGTTGTATGTGCAACTATGGCAATCAGGAAATTCATAAGTTTATTTACATGATGTTGCCTTCCGATCTTACGACAGATACATCGGTTATGCGCCCAAGGATGAGCATGAAGCAATGGTAGTTGAAGCACGTCATGCATGGAACTCCAGTTCAGAGCAATGACAAAGTTATGGAGCTACGACGAAATGCAATTCACCAATCTATTTGTGGAGGAGGCCCTTATGGTATGCCCCCCTCTAAAAGAGGTGTAGGCATGTCCCATTACATATTTTTTGTATTTGTTACTGGGTGTTCCATTAACAAAAAATAATTAAAAAAAATTGAGACAGGTCATTCTCTTACAATATATCACATAAAAAACCGTGAAAAACCAATTTATTCTAAAAACACCCTTAGCAAAACACCCCCTAATTTTGGTTCTACTTAAATATGGTTCAGTACTTGGTACGAACTGTTATGGTTTTCAAAATTCACTACTCATGTCAAAGCCTTGTTATGTGTGATTTTGGTACTTCTACATATGATTTTGGTCCGTTATGGGTGTTAAAAAAATTCACTATTGACGTTATTATTCACCATTCACGTTACTATTCATTGCAACCTCCCAAAACATGCATAACAAGTACCAAAAAATACTTAACAAATACCAAAAACTTTTTGAGAGGGGTGTACAGTAAATTTTTCCTTTGTGGAAATCATCTCATTAGTTTGATTAGTGGGGATGTTTTTGGTTTGTGTATGTGCTTCAAATGCATGCAGCTAAGCTAAAGTGAGTAAATTATTCTTTTAAGAGTAATCTAGACATTTCGTTTTTAGCACATACTAAGAAAATGAGCAAAACGACGTAGTTTTGCCGCACAACATGGCGCACAACACCTACCGCACTGCGCCTCCCCCGGATTCCACTCATTGTGACAAAACCAGTAAAAAGTTTTCTTTCTTTGCTACACGTCTGTCTGTCTAACTTCCTCCCAGTGCATGATATTGATACCACTGTTCTGTAAGTTTTGCTTACAGCTCTATACTAGCTTTCTCCTTTCGCATGCATTTAGAAAAACTGAATTTCATTGTGGATGTCAGTTTAGTATTTAAATCGATTTCAAAATCTACTCTCCATTTCATACTTTAAATACTTTGCGATAATCTAACTGCAAATGCCCAATGGAACAGACTAACCAAACAACTCCAATTATCTCTTTTTCGTTTTGAATCACAATATTCAATCATACATAAATCAAGCTAGCGTCGATACAACAGTTGGGAATCTTTTTGTGCGAATTATTAAACTTGTGTCTATTAATTGATAGGGAGAAGAGACTCCAATGGAGTTTGAACTATGGCACGTCTCTTTTCCATTTTATCTCTTTTTTGTTTTGAATCACAATATTCAATAGAACATAAATCAAGCCAGCGTCGATACAAGCGTTGGGAATCTTTTTGTGCGAATTATTAAACTTGTGTCTATTGACAGGGAGAAGAGACTCCAATGGAGTTTGAATTATGGCACGTCTCTTTTCCATTTTTGTCTCGGCAAACGACTGCTGTTAGTATGTGCACTCAAAACTCACTTTAATTGGTGTAACTATGGAGACTAAGAACGAGATTGATTTATATCAAAGCACCATGGAAACTAGATTCTTCAGTCTGGTTATGGCAACAAAGGTGTATTCAAACTTGGCCACCCAATAGCGTGTCATACAACAATAACATCTCACCACAATTGAAGGAATTATTAGCACACTTTGAGAGACATTTTTGCTTTATAGTCCTTTCATCTAGCAAACCTATTCGGGCCGGGAGACATTTTGTTGGTGCTGACAAAGCAAGCAAAAGCAAGTATGCACAGAAACTGCAGCTTCAGTGTTCGGAGGAGGGACTTGTGGTGGAGGGAATTGCGGAGGAGGGACTTGTGGTTTTGACATTGCTATTCCACTTTGATTAGGAGTAGCAGGAGTCCCATCGCACGAACCATTCCTGCTTTTTCTTGAATCCAGGGCGAGATAATAGACAATTTCGAGAACCACACTGGCAAGGGACAAAACAACAGCTCTAGCAAAGACTCTGGGCTGCAAAACAGAGCAATCATCTCCTTCCCCCCCTTGATTGCTCACACTCAGTGCAGCACCAATTAGTATCAGAAAGAATGCAATGAGAAATGCGATCCTACACTCAATGTAAGATGGGATTAGCATTTGCGTAATTTAAGGAAATCACCGAAGCTCAAAAGAAAGGTACAAGCTAGCGAAAGAAACAAAACTGATAATCTTAAAATGAAAATAAAACAACAGCAGCACGGATAAACAATGCTCTTCCATGGTTAATTCAAGTCTTCTTACCATTATTGGTGCATGAATCCTCCTGTTTGGACATCATCATTGAACCGACAGTGAAGAAATGAAGGTAACCAGGTTAACACCTTAAAGTAACTAGATATTTTGTGCCTGATGCAGAAAATGTTCCTATTATGTAAATATTTGGTTTCAACTTTGAAGTAAAAACTCAGAATTACCATGAGACAACGAAGCAGATCACAAGTTTGATGGATAATAACCTCGTTTGCAACAACACGACCCCCTAGTTGTGGCACAGATGATTATTTGAGCAGTCAAAAGAAACACTGCTGCAGTTACTCCAAGACCCGGAGCTAGACTGTTGGGACAACTATCAGATGAAAACTGAAAAGCCTGCAAAAGATGTGGACCTGCGATCCGTGTATTGTAGCAAACACACTATATGGTTGTAGTTCACTTTGGTGAGGCATTTTGACATAGCAATTGTAATTGGTATATTTGAATTGGTCACTTTATACGATTTGTCGAGCACTTTATTCTACTTAAAATCAAGATGATCAGATATTTATAACCACATGATCGAGAGAGATTTGTCATCCAGTTCATTCTCTAAGTCAATTTCGTAACAACATGTCTTCCGATCATGGGATTCTTGAAATCTAATTAACATTATCTTTCGTAGCACTCAATTAATCTATTAGGATCGTTCATCGTTGTGATTCTATCTCGAAGAGCCCTTTCGAAGCGCACTTCAATTTTATCTATTACTAAAGAAAAGACACAATTTATATGAGCCGGATGAAGTATTCTTTTCCTTTTTATCTAATGGTGAATCCGTTTATAATTGATTCAGATGGTCAAGTATTTGGTTGACTACAAGGTGTTAGGCAGAGATTCCCCTCTAATGAATGCAAATGCAGTGAATAAAATTGGGAGAACGGCGCTGGATATTTTTGTTGCTTTGAAATTTGAAGTAGGAAATCAAATAGATTCGGAATCCATAGCAGGAAATCAAACAGATTCAAAAATTGAAGACCTCTTACACAAGGCTGGGGCCAGAAGACTGGAACATCGTTTTATAGAGGTTCAGGAACCTTCGTGGATGTCTAAGAGAAGGAATACAATTATGATTGTATGTTCACTGATTGCGACAATGGCATTCCAAGTTTGGGGGGGGGGGGGGGGGGGGACCCTTCGAGTGGTGTTTAGCTAGACAGTTCAGCAGATCACAAAGTTGGAAAATCTATACTTGCTTATAGCTATCCTTATTCGTGCTCCAATTTTATGCACGTAAACACATTGGGATTCCTTATGTCTCTGAGTACAATCTTCGAGCTCATTCTGTCTTTGCCAGAGCCAAGAAGGACTGCTAGAACGGCTAGAGGTTTGATCTCTTGGTCAATAATCATGGCATTGGTTTATAGTTACACATTTTCTGTTGTTGGTATTTCACCCAAGGGCCCAGAGAAGCAAGGGACGTCCGTAAGCATTGGTGTTGTAACTGCTGCTATACTGTGGGCTGGTATGATGGCACTTTTCTTGTGAAAGGCCTTGATTGAATGGGTCATGAAAAAGATTTACGACGGCAGAGATAGGCCGAGATCACTTCCAAAGGCAGATGGAGAGAACCGGTCCCTTGTTTGATATGTTAATTTCATGCTCATGCTGTTACTTTTCTTCTCAGGAGGTGCTACAATAAATACCCCTTTTCTTGTGTGTTTGTTGCAAAGGCACACTCGTTAAACTCGTATCTGTTGATTACACTACGAGTTTATGCGACTTGTGTCATGAATCCAATATGAGTGTTTGTGTGTGTGTGTTTTTTGTGTGTTTTGGTTTGGGGATGGCTTGATAAGGTCTGTTTGTTTTCTATTGTTGTTTATATTTGGTCTTGCACAACCAACTATAGTATGCCATCTTTTCATTGATGTTTGTATTATGTGTTTGGTATAATATGATATGTTGAGTGAAAGAGATGCAAATCGCACAAAACAACACACAATTTCAATGTCAGATAAACAAATTACAAGCACTTTATCACTCGATTATAGGTCGTGATAAGATTATATTTTGGCAACTCAATTAAGATTATACTGTTAGTTCAAAGTTATGTGTGTTAAAAATCCATTTCCATAAATACAATAAAGAGATTTCAAGAAGACATCATTATTCAACATATATAACGCGTGAATTTAAAAAGGAGAATGCCGCAAATTGAAAGCACTGGTGTTTATGTATACACTAATTTATGAAATTCCCAACAAATATTGGAATTGGTTACTGAATAACTTCCAATCTGTCTCAACAATATTCTTCAATTCTAGAAGAAATACCTACGGTCCACTTCTATTTCTTGACAAGCTTTCGAGAGTATATGTGACCATTTGACAATCGATGTATGTTCAATTGGGTTCATAGTTATCCATATCTTATACTTACAGACGCATGGTCCGGGGAAGATCCAATGAAGGCCCAGAGGGTCATGTGTCCCCCTTGAGTATTACTTTTCTTTCACTTTAGATATATCCACATGAACTTGCATAATCTTGTTGCATCCATACGGTTCCGAAGAGGTTCTTTCCTATTCATAAAATGCTATCAACCATATTAACGGTATATTTTCTATCGCATTTTTGACCTACTATTTATGTTTCACCTTTCATTGTATTCTTTGAATGTTGTGTAAAACAAGATAACCTAATGACTACACATTCCTTGGCACTATAATCAGAATATTGTATACAAAATCAGCAATTTCCAAACTTGCAAGTGACTAACATTACATAGAAGTGAATGAGTATACAGTATACTACATATCCTTCCAAAAGTGAAGTACAAGCCTTGGCACAAAAAAAAAAGGAACTTTTATCCTGATTTATGTTAGCATCATAAAAACGCAAGTAGTCTTCTTTTCACTCTTGCTTCCTCCAAGGCCTCTCGATTTGGTGAAGAAATCATCAGGACGAGTAATATCTTCTCTAAATCGCAAATCTCACTGTCAACAAATTCCTCAAATCTGTAAGAAATGCACCTGAAAATAACACCCAATTATGAGAACTCAAAAAAGGAACTACAAACCAATACCGATTAACATTGCATGAATAGTATGCCCATAGGGAATAACGATCACATCATTGTTTCTCGACTGAAATAGATAGATACTGCACAACCTTTTACTGTTAGAATTTGTCAAATCCTCATAAATGAGATGGCCAAAGTAAATATGGTTAATGACATATTACCTCAAAGCAAACAAGGCAGTCATGGTGCATTGCTCCTTCCACACACGGGTGGCTATTCTTTAAGAACAACTAGCAGCATCCACTCATATCGTCATCAAACAGCTTGCAAGTCTCTCATAAGTATCTTCCCATACACACCACAACTGATAAAGGTTCGCCGAACCTAGTTACAGCAACCACCACAAAGATACAGACACAGTCAAAGATTTTCCTCCAAACTTAATTGCAAACAGATACTCGAAAAGATCAATAAAATGCAGGCAGTCCTTAAATGATTGGGGACTAGTGCTAGCTTTTTCCAACTGCCCCGTATTTGTGGTCAAGACACAAGAAGAGAGGGAAATTTATTCTGCACATTGCTTTAAAGCTACGTCATCAAAACATTCCAAATGTGAGTGAGCAGAAAGTTATGAGGAGAGTAGCATGAAAAACTGAGTTAGTTAAGTTTCTACAATATAGCAAAGATGCCAACAATACCCCACATTCCAACCCTCTCTGAATCCTGCGATTAACATGTTCTATTTCAGTCTAAAAGAAAAAAATGGAAAGCAATTTCAAGCAAAAGGTTATTAGAATAAACATTATCGCATTGGATAATGCCTTCAGAAAATCCTAGTTTAGTACTTGTCACACCACTTATAAAGCTTAACTTTTTAAATGAATATGGATCATTCAATCTATATTGTGTGCATGTGATGTGGTGGACTCCGTGGATACTCCCCAACGAATTGGGCTTACGTGCACAAGGGCAACACCTCTGCCGGATTAGACTCTTAACAAGTGGTATCAGAGCCGATGGCTGAGGATCTATGGGCAGACTCTCTTACAAGCATCAGTAATTATGGGTATGAAAAATCTCGGAGGAGCAGGAAATTAAAATCCATTGTAACTTCCGATGGAGCAAGAAAATTCCTAGTGCGGCTCTCGATGGAGTGCGTGCAGATAAGTTCGGATTCGGACACAATGTTGGAGAGATAGATCAAGAATTAAAGGGGAGTCAGTTGATCAAATCGAGAGGGCCTAGGCCCAATGCATGGTTCACACATGAGAGAGAAATTGTTGAGAACATGTGTGAAAGATTGAGTCCCGTATTGGATTAACAAAAAAAGATTTAAACCTTAATATACAATTAGATGACTCACCACTTAAAGGCTTAGCTTTTAAGTGGACTAGTGCATGCCATGCCCTTGCCTGAAGGCACGAATTGAGCAATCTACGCACGTGCCCGTCCCCCCGTGCCCATTTTTTATGGTCCTTCGAATTTCAGAGAGGGGGAAGGAGGAGGAGGTAGTGAGAGAGAATGTGATTTGAATTTCGAAAAATGGGAGAGAGAGAATGTGGTTTGATGGAGGAAAATGATAGAGAGAGAGGGAGAGGAATGACTTGGCAGGGAGAGAGATAAAATGTAATACGATGACTGAGATAAAAAATATGGCTGAGACAAAACCGTTGTAATATAGATATGAGTCATTCAATGTATATTGGGTCTATGTAATGCAGTAGACTTCGTAGATACTCTCCAACGGATTGGGCTTACGTGCACGGATTAGACTCGTAACACATGTCATCTCAAGCAGATGACATCATCCACGAAGCTGGTATCATCAACGACATCAGCAACCAACCTCAATTACGAAAATGCACCCATTTAAAAAAAAGGCGTTGACTCTTGAATTCTCTGGCTAGATACATATAAAATTGACCTCAACCCTAACAACCACCAATTGTATTCGTCAATTTAAGTTATTTTCTGTGGCATCTATGTTTATATGATGCTCATGGTGTTTGCCGAGTTGTCATCGTGTATCTGGTCAAGGGCAATGTTTTGGTTGTTTTTTGCTGTCATCTGAAATTATGCAAAGCACTACAAGTCCTAGAGGGGGGGTGAATAGGACGACCACTTTTAAAAATAAACCACTTCGATTTCAAACAATTTAATCATTCACCATGGCAAATCAAACAACTCAACAAGTTCAATATAGAGTAATTAAACAAATGAGACAAAACACACGATATACGTGGAAACTACTTAGGGTCTAAACACCCTAAGCATAAAACCACGGCCTAGTCCTACTCATGCATTCCATAAATCAAAAGGTTTACAAGAATTAACAAGACTAGGAATTATCCAACAAGCCCCTTGTGACACCTAGCTCCAATTCTTGATGTAGTACCCCGTACTCCTCTTTGATTCCATGGACTCCACAAGCACACCCGTCTTGATCTCCGAGTCAACTCGGCACCGGTCCAACCGGCTCACGTAAAAACAAGGCTACACAACATGATGTATGAAAAAGATTGAATTTTTATGAAAGTTTTTGAAAACTAAAATCAACCTAGAGTAGATCCATGAAGAGGAAGACTCTAGATTGAAGAAAGATGAGAAGAGCAAGCTCAAATCATCAAGAACATCAAGTTCACAAAAGAGAAAAGGGATGGAGAAGAGATGAGACTAAAAAGATTGGATTTTTATGAAAGTTTTTGAAAACTAAAATCAACCTAGAGTAGATCCATGAAGAGGAAGACTCTAGATTAAAGAAAGATGAGAAGAGCAAGCTCAAATCATCAAGAATATCAAGTTCACAAAAGAGAGAAGGGATGGAGAAGAGATGAGACTTTCTCTCTCTAAAAAGGGCTGATTTTCTCTCAAGTGGGTTATGTGAAAATGAAAGAAAAATGGCTTTTATAGTGCCCATTTTTGTGCTCCCCAAGACAGCCACTCAAAACATGACATGTGGCCACTTAAAGAGTTTGCAGACGCGTGTAAACGCGTGCAGACGCTCCGACAGGATTAAGACACTTGGCACAATAAGGGCTGTCCACAAACACGTGTCTGCAGACGCTTGGAAACGCTATTAAAATGATCTCAATGGTCAAGATTAAAACACGTGTCAAGGGGTGCCATTAGATGAACAAGCGTCTGCAGACTCATGCAAACGCAACCAATAAAAAGCCATAAACTCACACTAAAAACATGGGATTTTAAAGAAAAATCAATGCCCAAATAAATCCAAAACCATTCATGATAAAATGAGACATTTGAATGATCTAAATGCGTGAATGATCATGCATGGTTATACCTTTCCGGATAGGCCTCAAAGTGTTTGGTGCGGCATCAACTTTGTTAATCAAGCTTGAACACAAGGGTGGAGCATCTAGACTCAATCTCCTAGAAAAACTACCACCCAAACCCAAAATAAATTACATACTCAAAATGGTTTGCTAACCTGGAAATCGCCAACAAAAACTAACATCATCTATTCAATAAACTAGCTAGTGAAACTAAACAAATCAAATCGAGCCCTTCGGCTTAACTTATTGGCAATATTTTAGTACGGTTTTTTTGTTTAATTTCCCCCCTAATTTTTTATGTATTAGATTGGGGCCAGTTCCTCTGACATTTAAAAAAACACATAAAAAAACCTCACTCTTTCGGGCCCCACTGTGATGTTCTGAATCGTTGATTTTGTTTAAATGAGTAAAATAAAAGGCCCTGTGAAATTTCAGCTCAATCGGATATTGGTAAGTGCTTGATCCAAACAGTTTTAAAAACACTAGTTCCGATTGAGCACTTACCAAACTATTTGGATCAAACACTTACCAATATCCGATTGAGTAGAATTTTTGCAAGACCTCTTATTTTACTCATTTGAACAAGATTTATGGTTCAGAATATCACAGTGGGTCCTGAAACAAAATTGTGTGTTTTTTATGTGTTTTTTTCATTATGAAATTTGAATTTACTTGTTTTGGCTTTAGGTTGTTGGGAGTCTCAGCAGTTGTAAGCTTTAGTTTTTGTTGTAATATTTTGATTGGCTTTTTGTTTGGTTCTCGGGTGTCGTTTTTGCCCATGTGTCCTTGATCCTTTTAATTTTTGTAGTCTGTTTCAAAGTTTAATCAAATCAATTTTACTGATCGGGAAAAAAAAAACCAAACTTCCTAAATCAAATTTTTTTTTAATTTTTTATCTTCTTGTGTTCTTATAGAAGGACCCTTTAAGAAAAACGAGCTTCAAATCAATGTTCACCACAATTGCGTACCCTATATCATGTACACCAATGCATTCCAACCGTCCATCTCAGAAATTAATGTTTTGAATTTCAAATAAACTATTCGCGTGAAGAGCTTAAATTCTTTGCGCAAATGGTTTACTACAAAATCCGTAACGTTAAAAATGCTTTTGAACAGTTGACATGCATTGATGTGCACTTGAGATACGCGAGTGTGGTATACATATATCAATTTATAAACATATTTCTTTTTGCAACAAACGGTCCTCAAACGAGTGAGTTTAAACTCGAACGTTTATCAATAGTTTTACAGTGATGTGCTGAAAGATCAAAGAATCAAATGGGCTTAAAAACGTTAAAGGCGTAGCATATCATTCAAGAGACATTTACTGGTCGGTCAAGCCCGCTTTCACAATATACATCCAAGTACAACCCACAAATTCAAATGCACACGCAAGTACAGCCAAGGTTCCGTCTCTCTCTCTCTCTCTCTTCACCGTAGAGTACTCTATGAAATTTCCTAAACCTAAACCCAAATCCAAATCCAACGGTACCTTATGAAAGTGTTTAAAATTCTAAGGTACCCTATGAAAGTGCCTAAATCACTAAAACCTTATAATAGGAAAGTGCACCATAAACTTAAACCCTAAGATACCCTAGTCATATGGTACCCTATGAAAGTGTGTAAACCTAAACCTTAGGGTATCCTATGAAAGTGTCTAAAATCCTAATGTACCCTATGAAAGTGCCTAAACTACTAAAACCCTATAATATGAAAGTGCACCTTAAATCTAAACCCCCAAAAAAGAATAGCTTACCTTAATTGTAATTAAAAAAAAATGGTTTACCTTAGTGATAATTAGATATTTCTTTCTTTAGACGTAGAGGTAAAAATCTGATGATGGCACTGAGTGGATGGCTCATGCAAGCCCAACGGACTCTAGATTCGTCATCGAGGTCAGGCTTGTGGTAGTGGACCTGTTCGATGTATAGGCTCAAGCCCAACTTCCCCCAGTATTTGTTTGGTGACTTCTGTTAGATGCCACGTGGACGTCTAGAATTTCTTCTCTATTTTCTTCTTGTGTTGGGCCTGGCCTTGGAAGAGATTCGGCCATCTCCAATACTGGAATTAAGAAACCAATTAGATTAGAAATTAGGTCCGTTAGGTAATGTGTTTTTTTGTGCTTCCAATAATTTAGGCCTCCTTTGACAAAAAACTGAAAAAGTATAAACTGATTTTTTTTTATACGTTTTCTATTTATTCAATTTTTTTTTTTAAATTTACTAATTTTGCAACATGTTTTCGTGATTTATTGATTAGTCATTCATATGTAGGTCTAGTTTTCCAACCAATTGATAAAATCTTGATAAAATTAAGATTTGATAAAATTAACAGTTGATTTTATCAAGTGAGGAAAAAGTTCGATAAAATCTAAGAAATCGTAGTTGAAAATCTAGATTTTGTCAAACTTCTTTCTTACTTTAATTTTATCAAATCTTAATTTTATTAATTGGCACACTAGCCCGTAAGTAACATTTCCGCACTACCAAAAAAAAACCCTAGCCCGCAAGCACCATGAGATCATTGTACTTCAACCACTCACAAATACCTCCGAAAACAGCTAGCCCCTCAATCAGTTATAACTTGCGAGAGGGAGAGAATGAACATTGAAGGAGAGATAGAGAGAGAAAAAGAGAGACAAAGCATAGAGATGGTGAAAAGGAGTTGGGGCGATAGAACGGAGGGATGACTTTGTGATGCAGCACTGAGAGGGGATGTAGGCTCCCTAAAGGAAATAATTGCAAAGGATGAATACATTTTGGATAAAGTTTTGGTGGGAGGTTTCAAAGGGAAAAATCCTCTTCACGTGGCTATATCAACAGGGCAACGAGAATTGTACGAGTTTCAAGTTTTCATCGGATCCACAAAATTTCATTCCACGCGAAAGGGTAATTTCTTAGCACAACATCGAACCAATGGGTTCATAAGCGCCCCTAGTATTTTCTCGGAAATTAATTCAAGATTTTCCTCCACTTTCCCACGAAACTAAACTCCAAGATGGAATAATAGTAAAGGATGGGGCCTACAGTTTCACACTTCAAAAATCAGAGTGTACCATTGATTTTACACGACTTTATGAGAGCCACCAATTTTTCCTCAGAAATGTGCTAGCCACGTATAGTTGGACGTAAATGCTATAGTTTTTGCGAAAAATTGCTTGGAACAAGCTTTTCCCGGTATTTTTTTTTTGAAGATTTCCCATGTGGACCCTTGAAAACGCTTTCTGAACACATTGGACGGTTCGAATTTTCCAAAAATAATTTGCAAAACAAAAAAAAAAATCATTTTTTCCTTATTTTCGGGTGGTTTGGACTAGAGGTTTTATAGACGTAGAAAACAAAACAGTTTTATGCAAAATTGATAAATGATTTTGCTCCAATTTACAAATAAAATGTTTTACTACAATTCATGGGTATATACGTATAGAGAGAGAAGGGAGATTGATAGGTATTGAAGTGTGTTCGAAGTATTGAAGTGTATTAAGGGGCATAAATGTCTTTTTGTAGTATTTTTTTTAACGGAGTTAGGGCAGACACCCCCTTTTAGATAGTACAGAGGGTGTCGTCGTAGGTTAGTTTAGTTCAGGAGGTGTCTGAGTAAAAGAGCTATAATATAGGAGGTGTCTAGGTGATTTACCCTTAACCAATACATTATGAACACACATCACCTTACCGCGTTTCGTTGTCCATAGTGGAATATTCAATAAATTAACTTGAACGACATAATTTCAAATAT
This sequence comes from Vaccinium darrowii, assembly GCA_020921065.1. Lineage (NCBI taxonomy): Eukaryota > Viridiplantae > Streptophyta > Magnoliopsida > Ericales > Ericaceae > Vaccinium > Vaccinium darrowii. The sequence goes on from CM037154.1 coordinate 42,660,264, forward strand.
AGACTAGTTTGAATACTATTTTGATCAAACACTGCAAAAGTGACATTGATTCGTTGGATGCTCTTTTTTTCTTCTTCTTATTTTTTCAAAATAATTAAACACCCACGAACAAATATTCATTGCATGACATTTCCGTTGCTTTTCCCAGAATGGACAGAAGCAGATTGGGCAAAAATCCATCAGCAGATCCTAGCCCCATATAAATAAAAGGAGCTTAATAAAATAATAATAATAACAAGAATTAAGAAGATGTGGATTAATTTGTTGAATCCAAGAAATTTCCTAGGTCAAACAGAGACTCATTAAATCATAGGAGTACTACAATTCAACTTACATGTAGCCAAATTCTTCTCCAAGTTTGATTCATTGAACTGAGCACAGATACGTACCCAATTTTGGTTGTATTGATGTTTGAATAAATCATCGTCACGATGTCTAGGGGTATATTCCATCGGTATTTTAGTCCTCTTCTTTTCTCTTTCCTAAAGAAACAGATTTTTCCCATCTAAGTTTCTTGTACAACTTTGCCATTGAATAAGTCAACTAATGTGTCTTCATTACTTAATGAGCCATCATCATCCTTTAAAGATGATGTTTCTTCTTTGAATAGTGATAGAGCCACACACACTCAACCACACTCAACCACGCACCTTCTCACATGTGGTGGGTCCCACCGGGTGGAATACTCCACACCCTCTCATACGGTAGTTGTGCATAACCAGAGGTTGCCTTAATTCACTGCATCATAGGTTGTTCAAGTGCCACTGGATTTTTTTGTATTGTCTTTATTCAAATTTTTATTTGCATTTCTTAGTTTTGCGTCAAACTTTTGGTAATTATATATTTGAGAGGAATTGAAATTGTGTAAAATTATAACTTTTACCCAAATATTTTGAGAAATATCCAAGAAAAGACAGTTTAAGCCGGCTTAAGCTGGCTTTTCATATATTTTCCAGAATATTTGGGTAAAAGTTATAATTTTATTGAATTCTGATTAGACTCGTCGAGACGAATTCATAATCACCAAAAAATTGACGGAAAACTACTAAACGCAATTTTTTTTTGAATAAAGACAAAACCAGAAAATTCTTAAGTTAGTGGTATTGGAACAATCAAAGCATTCAACAGGTATATGATTTCTATTTATATGTAATGAGCCCTTGTTGCATTGTGCAAACTTTAATTTTTGGACAAAAAACATATGCTCAATCAGTTATAACTTGAGAGAGAGAGAGAGAGAGAGAGAGAGAGAGAGAGAGAGAGAGAGAGAGAGAGAGAGATTGGAAAAGTATGAAAAGTTGTCTGATTATTGTTATGCCTGCGGACAGGTAGGCCATTGTAGGTGATGGTTCTCTTAATGTAATGAGCTGGAGAGGTATGGATAGTTAACTGTAAAGACACAGTAAGAAAGAACTAAGGCAGTGGATTGCTCTCAGTCTAATCCGCGATACCCTTGGTGACCTAGGAGATGGGGCAAAGATTCACCAGAGAGAATGTTCTTCTCTTACTCAGTGATTACCCTTTTCTCTCTCTAGAATGGCATGTGCCTCTGCCAAGATTTCACCAACCCCTCTGGGCATTAAAAGGGAATGTCCCATATTTATAGACACCTTGGACCAATCATCAGGTGCCAGGCTGTCCTTCTATAATATGATAACACGTGTCCTTTCCGTACAACCTGACCGCACGGGTGACGTCATCACCGCGCAGCTGGCCCGCGCGGTGACGAGCCATTCCCCCGCACAGCGATCCTTTTGTTCTTAGCCACCAAGCCACTAGATCTCCCTTATTCCCGTAAGGGCAAGGTCGTGACCTGTTCGGTCGCGCCTGTACCACAGCCAAGCCTCAAGGGGCCCCCGGGGTCCTGCCTCTAGACCGCAGCAGGCATATTCACCTGGGCTAATTTGGACTAGCTTCTCGCGTCCTCGCCCATGTCCTGAGCCGCGCCAGTCATATGGGCCACGAGCTTTTCTCCTGTCCGGATGGCTCACGATCGTCCAAGCACCGCCCTTAGGGTGCGCGCCGCTGGGGCGCCTCGCGCAAGAGGGTCCCGCTCTAGTGGCCCTCTTATGCGGAGACCTGGGCCCGCGCCAGTGGACCCCCGCGCAGAGGCATGCGCGGAGGGTGTCACGTGTCGCGCGGACATCTCGCCACCTGGGTGACACGTGTCATGATCTTAATGGTGGGTCAACGTTGACTCTGGTCAACCTGGGGTCTCGCGCTGACCTCTCCTATAGCCATGAAAACAAGGAATTAATGCAAATTTGTCTCTCGCGACGACGGGATAAATTCCGGTTATGGTCCAGAAAGAAGTACGCCAGTTTTCAACGCCTAACCATCATAAATGATTAAAAGTAGCTTCAAAACAAAGAGTATGCGGGTAATATTGAAAATCTCATTAATCTTTATGTAACGCCCGTAAAGTACAGAAGGAAAAGGAGGAGTTAATATGTTAGTTTTGTAGAATTGTCTGCATGTGAATTTTCATCACCAAATATTCGGTCCAAGGATGGAGCCAGGGAGTGGCTAGTAGGGGCTATCGTCTCTACTATAATTTGAAAAAAGCTTACTATTACATTGCAAAAATTATATATATCATCAAATTATTTAGCCCCGCCCCTCCTTCGCATATTGCCCGTCCCCCTACGCATAATTCTGGCTCCTTCAGAATCGGGGCATTTATTTTGTTGGCTCCATACGTTTAAGCTTTGAGAGGAATGAGATGCGCCACATGCATAGTTAATGCATTTGAAGAGCAACAGAGCACGAGATATATTGTACGGATAATTTGATGAGGAACAATCAAGATAGGAGTTGATCCTCAAGTCCAACATGATGCCATGTAATGTTTATTACTAGTACCACCTTTTCACGCTTTTATGCTTCAATCTCTGGATTCCTGAATGATCTAAAACCAAGAACTGATGCCCCTATTTGTAAATGAAGTTTTAGAGATCTCTCCTTTGGATTAAAACGTAAAGGAGTTGAGTTCAATTTCTCAGATTCCTGAATGATCTTCTCCTTTACTTAAGCACATGGTGAAAAACTTGGGTGCATGGGTATCACGTGGCAGTATTCGTCGCGTATCTTGGCCTTCTAAAACACTTTTGAATGGCTCCGAATTTTGAATAAAATTTTACCGGTGTGTATTCAAAGTCTAGACCGTCCAAAACACTATTAGACTTTCGAGATTTGCGCTCGGGCAGCATGTTGAGGATATGTATGAAAGATTGAATCCCACATTGGATAAACAGAAAAAGAGTTAGACCTTAATATACAATTAGGTGGCTCACCAATTATAAAGCTTAGCCTTTTAAGTGAATATGGATCATTCAATCTATATTGTGTGCATGTGATGTGGTGGACTCCGTGAATATTCCCCAATGGATTGGACTTATGTGCACAAGGGCAGCACCTCTGCCGGATCAGACTCCTAACAAGTGGTGTCAGAGCCGATGGCTGACGATCTTTGGACAGACTCTCCTAGAAGCATCAGTAATTATGGGTATGAAGACTCTCGGAGGAACAGGAAATTAAAATCCATTGTAATACCCGATTGAGGAAGAAAATTCCTAGTGCGGCTCTCGATGGAGTGCGTGCAGATAAGCCCGGATTCGGACACAGTGTTGGAGAGATAGATCAAGAATTAAAGAGGAGTTAGGTTGATCAAATCGAGGGGGACCTAGGCCCAATGCATGGTTCACACATGAGGGAGAAATTGTTGAGAACATGTGTGAAAGATTGAGTCCCGTATTGGATTAACAAAAAAAGATTTAAACCTTAATATACAATTAGATGGCTCACCACTTAAAGGCTTAGCTTTTTAAGTGGACTAGTGCATGCCGTGCCCGTGCCTGAAGGCACGAATTGAGCAATCCACGCACCTGTCCGTGCCCCTGTGCCCATTTTTTTATGGTCCTTCGAATTTCAGAGAGGGGAAGGAGGAGGAGGTAGTGAGAGAGAATGTGATTTGAATTTCGAAAAATGGGAGAGAGAGAATGTGGTTTTGATGGAGGAAAAAGTTTAGAGAGAGAGGGAGAGGAATGACTTGGCAGGGAGAGAGATAAAATGTAATACGATGACTGAGATAAAAAATGTTGGAAATAATCGCTAGAATTTCTGTAAACGCAAATAATTGGAGATAACGACATAAGAAATAAATAATATGACCATACTACAAATATAAAATATATGAGTATGAGAAAACCTATATTGATCGAGGCACGCGTAAAGCGCTCTCCTAAGAGAAGATATGTCCCCGCTTGCACCGAGTTGTGTGACATTCCACTTCCAAGATACAACGATCATCCACGGAAGCTTTGTGTGCAGCTAAAGCTTTCCACATGAATCTTTCCACATGAATCAAGAACCGCCCGTATGCTCAAAATATTAAAACCTTTGTCTCAACGAATCGATATATGTGTGTTACATATAGCTCATAAGTTTGATAAAAATATTTTCTTCAAGAATAGTCTACTTCATCTTGTGGACTAGCCACCTTTACATAGGAAAACAAACCTCCAATGCAATTAACTATTGCATATAATAGGCACTCTAATACACAATATAATATTTGGGAGTTTCTAATATTAATAACCACCAATTTAATTAGCTAATATAATTTGACCCAATAAATTGATTTAAAGATATTTTTAAAAGTTTTTTTCTAACAATCCCCCACAAGATTTTAAAAATCTTTCCGAAATATAAAAGCAATATTTATATAATACATGAGCATTTTTACTGCACAATGGGTGTAGGTACCTTTTGAGTTTGTACCTACACTTAGTGAAAGTAAGTTCCGTTTGAAGGCGTCACAGTGAACTAAATGTCTTGAACTGGGTCCTTGAGCCAAACTTCTGCTTACCCCACACACAGTATGGACAATTTGTTTTGATTCTAGTCAGGCTTGCACATTACGGTCATGCGCACGTATCCTGTATCATGAGTGTCTTTAGGGAGCAGCCTAATCTCCCACAGTAGCGACCCCACTACCACACTCACTTAGGTGAGACCTTCAGGGTTATTTATGACCAATACCCCGCAGAATACCTGCCTCGGACTCATTCAGAGTTAAACTCTTCCTCAAGCGTCACAACAGAGATCACTCTCACCATAGGAATGAGACTAGGGATACCCCTCATTAAAATGTCGTGATCTTTCTAGTCAACCTACAGTTTCATTGTTACCCATTGAACCTTCTTCATGGGATCTCCAATCACAAAGGTTGGGTGTCCACTGTGATGACTAATTTATAGGCTTCAGTCCCAAACCCCTCGATGATTTTCTCCGATAGCCTACACACTAACCTTTTGTATGCATATAGCCTATTATACTTCCTTTTTAGCATGCCATTTTTTCGAGAGACTCATCAAAAAAAGAAAAAATGATGTTCAGGACCCAACCTCCTTTTGTTTTCAACCGAAGCAACACAAGTTTTGGATCCATAAAAATGATCCAATAATTTCATCGAAAGCAACATTGATTCGAGGTAAATGAACATTCAATCCAGTTCTCTCACTGAAATCCACATTGATTCGAGGCAATTATATGCTTTGGATCTCATATGTATACTTTTATACATATAAACCGAGGCAACATCGAACCCACATGGTCCAAAATCAATCAAGGCAACAATTTTATTTATTTTTTATTTTTTATGTAGGACTCATGAAATGAGTTTGGTCATTTCTTTTGAATCAAAGCAACATATATTTTAGACCCATCAAATAAACTTGGTCTAGAAGGATTTTGACAATTTTTGTCCTCGGTAGCCAATAGCCCTCTACTAGGAATCACTAATTTTAGTGACCAGTAGCCTTCTACTAGGAGCTACATATTGTGGCCAGTAGTCTCAATAATCTACTAGGAACCACTGTCTTTGTTTACTAACATCGCACTTCCCACTTTCATTTAGAGTCTTATAAATCGTTTTCTCGCCTTATGTTGGTCAGTGATCTTGACTTCCACACGGAACCACTTTTTCCTTTTCCATCTCATAAATAGAAATGCACGCTTTCAGAGTTCTTATATCTTTTTTTTTCCTCACATGACTAGTAGTCTAAGCATCTACTAACTGTCATGTGTTTTCCTCATGTGGTTGGTAGTCATATGACTCGTACCACTTCTTTTGTTTTCTTTTCGAGGTTTTTTCCCGATCACAAGGCCAGTAGTCTTTTCCCTACTAGGAGCCTTTTCAAATAACTCGTATATGCCGTTAAAAATTATCAGAGCCTAATTTAGTTTCTTTCGAACCCCCTCATTTCAAATATTTCTTAACTTTCAAAATAAAGGTAAATATTCTTTTGATCACATGAATGAAGTTTGTAACTTCTCAATTCAATTCAATGTAATTAGTATAAGGAGAAAAATATGATCAATAACTTTGTAACCCCCATATGAATACTAATAAAAAATTGAACTCATGAAATAATTTTCCACAATCGAAACATACATATTTTTCCCACCGACAAACTTTGGTCAAATATCATAAATATATCAATTGACTAAGCAATCAATTAATCTCATTTATAGGCTGGTCATAAAAAAAACGGAAAAGACCAACCAACTAGTTACTATTTGAAAAATTGGAGATCAAGGTTACAATATGGACACATGCAAAACGATGCTCTTCATATTTTGATAAGAAACTGTTCATTTATTTGCAAAAGATATTGAAAAATAGTTGTCAATTTCTCTTCCCTATTTTTTTTTCAAAAGAGAATAAAGTCCTTTTTTTTTTTTTCCAGAAACTTCTTCTTGTTAGGGTTAGCATAGAAACTAATTCAATACAATTACTTTTATACAAAAACTATAAGTCCCAATTTAATATTTGTCATGATCACCCATTGGTAGAACGAAGTTTTCAAGCACGAGTGTGAATATAAAATTACCCACCATCATTTTCAACGTATAAAACTATTAACTTCGTCTGATACAACTTTTTACCACCATACTTCCAAATCGGTTACACAAAAATTTGAACCATGTTCTAGCTTCGGTCATTAAATAAATAACAATTGTAAGCGTCTTTCTCTTTTACTCCATATGACATAAAGATAGACAAGAACTTACTAGGAGGTTCTACAAAAAAAACTTTCACGGTTGGATAGACGATGAGTTGTTGTAACACATATCAAACAATTTTATTTTATCAAATAGAAACTGTGGTTGTTATTCATATATCCCAGCAACAACTAGAACCTGTTTTATAAAACCACTCCAATACCCATACCAGGAATGTTGGAAATGAATTCAATGCGATGAAAACCACAGTTCACCTATACCAGACAACACAACTTCATAGTAACTCTCAAGAAAGCACATGAAACATAAAATCACGGGTAAATGCAAAATCCAAGTAGCAAGGCAAACAAAATAATTTAAAGATACTTTTGCACAATTTTCTTTGGTTATTTTCTTGCTTGTTCCTACCCTTTTGCTCGGAAAAGAAACTGGATTTGTAAACACTCTTTCCAAACAATAACTATAGCAAAGAAATTAGGTACGTGGGAATTGGACCTTTTTTTTTTTTTTTTAACAGCATGTGGCATTAATCTTCTTCTCCATTTTTTACAGTAAAATCCTAACATATCTTCTCTTAGGTTGTTGGAAATAATCGCTAGAATTTCTGTAAACGCAAATAATTGGAGATAACGACATAAGAAATAAATAATATGACCATACTACAAATATAAAATATATGAGTATGAGAAAACTTATATTGATCGAGGCACACGTAAAGCGCTCTCGTAAGAGAAGATATATCCCCACTTGCACCGAGTTGTGTGACATTCCACTTCCAAGATACAACGATCATCCACGGAAGCTTTGTGTGCAGCTAAAGCTTTCCACATGAATCAAGAATCGCCCGTATGCTCAAAATAGTAAAACCTTTATCTCAACGAATCTCGATATATGTGTGTTACATATAGCTCATAAGTTTGATAAAAATATTTTCTTCAAGAATAGTCTACTTCATCTCGTGGACTAGCCACCTTTATATAGGAAAACAAACCTCCAATGCAATTAACTATTGCATATAATAGGCACTCTAATACACAATATAATATTTGAGAGTTACTAATATTAATAACCAATAACCACCAATTTAATTAGCTAATATAATTTGACCCAATAAATTGATTTAAAGATATTTTTAAAAGCTTTTTTCAAACAAAAAATATGACTGAGACAAAACCGTTGTAATATAGATATGAATCATTCAATGTATATGATGCAGAACAAGTAGCAGCCCAGTTCTATGATCAGCTGGACCGATCAAAGCTTAGGAGGCCCAAACAGCTCTTAATTGAAAATTGCCAATTTCGGCAATTTGTCGACGAGTCCGGAATAGGCCCAAACTTGGTGGGCTGAAGCAGAATTGCGCTGCGATCAATACTCACCACCCTAATCGTGACTGATGGTGGAATTCGTCCAAATTCATTCGTTTAGGCCTTCAATTTAGTAATTTTGCTATTTTAGGTAATAATTAGATTACGAATTACTCTTAGCGTGTAATTCTATTTACGTTGTTTCCAATTGGGAATTTCTTATTTTTCTTTCTAGTTTCCAATTTTGGGAGTTTCCCCAATTTCTGGGATACTTTATTTTTTAGGTAAGTTTTGCTAGGGTTTGTTAGTTTTCCCTATAAAAAGGCATGTAACTTCTATCATTATTCAACTTTTAATCAATCAATATTATTTCTGAGATTTTCTCTCTCTTTTTCTTGTGGACTCAAGAACTCTCGTGGATTTGAGAACCTATCTCGTTTGGAATAGTACGCTAACTATTCTCTCGTGAATTCCGCTGCGTCAGTATATTGGGTCCATGTAATGCAGTAGACTTCGTGGATACTCTCCAACGGATTGGACTTATGTGCACGGATTAGACTCGTAACACATGTCATCTCAAGCAGATGACATCATCCACGAAGCTGATATCATCAACGACATCAGCAACCAACCTCAATTACGAAAATGCACCCATTTAAAAAAAAGGCGTTGACTCTTGAATTCTCTAGCTAGATGAATATAAAATTGACCTCAACCCTAACAACCACCAATTCTATTCGTCAATTTAAGTTATTTTTTGTGGCATCTATGTTTATATGATGCTCATGGTGTCTGCTGAGTTGTCATTGTGTATCTGGTCAAGGGCAATGTTTTGGTTGTTTTTTGCTATCGTCTATTCAATAAGCTAGCTAGTGAAACTAAACAAATCGAGCCCTTCCGCTTAACTTATTGGCAATATTTTAGTACGGTTTTTTGTTTATTTTTTCCCCAAATTCTTTACGTATTAGATTGGAGGCTGGTTCCCCTCACATTTAAAAAAACACATAAAAAAACATCTCACTCTTCCGGGCCTCACTGTGATGTTCTGAATCGTTGATCATGTTTAAATGAGTAAAATAAAAGGTCCTGTAAAATTTCAGCTCAATTGGATATTGGTAAGTGCTTGATTCAAACAGTTTTAAAAACACTAGCTCCTGTCACAATTTTTGTCAAACTATTTGGATCAAGCACTTACCAATATCCGATTGAGCAGAATTTTTGCTAGACCTCCTATTTTACTCATTTAAACAAGATCAACTGTTCAGAACATTACAGTGGGTCCAAAAACAAAATCATGTATTTTTTATGTGTTTTTTTTCATTACGAAATTCGAATTTACTTGTTTTGGCATTAGGTTGTTGGGAGTCTCAGCAGTTGTAAGCTTCAGTTTTTGTTGTAATATTTTGGTTGGCTTTTTGTTTGGTTCTCGGGTGTCATTTTTGCCCGTGTCCTTGATCCTTTTAATTTTTGTAGTCTGTTTCAAAGTTTAACAAAATCAATTTTACCAATCGGGGAAAAAAAAAACTTCCTAAATCAAATTTTTTTTTTATTTTATCTTCTTATGTTCTTATAGAATTAAGCTAAACGAGCTTTAAATCAATGTTCACCACAACTGCGTACCCTATATCATGTACACCAACGCATTCCAACCGTCCATCTCAGAAATTAATGTTTTGAATTTCAAATAAACTATTCATGCGAAGAGCTTAAACTCTCCGCGCAAATGGTTTACTACAAAATTCATAACGTCGAAAATGCTTTTGAACAGTTGACATGCATTGATGTGCACTTGAGATACGCGACTATGGTATACCTATATCAAGTTATAAACATATTTCTTTTCGCAACAACGGACCTCAAACGAGTGAGTTTAAACTCGAACGTTTATCAATAGTTTTACAGTGATGTGCTGAAAGATCAAAGAATCAAATGGGCTTAAATACATTAAAGGCGTAGCATCTCATTCAAGAGACATTTACCGGTCGGTCAAGCCCGCTTTCACAATATACATCCAAGTACAACTCACAAATTCAAATGCACACGCAAGTACAACCAAGGTTTCGTGTCTCTCTCTCTCTCTCTCCCCACCGTAGGGTACTCTATGAAAGTTCCTAAACCCAAACCCAAACCCAAGGGTACCCTATGAAAGTGTCTAAAATTCTAGGGTACAATAAGAAAGTGTCTAAACCATTAAAACCTTATAATAGAAAAGTGCACTATAAACCTAAACCCTAGGATACCCTAGTCATATGGTACCCTATGAAAGTGCGTAAACCTAAACCCTAGAATATCCTATGAAAGTGTCAAAAATCCTAGTGTACTCTATAAAAGTGCCTAAACTACTAAAACTCTATAATATGAAAGTGCACCTTAAACCTAAACCCCAAAAAAGAATAGCTTACCTTAATTGTAATTAAAAAAAAATGGTTTACCTTAGTGATAATTTGATACTTCTTTTTTAGACGTAGAGGTAAAAATCTGATTTTGGCATGGCACTGAGTGGATGGCTCATGCAAGCCCAACGGACTCTAGATTCGTCATCGAGGTCAGGCTTGTGTGTGGTGGACCTGTTCAAGAGTCAAGCCCAACTTCCTCTACTATTTGTTTGGTGACTTCTGTTAGATGCCACGTGGACGTCTAGAATTTCTTCTCTATTTTCTTCTTGTGTTGGGCCTGGCCTTGGAAGAGATTCGGCCGTCTCAAATACTGGAATTAAGAAACCAATTAGATTATAAATTAGGTCCGTTAAGTAATGTGTTTTTTTTGTGCTTCCAATAATTTAGGCCTCCTTTGACAAAAAACTGAAAAAGTATAAACCGATTTTTTTTATCCGTTTTTTCTTTATTCAATTTTTTTTTTAAATTTACTAATTTTGCGGCATATTTTCGTGATTTATTGATTTGTCATTCATATGTAGGCTTAGTTTTCCAATTGTTAAAATCTTGATAAAATTAAGATTTGATAAAATTAACAGTTGATTTTATCAAGTGAGGAAGAAATTTGATAAAATCTAAGGAATCTTAGATTTTTTTTTTATCAAACTTAACTGTTGAAAATCTAGACTTTATCAAACTTCTTTCTCACTTTAATTTTATCAAATCTTAATTTTATTAATTGGCACACTAGCCCGTAAGTAACATTTCCGCACTACCAAAAATAAAAAATAAAAACCTAGCCCGCTAGCACCATGAGATCATTGCCATGACATCATCACACTTGGAAAATTTGAACATTGGGCCCATCTTTGGAATTGTCAAGTCTTGCCACACAAACAAAGCTAGCCTAGGCCCCCCTCTTTTTCATCTGAACCACACAAAAAAAAGTTGACACGTATTCCACGTGAATAATTGGGGCGGCTTCATAGTTAAATCCAAATAAAGAAGATGCCTTTACAGTATCATAGGTCGTTCATTCAAGTGAATTTTTTTGTTGTCTTTATTCTTTTTTTTTTTTTTTTTGAATTTGTTAATTTTGTGTTAAACTTTTGATAATTATAAGGTTCTCAGAGGAATTGAAATTGTGTAAAATTATGACTTTTACCTAAATATTTTGAAAAATATCTAAGAAAAAACAGTTTAAGCCGGCTTAAGTTGGCTTTTCATAGTATTTTTTTCTGGATATTTATTTTTCAAAATATTTGGATAAAAGTCATAAGTTTACTCAATTCTAATTAGTCTCGATGAGATGAACCCATAATCCTCAAAAGTTTAACGGAAAACTAATAAACCCCAAAAAAATAAAATAAAATAAAGACAAAACCAAAAAATTCTTAAGTCAAAATGGTACTGAAACAGTTAAAGCATTCAACAGGTGAATCTATTTATATGTAATGTGACCTTCTCGCATTGTGCAAATTTAATTTCTGATATGCTCAATTAGTTATAACTTGAGAGAGGGAGAGAATGAACTTTGAAGGAGAGATAGAGAGAGAAAAAGAGAGACAGAGGATAGAGACGGTGAAAAGGAGTTGGGGCGATAGAACGGAGGAATGGCTTTGTGATGCAGCACTGAGAGGGGATGTAGGCTCCCTAAAGGAAATAATTGCAAAGGATGAATACATTTTGGATAAAATTCTGGTGGGAGGTTTCAAAGGGAAAAATCCTCTTCACGTGGCTATGTCAACAGGGCAACGAGAATTTGTTGTCCAACTTCTGACAACCAAACCAGAACTTGCTGAAGTTTTAGATACAAAAGTAGGCACGGCCCTTCACATAGCATCCTCTAAGGGACACTTAGAGATTGTGGAACCATTTAGTCACCGTTAATCCTGGGATGTGCGTGGCTCGTGATCGAGACGGTAATAACCCTCTTCATGTCGCTGCCATGAGAGGCAAGGTTGAAGCATTGAGAGTGTTGCTCCGAACCAGCCCCCAAGCAGCTCAAGTTAAGGTGGATCAAGATTACACCATTTTGCACCTCTGTGTAAACTATAATCAACTTGCGATTCTGGAGGACTTGCTACGGGTGTTTAAAAAAGATCCAGACTTCGTCGCTTCTAAGGATGTCCATGGCAACAACATATTGCATCTGGCTGTTTTGGGTAATCGATATGAGGTCTGTCCATTTTCAAACTTTTCGATTGTTAAATTGTTTGCAATTTCTTTTTTGAAGCCATGGAATAGAAAGAGCCCAGCCAACGAATTAAGTGAGGATTCCAATCTACATTACATAGATAATAACGAATAGGAATAGTTCTAGAAACTGAACCATAGTTTTGAATATAGGCCCCGATTCGTCTCGGGATCGGGATTTGGAGGCTCCGATATCGACACGTACCGTACCGTATCGGCCGATACGCTAAAAAAGTTAAAAAAATTCACGACCGCTACACCCGATTCCCGCGACGTATCACCAATACGTCCCGATACCGATACATCGATACCGCTATTTAAAACTATGAACTGAACATAGGAAATCAAGGTAGGAAACTAATGTATCTGATCTAGATAGAAGTCTCATAATACGAATTGGAAGCATATTGGAAATAAGTTCGGCAATAGTGCAAATACAAGATGGGGAGTTGAATCTCCAACAGGAATGGTGATCTAACCAACATGATTTCTTTAGAACACTACTACCAACATGGAGAGAGAGAGAGAGAGAGAGAGAGAGAGAGAGACGGGAAAAATCTACGAAAACCATTAGATTTTTCTTTTTGTAACTACATTATTTTTTAGTTTGAAAATTGCATGTAATTTTGTAGTCAAATTTGAATGGAGGGAGTATTACATGGAGGGATTGGGGATAAAATAGGAAATTAACAAACTCAAAAGGTAATGGAAAAAAAGTTGGAATCCCCAAAACGGACCAACAAATCCGGACGAAGGGAGTATTAATTATGGAGTGTGGGCTACAATGATGTGATGTTTATAGAAGGTGGATAAATTAGTAATTGGTTTGAAATATTTTGTAATAAGGGAGACTAAGTTCGATGGATGACGTAAAATGCTGTCAAAAGACTTATTTTCCCATATGCATATCCATACTAAAAAAACGTGCATTTTTCGGACAACAATTTTTCCAATATTTTCTGCGTCAAATTAAAGATCTCTATTAGTAGTTTAATTTGGTCCAAAAAGAAATAAAAAAAATAACGGACGGAAGTACTTTATTTTTTTATCCGGAAGTACTTTATTTTTTTATCCGAAAGATATTGCAAAGCAACTAAATAAGCGAACAAGACAAAAATATAAAATCCTAAATTATATATAATTTTTCAAATTATTTTGTATGGAATTAAAAATATCTATTTTTAATTTGGCATTCATACGTACGGGCTCTTAAAAGGGTAGGAAGGAAAAAAAAATAGACGTGGCAGGTAGGATTTGTAGTCTCAGAGAGAGGACCTCTGTTTGGCGTGTTACTAACGTTATAGCTCATGTTTTGAACCAAAAAATTTCTTTATTTCTGTTAGTTTATTGCTCATTTTGCAACAATTCTTTATGTACTTCCAATTAGCCTTGACGAGAGAAAAGAGACAAAAAATTATGTTCAAAAGCTAAAAGAAGGTTAATTTTGAATTATGTTCAAAAGCTAAAAGAAGGTTAATTTTGACTTTAGGTTGATTTCAACTCATTCGATTCAATAGTAGGTTCACTCACACAATCTCTTGAATAAATGAGAAGAAAAAAGTTATTCCGTGATCACTCGAAATTGGTCTAAATGTAATGACTAGAAGGGCTACGTATACTAATGATCTGCATAAGAGAGCTCCATAAGCCAATACCATCATACTTACGTGCATTATTAACCACTCGGATTGGAGAGTTGGTACTAATATTCCGGATTGATGTATTTCAGTTAAAAGACCCGAAGTAGTACTTTGAATTCTCTTTTTTGGAATCCGGGAGCCCACCGTCCCACAAGGGACACACAAAAAAAAAAAAAAAAACCTCCTTCTGCTTTGCTCCCTGTTTGGTACTCCAGTTTGAGGGTTATAACCTCCTTCTGATTAATCATTTACTGTAATTGATATTTTGTGGGGCCTATTTGAGCCCCCAAAAAAATGATTCAAACAACGAGTTTTTTTAAAATGTTTTTCTATGGATTCCTGCAAAAAATTATCTTAATCTGATATCAGTACGAATTTTAAAAGCCCTTAATGATGTGAGTCATTGTTGTGGGATCCATAATAGCCCCGTAAAAATAAAAAAAGTCATTAGTGTGAAATTAAGTTCACTTTACGACTTAATCGGGGCTATTTTTGATCCTGTAAAGATGATTCAAACCACGAGTTTTCTTAAAATGTTCTTATATGGGTACATGTAAAAAAATTAGCTTAGTCCGATATTGGTAATATTTTTTTCAAAATGCGTAGCTATTACCAATATTGAATTGAGCTATATAATTGTTCACATATACCCATATAAGAACATTTTAAGAAAAATTTGCAGTTTAAATCATATTTGCGGGATCTAAAATAGGCGAAGCTAATCAATTTTAGCTACTGTGATGATTAATAAGTTATTAGAAGGTAATGTTTTGGAGGAATATTTAATTATTTGGAGAGTCGGATATTTCCATGAAATGGATACCGTGATAGGTTTTGGTGTAATGGGTACAGCAGGTTGAAACAAGGAGCCAAGAAGAGGAAATGGGGAGTGGAATAAAACGGGAAAAACGCTGCCATTTTAATGTGTACCAAACAAGGCTCCCCGCTTCCTTCGTTTTTAGCTACAAGTCCCAAAAATTACTAAAATTTAATGGTAATTGATATATGTGAGGAGAATGATCCGTCTCAAATTACTAAAATTTAATGTGTTTTCGGGGTGCATGCCGCCACTTGGTGTCTAACACCATTTTCCTTCCTTTTCCTTCACATTACTCATGTGAGATCCAAGACCAAGTGTATTTACCGCTCATGAATATGAATTTGTAGTGGTGAAAAGAGGTGGGACATTATGTGGTGCTGCTCAAGACCACTGAATAATTGCTACTAAAATTATCCCTATTGACTTGTCCCTTTTTTTTCTTTTTCTTTTTCTTTTTTTAATTCTATATGTTAGTATGTACCATGTAGGTATATTTTATTTTTCCTTATCTAATTGAGAGACCATGCATTTCCATATTTCAGATTGTGGAACATGTGCTAGGAAACACTGAAATAGATGTGAATGCAAGAAACGGAAGTGGGTCGACGGCGCTGGATATTTATTACCGTATCGATAGTATGCGTATTACAGGTAATCGCGGAGGCGTACGAGATGTCCTACGTCGAAAGGGGGCTAAAAAATCGGACAAACTTTTTTTCCCATTTGATCCTTCGTGGCAGAAGAAGAAAAAGGATACATTAATGATCGTATCGTCGCTGATGGCAACAATGGCATTTCAAGTCGGGGTGAACCCTCCCGGTGGTGTTTGGCAAGACACTTCCAGTTCAGGAGATCCTTTACCCCACCATGTAGCCGGGAAAGCTATAACTGCTACTTACTATCCGAATGCGTATCCTTACTTCATGTATTTCAACACGGTAGGATTCCTTCAATTCTGTCTTTGACTACAATCTTAGAGCTCGTTGATAAAAAAAAAGCTTTTGGGATCATTGGAGCTGGGATCTCGTGGTTGGCGATCATGACCATGGCGTTCGCTTATACGTTTTCCATCATTGTTGTCTCGCCCTCGGAGGAGTATAAGTCCGTAAGACTTGCTATTTTGGTTACTGTTATACTGTGGGCCACTGGGATATCATTACTCCACGTGGCACCGGACGTGGTTAATGCTATTTTGGTTACTCTTATCCTTGCTTTTGAGTGTCGGGCATATATTCGTGACTGCAAAGAGACTGTCCAGTCTCCCAGAGATACGGCCTCAACAGCAGATCCAAATGCAGTTGGCGAGGAGAACGACGCCGGTGTTTGATCTTTTTCATATTCGATCACTCTTGTGAATTTGATTCTCGGGACACTTTTCTTTTTGCATATGCGCACGGTATATGCGCCTCTCTGTTAAAGTTTATTTGTAGTAACTACTTTTGTGGTTTTGCTGCAAATTTATGTTACTTTCAGTGTTGTGAATCTAAATAGTAAGATTGTATTATTAATACTCCCTTTCTCCCACTTTGTTTGAAAAATTAGATTTCGCAACGAGTGCGAAAATCAATTGAATATAGGAATTGATTTTCACACTCCACTTGTAGAATGCAAATAGTAAATTTTGCAATGTGTGCTTTTGTTTTTGTTCTCTTTTGGGATGTCTTACATTGTTTACTCTCTAAGTTTGTAAATTTTACACAAACTAACCATCGTAAAGAATTAAACGTAGCTTTAAACCAGAGAATATTGGGTGATGTTTACAATCTCAATAAACTATACATGTTAGTGTTTCGATATGCAACAAAAAATTATGGGACGGAGGAAGTAATTAAGAGCATCCACATCGGACCCGACTAGGGATATAGATTTTTAGGACCAAAAAATGTACAGAATGCAACGGAGAACCACTTTTGGGTCCCACACAAGTGATCCGAACCATTCATTATTTTTAGAATATTTTTCCGAGGGGCTCTCCAAAAATTTCAGCTTAATCGGACGGTTAGAAGTGTTTGAACCAAAGTCCCACCGTTTTAATAAAAAATTTCACTCTTGTGGAACCCAAAAGTGGGTCCCCAAGTATGCTCGGTACGTTTTCTAGACACATGGGTCGGTATCCATATTTTTTCAGCATCCACATTGACGAACACCATGAGTATAAGTAAGTTTGCCATTTCCATTTTTTGATACCAAATAACGCCATTTTGTCAAAAATGTCAAAGCGTACTGCATCCATGTTTTGCCCTTTTTTTTTTTTTTTGTCGAAATTCGATATTGCATTATTTTTCAACAAACTTTGGCATGTTTGGCATTGCACCCGCTGTGCAAGAATTAGGAATGACAACGGGTCGGGTTTGGATCAGAGGTGCTCTTTCCAAATCTGATCCCCAAACTCTAGGCTCACCTCTATACCCATACCCATACCCAACTGGGGATACTTAAAAGTCACCAAATCCATATCCATTTGGATAACAGGTGGAACGGGTATTATCCAATACCCAATTAAACTTTGAAAAAGAGGCAAATCACTAAATTTTTTATAAAATCTTAAGAGCTGAAATAGTCATTAAGTAATACATATATAAATATATAACAACATTATGTCCAAAATTCTATGAATATAAGTACTATGGTACTATTGCATTAACACAATGGCCAAATAAGAGTCCACAACAAAATCATTAAAACAAAAATGAAAGTGAATGTAACAAAGATATATAAGTAATTTAGTGGCTAGTACGAAATAAAAAAAGATTATTCGTCAGTGACTAAGGTAAAAAAATATAATTGCATGTCCAAGAGAGATGTATATATAATGAGGAACGAATATGATAGAGTGGGTACGGGTATTTGGGTATGGGGATAGCAAAATCATATTGGATAAGAAAAATGGGTAGTATCCACCTCCAAATGACCGGATCGGGTCGGGTATCCATGGGTATGGGTATAATTGCCATCTCTATGCAAGATTTGGAGACCCACCTTGGCGTCCTACATAAATGATTCCAACTGTTTATTTTATTCCAACCAGATTTTCTCGCATTATTAGTTCAACAATGCTATGGGTGCACCACACTCCCATACTCCAAATTTACACTAATGCATCCCAACCGTCCATTTCAGAAATCAATGGTCCAGATTTTATATGAACTATTCGCGAGAAGAGTTTAAACTGTTCGTGCGAATAGTTTATTTAAAATCTGGAATGTCAAAAATACTTTTGGATGGTTGAGATGCCTTCGTGTGCAATTGGGCGCATGATTGTGGTGTACCCATATCATTTTTATTATGAGTTTTGTGTCAAACTTTTGTGATTTTTGGCTTTATCCAAATAAATTTGAGTTTGGAAGATAATTTTTTATTTTTCCAATTCCTCTTGATCGATTTTCAGTAAGTGGGCAATGGCACCGCACGTCAAAAAGGATTAGATACCTTGTTGCTAGACAGGCGACAGCTTCTGCAAGCTGAAAACTAATCAAAATGCACAGCTAGCCCTCTCGTCCAACATGTTGACAATTACTTGACCCTCAGCAAAAGATAGGATCATTTTGTCAGTATGGAAAATAGAGGATCATTGCAGGAATTAATGTAAAGAAGTCGAACAACTCCTTCTCGACATCCATCAACCGAAGAAATCCATCATAGCTGCTACTAGCCTGTTTTATACTTGCATACCCACATCTGATATAATGGTAAGCAATAGCTTATAGCTCCATGTCGTACGCCATAGCTTAAAAGGAAGTTGAGGAATGCAGAAGCCAAGTTGAGTATTGATACTCACACAAAATGAGAGAGAATATAGTAGACCCATATAGGAGTATCGTTTCCGGGACTGTTGGGATACACATGCTTGACCTCGATCTAGGGCGATTTACCTCGTACTTGAGTTTAACGAAGTGGTCTGTTTAGAATAAGTGGTGGATGTGTGATCCTGCTTGTTGGCCCAGATAGCAATATAAGAGGGGGTAAATTGTGTATCTCAAAAAATAATGTGGAATTAAATAACTAAATGTGACACTCAATAAAATTAAAGAGATTGAAGCACACAGACAGCGATTATATGACAGTAAATAAGGAGTAAGGGGAGAGAGAAATCGAACGCAAGGATTTATAGTGGTTCGGTCTGCAACTTCACTGCCTAGTCTACTCTCCAAGTGTCCAACTCGGGATTTGATGCACTATCTCCAATAGTAACACTTTCTAGCTTCGCGGGTGATAGAGAAGCCTTTACAACGAGCAATCTATCCCCAATCGCTCCAACTAGTTTTGACTCCGGTGCTAGTCACACATGTCCGAGTAATTTTTTTTCACACAAAAAATTACTCAAAAAAGATAACCTTCACAATAGATATCCAAGGGATCACACTCCCTTTTACAATAGAATCTCACAAATTAAACACTCTCAAAAGTGTAGATAAAACCAATATGAAGCTCTATTTTTTTTTTCAATAAAACAATGAACTTTGAACTCAATATGAATGCCTTTTTTTTTTCTCCGATTCTCTCTCTTTGTTTGTCACAGCAGCAACTCCTTTTTATTCTTCAAAATTCAGGACATTAGAAGATCTTCACCTTTGGAAATAAGGTACCCAATGCATTTTGGGATTAATTGAAACAAAATTAAGACAAATCATTCCTATTTGATGCACCAGCAGCCATGCCAAATCATTCCTATTTGATGCACTAGCCGTTGAACCGGTGCTGATATTGATTTGATTTTTTCAGATCTAACGAGTGATGGTGGTGGGTAATAATCTTTTCTTGGTGTGTCTGGTTTTGTGTTAATTGGATTTGGTATCGTGCTCGCCATGAAACGTGGGTGGTCGGTTTCGCCGACATCCGTTTTTCCATACCAGGAGTCCGCCGTGACAGCAAGGACTTGTCCTGGGGTGGCTCCCGATGCTCGTGGTTTTGAGGGGTCATTGTCTGGTAGCGTCTCCTCAAGCAACATTCGAGCCAGCCTTAATTTTAAGCACAAGGAGGCGGCAAGAGGATTTTGGGAGCCGAGCTAGGTTTTTTATTTTGTATAATGCAGATTTGCATTTTAGGTATTTGAGAGCGGATTATAGAATGCATAATTCAAAATCACTTCTGGATGAACTTTTGTATTTTGATTATAATAAGTGCACACGTTTTTCTACAAAATTTATTAAGCACATTATTATTCAAACACCGTAATAGATTTTGATTAAAATTTAAAAATATATAATCCACAATTCCTAATTCAGAATCTAATAAATTAATGGATCCTAAACACCCCTTTAATATTTTCGTACCTCGCAAATATACAGTTAAAAATTAGGACTTCTAGCACTCCCAGTTATAAGCAAAAGCGAACAAGATTTTTACTTTGCACTCAAATATGTAGCAGTTGACAATAGGAGGGCCAAATTTAGTATAGTAACTAGGAATAGGTCTACAAATTATACACCGTCCCCAAAAAAAAAAAAAAAAAACCCATCCTAACAGGATTTCTACAGGAAAAAAAAAAAAAAATGTACCAAATTTGAAAAAATAAGATTTCGCAAGCACCTGAAACTCCCAAGCACCCTCTATACGGGCGATGTCTTAATTTCAAGCAACTTTTTGTTGTGATAGTTGTTCTGACGATAATATGAAAGAAAAATCTACAATTAAACGAATGAGCTGATAATAAGACTATTTTTTTACCAATAAGAATGCATTTTTACCGATAAGAGTGCAAATACTTTGACTGATCAAAGAATGATCTTATATATTGACACTGGGTTGTCAGTAGAAAAACTATAATATATGAATGTGAGGGCAACTTCTTTCCAACTTGGCCAGATTGGTGCAGATGTGGTCGCACATAATTACATGGC
The DNA here is from genome assembly GCA_020921065.1 of Vaccinium darrowii. Lineage (NCBI taxonomy): Eukaryota > Viridiplantae > Streptophyta > Magnoliopsida > Ericales > Ericaceae > Vaccinium > Vaccinium darrowii. The sequence goes on from CM037154.1 coordinate 42,681,468, forward strand.
ACAGTTTGAGCAAAACACTTCCGCCCAAATTTTCAAGATTCATGGCTTGGCCACGAGGTAGGCAATTTTTCCGGGTGTTCGACATTGTTAGGGAATTCGAATCCTTGTTTTCGGCATTTGCTAATTACTAGGTCAAAGAAAATTGCAATTCAATGGGCTAATTACTTGGTCAAGATAAGTTTTCGCCTTTGGGTTTGGTGGGGAGGAGGAAAGGGGTAACGTTGTGTTGGTGTTCATTTTCTATCCATTGTTTTTTCGCTAAACGACGTCGATTGGATTCAAAGAACGAATCTTTGTTATCCACCCTTAGATCTCACCATTAACGTGTGGCACCTATTGCATGTTGGGCTTTGGAAATGTCATTTAGTAAGAGGTGGTGTGAATCTGAGATATAAGATGTAACTTGTACTCTTTTACTATTAGATACCGTTGACAAATCGGTCAAAATAACAACACCTGATATGCCGAAAATAATTAAGTGAAAAGCAAAATAAGACACAATTTTTTAGTGGTTCATCAACTGTGTCGTTGCGTTCATCAATTACTTATACCAATTTCTATCAGTACTAAAATGGTTGGGATAAATCTTCTCAATCAGTATAAATGGGTGTAATATGTCTACTACATTTATTTATTTAGAAAGGATAGTAATGTCAGATATGTAACGGCCCTGTTCGGTTTAGAGTTTTAGTTTTGATGACATTATCATTACCCTCATTTCTCTCTCTATTTCTCTCCACTCATTATACCTTTTGACATCATCAAAACTAAACTAAACTACCAAAAAAACACAGCCGTTAAAATTTAATCCTTGGAACTTGGCATTTCTCACCAAAAAAAAAAAAAAATTCTTTCTCCCGAATCTTTATAAATGTACAGCAATTTATTCCCCAGCCCTAGCAATTTTGCGGGTAGCCCTGTAGGTGAGGTCATCCATATGTAAGCACCATGAGATCATTGTCATGATATCATCACTTACAATCGATGCATTTTCAATTGGCTTCCAATCACAAATGTATAAGAGATTGCTAAAAACAAATCACTGAAAATTGATGTTTAGCTGATAGAAAGAATAAAAATACAAAACCATTGCATTTAATTTAGAAATTACATTTCGTGCTATAGGAATTTGTTTCATATAGTTTCTTAGATTCAATATCCTTATTTATTCCTATACTGTTGGACTTCTAACATTGCCTGAAGCACGATTTTAGAATGGCCAATCACCCACTGACACGAATCTTGCCAAATATGCACCATCTCTTCCCATTTTCCTGTTTTTCCTAGATGGGTTTTTTTTTTTTGGCCAAATGGATACGCTTGACGATATGATCAACAAAATGCCATGGTGATGTACTGGGTTCACACTATTTGGCTTATTGAAGAACCCACACATAGCAAGGAAAAACAGTTAAAAGCTGACGATGAGATCCAAGAAATTGAAACTTTAACGCGTACTCCGAAACGGTCATATTCCTTTTCAGAAAGATTGCGTTAATGTGATCACATTTTTTGATCATGAAAAAGCTAGCTTTTTCATTAACAAATGTTCCCAGTAATTATGATCCAGATAGGATAGCTATGGTAGTAAAAGCGCACCGTATAGTAGTATGAACTTTTTTCCCGAACTGGGAACGTTTTACATTGATTCAAAAATGTGTTTCACTTTAGAAATTAGTGATGGGGCTGCTGATTTATGGTAGGACATGGAATCGAAGTATGGGAATGAGCATGGCATTTAGGCTCCGACGAAGTGAACTTGGCCCGGCAATGCGGCAGGGAATATGGTTCATGTGGTATTGCTGATGATGAATAGAGGTGTCAAACGGGCCGTGCTGGCACAGACACGGCACGGGCACGGCACGTCGGGAGGCGGCACGGCACGCCAGAGGCACGGTAAAATCCTGGCACGGCACGGAACGGCACGGTATAAGTTGGCACGCGGCACGGCACGGGCACGGAAATGAGTGGGCACGACACGGGCACGGCACGGGCTAAGGTGGCGCGTGGCACGGCACGACACGGTCTTCTACGGGCACGACACCGGCACGGTAAGAAGTCAACGCGGCACGAGGCACGGCACGACACGGCACGGGCACGAGCACGGAAGTTGGCACGGCACGGCACGGAAGTAGGACGAACATGGCACGGCACGGCACGACACGAGCACGGAAGTTGGCTTGGCACGGCACGGAAGTTGGTCTGGCACGGCACGACACGAGCACGGAAGTTGGCCTGGCACGGCACGACACGGTGGCTCGGCACGGGCACGGCACAAGGCAAAAAAAAAAATGTTAAATAATTTATTTGTATGTATTTTTTGATAATCACAAAAATAAAAAAAGAATTATTTTTTGGTTGTGTAACTTGTGCTAGTGAATGATATATTAATATCAAGTTTAAAAAAAATTAAGTCATGAACAAAAAAATAAACAAGAGGGAAAAAAAAGTTACAAAAATTTTATTGATTTATTTTATTTTATATTTTAATTTTAAGGATAGAGAGAGAGTTTGGGAAAAAAAATAAAATAAGCTTTAAAAATATTTTTTCCCATGTTTGATAATTGATACATTGCCTTTATCTAACAAACATTTTGAAAAAAAAAATAACATTTTTTTGTTTGTGAAAAAAATAATAAAATATTTTTTTGCAACTTGTAAGTAAGTCGCTAAGTCATGAAACAAAAAAATAAAAATTTTAAAAATAATAATAATTCTTTGTAGAGAGAGAGAGTTTGGACAAAAAAAATAAAATAAGCTTGTAAAATATTTTTTTTCATGTTTGATAATTGATGCGTTGCCTTTTATCTAATAAAGATTTTGAAAAAAAAAAAAGAGTAGAGAGAGAGAGAGAGAGAGAGATGGACACAAAAAGAAAAAAAAATACAAATTACTTTTATAAAAAAATGATAGGAATTCAAATTATAGAAATTAGATTCCTTTATTAAATTATATTATAGAAATTATTAAATTTTAAATTATAGAAATTATAAAAAAAATTTATTAAATTTGGTTATAGAAAATTATAAATTATACAAATTAAATTTGATTCATTTCATAGTTTCATTGTCTCACTCTCACAGGAACACAATAATGGGTCTCCACTTTCTGGACCAAATTTCGACGATCGGAACCGTTGGATGCATTTAAAACGTGTTTTCAGCATCCTGCGCGAGGATTTTGCAAAAAATAATACCCAGAAGTAGTTGATCGGAGTAGATTTTCGTAAAACTACTATACGAAAACCTGGCCCGATCAAGCCCTTTTGGGTATTTTTTTTTCCAAATTTTTGCATACGACCTTAAAAACATGCTTTAAACACATCTAACGGTTTAGATTTTAAAAAATTTGATTAGGTGGCCTTGAAGTTGTGCATTATAGTACTGAAATTCCATTACAAGTACTGAATGTGTTTCGATCGTGTTGTTACCGATATCGGATGATCATCAATTTTGGGGAGGATGATAGAATTGATAAGATATGAAAACGTAACGGTTCAGATCGAACATTCGGAGAAACGAGTGTACACCTGCGTTTTAATCACACACATCGAACTAACTTGGTTATGAACTAAGCTATTATGCTATAGGATAATATACGCTAGCCATACAATCTCAGCATAACTATGAAGATCCAAACCGTTCACATTGTTTGTATTGCTATTTTAATCGCTCTCGCCAAATTTGAAGTCTATCGGGTATTCAAAGCCTTTTCATCGGGACGTTGATTTATTGTAAACCAAAATTTTGTCTCATTCGATCAGTTACCTAATGATAATTAATTTACTTGATTTTTTGCACAGAGAATATAATCACTCCCACGTAAAATGTAGACGGTTCCGATTCGAAGAGAAATACTCTGACAACCCTCGCGTAGTACAATTTTACGGCAATTTTTACCGTTAGGTGCATAGATGGAACATATGCACTAGATTAGGATTATAAAAAAACTGGCGCTTTTTTTTTTAGGCACTAAATTTCCTTCCCCCTCTTTTTTTCCCCCCAAATTTCCCAGAATCTAAAACCCCTAAAAATTTGTCTCTACCTCTCCCCCAAAATCTGCAAATGCTCTAATCTCTCTCTACTTGCCAATCGGAGTGAGGCAATCTCACCTTATCCACACTCCCACCACAACCTCATCAAATCCCTCTTCCACATCCCATAAACCATCCAACGCCGATATCCTCGAAGACTACCTCGAAAAGAGGTTGGCTGCACTATTCGGCTTCGCGGCTGCTGGTCTTCTCTCCATGTCCTCCTCCGCCGCCAACGCCGGTATCCTCGAAGACTACCTCGAAAAGAAGAGATTGGCGACAAGCGGCGCAAACTCCGCACGGGCATACACGGTGGAATCGTGCAAGTTCCCGGAGAACTTCACCGGTTGCCAAGATCTTGCCAAGACGAAGGTCTGAATCACACATGATCTGTCGCTGCTTTCTTGTTCCAAGATAGTTTACTTTTTCCCTTAGCAATTTGATTGATTGTGTTTGGTTTTAATGCAGAAAGTGAAGTTCCTTTCTGAAGATAAAGAGTTGGAGTGCACAGGGTGGGACAAGTACAAGTGTGGTTCTAATGTGTTCTGGAAATGGTGAAGAAGTGAGAAATGTTCTCTATCTCTTGATCTTATTTTCCCCTAGACTTGTTTTAGTATCCTTTTCAAAAACAAAAACAAAAAAAAAAAGCCATTTATGTATTCCAAATGGAAATTTCTGAATTAATATGTTGTGTATTGTGTAATATTTTGCTGTTTGGTTGATATATGCAGATTTTTGTTTAATTTTTTTTAGTACCCGTTTGCTTCTTTAGTACGGGTCAGATCAAGGACTACGAGTTTGTTGCCATTTTCGTCGCCGATTTCGGACCCATACCTGATTTCCTTCACAAAACAGTTCCCCATTTTCAGGTATTATCTGATTCTTCTATGTTTGTTTGTGTTACATTTTTGTTATATTATGAGTCAATAGTTTGAAATTGGGCAACTCTGCTACTTGTTTATGTAGTATATATAATTTCTCTGTCACATTTCAAGGTATTGAATCTCGTAGTTTTAGACTTCCATTGATTGGACTATATTTTCCTCTGACTGTTCTAAACTCAAATGTGATTGAGTAACTTGGCTACTCATTTAAGTACAAGTTCTTTGCAAAACTGGAATTTGAACCAATCTTCCTCTTGGGCAAACAGACATAGATACACCTGTACATATTCTTGTGTTTTCTGTATGCGTGTGAATATACGTTTCCGCCCATGTTTTTGTCAGAATTTCTAGGAATCCAATTGATGGAAAACTGTGGCCGTAGTGATCATAGAAATTGTGGAAGTAAAGATTTTTTTGAAATGGTGGAAGTAAAGATTGAAAACTGAATTTATGTAATTTTAGTAATAATTGAAGCCGGTGATGTATGACTTTATGCTAGTAACGTTTATTAACCGGAAGACGGATTCTCAATTCTTTTTGCATTTATAGATTTAGTGATGCAAAATCGTACTAGAAGTAAAATTCGGTGGCATCACTATTCATTTCTCATCATTTTTCAATTTTTTCATTCATCTAAATAAGTCATTACTTTTATGATCCCATCAAAATAATTTTCACAATCCAAAAGACTTGCAAGTCCATAGAGCTCATTCTCTCTCATGTCGTTCATTTTTCTACGAATCTTTTGCAGTATTAACTAAGCATATCTAATAGTAAGCCATCTTTCAAGCTCATTATATGACATGAGACCTAAAAAAATAACCATCATTGGTCGGTATTTTTTATTTTTATTTTTTTGGCAAAAGTCAATATTATTAGAATAGTTAGATTAGTACCTTAAAAGAGGAATTGAACTCCTAACGCCTAAGTGCACTCCTAACACCATTGAGCCAGAGGCCGATGGTCTGTAATTTCTCAAGCAAAAAAATAGTTTTGCCATTACTTAGTCAAATTTGGGATTAGAAATGGCAAAGCCATATATTCCCACAATAAAATAAAAAAAGTACTTCAACTATTTAATAAATAAAAAAAGTAATTCAACTATTTAAAAAAAAAATCCAAACTTACAAGTGGTAAGTCATCCAAACTATAAAACGATAAGAAGGCACGGCGTCGGCACGACATGACTAAAAAAATACACGGCACGACTAAAAAAACGCACGGCGCGACACGAATAAGGCACGGCACTACGCGACAAAAAAGGCACGGCATGGCACGACAAAAAAGACACGGCACGGCACGCCACGACACGATAAAAAAAAGGAACGGCACGGCACAACACGAGTAAGTCAACGGCACGGCACAACACGGCACGATTAACTAATCGGGCACGACACGGCACGTCACGTAGCACGCCATGGCATGACACGCCATGGCACGATGAAGTAAATGGGCACGGCACGGCACGACACGTAGCACGGTTGGCACGGCACGACATGGCACGATGAAGTAAATAGGCACGGCACGACACGGCACGAAGCACGGTTGGCACGGAAGTTGAATGGCACGGCATGGCACGGCACGCACGTTTGACACCTCTAATGATGAAATGAGACATGTATGGAAGAAGCAATTGGATGGCGTAATTCAGGCCGAAGCAGACGGTGGACCATTTTTAATGTTTTTAGTTCAGAAGCATTTTATCGAACACCTTATGTGCACATGTTCATGAAGCTTTTCAAATGGGGAACTTGTTTATTTTGAATTCAATGGAGTGCCAACATGTCAAATTATTCACAAAAAAATTTGGTTTTGAAAATAGTTTTACGTTTTGGATTAATTTCTGCCAAGACAATCAATAATTCACCAAAAAAATTATGTGACACTAATAATTACCACAAAAATAAAAATAAATAAGCAATTACATGAGCAAAATGAGGGATTTATATAGACGTACGTATCATCTTATTTATTTGACAACATGTACATTGTACACATACAGATGAACCCTTGTCCTTGACTGACCTCATGGTTTTATCCTTTACACACAAGTGAGAGAATTTACTCACAAGTGAGAGAATTACTGCTATGAAGAATACAGTTCAGACGTCATTTGATCCAATTACATGAGCAAGAAAATGATACCCAAGTCCACGACCTTGAAGCTGCACAACATCAACCATGAAAAATTGTGTTAGGATTATTTTCTATCCTACAAAATAAAAAATTCTCGGTGTCTAGTGACGTGAAAATAACCTTCGATATGCATTACTATTATAATCATTCGGGTGCGTTTTGACTTTTGATGTATTTTTTTTCTTTTTTTTGTTAACAATGATCTGTGACGCAAAATAAATGGAAAGTTATATTTTTTCTATTTTCCTAAAAAAAAAGTTTGATATTAAAGTACTTATTGCCCAACATGCACAAAATTCATAGAAAAGCTAAAAGAATAAGCATTACATGATGCATGCCAGGAGCCTTGTTCTGCTTAATTTATTTGTGTGATTTTTTGTATTTTTTAGATTCTCTTTATTCAAGTTTGGCTTATATTTTAGTACTTTTTCTCATTCCTCCCATTGAGACAAATCACAAAACCTAAAAAATTTGATGTAAAACTAACAAATGTGAGAATAAAGACAAAAACTAGAAAATACAAAAAGTTAAGCGGAAACAGGCATACGTTATTTTGTAAGGGTTAAACTCTGTTCACTTGCACTTGGGATTGTCCACCCGCGGTCGCCGGTGACTTTCCAAAAGAAGTACCCACGAATGCCAAGGCCTTGAGCAAACTGTATCTTCGCCGTCGTTGACCAGACATCATCGTATCCAATCCACCTATCCCTCGCACAGGAATACGCAGACACCGTCTCCTCGTCGTTCACGAACTTGGCATTTTCATTCTCCCTATTGAACCTCTCCACCTCGGAATATAACCCCATTATCCCCCGGGCCCACGCCCACCGCGGCCGCTCCGATACCGTTCGATCTCGGGTCCTTCAGCTTCCAACTATACCCGTACAGTGGCAGACCCATGACCAACTTGGCCGGACATACCCCGGCGTTGATCCACGACTTGTGCGCAAATCTCGTTGACATACCGTTCGGGTTGGACCAAGCGGCGTGGGCACCGGTTTTCGTAGTGTGATGGTATCCCAATTCCCACAGTAGTTGTAGCACATGACATTCACCCAGTCCAAGTTCGCGTTAATGGAGTTCACCGGGGTACGTCCGGATGGGAATTTATATCCACGGTTGGGGCCACGGCAGTTGCCCGTTTCTTGTTCCTCCTTGTTGACGTGGGCCCTGAATTCTTCGAGTAATTGGCTCAAATTTGTCATGTCTTGGGAGTCTTGAGGGAACTCCCAATCGAGATCAATGCCGTCAAAGCCGTATTCCCTTGCCACTCTCCCACCTGCGTTCCACCCGCCGATCGCAAGAAGTGTCTTGACCGGCGGATTCTTACTGCAAATCGTGCTTGTAAAACTCCTCATGAGCGTTGAGGCTGAATGATCCGAGACGTCAATCTCGAAAGTTTCGTTATATATTGGGCACGAGAAAAGCGTAGTGGAGGTGGGTGAACAGGCTCGTGTCAATGGACGAGGGTGGGAAATCGGAGACCCAAGAAGACCAATAAGCCCCTTTGACTACGCTAGAAAATGATGTCCCGGCCATGGTATACTTTGTGGTGCTAGATGGAAATAGAACAAAGCTTGTATTGATCATTTAAGGCCTGCAATTGAACTTCTTATTGGTAGCTAAATTCATTCCCCCGAATGGTTTGCGAAATATGTATATCTCTTTATTGTCATGAAATCATGAGTCATCACCCATGAGAAATTTGGAACATTGGGCCTATGTTTAGAATAAAAATGCTAGAGGCACACAATCAAACCAAACCTCCAACCACACAACACACGTGTCGAGCTAAGAGCAAGTGCACAAGATGAGGTAAATAGGCATTTGAGCTTTTTTACCTAGCCAACAGGAGAAAAACCCCCCTCCACCAGACTATGTAAACCCGAAGGTATTTTTCCTCCAGCTACAGTAGCTGGCTATGTTTACCTAGGCATTGTACACTTGCTTTCCATTTCTTTTTCTTTTTTCCTCCTCCTTCTCTTCTCTCTCTCATCAGAAGATGTACTTATTTTATTTTTTTAGGGCAAAAGATGTACTTCAAGTATAATATTTTTTGATATTAAATTTATAGAGTGAAAATAATAGAGAGGCTGGTGGAGGGGGGAACCACAAAGTGGATAGGTAAACTAGAAATTGTACCTTTTTGACAAGGTATTTTGCCTAGTATTGGTGCACTTGCTCTAAGAGACGTGACACATGTCATGGGCCCACCACTAATTGACCCAAAAATAAAAATTGAAATTCTCGCTCTCCTTGATCCCCTCATCTTTATCCTCTCTCCCCCAAAATGAAACCCAAATTGCCAAACCCAATCCGCTGCCCTAGAGTACCTGGACCTAGCATCCCAACCGCCACCACCTCCACCACGTGACACCCGTTGATTTAGTAATGATAAAAGTATCGAACTCATTTTCGAGCTTCTGCTGGAACTCTTGGTCATCAACAGAGACGTCGACGGCGCCCAATCGTCACCATAGAGGACGGAGGTGGGACGAACGTGTAGAAGGATTACTGTGTCGCCTGGACGGAGGTAGTGATTACGGTGTTAAGTAGAAGGATTAGGGTTTGTAGTGAATTTGGGGAATTTTTTTTTTTTGTGAATGTTATTGAATTGAATTTTCTGTGAGTTACTGTGCCAAGTCAATCAGAGGATGGGCTCAAAATGAAGGTTATGGAATGTTATTGAATTGAATTACTATGAATTTTTTGGGTCTGCAGTGCAGTCCGATAGCTAACCTTAGGGGCCGAATTGGGTCTCGTCGGGACTGTGGTGGCCACCGGTGGAGGTGGTTGCCTATGGTGGAGGACGTCGGCGGCGGGGGCTGGGTTGGTTCCATCTTCTTTCATGTGCTTCAGAAGAAGATTTGTTTTGTGTTTTTTTTTTTTTTAAATTGGAAAAAGGTGGGGGCCACTTCCCACATGAGATTTGTGTGGTTTGTGGTATGCCTCTTTGTGTGTCTGTAGCAGGATTCCTTTAGAATTGGCAAGTCTTCCCAAAAGCACATAGACACTTGTACACAAAGCTAGCAAATAGGAGTAAGTGCCACACAAACCAAACTAACTCTCAACTACTCAAAATTAATACCATCGAAAGGGAAAACAACCCCAAAAACTCCCGAAAAGGAAATTTATGGGTGTGATTCACCCGGTGTACTGCCCTAAGCTAGCAAATAGGAGTAAGAGCCACACAAACAAAACAACTCTCAACTACTCAAAATTAATACCATCGAAAGGGAAAAGTTAAGTGACAGGAAAAGCAAGCCGAAAACCTCCCGAAAAGGAAATCTAAGGGTGTGATTAATCACACCCTTAGATTTCCTTTTCGGGAGGTTTTCGGGTTGTTTTCCTGTGATGTAAGTATTAATTCCCATGGAAAACAGCTAGCCTAGGCCCCGCTCTCTTTACTCTCTACCACCTAATTGTCTCGTCAAATGACAATCACATGCCCCACAAGCCCCTACAAGTTTATCTTCACAATAGTGGCGGCTTTAGAAATTTTGATTATGGTGTTAAAAAATTACATTAACTCTACTAGCTCTATTGACTAGACATATATACGCAAAAATTTAATATTAATGTGAATAATGGGAACAAATAATACAAAAACACATAAGATGTCACAATTGCATTCACGTACTACAACAAAAATTGATCTTTAGCGACAATGATTTTGTCACTAGGTTGCCACTAAAGGTGTGTTGCTAATGAGTATTAGTGACAATTTTTTAGTGTGTTATCACTAGTTCTGTAATTAGTGACAACTTAGTACAAAAAGTTGTCACTGAATGCCAATGTTATCAATCTCGTACCGGTTAGCGTACCGTTTTCTCTACTGGAACGGTATGTACCGGTACCAGAGTGTATCTCGGTACCATTTCGAATTTACCGCGATTAATATTTTTTTTATGTTTTTCCATATAGTTTTCATGTTCACAAAAAATTAAAGTAGAAAAAAAAAAAAAAACAAGTTCAAATATTTTAGGGTACCTCGATTGTTTCACACAAGTTACATGTGTGGCTCCCCACCTTCCCTATGTACAGCTAATGCTAGTCTAGCAGTCTGTGTAAATACTACCACTCCCCTTTTACTTACCACTCTCCTTTTACTATCCTACTACCATAAAAGCAGAGAAACCAAGTGGAGAAAAAAGAAGTAAAAACAGGAGAGAGAAAACAGGAGGCGGCAGAAACATCCATGGCGACTTGAGAAACAAGATCTCACGTTTGTGTATTCCTCTCTCCTCTCTATCTTCTCCTCTACTCTCCTTTCTAACCATTTCTTCCAATTTTCGGTGTATTTTGGCGTGAAAGCACACTGAAATCAGACGCGTTTTGTACCGGACGGAATCCGAAAATTGACCAGAACGGGCGGAATAGTTCGGAACGGCCGGATTAGCCCGATATTATGGGCGGAACGGAACATAGAGTGAGTTGTACCGTTTTCTTGCCGGAACGGGATGTCTCGGCCAGTATCGGCGGGAACGGGACGAGATTGATAACTCTGCTAAATACTCTTTAGCAACACACTTTTAGTGGCATGGTGTTGTAATTAAAGTGTCGCTAAAACTCAATTTTTTTGTAGTGATTTTCTAAGCGAATTCTTTATTTTAGGCCAAACAAAATTAAATCGGTACATAGACATTAGTTTATATTGTAGGAAATTGTGGCGAATAGGTTCACACTATATATATTTTTTAGGAAAAATACTCTTATTTTGTAGATATAGAATTGATTGTTGTGGCGAATAGACTTTTTGATTAAGCTAACTGAGAGAGGCAGAAATAGATCTAAAAAAAGTTCTTCTTTGAAAAGTCATTCAATGCTCACGTACATTTAAGTTGATTCACATTGCTCAAAAACATCTAGAAGGACTGTAATATATGAATGTGAGGGCAACTTCTTTCGAACAATGCTAGAGGCACACACTCAACCACACACACACTCACATGTGGTGGGACCCACTGGGGTGGGTCCCATCACATGTGAGTGGGTGTGGTTGTGTGTGTGGTTAAGTATGTGTGTCACAAGCATTTTCCACTTCTTTCCAACTTGACCAGGTTGGTGCAGATGTGGTCGCACATAATTACATGGCACAGTTTGAGCGAAACACTTCCGCCCAAATTTTCAAGATTCATGGCTTGGCCACGAGGTAGGCTTTTTCCGGGTGCTCGACATTGTTAGGGCATGCGAGTCCTTGTCTTCGGCTTTTGCTAATTACTAGGTCAAAGACAATTCCAATTCACAGCTAATTACTTAGTCAAGATAAGTTTTGGCCTTTGGGTTTGGTGGGGAGGAGGAGAGGGGTAACGTTGTGTTGGAGTTCATTTTCTATCACTTGTTTCTTTTGCTGAACGACATGGTCTGAATTCAAAGAACGAATCTTTGTTATCCACCCTTGGATCTCACCATTAACGTGTGGCACCCGTTGCTTGTTGGGTTTTGGAAGTGTCATTTAGTAAGAGGTGGTGTGAATCCTGAGATATAAGATCTAATATGTACTCTTTTACCATTAGATACCGTTGACAAATCGGTCAAAATAACAACGGCTGATACGCCGAAAATAATTAAGTGAAAAACGCAATAAGACACAATTTTTTTTAGTGGTTTATCAAAAGTGTCGTTGCGTTCATCAATGACTTATACCAATTTCTATCAGTACTAAAATGGTTGTGATAAAATCTTCTCAATCAATATAAATGGGTGTAATATATCTACTACATTTATTTATTTATTTAGAAAGGATAGTAATGTCAGATATATTAAAAATTAATCTTCGGAACTTGGCATTTCTCACAAAAAAAAAAAAAAAAAACTCTTTCTCCCGAATCTTTATAAATGTACAGTAATTTATTCCACAGCCCTAGCAATTTTACGGCTAGCCCTGTAGGTGAGGTCATCCATATGTAAGCACCATGAGATCATTGTCATGATATCATCGGTCATCACCCATGGGAAATTTTGAACATTGGGCCCATCTTTAGAATTGGCAAGTCTTCCCAAGAGCACACAGACACTTGTACACAAAGCTAGCAAATAGGAGTAAGAGCCACACAAACAAAACAACTCTCAACTACTCACTTAATACCATCGAAAAAGAAAAGTTAAGTGACATGAAAAACAACCCGAAAACCTCCCGAAAAGGAAATTTATGGGTGTGATTCACCCGGTGTATTGCACTAAGCTAGCAAATAGGAGTAAGAGCCACACAAACAAAACAATTATAACTACTCACAATTAATACCATCGAAAGAGAAAAGTTAAGTGACAAGAAAAACAACCCAAAAAGGAAATCTACGGGTGTGATTCACACCTGTAATGTAAGTATTAATTCTCATCGAAAACAGCTAGCCTAGGCCCCGCTCTCTTTACTCTCTACCACCTCTTTGTCTCCTCAAATGACAATCACATGCCCCACAAGTCCCTACAAGTTTATCTTCACAACACAAAGTCCATACCGGGCTTTGGCCGTTTTGCTTTGGGCTCTGTTTGGAACTTAGGGAAAGAGGTGGAAAGGAAGAGAAAGTTTTTAAATTTTCCCTTCCTTTCTTTGGTTCTTTAAAAAGAGAAAAGAAAATAATCAAATTCCTATTTAACTTTCCTCCCATTTTGTCTTCAATTTTCTCTCTAATTTCCTTCTTAATTATTTTCCTTCTTTTCGTTTCTTTCCTTGAGTTCCAAACAAAGCCTTAATCTGACTACCCATTAGTTACGCGTGCTTTGGAATATTTTGAACAATGGGTCCATTTTTAAAATTTGAAAAGTCTTCCATTTTTTTGAGCCGCACAAGTCTTCCTCAGATCACCCTCTTCTCTTCCGAATTATAAATTGACAAGTACTTCCCAACTTGATAGTTGATACCAATGTTTTGAAAATCGGATTAGTGAGCGAACCGGAAAAAGAATCAGGCGGATGAATTATCAGTTCAACCGCCATTGAACGAAAATTAAACTGTGATGTCATAATTAAAATTATATAACAAATATATATACTAACTAAAGTAAGCATATATGTATAGAAATCTTGAAAAAGTAGAAGTATCGTTTATTATTGGAGATAAAAGAGGAAGAGTTGCACTAGAGATGCATTCTAAACTCCGTTTCTCCAATCCCACACCGGTGGTAATAATAACCCATGCTAGCTTTCTCCCTACAAAATACTTCAATTAGGGATTGCATATAAACCGGGTTGGGCTGGATTCGGGCAAGACTTATATTGTATAATAACTAGTGCATGCCCATGCCCATGCCTAAAGGCACGGTTTGAGCAATCGATGCCTGTGTCCGTACGCGTGCCCGTACCCATTCTTTATAGTCCTTGGTTTGAATTTTGAAAAAAAAAGAGTGAGAGAATGTAGTTTGAAATTTTGGGTTTGGTGGGCTAGTGGAGGAAAAGGGTAGAGAGAGGGGGAGTGAGTTGATAGAGATAGGGATAAAGGGTAATATAATGACTGGGACAAAAATTATGACTGTGACAAAAACCGCTCTCCGTTGTAATATGGATGAGATTTGTGCATTCTCAAGCCTAATCTATTTATAATCAGGCTTTATTTAATTTGCTAAAGCCATCCCAAATAAAATTTTAATTTTCTAAACCTGTCCAATAAGCAAATTTGGTTTTCTAGCATAGTATCACAAACATAAATTAATCAATTATAATGATCACAATTACAATTCACAACTATAATAATATATTCAAAGTTCTAAGTTTTTACAAAATATTAAAAATAGACTATAAATTGAAGTGCAATTAAAATACTAAAAAAGATGAAACTCTTCAGCATTCATCAATCTCTATATATAGTATTAAAATAAAATATACTGAGATGGGTTTCAAAAGAAATTTTCCGAACATAGCCCATTTCGTAAATGAGCTTAAAATCTCAACTCAGCCTAGCTCTATGAGCCTGAATATCTCTCTCAAGTCCTAAAAAAACAGGGCTGGTTGGGCTGGCTACAGGGCTGGTTGGGCTACTACCTGGCTAGTGTGCACCCCTAGTTGCAGTTGGTCCACTGAAGATGCCTCTTCTGTGATTTGAAAGCATCAGCTTGTGGCAGTGTGGCTTGAAAGCATCTAATAGTTCAAAATTTTCATTCCAGTTCGACCTACCCAGTGCCTGCCTGGACAGGAGCAATGCCCGGTTGAGGAGACAACCATTCCGATCTGATTTTCAATACATTGGTTGATACTACATCAAAAACACGTGCATATGCATTTGCACAAGCATAGATCTATGCTCAAATTATTCCAAGGATTTTAAGCACAAGGAGGCGGCAAGAGGATTTTGGGAGCCGAGGTTTTTTATTTTGTATAATGCAGATTTGCATTTTAGGTATTTTAGAGCGGATTATAGAATGAATAATTCAAAATCACTTCTGGATGGACTTCTGTATTTTCATTCTAAGTGCACGCTTTGTTTTTTCACAAAATTTATTAATCACATTATTATTCAAACATTGTAATAGATTTTGATTAAAATTAAAAAATATATAATCCACAATTCCTTATTCATAATCTAATAAATTAATGGATCCTAAACAACCCTTTAATATTTTCATACCTCGCAGATATGCAGTTAAAAATTAGGGCTTCTAGCACTCGCAGTTACAAGCAAAAGCGAACAAGATTTTTACTTTGCACTCAAATATGTAGTAGTTGAAAATAGGAGCACCAAATTTAGTATAGTAACTAGGATTAGGTCACTGATAAAAAAAAAACTAGGATTAGGTCGACAAATTATACACTGTCCAAAAAAAAAAAAAAAAAAAAAAAAATAGAATCCATCCTAAACAGATTTCAACCGAAGAAGTAAAAAAAAAAAAAAAAAAAGTACCAAATTTGAAACAAAATAAAAAGTTGTAAGCACCTGAAACTCCCAAGCACCCTCCGTACTGGTGATGTCAAGCAACTTTATTTGTGGTGATAGTGTTTCTGTTGATAATATGAAGAAAAATTCTACAATTAGCCTACTGGGCTGACAACAAGATTATTTTTTGACCAGTAAGAATGTATTTTTATCGATAAGAGTGCAAATACTCTGACCAATCAAAGAATGGTCTTATATATTAACACTGGATTGTCAACAGAAGGACTGTAATATATGAATGTGAGGGCAACTTCTTTCCAACTTGGCCAGGTTGGTGCAGATGTGGTCGCACATAATTACATGGCACAGTTTGAGCGAAACACTTCCGCCCAAATTTTCAAGATTCATGGCTTGGCCACGAGGTAGGCTTTTTCCGGTGTTCGACATTGTTGGGGCATGCGAATCCTTGTTTTTGGCATTTGCTAATTAGTAGGTCAAAGACAATTCCAATTCACAGGCTAATTACTTAGTCAAGATAAGTTTTGGCCTTTGGGTTTGGTGGGGAGGAGGAGAGGGGTAACGTTGTGTTGGTGTTCATTTTCTATCCCTTGTTTCTTTCGCTGAACGACGTGGTCTGGATTCAAAGAACGAATCTTCGTTATCCACCCTTAGATATTCTTCAAGCAAAAAGGTTCATCTCTTTCAACAACTTTTTTGTTTATAATCATCTACAAATTTTTCCAAATATCCAATATTCCAATGCAGTTATAATAAGTATCGAACCTTTCAATTTTTTAATTAGTCTTGTAAAAAATTCGAGCAGTTGGATAACCTCAAAATAATTTTTTGATTGGTCTTGTAAAAAATCAGCTCAACTGAATAATTATAGGTACTTGATCGAACATTTTAATTTTCCATTCAAAATTTAAGACCCTAATATATTTTTCGATTGGTTTTGATACCTATCAATGTCCGATCAAGATATTTTTTTTAAAAAAATATTCTTCTCAACAAGCGCTACAATATCTACTATTCAGATCATTAGGATACTGGACACACAATTATCAAACTTTTTCTCAAAATTCATTGAAATACTGATGGTTCTAAATTCTGAATGAAAAATGAAAAGGTCCGATCAGGTACTTATAACTATCCGATTGAGTTGACTTTTTATGAAACAAATTGAAAATTTATTTTAAGGTTGTTGAACTGCTCGGATTTTTTTACAAAGAAAAAAAAAAAAAAAAACTAGTTTGTGGAATTTCAGGGGGTTACGTGACCCCTTTTGCCTGTGGTGGGCTGTGGATCCACCATTGATAGCATCCTTGTATATTTAAAGCATTCAACTGGCGATTGTATCTATTTATATGTAATGAGCCTGTGTTGCACTTGGGCAAACTTAATTTTTGAGAAAAAAAACATATTTTCAATCAGTTACAACTTGAGAGAGAGAGAGGAATAGAGGATGGATATTGAGGAGAGTAAGAGACAGAGGATAGAGACAGAGAAAAAGAGATGGGGGGATAGAACAGAGGAATGCTTTGTGATGCAGCCATGAGAGGGGATGTAGGCTCCCTAAAGGAAATAATTGCAAATGATGAATACATTTTGGATAAAGTTCTGGTGGGAGGTTTCAAAGGGAAAAATCCTCTTCACGTGGCTATATCAACAGGGCAACGAGAATTTGCTCTCGAACTTCTGAGAACCAAACCAGAGCTTGCTGAAGTTCTTGATACGGAACTTGGCACGGCCCTTCACATAGCATCCTCTAAGGGGCATGTAGAGATTGTGGAACATTTAGTGGAAAATATCCCTGGAATGTGCATGACTCGTAATCGAGAAGGCAATAACCCTCTTCATATTGCTGCCATGAAAGGCAAGGTCGAAGTATTGAAAGTGTTGCTTCGAACCAGCCCCCAAGCAGCTCAAGTTAGGGTGGATCAAGGTTACACCATTTTGCACTTGTGTGTAAACTATAATCAACTTGCGAGTCTGAAGGAGTTGCTACACGTGTTTTTATTTGATCCAGATTTCGTCGCTTCTACTGATACCAATGGCAACAACATATTGCATCTGGCTGTTTTGGGTAAACGATATCAGGTCTGTCCATTTTCAAACTTTTCGATTGTTAAATTGTTTGCAATTTCTTTTTTGAAGCAATGGAATAGAAAGAGCACAGCCAACGAATTAAGTGAGGATTCCAATCTACATTACATAGATAATAACGAATAGGAATAGTTCTAGAAACTGAACCATAGTTTTGAAAATAGGCCGATACAGTACGTATCGGCCGGTTCGTCTCGGGATTTGGAGGCTCCGATATGCCAAAAAAGTTAAAAAATTCACGACCGCTACACCTGATTCCCGCGATGTATCACCGATACGTCCCGATACTGATACACCGATACCGCTATTTGAAACTATGAACTGAACATAGGAAATCAAGGTAGGAAACTAATGTATCTGATCTAGATAGAAGTCTCATAATACGAATTGGAAGCATATTGGAAATAAGTTCGGCAATAGTGCAAATACAAGATGAGGAGTTGAATTTCCAACAGGAATGGTGATCTAACCAACAGGATTTCTTTAGAACACTACTACCAACAGTGCACCACCGTACGCGATTGATGGACCGCCACCGCTATTAGATACTCCACCTAGCAACTCCTTGGAGATGAAGGACAAATATCCCAGGAGAAGAAAACGAGGGGAAAGCACAAGTAGAGAGAGAAAGAGAAACGCGTGAAAAATCTACGAAAACCATTAGATTTGAGATCGAGCGAGAAGAGTCATCGCTAAGACAGAGGCCCTATTTGAAAAGAGGGGAAAACTTTAAAATGGAAGGAGAGACAACACCCTCGGAGGGTAGTGAAGCAGTCCCCATTCGGATAATTAAGGGTGTCCTCTTACGACCCGATTAAGTTCGGTAAAATAATAGGAGCTATTAGTTATAGAGTGTGGGCCACAATGATGTGATGTTTATAAAAGGTGGATAGAAGTAATTGGTTTGAAAGATTTTTTAATAAGGGAGATTAAGTTCGATGGATGACGTAAAATGCTGTCAAAAGACTTATTTTCCCATATGCATATCCATAACTAAAAAAACGTGCATTTTTCAGACAATAATTTTTTAAATATTTTCTGCATCAAATTAAAGATCTCTATTAGTAGTTTAATTTGGTCCAAAAAGAAATAAAAAAATAATGGACGGAAGTACTTTATTTTTTTATCTGAAAGATATTGCAAAACAACTAAATAAGCGAACAAGACAAAAATATATATAAAAAAAAAAACCTCCTTCTGCTTTGCTCCCTGTTTGGTACTCCAGTTTGAGGGTTATAACCTCCTTCTGATTAATCATTTAATTGATATTTTGTGGGGCCTATTTGAGACCCCAAAAAAATGATTCAAACAACGAGTTTTTTTTAAACGTTTTTCTATGGGTTCCTGCAAAAAATTATCTTAATCTGATATCAGTACGAATTTTAAAAGCCCTTAATGATGTGAGTCATTGTTGTGGGATCCATAATAGCCCTGTAAAAATCAAAAAGTCATTAGTGTGAAATTAAGTTCACTTTACGACTTAATCGGGACTATTTTTGATCCTGTAAAGATGATTCAAACCACGAGTTTTCTTAAAATGTTCTTATATGTAAAAAAATTAGCTTAGTCCGATATTGGTAATAATTTTTTCAAAATGCGTAGCTATTACCAATATTGAATTGAGCTATATAATTGTTCACATATACCCATATAAGAACATTTTAAGAAAAATTGGCAGTTTAAATCATATTTGCGGGTTCTAAAATAGGCGAAGCTAATCAGTTTTAGCTACTGTGATGATTAAGTTATTAGAAGGTAATGTTTTGGAGGAATATTTAATTATTTGGAGAGTCGGATATTTCCATGATAGGTGTAATATAATGGGTACAGCAGGTTGAAACAAGGAGCCAAGAAGAGGAAATGGGGAGTGGATTAAAACGGGAAAAACGCTGCCATTTTAATGTGTACCAAACAAGGCTCCCCGCTTCCTTCGCTTTTAGCTATAAGTCCTAAAAATTACTAAAATTTAATAGTAATTGATATATGTGAGGAGAATGATTTGTCTCAAATTACTAAAATTTAATGTGTTCTCGGGGTGCATGCCGCCACTTGGTGTCTAACACCATTTTCCTTCCTTTTCCTTCACATACTCATATGAGATCCAAGACCAAGTGTATTTACCGCTCATGAGTATGAATTTGTAGTGGTGAAAAGAGGTGGGACATTATGTGGTGGTGCTCAAGACCACTGAATAATTGCTACTAAAATTATCCCTATTGACTTGTCCCTTTTTCTTTCTTTTTTTTAATTCTATATGTTAGTATGTACCATGTAGGTATATTTTATTTTTTCTTATCTAATTGAGAGACCATGCATTTCCATATTTCAGATTGTGGAACATGTGCTAAGAAACACTGAAATAGATGTGAATGCAAGAAACGGAAGTGGGTCGACGGTGCGGGATATTTATTCCCGTATTATGCGTATTAGTATTAATCACGGACACGTAGTATATGATAGTCGTGTGCGAGGCGTCCTACATGAAAAGGGGGCTAAAAGATCGGACAGACTTTTTTTCCCATTTGATCCTTCGTGGCAGAAGAAGAAAAAGGATACATTAATGATCGTATCGTCGCTGATGGCAACAATGGCATTTCAAGTCGGGGTGAACCCTCCCGGTGGTGTTTGGCAAGACACTTCTAAGTTAGAAGATCCTTTACCCCACCATGTAGCCGGGAAAGCTATAACTGCTACTTACTATCCGAATTTCTATTACAACTTCTTGTATGTCAACACGGTAGGATTCCTTCTGTCTTTGACTACAATCTTAGAGCTCATTGTTGTTTTGCCCGATAAAAAAAAAGCTTTTGGGTTTATTGAAGCTGGGATCTCGTGGTTGGCGATCATGACCATGGTGTACGCATATACATTTTCCATCTTTGTTGTCTCGCCCACAGAGGAGTATGAGTCCGTAAACCTTGCTATTTTGGTTATTGTTGCACTGTGGGTCACTGGGATATCATTACTCCACGTGGCACCGTACGTGGTTAAAGAGAAACTAGTTAATGCTATTTTGGTTACTCTTATCCTTCCTTTTGAGTGTCGGGCATATATTCGTGACTGCAAAGAGACTGTCCAGTCTCCCAGCAATACGGCCTCAACAGCAGATCCAAATGCAGTTGGCGAGGAGAACGACGCCGGTGTTTGATCTTTTTCATATTCGATCACTCTTGTGAATTTGATTCTCGGGACACTTTTCTTTTTGCATATGCGCACGGTATATGCGCCTCTCTGTTAAAGTTTATTTGTAGTACTACTTTTGTGGTTTTGCTGCAAATTTATGTTACTTTCAGTGTCGTGAATCTAAATAAGATTGTGTTATTAATACTCCCTTTTGCAATGTGAAAATCATTGTGCTTTTGTTTTTGTTCTATTTTGGGATGTCTTAAATTGTTTACTCTCTAAGTTTGTAAATTTTACACAAACTAAACCATCATAAATAATTAAACGTAGCTTTAAACCAGAGAATATTGGGTGATGTTTACAATCTCATTAAACTGAACATGTTAGTGTTTCATACGCAACAAAAAATTATGGGACGGAGGAAGTAATTTAGAGGATCCACATCCATGAACACCGTGAGTATAAGTAAGTTCTCCATTTCCATTTTTTGATAATTAATAACGCCATTTTGTCAATATGTGAAGTGTACAGCATCCATGTTTTGCCCTTCTTTTTTTTTTTTTTTTTTTCTTCTTTTTTTTCGAAATTCCATATTGCATTATTTTCAACAAACTTTTGCAGGTTGGCATTGCCCCTACTGTGCAATATTTGGAGACCCACCTTGGGGTCCTACATAAATGATTTCACTGTTCATTTTTTTCAATTTTTTTCCCCTAAGATCTCCTTAAAAATCAGCTCAATTGAACATCGGTGGGTGCGTGATTTAAATTCGATTCTTGGTCGTGTCATCTCATTTGATTCCTCTGTATCTTTCTTGATTTTCTTCTATGTCATCACATTCGTTTTTTTTTCTTTGGCTCCAATAGGGATAAAAATATTTAATTTATAAATCAAGCCTCTACAAAGATTCGACTTTTATCTCGCAATTCAACCATCGTGCCCAGAAACAAAGTTGGTCAATGTTTTTGTTCTATTTTGGGATGTCTTAAATTGTTTACTCTCTAAGTTTGTAAATTTTACACAAACTAACCATCGTAAATAATTAAACGTAGCTTTACACCAGAGAATAGTGGGTGATGTTTACAATCTCATTAAACTAAGCATGTTAGTGTTTAGTGTTTCATACGCAACAAAAAATTATGGGACGGAGGAAGTAATTAAGAGCATCCACATCGGACCCGACTAGGGATATAGATTTTTAGGAGCAGAAAATGTACAGCATGGGGGACCCACTTTTGGGTCCCACATGATCTGAACTGTTCATTATTCTTAGAACATTTTTCCGAGAGGCCCCAAAAAATTTCAGCTCAATCGGACAGTTAGAAGTGCTTGAACCAAAGTCTTACCGTTTCAATAAAAAATTTCACTTGTGTGGAACCCAAAACTGGGTTCCCGAGCATACTCGGTACATTTTCTAGACACATGGGTTGGTACCCTTCTCTTCTTTTTTTTTTTTTTTTTTGGTCGAAATTCGATATTGCATTATGGAGTAACTCGCAGTTTAGGCTCATGCGTCATGGAGTAACTCGCAGTTTAGACTCATGCGTCAGGGAGGGTTGTAGAATCTTCAAATTTTCGAAGAGGGCAGACAGTTTAAACTCTTATCCAGGAGAATATTTGAACTTGATGTGCTTTGAGGATTAACTTGCTGAGTTGGTGGAGCTATGAGGCTTGAAGGCTCACAGACTGTCGTGATCGAGTATGACGTTGCTTCATCTCCGTCCTCGTCGTAGTTGTACTCCAATTTTGGTGAACCAATAGAAGAATCAGACTTTTCGAAGGAAGACTCTCCTCTTGCTTTTAATTCACTTGAAGAAGAGTTTTCTTGATGCCATTCATCTTGCCACTCTGGATCACCATCATATTCTTTTTCAGAAATTGCAACAGTAAGCTCCATGTCATGAGCTCGTGTGACCAATTCTTCAAAAGTTTTTGGTTTTATGCCTTGCAAAATGTATTGAAGGCTCCAACACATTCCTTTGGTGCACATCTCAATGGCCGAGGCTTCTGACATGCGATCTTTGCAATTAAGGCTTAAGTTTCTCCATCTATTGATGTAGTCAATGACTGACTCATCTTCTTGTTGATGAGTGTTGCTAAGTTCAGTCATGTTGACAATGCGCCGTGTGCTGAAAAACCTATTGAGGAAATCCCGCTGCAATTGGTCCCAACTGTCTATGGAATTCGGCTCCAAGCCTATGTACCAGTCAAAAGCATAACCTTTTAATGACCGTAGAAATTGTTTGACGAGCAAATCTCCATTTGTTCCAGCACTGCTACATGTCTCCACGAATTGTGCAACATGTTGCTTGGGATTGCCCATTCCATCGAATTGCAAAAATTTTGGAGGCTGATAATTTTCTGGCATCTTCAGTTGTTCTATCCTCCGTGTGTATGGCTTCGTGTATGATCAAAAAACTTGAGAACTCCTCTCATCTTTTTCAGCAATTGCCCCCATGATGAATTCCTTCAATTGATCAACAGCGATTAATCCATCATTGGAGACTTGAATTTTTTTACTTGAAGTCTCTGAGTTTGTTGAGACTTTGAGTACTTTGTGTGAAACACCTTCGCATGAAACTAAGAAAATCTCTTCTAAAGCAGCTTCTTGCGAGGTTTTGAGGACTTCTTTTTTAGCAGCTTCAGACGAAGTTTTGAGAACTTCATGTGGAGTTTCTTTAGTAACAGATTCAGACGAATTTTTCGCGTTGCACCTTGACGTTCTTACTTGATCCATCTTATCTGAAAACTCTTTAAGTTGAGTGCCTTGTTGTTGGTCATACTTAATAAGTTTTTCAAAAGTCTTGGTCAATGCCGCAATTTGTTCCTCAAGGGTAGACGATTGGACCATCATGACTGGCATGACTTCATCATCTGAGCAGCAGAGAGACTTGAAGTGTACATCTTCACAAAGAGCGGGAGGTACAGATTTGTTGCTTTTTGGTGACCTTTGGAAGATAGATGGTTGCATGAGCACTTTTTCACCCATCGAGCGGTCCACTTCTTTTGCCGCCAACATGCTTGAGAGGATGTACGATTTGCTTGGTGTCACAGGAGATGCACTCTTATTTTCTCCACACATATTTGATAATATGTGTAAGCTTCAAAGTTGATTTGGAAAGAGAAGAGATGAGAGGTAGATATTGTCACACCGGGCGTGCCAAAATTTGTATCACACAAATTTCGAGTCTGCGAAAAAGACGGAAGTATGCTGACCAAAGTCGATTTTATTGATTTGAGAAATTAGGGTTTACAATCTCTGATGTAATTCTAATGAAAGAAAATAATCCTCTGATTCTTCTCTTCGAAAGTTTGATTCGAGGGCTTGATGCTTGTTCTCGAATTGACGGCGAGATCTCCTTTGGTCTTTGCGAGATGACGGCGAATTTGACGAATTTTTACTTGAGGGCTTTGAAGCTTCTTCTCAAGTTGATTTGCTTGATCTTCTTCAATTTGGTTGAAAAAGATACGAATTTGTGACCGTTGATTTGAGGGCTGTGGAGCTTCTTCTCAAATTGGTCTTTGAGATCTTCTTCAATATGGTTGAAGGAGATGCGGATTTGTAGATGTTGACTTGAGGGCTTGGGAGCTTGGTCTCAAATCAAAATTGGAGATCTTCTTCAATTTGGTAGAAGGAGATTGATGGCTTGTAGATCTGGCTTGAGCGATTTTCTGAGCTTTGAAGCTTTGATCTGAAGAGGCGCCTTGCTTCATGTGGATTTGAAGGATTCTGAAGGGCTTTTGGATGCTTGATCTTCAGAGCTCTGGAGCTTGTGTGTTTGATAGAGGCTTGAATGTTCTTCGGGGCTTTGAAGCTTGATCTTCAGAGCTCTGCTTGCTGATGGAAGCTTCAATGTGTCTGACTTCAAGGAATTCTGAAGAGCTTTTAGATGCTTGATCTTCAGAGCTGATGGAAGCTTGAATGTTCTTCAGAGCTTTGTGGCTTTGATTTGAAGAACCGTCTCACTTGATGTAGACTTGAAGAGTTCTGAAGGGCTTTAAAGGCTTGAATCTTCAGAGCTCTGACAGCTTATGGAAGCTTGAATGTGTCGATGACTTCAAAGAATTCTAAAGAGCTTTGGAGCTTTGATCTTCGAAGCTTGGAGCTTGAATGTCTGAACGTTCTTCAGAGCTTTGAGGCTTTGATCGAAGAACCGTCTTGTTTGATGTAGACTTGAAGAATTCTGAAAGGCTTTGAGGCTTGATCTTCAGAGCTCTGGAGCTTGGATGCTTGAAGACTTGAAGAAATTCTGAAGGGCTTTGAAGTTTGATCTTCAGAGCTGTTGAAGCTTCAATGTCTTGATCTCTCTCCAAATATGAGAGAGAGCACCTCTATTTATAGGGATGTAAGGTGGAGAGTTATGGCAAGACTGCAATTTTTTCCATACTTTTCTCTCTAATTATTTCCTTATTTGATTTAAAGGAAAATAATTAAAACTTAATAAATATCTTTCTTCTTATTTATTTTAAGAAAGATAATTATATATGAAGAGATATATAATTTATTTCACCCAGTGGCACAATTTGATTGGCCATAAATTAATAACTGTATCATTTTGACACGTGGCTCCATTTAATTGGTCCTCACACATATCTCTGACTTTTGACTTGTGACACGTGGCATCATTTGATTCGCCGTTTATTGTGCTTAGTCTTTTGACCTACGGACACTTGACAGCATTTAATTGGCTTGTCCGTAAAACTTTGACTTTGACTTGTGACACTTGGCAACATTTAATTAGCCAATTTATGTGCCCTAACAACACGTGACAACTTGTGACAGGCCAGAAATTTTACGTGTCTACAGCAGCTACTAGCCTGCTATATACTTGATACCCACATCTGATATAATGGTGAGCAATGGCTTATAGCTCCATGTCGTACGCCATAGCTTAAAAGGAAGTTGAGGAATGCAGAAGCCAAGTTGAGTATTGATACTCACACAAAATGAGAGAGAATACAGTATACCCATATAGGAGTATCGTTTGTAGGTCAAAGACCTTCCTAAACTCAGGTATGTGTACTGGGACACACTGACAACATTATTCCAAGCATTTTTCATTTGTGGACTTCCGGGACTGTTGGGATACATCTGCTTGACCTCTAAGGATTTTAAGCACAAGGAGGCGGCAAGAGGATTTTGGGAGCCGAGGTTTTTTATTTTGTATAATGCAGATTTGCATTTTAGGTTTTTGAGAGCGGATTATAGAATGCATAATTCAAAATCACTTCTGGATGAACTTTTGTATTTTGATTATAATAAGTGCACACGTTTTTTTACAAAATTTATTAAGCACATTATTATTCAAACACCATAATAGATTTTGATTAAAATTTAAAAATATATAATCCACAATTCCTAATTCAGAATCTAATAAATTAATGGATCCTAAACACCCCTTTAATATTTTCGTACCTCGCAGATATACAGTTGAAAATTAGGACTTCCAGCACTCCCAATTATAAGCAAAAGCGAACAAGATTTTTACTTTGCACTCAAATATGTAGCAGTTGACAATAGGAGGACCGAATTTAGTATAGTAACTAGGAATAGGTCTACAAATTATACACCGTCCCAAAAAAAAAAAACCCATCCTAACAGGATTTCAACCGAAATAAAAAAAAAATGTACCAAATTTGAAAAAATAAGAATTTGCAAGCACCTGAAACTCCCAAGCACCCTCTATACGGGTGATGTCTTAATTTCAAGCAACTTAATTTGTTGTGATAGTTGTTCTGACGATAATATGAAAGAAAAATCTACAATTAAATCAATGGGCTGATAATAAGACTATTTTTTGACCAATAAGAATGCATTTTTACCGATAAGAGTGCAACAACTTTGACTGATCAAAGAATGA
Source organism: Vaccinium darrowii (assembly GCA_020921065.1). Classification (NCBI taxonomy): domain Eukaryota; kingdom Viridiplantae; phylum Streptophyta; class Magnoliopsida; order Ericales; family Ericaceae; genus Vaccinium; species Vaccinium darrowii. The sequence goes on from CM037154.1 coordinate 42,708,417, forward strand.
TCTTATATATTGACACTGGGTTGTCAGTGGAAAGACTATAATATATGAATGTGAGGGCAACTTCTTTCCAATTAACTTGGCCAGATTGGTGCAGATGTGTGAATCTGAGATATAAGATGTAATTTGTACTCTTTTACTATTAGATACCGTTGACAAATCGGTCAAAATAACAACACCCGATATGCCGAAAATAGTTAAGTGAAAAGCAAAATAAGACACAATTTTTTAGTGGTTCATCAACTGTGTCGTTGCGTTCATCAATTACTTATACCAATTTCTATCAGTACTAAAATGGTTGGGATAAATCTTCTCAATCAGTATAAATGGGTGTAATATGTCTACTACATTTATTTATTTAGAAAGGATAGTAATGTCAGATATGTAACGGCTCTGTTCGGTTTAGAGTTTTAGTTTAATTTTTGTTTTGATGACATTATCATTACCCTCATTTCTCTCTCTATCTCTCTCTACTCATTACACCTTTTGACATTATCAAAACTAAACTAAACTACCAAAAAAAACACAGCCGTTAAAATTTAATCTTTGGAACTTGGCATTTCTCACAAAAAAAAAATCTCTCTCCCGAATCTTTATAAATGTACAGCAATTTATTCCCCAGCCCTAGCAATTTTGCGGGTAGCCCTGTAGGTGAGGTCATCCATATGTAAGCACCATGAGATCATTGTCATGTGTCATGATATCATCAGTTACAATCGATGCATTTTCAATTGGCTTCCAATCACCACTGTATAAGAGATTGCTAAAAACAAATCACTGAAAATTGATGTTTAGCTGATAGAAAGAATAAAAATACAAAACCATTGCATTTAATTTAGAAATTACATTTCGTGCTATAGGAATTTGTTTCATATAGTTTCTTAGATTCAATATCCTTATTTATTCCTATACTGTTGGACTTCTAACATTGCCTGAAGCACGATTTTAGAATGGCCAATCACCCACTGACACGAATCTTGCCAAATATGCACCATCTCTTCCCATTTTCCTGTTTTTCCTAGATGGGGTTTTTTTTTTGCCAAATGGATACGCTTGACTTTTTTTTTTTTTTTTTGAACGGAAGATAATTTCATTAGATTATAAATCTAAACAAAGGATACGACCTAGCTCAGCTGGGATCAAAGAAACCCAGTTCTGAGGGAGCAGTCCAGAGACAAAAGAAGCCACCCAATGGGCAGCTCGATTAACAGACCTAGGAATCCAAGAGACATTCAAGTTTAACTCTCTAACTAAAGCTCTAATGTCCTGGATTATACAAGCACAATTCCATGGAGGATCTAGTTTAGATACACTAAGGGAGACGAGCTCTTTGTTATCACTTTCAATCTGCACCGAATGGAAACTCATCGCTTTAGCCATTAAGCATGCTTCTCTAAGCGCCTTGGCTTCGCACACCAACGCAGTAGAGCCAGCGACCTTAAACTTCTTACCGTCTATTAAATCACCATTGTGATTTCTAATAATCACAGCACCAAAGCCTTCCTCTGAAATCTTCATCCAGGATGCATCGCAGTTCACTTTCACTTGATCCTTGTTCGGAGGTTGCCATTTACTCGTGTTAGATGCTGGAGAATTTGCACCGTTAGAAGCAGTTCACTTTCACTTGATACGCTTGACGATATGATCAACAAAATGCCATGGTGATGTACTGGGGTTCACACTATTTGGCTAATTGAAGCACCCACACATAGCAAGGGAAAACAGTTAAAAGCTGATGATGAGATCCAAGAAACTGAAACTTTAACGCGTACTCCAAAACGGTCATATTCCCTTTCAGACGTGACTTTTTTTCCGAACTGGGAACATTTGACATTGATTAAAAAATGTGTTTCACTTTAGAAATTAGTGATGGGGTCGTTGATTTATGGTAGGATATGGAATCGAAGCATGGGAATGAGCATGGCATTGAGGCTCCGACGAAGTGGACTTTACCCGGCAATGCAGCAGGGAATACGGTTTATGTGGTATTGCCGATGATAAAATGAGATGTATGTAAGAAGCAATTGAATGGCGTAATTCAGACCGAAGCAGACGGTGGACCATTTTTTATGTTTTTAGTTCAGAAGCATTTTGTCGAACACCTTATGTGCACATGTTCATGAAGCTTTTCAAATGGGGAAACTTGTTTATTTTGAATTCAAACATGTCAAATTATTCACAAAAATTTTAGTTTTGAACATAATTTTATTTTATAGATTGATTTCTCTCGCTGAGACAATCAATAATTCACCAAAAACTTTATGTGACATTAATAACTACCACCACAAAAAAAGAAGAAGCAATTACATGAGCAAAAAGAGGGATTTATATAGATGTACGTATCATCATATTTATTTGACAACATGTACATTGTATATAGATAGATGAACCCTTGTCATCGACTGACCTCATGGTTTTATCCTTTACACAAAAGTGAAAGAGAATTACTGCTAGGAAGAATTACTCCCTCCCTTCCAAAATAAGTGTCCCTTACTCTTTCTCTTACCGTTTTTCAAATAAAAAAATTAAGTACTTCCGTGTATCGTGTTTTAAATTTTTTTGCACCGAATTAAAGTACTAAATGAGTACTTTAATTCGGTGTAAAAAAGTTTGAAAAACGATAAACAGAAGTACTCAATTTTTTTATTTGAAAAATGACACGACTTTTCGTAAGGGACACTTATTTTGGAACGGAGGGAGTAATACAGTTCGGATGTCATTTGATCCAATTATATGAGCAAGAAAATGATACTCAAGTCCACGACCTTGAAGCTGCACAACATCAACCATAAAAAATTGTGTTAGTTTCATATTACAGTACTTATTGCCCTACATGCACAAAATTCATCGAAATAGGTAAAAGAATAAGCATTATATGATACATGCCAGGGGCCTCATTTTACTTATCTTATTTGTGGGACTTTTTGCACTTTTTAAGTTTTGTCTTTGTTCGAGTTTTGCTTATAACTTCGTACTTTTTCTCATTTCTCCCATTGAAACAAATAACGGAACTTAAAAAGTTTGATGTAAAAGTAACAAATGGGAGAATAAAGACAAAAACTAGAAAGTGCAAAAAGTTAAGCGGAAAGAGGCCTACGCTATTTTGTAAGGGTTAAACTCTGTTCACCTGCACTTGGGATTGTCCACCCGCGGTCGCCGGTGACTTCCCAAAAGAAGTACCCACGAATGCCAAGGCCTTGAGCAAACTGTATCTTCGCCGTCGTTGACCAGACATCATCGTATCCAATCCACCTATCCCCGCACAAGAATACGCGGACACCGTCTCCTCGTCATTCACGAACTTGGCATTTTTATTCTCCCCATTGAACCTCTCCACCTCGGAATAAGTCATAATCCCATTATCCCCCGGGCCCACGCCCACTGCGGCCGCTCCGATACCGTTCGATCTCGGGTCCTTCAGCTTCCAACTATACCCGTACAGTGGCAGACCCATGACCAACTTGCCCGGACGGACCCCAGCGTCGATCCACGACTTCAGCGCAAATCTCGTCGACATACCATTCGGGTTAGACCACGCTGCGTGGGCACCGGTTTTCGTAGTGTCCCAATTCCCACAGTAGTTGTAGCACATGGCGTTCACCCAGTCCAAGTTCGCGTTAATGGAGTTCACCGGGTACGACCGGGGTATGTCCGGATGGGAATTTATATCCACGGTAGGGGCCATGGCAGCGGTTAAATAGAGTTTTGTGTTGCCTGTTTCTTGTTCCTCCTTGGTGACCTGGGCCCTCAATTCTTCGAGCAATTGGCCCAAATTTGTCATGTCTTGGGAGTCTTGAGGGAACTCCCAATCGAGATCAATGCCATCAAAGTCATATTCCCTTGCCACTCTAACGCACGAGTTAATGAAACTCTTGCGCGTCTCTTCCTCCTTCGCCATCTCGGAGAAGACTTTACCACCGGCACTCCACCCGCCGATGGCAAGAAGTGTCTTGACCGGCAGATTCTTACTGCGAATCGTGCTTGTAAAACTCCTCATGAGCGTTGAGGCTGAATCCGAGACGTCAAGCTCAAAAGTTTTGTTATCGGGCACCAGAAAAGCGTAATAGAGGTGAGTGAACAGGCTCGTGTCGATGGAGGAGGGCGGGAAATCGGAGACCCATGAAGGCCAATAAGCCCCTTTGACTACACTAGGAGATGATGTCCCGGCCATGGTATACTTTGTGGTGCTGGATGGAAATAGAACAGAGCTTGTATTGATCTTTAAGGCCTGCCGTTGACCTTCTTATAGGTAGCTAAATTCATTCCCCCGAATGGTATTCGAAATATGTATATGTATTTTGATAAATACACAATATTTCTTGTCTTTTAGTGAAAAAATTACATATAAGAACACGCAACAAAACAAGAAAAAGTGTGTGTTCATTTTTCTATACATTTTTCGATAACTAAATGTCTGGGTCAGCTTGCTCGTACTTCGACTAATTTTAAAGACATAAAAACATCGATTGGGCATAAACTCCAGTAGCCTAAAGAGTTTCCTACCAAATGGAATATCTCTATATGTTAGGCCTTAATAATATCTTTGGCCCCATTGGTTTCTCGTGGGTAGCCAATTCATCCCCAACCCACTTCGGAGACTGTAGAGACTTCTTGGCGGGTGCTGCGTAAGCTAACCGAATAATTATTTACTACTATATGATACTATTATCTTTTGTTTGGATCACATCGGCTCGCTTCGTTAGAAACTTAGAATTATTAAGCTTTTTTACTATTACCAAGGTTGAATGAAAGAAAAAGAAAGGGAAAAAGCCATCAAAACCAGCTTACTACTCCCTCCGTCCCGAATTTGTTGTCCATTTTTCCCACCTTTTGATGTCCCAAATTTTTTGTCCAATTTGAAAAACTTAACAGACTCGGGACATGGTTACAGGGTTCTCTTTCTTTGAGGGATGTGTTAGGACCATAGGCCATGGTCTATTTGTGTTGGCAAATTCCACGACAAAACACACATTTATTTGTATCCTTATTTATCGAGTTGTATTTTATTTTTCCTTTATTTTTAGAGTGTCTGTTTAGGAAGTGGAGGAAATCACATATTTTGTAATTGATAGGTGAAGATCCTAAGGTAGAGTTTTGGAAGGATTTGCACGAGATTGATATGTAGCCAAATTAAATTAGGGAAAGCTACTGCCAGAAGGAAAGATTTTATATTCGAAACCGGGCCGTGCTTCTCAATAAGGAATGCTCTTGGCGAAGGCAATAAAAAAAGATTTTAAAGGATTGGAAACCTTTGGACGTTGGCTGTGGGTTAAGAATAATATATATATCGACTTTTCCAGCAACTTGATGGTCATGACTTCGGGGGAAAAAAATTATAGAGTGCAGCTCTTTGTCTCACAAAAGTATACACGATAGTGTGAGTTTGAGTCTTGGAGTACACACGGTGAATATGAGCGCCTAGCTTTTCGATTAACTCCAAGAAGTTTGTCTATCTCTCGATTCTACAAATTGGATCATTCTTCCGGTGGATTCCAGAAGTATCTCGGAGGACTTGAGGATTCAAGGCAGCGGCAATCAACCACTTGGTGCGGTGTACGTGGATTCGGCAAAACAGTCTTTGGTTAGTCGGTGAGGATTCACGATTATATTAGTTAAGATTGTTTTGTAACTACACAATGATAATTTTTAGTGCGTTGATTTCCTCCCGTGGTTTTTACCCTTTTTAAGGGGTTTTCCACGTATATCCTTGCGTTCATTGTTTACTGTTTTATAATTCCTTTTATTTTGCTTGTTAAGTGTTCGGATAGCGAAAAAGGATTTTTCAGGATGAAGCTGATTGATTTCTCTGGAAAGCCTCAAAGGATGGGAGCTTTTCTGTTAAATCTCTGTATGATGCTTCTGTACCAGTTTTAGAGCAAACTCATGTGGTTCCAACATTAAAGTGTATTTGGAAAAACATAGTTCCCCCAAAAGTCCAATTTTTAGCTTGGCTTGCTTTCCTTGATAGAATCAAGTCTGGGGAGATGTTTGCTAAGTTAGGCATTATTGATGTTCAAAATGTTTCATGCAAATTCTGTGGGGATAGCATAGAGTATTGTGATCATATTTTCCTCAATTGCCAATGGGTTTGGGCCATTTGGACAGACTTTCTTTATTGGTGAGGCTTGGCGGATTCAGGAATTTCCCACAAGGGGTCAGTCACCCCTTTAAAACTTTTCGTTGGTAAGAGACAAGTCTTCTTGTTCATCTTCTTCATTTACGACAGCAGATGGGTAAGCTAATCGACAGGTTTGTTCGCAGTAGGTGAGGCTCAAATTGCCCTCTTCTTTTTCGTTGGAAAAGAGACCAAATCTCGCTCAGCTTCATCGTCTTCTTCATTCACAGCGGGTAAGGCTTCGATCGCAGCCTTCATTTTCGTTAAATGTTGACCCTGTCCTTATGATCAGTTGCAAATTGTGCGTGTCCTTGGCTTCAAAACGGAAAAAAATGTTGTATTTTTTACTAATTTTTCCAATATTTTACCTATTTTCCGGTGTTTGGCTAGAAAAGATCGAAGGTAGTAAAATCTTTTCCTCAGTAAAACATTTTGCACCCATGGAGTGAAAATGTTTTCTTCTAATTTCAGCCGTAAGTTGTTTTTGGGTTGATGACCCGACAAGTCCAAGGTGACAAAACGGAGCAGCTGTCTATGTGGAGAGGATTACGAGCAAGCCTTTCTCTTAATCGATTTGCTGAGTCATTAGTTTAATGAGGAAGGTTATAAATAATGGAGGGTTTGGGACCAATGAAGGCTGTGTTTGGGAGATATTCATTGTTTTGGAAAAAAAATTGTCACGTGCCAACCAACAACAACAACAACAATAACATAACCCATTTAGTCCCCAATAGTTGGGGGTATGGGCGGGGGAAGGATAGGAGACAGACCTAACCTTTGGCAATAAATGCACAAAGTGGCTGCTCCCCGAATACCACTGAAACAGATGGATTGGAGACAGACCTAACCTTTGGCAATAAATGCACAAAGTGGCTGCTCACAGAATACCACTGAAACAGTGATCCCCCTATACCGTCACGTGCCAACCAAACACTGGAAAATAAAAGTAAAATAATAATTTATTTTCAACAAAAGCATTTTACATGAAAAACATTCTACATCGAAACAAACGGAGCCAATAAAAAGAACTCTAAAAATTTAATTTAGTCCAAAAGGCACCCTAAGGCCTAAGCTGCAGCCAACGGACAAGAATATCTTTCTCATCTGTTCACTGAGATCATCACAACTTGGTGGATAAATGTTTCTGGGGGAGGGCCTTGAAAGCACCATCTGAGATAAAATATTGGCTCTCACTTTTTCGCACCCATATAGACTTACATCCCTCAGTCTTTTGCAGTTCCTCACCACCTTCAGTACCCCTTTATCTGTCACTTCGTTGCAGTTACTAATGTCCAAATATTCGAGATTTCGACACTTATTTCCAATCATTGCCATTCCTTTGTCGTTGATATCAGTCTCACCAGCTTTCAAAGTCTTCAAATTCACTACAGAGTGGTCAGAAAATTTCCCAAAAACATCTGAAACTCGAAGACCAAAGATACACAGTTCTGTTATTCCAGGGCATCTCCTCAAAACTTCTCCAATGCCAAAACTGGTGAGCCGTAGACAATAACTTACACAGAGGAACTGTAGATTCGGGCAAACTTGACCAAAGTTCTGAAGCGTTGTATCATTCAACCACTTATTGTTGGAGATTTCAAGATGTCGCACTCTGTAGTTTTCAGGGAACAAATCTGGAGAAAAAGTATCCATCTCTTCTCCCCTCGTATTTGCCATCTTAAGTACTTCAAGTAAAGGACAACTTTTCGTGAGGGTGAAAAAGGTGACACTAGTCAACCCGAAACATCCACAAAGATCTATAGAAGTTAGATTAGAAAGATACTTAGCCAAATGCCTTATATCCGTATCCGTGTGGGGCCACCATTTTATGGATAGCTCTTCCAATGTCAACTGACATGCCTGCAAAAGCAATTGTAATGCACCACGGATTTCAGGATATTGGCCCAGCAACTAATCAAGCACGAGCTTCTTTAATGGAGGACGTGCTTTTGCGACTAAACGTATATTCTTGTCCGAAATGAGTTGCTCACTCATAGTGAGAGCACGCAGATTTTTGGCATTGATGAAGGTGTTATCAATCGTAAATGAGAATGCGGAAGGTTGCAGCGACTGCAAATATAGCACGAGGGAGGTCAAATTGGGACGATGCCGCATCACAAAATCAATGCCGTCTCCAGTCACACTTTTTCTGGATGTGGAAAGGCTAATTTTCCTCAGTTTCACACAATTTGTGGAAAGAGAAATAAGCCATTTATCAGTAATGCAAATATTCACCCCTATAAACTCAATCGCCTTCAACTCCTTGATGCCAGTGCATCAACACCATCATCTGTTAGACATGCTGCAACAACATCGTCGTCTCTGTTCGTATCCACACTAATCCTGAGTTTCTCTAGCCGTGGGAAACAATCTGCTATCAAAACCAAGTCGTCGCCTTGTATCGAGATGAGTCCAGAGCAATTCAATACCTTGAGATTGTTCTTTATATTCTTGTTCAACGCCAGTGCCTTAAAACCATCTCGTGGTGGTTCAACATTGGTGTAAAAACTTAGTGAATTTTAGAAAATACCCAATCCGTCCCAATTTGTTTGTGCCAATTTTTAATCGCTTATATATTTCATTATGGATTTAAAAGGATGTGCAATACGCATATTGTTTGAAAGTTTCTCAATTGAAAAAACTATAGATTGAAAGATATAAACAACCGAAAAATTACACAAAACTTAGAAAATGGACAAACAAAATGGGATGCTTATTTATCAAATGAATCAATCTCAAACGAGCATTAAAATTGAGGCGATGTCGAGAAATTTTATTTTTTGAAACATCTTAATTCAAACGAGCTGAACTGCAGCTTGTTCGAGATTGGTTAAAAAATTCACTACAAAAAAAACGGAGTATTGGCGACCTGAATGGCAATGAAACAAAACACATCGCCATTGGGTATGTATTTGGCGATGCACTTTGTCAAAGTGCATCGGTGATACCTTGTCTCTAACAATACAATTGGGTTAACTGATGGGGCCACTTTTGGCGACCACAAACTGTACTTTCGGCAAAAATGTACACATTCAGCGACGCGATATGCATCGGCAAAGGCTACATTTTTTGGCACAATTTCGGGCACGCCTAATTGGTACTTTCAGCGATGGGAAAGTGTTGTCGCCCAAAAGCCTCACTTTTGGCGATGCAATTTTCATCTTTGAAAGGTAAATTATTTTGGCGCCAATTTTTCGGCGCTACGTTACGGATTAGGCGCCTATTACAAATTTTCAGCGAGACGACGGAGTTTTGTACACCCTCCTCACACACAAATACTCCTCAGTCTCACTACAATCGACAGGAGGCGATGCTCCAGCGGCGGTCCAGCCCTCTTCCTCTCTCCCGTTTAACATATTGCATTATTTTATTATTGTGGACTGCAAGCGATCCACTTCATTAACGGCATTAAGCTGTTTTTCCCATTATTTCACCTTTACCCGGTCGGAATTCAATTACAAATGAACCAAATCTAGCTGCTGCTTTTTTTTCTAAGTCCGCAAATAAGGATGGAAACTAGTTTCCTGATTGTTATATGTGTAGAATATTTGGAACGAAGGTAGTAAATTGTTGAAGATTGGCTCAATTTCTATGGGAATCAGATGTTCGCAGCATCTATGGTCCGGACTAAGGTCATGGTGGTCTGGACAAAGAATGTCTGAGTTTTTTGGGAGCTTGCAGCATCCATGGTCTGGACCATGGTCACAATGGTCCGGATTACCAAGTCCTGGTTGAAGATAAAGGTTGCAATAACCATGGTCCGGACCACCGACACGTGTTTTGGCGTTTTTTGCCCTATAAATGTGTTTTTTAGGGTTTTGTTTGGAGTGAGAGTTACACACTTTTCTAGCAGCCATAGCAGAGATTTGAGACAACTATGAGACACTCTTGTAGCTCTTTGAGCATTGGTTCTTCGTGATTAGTGAAACCCCTTGAACGTGTGACTGCCCGTGAAGTAAGTTTGCATCCCCAACAAACTAAACCACGTATATTCTTGTTTCTCTTAATTGTTTGCTTTTCTCTCTCTCTCTCTCTCTCTCTCTCTCTTCCTATTGCATGGTTTAGTTTGTTTCTTGATTGCAAAGTACGTATAGATTACATTCTTTTGTTATTTGTTACTTGCTTCCGCACAACATAAATTAGCCCCATGAATGGTTTGGCATTTTGAATGCTATCAATTGTTCTGGAAATTGTCAATATGAGGTTTTGTATCATTTTCAATCAGACCGCACCGCTGATAAAGGGTAAACATAATCTCCCATGAATATGTAAAGTTGCTAGCTAACCGGATATTGAGGTGAAGTTTGGCCTAAAAAGCCAACTTAATTGATTTTTTTGTCTTTATTTGATTTTTTTTTTTTTTTTTTTACGTTTGTTAGTTTTGCATCGATTTTTTGAGTATTATTGGTTCGTCTCGGTGAGAGGAATCCAAAAAGGTAAAATATTATGACTAGAACTCTCAATTTTTTGAATAAGATCGAAAAAAGTATAAAAAACTGTTTTTTTGAGGGTGCTGCGTGTATCTTTTGTAAACGGGGTTCAGATGTATAACTAAATTTAACATTTTTCAAGTTGTTAATGTGGATTGTAAGATGTGCTATTTATTGTTGTGAGTTACACATGCCCTCTTCTTTAGTACCATGCAAATTTTGAGGTATTATCAATTGTTTTTGAGTCGATATGTAAAAGATTTTATACTGATTAAAGTCGGACCCCGCTGCTAATTATATAGATAACGCAAGCTCAAACTCAATTACCATTTGAGAACTTAATTCTCGATTCAAGTACTAAATAAGTTTTTATAAATAAGCCTAGCCCAAACATACTAACCGAGCCTATCTGGATGAGTCAATCTATATTAATTCAAGCTCGGCTCATTCACTAAATGAACCAAAAATCCTCCGCGGTTTGTAAAATTGGACATCTAGACTAACTTTGGCATTTTAGCCTAATAATTTTGTTCATTTCCCCCAACTTTAGGTAAAAATTTCATCATACTCCCCATTCATCTCAGAGAGAAATTGACGATAAATGTACCGAGTAACTATCTCGTACAGAACTGCAAGCAATATTTTGTACGAAGTCCAAAAGAGAAAATGGCAAGCAGAGTTACTAAATTTCATTTATTCATCTTTTACACCATTGAAGGGCAATAAAGTAAAGCAGAAAAACTACATCAAATGGCATCCAAACATAAAACTACTCTCTCTATCCTTTTTTTAAGTGTGTAGCTCGTAATTCCACCTTAAAGGGAAAAAAAAAATTAAAGAGACATCATAATTATACTTTTCACCTCAACTTTTCCCGAACGCTTACCCCAACTTTCCAAATTTATTCTACACCTTTATCCATTAACTTTTTATCCAGTAACTTTTGAAAATGACAAAACAATATAAACTTTCAAAATAGAAACTTATTAAGGACACTTCAAAATGGAATATTCAACTATTAAAAAGGGACGCAGAGAGTATGAATTAAGGAGGTCAATATTCGTTACTTAATTACCACTGAACAAGAAAATTAATTTTTAATATATATACTGAAAACAACATAAAAGATGTGAACTTTCAAGAACAGCAGCTGGGGCTCAGAGAATCCACGACCTTGAAGCTGCACAACATCAACAATAATGAAGAATGTGTTAGACCTGAATAATACATAATAAATGTTAATGGTGCACTAATTAAGTAAAGATGAGGTTCAATATACAAGCATCCCTAGTATTAGAGAAAATCTTTTTCACGGTTGATCCGTGAATCAGATTGTTACAGCAGCCAATAGCTCTTCGACACCTAAGCCATATTGGCCGTACTGACATGGGCCAAAAACTGTTGCAACCTACACCGAATAAAAGCTCTTTCTATTTAACTATGGTTACCAGATGTTTCGTACTCTGTCAAGGGAAATGTGCACGGGGCCAATTTCACGAAAATGCCTTTTCCATCATGTACATTTGGAATACTTTACGCTCAACTTTTTACTCCCCTTTTTTATGACTGACTATCCGGATTAGTTTACGCGTACTTCAATTAATTTTTTAGAGAGATTAGCACAACAACCTACCGCCATGGCCCCAATTAAATCATGGTTTGCCTCCATGGAAAATCGAATTGTTGCTATGTTGCAAGTAGGCATTCGCTCTTACCACTAGGACAACCCATGGGTGAACTTTACTACGGAAAGTTAAAATCGTCACTCAAAATCAAGGTTTTGAATACCGTATCGGCTCGAGTACCGGTTTTCCTATTGGTACGGTACGGTACCGGTACTGGTCAATACCGGGTACCGTATCGGATTTGCCGCAACTATATATGTATAAATATATATATTGAGAGAGAGGGTTCAAGGGACACAAAATATGTCACATAATATGACATTTTCAATCCCATTTTCTTAAAAACCAAGGTAACCCCCTTAGACCCGCTTAATCTATGTATATTTAGTACATACTTGTTGTATTTCATGTTTGGTAGTGATAGAAGTTGAACCCATGCATCACAAACCCTTTTTAAAAAACATACGCTGTTTTTTTATAATGTCTCCGTTCAGAAATCATAGTTTTGGGTCACACTGATACCGAATTAGAAAAAATGTGTAACTACAATGTTGTAGATCTTGAAATTCTCTTCAATTTTGATATATAACTTGCCTTGATCGGAGTTCGGAGTAAAAAGTTATGGCCGGAATACGGTGGCAATTCTGTTCGGTCCGGTATTTGTCCGGTATTTTCCGGTACCGGCCGGTATTCCCGGTATGTTCCGGTACGGCCGGTACCGACCGGTATTGAGCACGGTACGGTATTGAGGGTCCTTGGTACCGTTTTTATACAAAACCGGTACGTACCGGCCGGTACGGTACGGTATTGATAACCTTGCTCAAAATTGCTTCATCTGATGCATAATACTCGTATGTGAATTTTTTTTTTTCCCTTTTTACATCCACAGCCATGAACCGATTGAAAAATAAGTACTCCCTCCATTCCAAATTGCAAGACATTTTGGGTAACCGTCAAATTTTGCAATTGAAAAATAATGTACTAGCATGAATTTTTTTTTCACCAAATTAAAGATCTCATAGAAAAGAAAAAATTGATGTAAAAACTTTTCAAAAAATATCATAAATATAAATTTTGTTACTTAAAAAATACTCCCCCCAACCCTTTAAATGTCCACTATAGGAATATATGCAATTTCAAACCCCTAAAAAATATATTTCTTTAAATAAATTTTAATTTGTTTTATACCAATTAAAGTGCTCATTAATATAAAAAAAAATTTGAAAAAATATTCGTGCTAGTACATTATTTTTCCCTTGCAAAATTAGGCGGTTATCCAAAATGTCTAGCAATTTGGAATGGAAAGAGTACTTATTTGTCAATGGATTAGTGGTTGTGGAAGTAAAAAGGAAAACAAATCACGTATAGGTATTATGCATCAGATGAAGCAATTTTGAGTAGGGCTGCTCAAAAAAATCGGTGAACCGTGACTCCGGTCCGGACCGAACCGATCCGCACGTTTTGGATTTTAACCGTGGATTAATGGTCCGGACACGGATTCAAAATATAAAAAAACCGTGACTCGCGGTCCGGACACGGATTTTGATTTTAAAACCGTGGATTAACCGATCCGAACCGTGAGATTTTTATTATATGTAATTTTTAAAAAAAATAAATATATATGTATACAACAATAATTTTACCACTTTTGTAGCCTACTTTGTTTGGAATTCAAAAATGATATCCGGGTTTTGAACTTGCGACTGTCTATTTAGATGTGTTTGTTGGCATGTTTAATAAGTTTGATGTTTACACTTTACAATGCTCAAGCTCATATTTATAGCCTACTGGATTTGGAATTCCAAAATGAATTTTGGGTTTTGCTTTTGGCTATTTGTTTTGATTCCATAATGTTTAAATTCAGATTGTTCAATTAATTTGTTGGAATGTTTAATAAGCTTTCATTATTTCTTTCCAACTCTTTCTCTGTTCTTCTTAATGCTTTATATTCTCATCTACTAACTATACTACTTAAGTGTTTGTTTCAATCTTGAGTTTTGAATTTTTGAATGAGTTGATAAATTTTTTTTTTTTTGAATAAGTTGAAAATCCGTGGACAAATTCGGAACCAATCCGTGACTCGCGGATCGGATTGGAACCGAACTGTGAGACTTTTGGATCGGACACGGATTTTATTTTCAAAAAACCGTGACTCGCAAATTAGGATTGGATTCATGCCAATCCGGACCGTGAGCACCTCTAATTTTGAGTGCTTATCTTTCCAGAGGAAAGCCCACCCATAGGTTGTCCTAGTGATAAGGGTGAATGCCTACTTGCAACATAGCAATAATGATTCGATTTTTCCTGGAGGCAAAGTGGCAAACCATGATTTAAGTGGAGGGCCATGATGGTAGGTTGTTGTGCTAGTCTCTCCCAAAAAATTAGTCGAACACTTGGTCGTACAAATAAGAATAAAAAAAATTGGATGAGCGTAACCAATGTACATGATGGAAATAGCATTTTCGTAATTGTTCCCCACAATTCCCCTACAGTGAGCACGAAACATTATGAGTGTAAACCATAGTTAAATAGAAGGTTACGAAAGTTTTTGTCCTATGTCAGTACAGCCAATATGGCTTAGCTGCCGAAGAGCCATTGGCTGCTGCAAAAATCTGATTCACGGATCAGCCGTGAAAAAGATTCTCTCTATTTATTATTGTTTTTTCCTGATAATTCATGGTGTGTGAATCAATTTGTCATCTGATTATGAATTCTATTGATTATGTTGAGCTGTAAATTAATTTTACCTGCTCCTGATATTTTTCCCGCCTGATCACCAGCAACTTGCCAAAAGAAGTACCCACGAAGCCCAAGGGACTGAGCATACCCTATCTTTACCGTCGTCGACCTGACATCATCGTACCCAATCCAAGAAGTTCCAGCATAGGAATACGTGGACACCGTCTCCTTGTCAAACACCACCGTGGCATTATTCTCCCTATTAAACGTCTCCACCTGGGAGTAAGTCATAGTCCCTTCATCTCCAGGGCCCAAGCCCACACCGGGAGCTCCAATACCGTTCAATTTAGGGTCCTTGAGCTTCCAAGTCCGCCCATATAATGGTAGGCCCATGACCAACTTGCTTCGAGGGAGCCCAGCATTGATCCACGATTGAAGCCCGTAACTTGTCGATATGTTACTCTTTGGGTCGAACAATGCGGCAGGAGCCCCCGTTGCACTAGTGTCCCACGACCCATGGTAGTCATAGCACATCGCATTGACCCAGTCCAAGTTTTTGCTAATGGAGGCCACCGGAAACGTCCGGACGACCGGCCCGAGGAAGAATTCCACAGAGAAGTACATTGCTGCGGTTAGCAAGAGTGGGCGGCCCGTTAGCTTAGTATCCTCTTCGACCGCAGCCCGCCATTATTGGAGTAAGAGGCCCAAATTTTCCATGTCTTTTGGGTCTTGAGGGGACTCCCAATCAAGATCAACACCATCAAATCCGTACGTCCTTGCCACTTCAATGGACGAATCAATGAAACTCTTGCGCGAGAAACTACTCAACGCCATTTGCGAGAAGATAGCCGGATCTACACCTCCCCCGCCAACTGAAAAAAGCGTCTTGGCCTGCGGATTCTTCTTGCGAATCATGGATGTAAAATTCTTCAGCAATTGAGCTGTAGAATTCGAGACCTCGAACCTATAAGTGACATTGCTAGGTATAAGAAAAGCATAGTAGAGGTGGGTGAACAGCCTTGTGTCGATGGCCGAGGGTGGGAAAGTGGAGGCTGCCCCTGAAGGCCAATAAGCCCCCTTGACTGCCTGAGAAGATGACCTCTGTGCCATACCACCATTTGTGGTGATAGACAAGAAGAAAATAACGTACAGGTAGTAGTAAGTTTTTAAACCTGCCATTTGGTTTCTTTGTGGATAGCCAATGCACTTCCCCAAATGGTCCTAGAATATATATAAGCGTGTGTGTGAAATATCGAGCCTTATTAAGTTGACAAGGGAAGATGGCAATATTAGCTTTCCTTATGTTGACTTTTGGAGGTTGAATTTATCTATGGTCCACGGGTATTAGATTCTATTCATAATTGGAGGATAAACCGATAAAGTGGGAAATTGATCCTTGCCGTTCCAAGTATGGACTCTAGACAGTTCAAATCTGGAACGCCTATTTAGTATTCCCTACGTCTAAAAAGTTGGTCTAGTATTCCATTTTTTACTATTCCCAAATGTTAGTTCCTTTACAAAAATTAATGTATTTTATTTGATAAATTTCTAATTTGCCCTTCCTTTTTATGTGACAAGACTCGTTTAAATGCAAAGTTGTAATGATTATAAGTCAAATAGGAAAGAAAAAAAAATGAAAAAGTGTAATGATTATATCTCGAAAAAAAATTGAAATCTCAAAGTGACCCAAACTTTTTGGGACGGGGTGAGTATAATTAATGATTTAGATTTATTTAAAAACTTTTACCGTTTTACAGTTAAGAGTTTAGGAGCGTTATGTATAGTGTAGATTTTGAGTTGTGACATCCTACATTGGTGGAGAAAGACAAGTAAAGGGTAATTATAGTATATAAGCCGATCCGACCAGCTGTTGTATAATTTGAGTTTAACCTTTTGAACAACATGATTAGGCTAAGGGTTAGCGGGTTAGCTGGGGCGGGTCGTTACAGCTTGTATTACAGCACAACCCCAGTATACATGGTGGGAGCCACCTCTAGCTAAGGTCTGGTACAAGCCTGATGATGTGTCATACACAGTTTAGTGCCACACCATGACCATCAAGGAGAAGGTTGCTAGGCTAATACAATGATGATCTTGCATCATAAGATGGGGATATTGTGACATCCCTCATCAGTGGGGAAAGTAAAGGGTGAATAGTATATAAGGCAATTTGACCAGCTACTGTATAACTTGAAGTTAACATTTTGATCACATTATTAAGTTAAGGGTTAAAAAGTCACTAAAACAGGTCGTTACACGAACCGTAGAGATCCTGTGAATAAAATTCCGACTTGACTTGGATGATGGGTTAGGTGATCCAAATTTAATGTTCCACCATTTCTAGAAAGCCGTCCATTGGGACTTATTCAACGTTTTGATCTTGTCAATTTGAAGGGAGGACCATATGAATAATGGAAATGGACTGATAGACCACAAGCCACTTCCTACAATGGCCACTACTTAGAGCATCTCGAACCGGGGTGCCAGTGGGGGCGATCACCCCTGCAAGGGAAAAAAAAGTCTCTAGTATTATATAGTAAAAAAAAAATATTCAAAAATTTTCCTATGAATTATATTGGCTAGCCTCTGCGTAATGAAATTTCTAGCTCCATCCTTGCATTGGTCCAAAAAGTCATGTTAGCAAAAACTACTAGTTTCTTTTGGCATGTGACCGATCTCACCGTCCACTATCTAGTGGTTCTAATTTAAAGCCAAAACATAATTTCGTGTGGAATGGCTGCAAAAGAGTTGATTGCATATGAGATCCAGAACTTAGAGCATCTTCAGCCCTGACTCCTTTTTTTTTCCTCAAATTTGATCCAAAAAATTGGGTAAAAGCTCTCTTTGGTATCATCCACTCCAGTGGTAAACTCAAATTTTACTCAAAAAAATTCAAAAACATCTTAATTTCTTTCTCTCCTCGCAAAATCATTCCCACCAGAGAAATTTTTCCACCATCGCCACCACCATATTCAACCAGATTTCTTCAAATCACGACCAAAGATCCAGCGACCAGAGATTCAGAGACTAGATGAACCAAATTTTCAGATTCCGAACAATTTTTGTCGGCGGATGAAGAAGATTTTAGACCAGATTTGAACCAGGGCTTCGTTTACACAGATCGATCTCTACCACCACCATCAACACTCATCACTACTAGCAACCACAGCCACCAGCTTCGTTCACCACTACCGTATCACAACCGTCGACCACCCAAAAAAAGCTATTGGAAATTTGGTTAAAGGTTTGGGTCTCCCTTGATTTGGGTAAAAAATTGAGTAAAATCAGATTTGATATGAGTTTGATTCTATGACTGGAGCTGAATTTTGGGTGTTTTTACCCAAATTTCAAATTTGGTTTTGAGTTTGGTTAAAGGCTGGTGGTGCTCTTAGGAGTAGCAAATTTATAAGTCTCAAAGTCTAAACCACTAGACTACCATTGAGATTAGCAAAAATCACTAGTAGAAGTCACCTTTCTTCTCATCAATGGACTCTCTACATGGCTAGGCATTTTAAGTCAACCCAGCTTCGATAGCTACATTTATCCAACCTACGGATGCCAGACAAACTACATGTAAAAGTTCAACAATACCCGTTGTCACTCTGCAAAATACGAACTCAGCATCATATGTATGGTGGTCTAGGTGGACGGCAAGTATCGATTGGCGTAGGTGGAAGGAAAAATGAATAGACAAGACAAAAATCGTACTCCTTCTGTTGAAGAAGTGTTTGTCCTACTTTTAAATTTCAACATTTTATGCACAATACACAATAGTACATAAAACTTATAAGTTATAACTTTTCAAACTTGTCATTCATTAGTTGACTCTAATAAAATATAAGTTAATCAAGTTTTTAATTTAAATTGTTTTTCGGTAAGTGGAAAGTCTTGTTGCCAATGAAATCAGAGAACGTTTTCAAGCGCGCTTTGAACTTTAAATTTTCAATTATTCTTCTTTTAATCTTACTGTTTTGGTTGTTAAAAGCATTTCAAGGACAAAAATGAATTTTAGAACGTTCCTTTGTTAAAATTTTTAAATTGGCCTATTTTTGGAAATTGGGGATGGTGATGTTCCTTAAGGGACAGCTAAAAAAGAAAAATAGGATAAACTTTTTGGAATGTGACGCAGCTAGAAACGTGAACAAGGACAAAGATCACCCCCACGAATAAAAAACAACTCTTCTACAATCTAATAACCCGCAGATTAATAGAATTATAGGAAAAAGAGATACTCTCTCTTGTGAAAAAACTCAACATATTAATCAACTCCCTTGCCCTAAGGCTTACATCAATTATTTATACTAGCCGCAACCCTAAAACTAAAAAGGAAATAAAATTACTAGCTAGCAACCCTAATTCTTGTAAAACAAGGAAACACAAAATAGGAAACCTCAATCAAAAGAAATTAGGAAACAAAATACTTCTAGAATATTTTGACTAAATTATAACATATTAAATAAAAATACTAAATGCAAATCAATATAAATAAAATATGACTTTTCTTGAAATCCACCCTGCATCAGACTCCCCTTGTTGAAAAAACTCGTCCTCGAGTTTTCATTGCTTGAAGTAACTTGATAAAGCGTTTCTTGTCGGCATCAATTTTATACTTCAAATTAATTTTTTCGAACCTGAACTTTGAAAATTCTTCAAAAAGTAAGGGAACGATTTTCTTCCAAATTCCGCCCAGGTGAGCAATCCATATATTCTTGCTTATGGAGTCTTCGATGAATTCCCAAAACGAATCAACAAAGTCATTAGCACTCTTGTCAATTGCACCGTCTTCAAGCTTTTTATAAGAATCAAATCCAATTGATTCTTCTAAATCTTTTTCTAACAACGCCAACGTAGAAACCATTTTTTCTTGCAACTCTTCTTGATTTTCTGTAATTTTCTCCACCAGTTCTTCGTCAAAAACTGGTGGCTTACTCCAATCCACTACTGGATCCGGAATATTATTTGTAGTAAAAGGCCACTCAATGGTAGCCTCTGTTGTCCTCTCCCTCGGCTGATAGTTGCCCGCCAAAGGTTTGGTGATAGAAACGTCATCCGATACCTCCTCCTCTTTCGGAAATCGAGGTATAACAAGACGACGGCGAGGTGGATTCCCCCCAACAGTTAGGGCAGCAATTTGGTCGGCTAGGGCAATCAAGTCCGACACATGCTGTTCTAATTGCTGAAACCGCGCCTCTAGTTGTGCTTCTCGCGCGGCATCATCGTGCTTGTACACATACTCGACGTCAACTTGTCGATCATGATGATATCTTCGTGCCATGATCAATTAGGAATCGAGCCTAAGCTCTGATTCCAACTAACGAAGCTAAAAACATGAACAAGAACACAGTGAAGTATCAGAGCATCCAAGAACACAGTGAAGTATCACAGTGAAGTAAATTGCCCAAAGAACGGTTCACCACCTCAGTCTGGCCATCGGTCTGGGGATGATAAGCCGTACTAAAATCCAATTGAGTGTTGGCCAGTCTCCACAAACAACGCCAAAAGTAACTCAAAAATCTGGTATCCCGATCAGAAACGATAGACATAGGCAGCCCACGCAAGCGATAAACCTCCGAAAAATACAATTGCGCCACCTTAACAGCATCTGTAGTTTTCTTGCATGCGATAAAGTGTGCCATCTTTGAAAATCGATCGACCACCACGAAAACAGAATCATGACCACGTTGTGTACGCGGCAGCCCCAATACAAAGTCCATGCTAACATTGGCCCATGGCTGGGAAGGAATTGGCAATGGCAAGTATAACCCGGCGTTAGTGGCTGTTCCCTTGGAAATTTGACAAATATGACACCCCGCCACGAACTTATAAACCTCACGCCGCAAGGTCGGCCAAAAATAGGAAACCTCAATCAGAAGAAATTAGGAAACAAAATACTTCTAGAATATTTTGACTAAATTATAACATATTAAATAAAAATACTAAATGCAAATCAATATAAATAAAATATGACTTTTCTTGAAATCCACCCTGCATCAGAATGGATCGAAGGGAGTATATTTCTTCGTGCTCTAGATTTGGAAAAATTGATAGTCGAGTCGGCGATGCCATTACAATTTTTTTTCTTGGCATGGGGCAAAACGCCATATCCTAATAATTGGTAAACCATAACGTAACTTTGAAACCAGATCATTTCTTATTAGCTGTCAAGGAGAAGGGAGATTGAGAGCCATGTCAAAGTCAACACTCTTACGGTGAAACTTTGGACCCCCATTCATGGCCTTAGAATGAGCCGTCGAAACAGAAATTGGCATGGTAACCCAGAAACCCTATATAATTTTTTTTTTTTTTTTGGGCATAAGGCATTAATCTAGAATCAGCACGTGGGATACCCATACTGGATCTCGAAATCGAGCCTCATTCCCCGCTAACCCCACGTAATAGATTAGAAATGATGAATGACCAAAAAAAAGAAAAAAAAAAGAAAAGAAAAGAAAAAAGAAGAGATTAGGCCAAAGCAATCTTTGTTAATGCCAAAACTCTAATGTATGAAATGCTAGTACCATTTGCAGAGTATAAGCTTTTTATGCATTGGAATTTGGCACAAACGAAAACGGTTATGCCATCATCACCACCTTTTCTTTTTTTGGGCAAATAGTAAGATAGTACAAAATATGAATTATGTCAAACTAGAAAATTAACATCCACACGCAGGTGGAGAGATTCGAAACATAGTTCACAATCATTATACCACCAACCCAATAAATAGAAGAATAACATGCACCCACACGTATGTGAGAAGATTCGAACTCATGACTTCCTCGTGAGATGTAAGAGTACTGACTAAATGAGCTAACTTCCGTTGGTTACGACATTATGATTTGAGATGTGGAAACGGTCTAATGCAAATCGAAACTACTATCAACCACCCAAAGTGGAAAAGAATGTCTCTAATTAGTCTGCCCATTGCATGTGTTGTATGAGTTGTTTACTAATACTTTCTTGCCTTTTTTTTTTTGTTTGCATGTGAATGTTATCATTGTAAAAAAGTTGACCAGCGCTGATTTATAGAAGCTTCAGTTGGTTAAAATTCAATTTGGTTGATGATATGGCGATTTAGTGCTTTTCAAAGTTTCACCTAGAATCACGGCCAGGCCTGGGCAATTTAGCCCACTAGGCGACTGTCTAGGACTCCCAATTTCGGATGCAAAAGTGTGTCCAACCTAAAAGTTTTTCAAAAGAACAACGTTCGTTTTTATCCTTTCAAAATGATAGATGAAAGTAGACACGAAATTAGAACTAACGGCTACCCATTCCTAAGCCAAGACAATAGCCACCACGGACGGTATAAGTTGTAGACCCGACCCCATCTCACAGCCTGTTTAGCCCAACAATGGCCAACACTGTTGGCTTGGGAAGATGTGGTAAAATATATACGGCAGGGAAGATCTGGTGGCATTTTCTTCATGTTACTCCTATTAGTCCTCAAAAATTAATCCAGCTAACAAACGTGCTCTAGGATTCTAACCTGGGGTGATATAGGGTTGAAAATTGAAATGTATTAGGCACAAAAGATCAAGCACATTCTCGTCATGTTACAATCGATTTTTCAGCTGTATATATGATCTCTTCAAATCAACCTTGTTTATCTCAACTTTATGCTGACAAAATGAAGAAGGGGTAGAATTACTGAATGAATACGAGCTGTGGCTAATACCTGGGGATATTGGGGCTCACGCTCAGCGCGTCATTTTGTCATTAATTTTGCAAAAAGAAGTCAAAATAGGGATGGCAATGAGGCGGTTCGGTTCAGTTATTGGTATAACCGAACCCATTACCCGAACCCAGACGGGTACCCATAACTAAACCGAAAACCGTTAGGTGGAGGATCTTGAAACCTTAACCGAACCAAATGGGGTTCGGGTAATCCCCAAACCGTTTGGGTACCCGAACCTGAGATTTAAAACTAACAGCAACAATTCCTTCTAAAAAACCAACAGCAACCTGAGATATAAAACCAATAGCAACCATTCCTTCTAAAAAACCACAGCAGTTACTTAGTTCCAAAACACTAGTTACACCACAGGAGTTACTTTGTTCAAATTACAAAATTTCAAGCAACAATGCATGAAACCCAACAACAAAATACAAGTCTTCCAAGTTTCAAAACACCACACCAGTACTTAGTTCAAATTACAAACTAACAAAGTAACAGTAGTATGCCAACAAAGCAACATAAGGGAAAAAAACATAAGGGGCTTCACAGCCTTCAGTCCTTCACTCCTTCATTCCAAATTTGGCAGCTTCAAGCCTTCACATGCCAACTCCAATGCAGCAAGCCTTCACATGCCAACTCCAATGCAGAATTCACGACTGTTTAAATCAATAATAAAAAATCATGATGTTATTGGTAGCAATTCATAGGCTTCCTCAATCAGAAAATTCAAGCATGACTAAGAAAGCCAGCAAAAAACAAGGGAACAGTTAAATTAGTCACAAAGAAGCTACAACAATACAGTCAAGGGATGAGACCCTAGACAAGCTGGGAAATCTAAAACAGATATGAACCAACAAAGTCGAAATGATTTTCAACCTTAATGTTTCTTGGTTTACTGTTAGAAAGTAAAGGGATGTACACCTTGTTCAGATGGGTTTCCAAGAACCCAGTCCCCAATTTAAAATAGTGGGACCCTCTGAAAATCAGCCAATTTTCTCTCTTTCCCATTTTGAGAAACACTCTCCTAGTGTACAAATTGTGCACAAATGAGTCGGTGGGGTCCACTTTGGAGTCTCATACAAATGATCAAAGCCGTTCATCAACTTCAAAAATCAACTTCAAAAAAGAAATTTTGAAGGCACTTTGAAAAAATTTAGCTCAATCAAATTTTTATAGCTACTTGATCCGATTAGTACACTTTTATTTAAAATTTCCTCATATTTTAGGATTCTAAATTTTGAATGAAAATTGAAAGATTGGATCAAATATTTAAAGTTTTTGGATTGAGCTAATTTTCTCGTAGTCTAATCGAAAAATTATTTTAAAGTTGATGAACGGCTTTGATCGTTTGTAAGGGACTCCGAAGTGGCCCCCACCGACTCATTTGTGCACAATTTGTATAGTAGGAGAGTTTTTCCCAAAATGGGAAAGAGAGAGAAAATGGGCTGATTTGAAGAGAAATGAGTGTACCCGAACAAGGCCGTATGAGTGTACCCGTTTTAGCTCGAAATCAGAACCTCCCGGCACTGGGTTCATGACCGTCAGACGGGAACCTAGGTCCCACTAATGCAATTTACCTAAAGAGAAACGAGTTGTGAACACATACTATATACAGATAAAAAGGGGTCAAAAATTCAAATGCAGCAGTCACCAATTTGCATTGAATGGTAAGTGGGACAAAATCAGAGAAACAAATGCCTCTGAGGAGAAAAACAAAATGGAGGAGTCTTTTCAAAAAAGTGAAAGGCTTTTAGTGCTTAACATCTTGCAATAATGGAACTCTTTTGTTGTCCCTTCAAGAATGAAAATGCATGGCAGTGCTCACAAGAAGAACAAATACAAATGGAACAAAAGTTAACCAAATAATGCCAAGTATGAGCCCTGTTTCCCATTATCACATCACTGGTGTTTGCAAGTCAGTCATCTAATCAATTAGGAAATAAGGTTACTATGGTTTGTGCAAATAGGGTCACCACCAACCATTCAATCTGGGGTTTCTGCAGTCAAAATCATCTGCAAAACCCAGACAATCATAGGTGCATTCGAGATGTGAGGCTAACCAAGAGAGAGAGAGAGAGAGAGAGAGAGAGAGAGAGACGTACCAGAGTAGAGGTGAGATTGGCAGCCACAGATCAAGATCGGCGATCTCTTATTCTCCTATCTCGAGTCTCTCTATGTATCCGTAACCCTAAAAAGACATAATCGAGATGTTAGGGCGTGAGGCTAGGCATGTCGGAGAGAGAGAGAGAGAGAGAGATACTACAAGGGGTTAATGTGTAATTAAAAATTTCCAACCCTATATGTCAAACGTGTTGTATAACACTATACATATAGAAGGGGTTAAATATAATTAACATATACTACAGGGGGTTAATGTGTAATTAAAAATTTCGGTTCGGGTACCAGCTCAACCCAGAACCGAACCGAATCCATTCGGTTATCTCAAATCAGAAACCATGCCCATACCCGCGGGGAATATTTTCGGTTACGGTTCGGGGAAAAAACCGGTTACGGTTCGAGTACCCATCAGTTCGGTCACGATTGTCATCCCTAAGTCAAAATGGTGTGAGGTACTTGCATTCTCTAGTTGATAATTGATGAGTTTGTAGCAAGCTTAATTAGTAATCTAAGGAGACAACTTATTGGTTTGTATCAACATATATAAATTTTTGTTTACCCACCTAAAAAGTGAAAAATTAAAGCACTCGCCTTTTCTGCAGCCCTTGCTGTAGACGCTAGCTTCTGCATTTACATTGCTGGAATTCATTGAACAAGAAAAACTCTAAGTTGCCAGCTAACCGGATATTGAGTTTTCCCTAAAAATTAACCAACTGAGAGCTCGGAGAGGTATTGTAACCTCGGACTTATGCCCTCATTGCAATACCTACCCAGAAGATATAGGCCACCTTTTTAGAAGGTGCGTTAAATCTGTCGAGCTGTGGAAGGTCTTACATTTTAGCCATTTAATAAGATGTGGTTTTGAAAGGCCCATACCTGATTGGATCTCATTGCAGGTTAAATCTCGATCTGAATTAGATGTGCCTTGGAACATTTTATTATTAACCACACTTTGAGAGATTTGGAAGGATATAAATAAAAAAAAGTTTTGAAAATCTTGATTACTCTTTATTCCTTTGAAATTGATTCGGCCTTTAAATCGCTGCTATCAAATGTGACTGGCCCTAGACTTACACGTTGGGTACTGCTAGTCAAAGCTCAATATGGACGGATGCTGGTATAATAAGGATCGAGCAGCTAGTTTTGGAGGCTTATTGCGCGAGGCTGAAGGGAAATGGTGCCTGGGATTCCATGGGAAGATGTCATCTAACACAAGCCTTGAAGCGGAGGTTTGGGGTATATACAAGGGTCTTACAATCATTCTCCGTAGAGTATTAGGGTTTCTGGGTTGTTCCATGAATAGTCTTGTATTTGGGATTTGATATTAGGGAGTTGTGTGTGTGTCTCTTTCGTGTTCTCGATACTTTTGTCCCTAGATATCTTGTGGATGCTTCAACTTGAGTTGCAGGCATAGCCGGCTCATTGTTTCTCTCCCTGTTTATAATCTCATACTTCGGGTTTCGGCACAACATCAAGCTCAAACTCAATCAGTGTTTGAGAACTTGATTCTCGACTCAAGTACTAAACGAGCCTTTATAAATGAGTCAAGCCCACACATACGAGCCGAGCCTATCTGCGTGAGTCAATCTGTATATTAACTCAAGCTCGGCTCATTTACTAAACGAACCGAAAATCCTTTTCTGTGATTTGTAAAATTCGACATGTAGCCTAACTTCAGCATTTTAGCTTAACAATCTTCTTATTTTTCTCCAACTTTACATCAAATTTCATCGTACTCCCCATTCGTCTCAGAGAGA
The DNA here is from genome assembly GCA_020921065.1 of Vaccinium darrowii. Taxonomy (NCBI): domain Eukaryota; kingdom Viridiplantae; phylum Streptophyta; class Magnoliopsida; order Ericales; family Ericaceae; genus Vaccinium; species Vaccinium darrowii. The sequence goes on from CM037154.1 coordinate 42,734,810, forward strand.
GAAATTGACAAAAAAAACGTACCGCGCGAGTACTATTAGCATAAGCCAAACTGCAACCAATATTTTGCACGTACGTAGTCCAAAAGAGAAAACGGCCATAAAAGAAAGCTATAAGCTGTAAGAAGCAGAGTTACTAAATTTCATTTATTCCTCTTTTACACCATTGAAGGGCAATAAAGCAAAGCAGAAAAACTACATCAAATGGCTTCTAACAGAAAATAACTAATTTAGGAGGTCAATATTCCTTACTTACCACTTGAACATGAAAATTAATTACTCCTTTCTTTAACTATATATATAAACTCAAAAGAACAAGAGAAGGTGTGAACTTCCGAGAACAGCTAGCTAGGCTTATAGAATCCACGACCTTGAAGCTGCATAATGAAGAATTAATGTGTTAGAGCTGAATAATACATAAAAGTTAATGTGTCCGAAAGAAATGAAGATGAGCTTCAATATGCATGAAGTGATCATGTTGAGCTGTAATTTAATTTACCTTGTCTTGAGATTTTCCCTGCCTTATCACCAGCAACTTGCCAAAAGAAGTACCCACGAATCCCAAGGGCCTGAGCATACCCTATCTTGACCGTCGTTGACCTGACATCATCGTACCCAATCCACGAAGTTCCTGCATAGGAATATGTGGACACCGTCTCCATGTCAAATACCACCGTGGCATTATTCTCCCCATTAAAATTCTCCACCTGGGAATAAGTCATAGCCCCTCGATTTCCCGGGCCCAATCCCACACTGGGCGCTCCAATACCGTTTACTTTAGGGTCCTTGAGCTTCCAAGTCCGCCCATACAACGGTAGGCCCATGACCAACTTGTTTCGGGGGAGCCCAGCATTGATCCACGATTGAAGCCCATAACTCGTCGATATGTTACTCTTTGGGTCGAACAACGCAGCATGAGCCCCCGTTGCACTAGTGTCCCACGATCCATGGTAGTCGTAGCACATCGCATTGACCCAGTCCAAGTTTTCGCTAATCGAGGCCACCGGAAACGTTCGGATGACCGGCCCGAGGAAGAATTCCACAGAGAAGTACGTTGCCGCGGTTAGCAAGAGTGGACTCCGGCCAGTTAACTTAGCATCCTTTTGGACCGCAGCCCGCCATTCTTGGAGTAAGATGCCCAAATTTTCCATGTCTTTTGCGTCTCGAGGGAACTCCCAATCAAGATCAACACCATCAAATCCGTACGTCCTTGCCACTTCAATGGACGAATCAATGAAACTCTTGCGTGTGGAACTACTCGATGCCATCCGTGAAAAGATATCCGGACCTTCGCCTCCCCCGCCAACCGAAAAGAGCGTCTTGGCCGGCGGATTCTTATTGTGAATCGTGGATGTAAAATTCAACAATAATGGAGCTGTAGCACTAGAGACCTCGAACCTATAAGTGACATTGCTAGGTACAAGAAAAGCATAGTAGAGGTGGGTGAACAGCTTCGTGTCGATGGCCGAGGGTGGAAAATAGGAGGCCCATGTGGGCCAATAAGCCCCTTTGACTGCCTGAGAAGATGATCTCCGTGCCATACCACAATTTGTGGTGATACACAAGAAGAAGATAACATAGAGGTGGTAGTAATTTTTGAGACCTGCCATTGCTTTCTAAGTGGACAGCCAATGCACTTTCCCAAATGGTCCTAGAATATATATATGCGTGTGCGTAAAATATCAAGGCCAATTATTTCGACAAGGACAGATGCCAGTGTTTGCTTCGTTTTTTTTTTTTATGTTGACTTATCTATGGTCCACAGGTATATTGTATTCTTTTTATAATTGGAGGATAAAAAGGGGAAATGGATGCTCTCCAGTCGAGCAGTCCTGTCCAAACTTATTAATTTGGTGAGAATTTAAACATGGGTAAAATTAATTATTTGGATTTGTTCATAAACGCTTACCTATAATAGATTATCTGTAAATTAAAATCATTAATTGCAACAAATGAATAGCTCAAATTTGGGTTATTTCGTCCCGTTCAAAAGTTTGACTGGTGATGATCCGTACACATATAAAGTGGTATGAAGAAAATTCTGAGTTGATTGACATGATTGGTTAAGTCTGAATTTAATGTTCCACCACTACTACAAAAAGGCATAAAGATCACGGTCTTTTGGTGTGATCTTTTACTTTTAATCTCGGTCAAAAAACCGTGATCTATTCTAGTGTGATTAAAAGTCCTCATCTTTCAATCACGGTTTTGGACTGTGATGAAAACTCATAAAAACTGTGATTAAAGCAAAAATAACCGTGATCTTTGATAACTTAACATCTCAGTTTTGCCCAAAAACCGTGATTGTTTATAGAGAAATCATCTCAGTTTTTACCAATACCGTGATCTTTTCTTTACCCAAAAGATCTCAGTTTCATATAAAACCGTGATCAAATGTGTTTTGCCAAATAAAAAAAAAAATTTAATATTCGCCAACCATAATCTTCATTCAGTAAAATATAAATTGCATCAAGCAACAACAATTAAAATTGAATTAAGAAATAATTCATACTGATCTTCCAAAACGTGTTACATAACAAATCGGTATTGGATAACTAGTTTACAACTGCTGCAAATGGAGTCGGTAGAAATTAGGCCAAGCCTTCAAAAAAAAAACTACAATATGACGTCTACAATGATCACCTAACTATCACTAGCCCCTTTCTCTGACCAAAAAAGTTTCTTCGCTCTAGTCGCGGCACATACTTCATCATGGGAGCACTTCCATCGACTCCTCCCACCTAAAAATAGAAGTTACCGGTGAAAGCAGCCATATTCCAACGTCCAATAAATATATGTCAACTGAAGCAAGAAATGCACAAAAGTAACATCCCTTTTCAATTACACTGAACAAACCCTAGTCTATCTGGAAAATCTATCACCTCAGAATCTTATACAGGAAAAAAGTTTGGATAGTTTCTAGATCGCACACAGTGTCTAGGAATCATCGCAAACTATACCTTTCATTATCCATCAAGAAAAACTATTGTAGGCCAAAATCATTGAACATCACCTGACTTTCCTAGGAGGAAGCGACGAAATTTGATTGTCTTCAGCGTCCGCAGTTGATTGGTGTAGTTCCAAAACAATTGCAAAACAAATGAACGCAGAAAAATGCATTGAAGCCTGTCAATATATATATTCTAGGGCCAAAAGGAAGAACAAAAAAACATATTGTGTGAAGTAACAGATTTCAATAGCATGTTATTACATGAGAAAGCTATGGAGGAGAAATATAACAATTCAACAAAACTAAAAATACTCAAGTTAGTGGTTAAAATGAATACCTTAACAAGACATTCTCAGAAGCTACATTCTGCACATAGCAACAAGACCAATTAATTCCATCTTCAGAGATGATTATCTATAACGAGTTTTCTTTAAGGTGAAAGGCAGAAAAACAAACATAAAGGCTAACCTTTTCCTTAACCAACGCATCATATATATAGTGGGATCCAACTTCAGTTGCTTGGTTCCATTGACAGTTTTTAACCCAATAAATTACATGGTTTATGCTTTAACCATATCCACCAGTCACAATCTCTGTTTCTTCTGGGGAGAGCTCAGTCACCTATTCAGGAAGTGAAACCAAAACCCTTTTGACATTGGAATGCAAAGAAGTTGAAAAACTTGCACGTTTAGATGCAAAATGAGGATTACCACAAAAAAAGCTATTGGGAAGACAATTCAATAGCAATGAACTCAGTTGCAAAACGAGAGACAGAGTTCAATTTTCATGCAAAGCCCCACCCTTCCTTCCACTTGCCGTCCAAGTGTCAATCCATTTCTAAGCACAATTACATAAGCTCAAATTACATAAGCTCAACCACTTCAGACGGATTTAGGCATGTCCGTCTGCTCTACAAATCGTGAATGTATAAGACTACACTCCATGCTACCATTTAAAAAATGCAAACAATAACATCGAAGTCTCGTTAATAACAATGAATGGCTGTAGGATATCATGAATGTATAGGACTGTGTAATTCATAAGAAGCAAAAGATAAACATGGTATGCCCTAAAGTGGAGGAGATTAGGGTTTTTACAAATTAGGGCTTATCGAAATTAGGGTTTTTACAAATTAGGGCTCATCAAAGAAAACTGAACAAATACAGAAACAAATATACTTGTATGTCTATCGTGCGCTCGCAAGAGAGAGAGAGAGAGAGAGAGAGAGAGAGAACGCGCAAAGAACATACCCCATGGAGGCGGATGATGGTGCTAGCGGCCGATGAAAATAGAATTCGATTGGAGGGTGGCGGGCATCATTGGTGCTGGTGTCGGATGGAAGACCCAGAGTCTGAGAGTACGGTGGTGCTAGGCTGGAAGAACAATGGTGTTCCATCAGTCCTCTGGTTTGCCTCTGTGCTAGAGAGCAGCGGAGTGAATTCTACTAGGGATCGTGACTTTTTCCTTTAAAAATAAACTATTTCTTTTTCTCTTTTATTTAGTACTTATAACTTAAAAGGCAGATCGGATCAAAAAAAAAAAAAAAAACCTTGAAGGGAGATGAAAGTGCTCTGTCAACCATCTCGGTTTTGTTTTAAACGAGATAAAAGGATATATGATCTCGGTCAAGCCAGATGAAAGTGCTCATCAACCATCTTGGTTTTTTTCAGACGAGATAAAAAATATAGATATGATCTCGGTCAGATAGAAAACAGAGATAAAAGAGCATGTCCTCAGTTTTTAATCTCGCTTTTGCAAAAACCGTGATTATTTTAATTTTTTGGGCGTGATCTTTTACCATTATTGTAGTAGTGCACCATTATTTCCAGAAAGCCGTCCAATGAGACTTCTTCAACGTGGTGATCTTGTCAATTCCATGGGGGCGATATGGATAATGGAAATGGAGTGACAGACCACAACCCACTTGCTACAATGACCACTACTTCAAGTATTTCCAACTCATTAGTCATAAAAGTCACATGTAAGCTAAAAACTAGATATTTTTATGAACAGGTGTCCTAAGGACCAATTCCACCGTCAACTAATGAGTTTTAACTTAAGGCCGCCAAAACATAATTTCGTATAGATTGTCTTCTACAAGATTTCGAATTTGAAAGTTTAAGAGAAAGCGAACTCATAAGTTCCAAACTTTAACCACTATGCCACCCCTCGAGATTAGAAAAAAAATAACTAGTTGAATTCACTTTTTTCACATCAATGGACTCTCTATATGGCTTTGCATTTTGAGTCCTTTTTTTCATGGAAAACAGTGGGAAGTTGTTCTAGGCATTTTGAGTCACCGTAACCCAACTTCGATAGCTACATTGATCAACCCCAGGGAGCCCACACAAACTAAATATAGGTTCCACGTTACCCGTTCTCACTCTGCAAAATACAAACTTGGCCTCATATGTGTCGGTGTACAACATGTATAATTGGAGTATTGAGTTGGAGATGCTATTACAATTTTTTTCTTTGGAATGGGGCCGAATTAAAAATAATGAATCATCACGTGCGTTGTCTCAAATTTCAATTTCTCGTCATCATCGATCACATTGAATAAAATGACGTACTCCAAGATCACTATAACGAGATTATAATTTGAGTGTAGTGGAATGGTCTAATGCAAATCGACACAGCTCTCGACCATCCAAAGTGGAATGGTCTAAGTCATTTTGCTGTGCATTGTGTTGTGTGAGTTGTTCACTATACAATTTTCTTGCTTCTTGGTTTGTGGATATAATCATTGTAAACATGTTGACCAACCAGTGTTGATTTATAGAAGCTTCAGCCGGTCAAAATTCAATTTGGTAGATTAAATAGCAATTGAGTGCTTTTCAAAGTTTCACCTAGAATCACGGGCGGGCCTTCGAAATTAAGCCTACTAGGCCGCTGTTTAGGGCTCTCAATTTCGGACAAACTTTTTCTTAGAAATAACAAAAAAAAAAAATCACACAAAACAAGTTAAGTTAAACGCTAACGCTCGAATTCGAGACTTCGCTGAACTTGGAACAAAGATCCAACCAACTGGGACAACTTCCGAGTTCATGATCCAAAATTGAGAGCCCCTGTTAGAAATATGCGTGATTCGAGCCCCTGTTAGACAAAATTAAATCTTGCGTATGCCACTGCTGTTTATGTTAGCAATCGGTTTTTAAGCTGTTTGATCTCTTCATATCGAAACCCAGTTGATGTTGACTTTTTATTGATAAAATATTGGAAGACATGTTCCACGTGCCATTTTTTGCAAATTAAAAATGTCCCCACTGCATGTGTTGTATGAGTTGTTTACTACTAATACTTTCTTGCCTTTTTTTGGTTTGCATGTGAATGTTATCATTGTAAAAAAGTTGACCAGCGCTGGTTTATAGAAGCTTCAGTTGGTTAAAATTCAATTAAAGAGCTCGCCTTTCCTGCAGCCCTTGCTGCAGGCGCTAGCTCCTGCATTTACGCTACTGGGATTCAATGAACAAGAATAACTCAAGTTGCCAGCTAACCGGATATTGAGTTTTCCATACCAATTAACCAACTGAGAGCTCGAAGATGTATTGTAACCTCGGACTTATGCCCTCATTGCAATACCTACCCGGAAGATTTAGGCCACCATTTTAGAGGGTGCGTTAAATCTGTCGAGCTTTGGAAGGTGTTACATTTTATCCATTTAATAAGATGTGGTTTTGAAAGGCCCATACCTGATTGGATCTCGTTGGAGGTTAAATCTAGATCTATTTCAAGGAATGAATTAGATGTGCCTTGGAACATTTTATTATTAACCACACTTTGGCAGATTTGGAAGGATAAAAATAAAAAAATGTTTTGAAAATCTTGATGCCATTCCATCGTAGTTTTAAATAGCGGTATCGGTCGCGATATCGGTGTATCGGTATCGTGATGTATCAGCGATAGGTTGCGGGAATCGGGTGTAGCGGTCGTTAATTTTTTTAACTTTTTTGGCGTATCGGCCAATACGGTACGGTACGTATCGGTATCGGTATCGGAGCCTCCAAATCTCGAGAAGAATATGCCGATACGTACCGTATCGGCTGATATTCAAAACTATGCATTCCATCCGTTAGTTCCAAAGCAATCTGCTCTAATTCCTATGAAATTGATTCGGCCTTTAAATCGCTGTTATCAAATGTGACTGGCCCTAGACTTACACGTTGGGTACTTCCGAGTTAAGCTCAATACGGACGGATGTTGGTACAGTATGGATCAAGCAGCTGGTTTTGGAGGCTTATTTCGCGAGGCCGAAGGGAAATTGTGTCTGGGATTCTATGGGAAGCTAGATGTCATGCAACACAAGCCTTGAAGCGGAGGTCTTGGGTTTATTCAAGGGTTTGACAATCATTCTAGAAAAAGGCATGTCAAATGTAAGAATCGAATCACTTGCCCCCCTTGCGGTCAACCTCATCAATGAAGGTTCAGATCATCAGTGACGCAAAGACTACCCTCAACGGAATATCGTCCTCCTTTAACCATATATTTAGGGGGTCCAATGAATGTGTCGACCATCTAGCTCGTGTCGGGGCAGAGCAAGAAGAAGATTTCAAGATTCTTACGATCGAGTAGCCCTCTATCCATTAGAGATTTAGAGATTTACGGGTTACTCAAGATGTCAAGGAGCTTGCTACGGGATTATTACTCTTAGCTTTGTTACTTAGATGTTGCTCCTCTTTTTCTTGTGTTCTCTCTTTCGGTTGATTACTTATCAACCTTTGTTTTCTCTTTCTTGGAGCCTTGCCGGCATATGATTGTCGTGGTATGGGGTGCCAACCTAGTTAGGATGCCATTTCACGTTGTGATGCTTTTTGCGCTTGGCTGCCTTTGATCTTTGTAATCCGTGTTCAAAGATTAATAAATTTTTTGCCGTTCAAAAAAAGAGATTTAGAGAGTATCTAGGGACAACATTAGCATTTGGTAGATTCTGGACTGATTTCCGGATGCTCTGTATTATGAATCTATTCTCGCCAGTATGTGTCAAAACTCTGTATCTTTTCTAGTTTAATTTATAAACTTCCGAAGTAGAACAAAAAAAAAAAGGATATTGAGTTTTGGAGGGTGTTGTCCGTATCTTTTGTACACGGGGTTCAGATCTATAACCAAATTTAATTTTTAAAGTATGTGAATGTGGGTTGTAAGATATTGTGTTATTTATTTTTGTGCGTTACACGTGTCCATTTCTTTAGTCCTGTGAAGCTTTTTAATTTTATCTTCACCAAATTTAACTTGTTTTGAAATCTGCAATGGTTATGCATGTATAAGAGCAAATCCAATGCAAGAGCTATACTTGGTTCTATACTCAAAATTTGACACCAGACTCAAAAAACCCAAATCCAGTGCAGTGCTATACTTGGTTCTAAAATGGCACAAAGCAATCCTTGTCACGTCATACTCCAACTGCCGAATACCAGAAAAATGGGTGGGACACACATACCTGAGGGTGGTAGATGAGTGCGGTGTGGTATTTTTAGACAAATTGTGTGTTTATAGAAAAATTTGGGTAGAATATTAGATGACAAAATTAGGTGAGAAAGTTAGGTTAGAAAGTTAGATGGGAAAGTTAGGTGAGAAAGTTAGATGAGAAAATTTCTGGGTAGAATGGTAGTTGAAACAAGTGGAGGACAAAAAAAGAAAAAAAAAACGTAATTAAAAAATAATTCCGAATGAGGGTTAAAAAATTAGATCACAACGGGGTTGAAAATAACGTACATAGTTGAACTCGGGTTGAAAACGTAATTAAAAGTTAGGTGGTGGGAAAGTTAGTTAATTTGGAACTGTTTGGTTCTAAAATAGAACCAAGCATTGGAGTTTGGGTTCTATTTTAGCACAAAAAAAACAACTTTTTGGTGCCAAAATATAGCAATGGCTATAGCCATTTTAACAATTGCATTGGATTTGCTCTAACATGTCGCATTTCTTAATTTGTATGTGTCCCTCGCTCTTTCCCCATACGTGGACGTACTTTCTTGCTTCATGCTTGAGGGGAACTACGTAAATCTTGTGTTTTGTTTTTCTTTGTTGATTCGTTTATATTCTCATCCTTCGATTTTCGGCACAACATCATGCTCAAACTCAATCAACGTTTGAGAACTCGATTCTCGATTCAAGTACTAAACGACCCTTTACAAATGAGTCAAGCCCACACATACAAGCCAAGCCTATCTGCATGAGTTAATCTATGTTAATGCAAGTTCGGCTCATTTACTAAACGAACCGAAAATCCTTTTCTACGATTTGTAAAATTCCGACATTTAGCCTAACTTCAGCATTAGCCTAACATCTTGTTTTTCCCCAACTTTGCATCAAAATTTCATCGTACTCCCCATTCGTCTTAGAGAGAGAAATTGACAATAAATCTACCGAGTACTATCTTAGTATAAGCCAAACTGCAACCAAAATTTTGCACGTACGATGTCCGAAAGAGAAAATGGCTATAAAAGAAAGCTATAAGCTGTAACAAGCAGAGTTACTCAATTTCATTTATTCCTCTTTTACACCATTGAAGGGCAATAAAGCAAAGCCAAAAAACTACCTCAAATGGCTTCCAAATAGAAAATAATTAATTTAGGAGGTCAATATTCCTTACTTACCACTTGAACATGAAAATTAATTACTCCTTTCTTTAACTATATATATAAACTCAAAAGAACATGAGAAGGTGTGAACTTCCAAGAACAGCTAGCAAGGCTTATAGAATCCATGACCTTGAAGCTGCATAATGAAGAATTAATATGTTAGAGCTGAATAATACATAAAAGTTAATATGTCCTAAAGAAATGAAGATGAGCTTCAATATGCATGAAGTGATCATGTTGAGCTGTAATTTAATTTACCTTGTCTTGAGATTTTCCATGCCTGATCACCAGCAACCTGCCAAAAGAAGTACCCACGAATCCCAAGGGCCTGAGCATATCCTATCTTGACCGTCGTTGACCTGACATCATCGTACCCAATCTACGAAGTTCCCGCATAGGAATATGTGGACACCGTCTCCATGTCAAATACCACCGTGGCATTATTCTCCTTATTAAAATTCTCCACCTGGGAATAAGTCATAGTCCCTCGATTTCCCGGGCCCAATCCCACACCGGGCGCTCTAATACCGTTCAATTTAGGGTCCTTGAGCTTCCAAGTCCGCCCATATAACGGTAGGCCCATGACCAACTTGTTTCGGGGGAGCCCAGCATTGATCCACGATTGAAGCCCATAACTCGTCGATATATTACTCTTTGGGTCGAACAACGCAGCATGAGCCCCCGTTGCAGTACTGTCCCATGACCCATGGTAGTCGTAGCACATCGCATTGACCCAATCCAAGTTTTTGCTAATCGAGGGGACCGGAAACGTCCGGATGACCGGCCCGAGGAAGAATTCCACAGAGAAGTACATTGCCGCGGTTAGCAAGAGTGGACTCCGGCCCGTTAACTTAGCATCCTTTTGGACAGCAGCCCGCCATTCTTGGAGTAAGAAGCCCAAATTTTCCATGTCTTTTGCGTCTTGAGGGAACTCCCAATCAAGATCAACACCATCAAATCCATACTTCCTTGCCACTTCAATGGACGAATCAATGAAACTCTTGCGTGTGGAACTACTCGACACCATCCGCGAAAAGATATCCGGACCTTCGTCTCCCCCGCCGACCGAAAAGAGCGTCTTGGCCGGCGGATTCTTCTTGTGAATCGTGGATGTAAAATTCTTTAGCAATGGAGCTGTAGAACTCGAGACCTCGAACCTATAAGTGACACTGCTAGGTACAAGAAAAGCATAGTAGAGGTGGGTGAACAGCCTCGTGTCAATAGCCGAGGGTGGGAAAGTGGAGGCGACCCCTGAAGGCCAATAAGCCCCCTTGACTGCCTGAGAAGATGACCTCCGTGCCATACCACCATTTGCGGTGATAGACAAGAAGAAAATAACGTACAGGTAGTAGCAATTTTTTAAACCTGCCATTTGGTTTCTGTGGATAGCCAATGCACTTCTCCAAATGGTCCTAGAATATATATAAGCGTGTTTGTAAAATATCAAGGCTAATTATTTCGACAAGGAAAGATGCTAGTGTTTGCTTTTTTTTTTATGTTGACTTATCTAGTCCACGGGTATATTATATATTTTTTATAATTGGAGGATAAAAGGGGAAAATGGATTCTCTCCGGTCCAAGACGAGCAGTCCTGTCCGAACAAATCCAAATAATGATTTGGATTTGTTCATAAACGCTTACCGATAATAGCTTACGTGCAAATTAAAACCATTAAATGCAGCAAATGAATAGTTTAAATTTGGGTTATCTCGTCTAGTCCAAAAGTTGAACTGTTGATGAACCAGACACATAATGGTACGAAGAAAATTCAGACTTGATTAGGATGATTGGTTAGGTTAGGTCTGAATTTAACGTTCCATCATTTCCAGAAAGCCGTCCAATGAGACCTATTCAACGTGGAGATCTTGTCAATTTCATGAGGGCGATATGGATAATGGAAATGGGTGATAGACCACTAGCCACTTGCTACAATGGCCACTACTTAGCGTATTTCCAACCCATTAGTCAAAAAGAGTCGCATGTTAGCAAAAAACAGCCACATGTTAGCAAAAAACTAGTTTTTTTTTTTTTATCAACGGGTGTCTTAAGGATCAATTCCACTATCTACTAGCTAGTGGGTTTCAACTTTAAAACAAAAACGTACTAGTTTTTATGGATTGGCTTCAAATGACTTGATTGTATCCAAGAGGTTTCGAATTTGAGAGCTTAAGAGGAAGTAAACTCACAAGCCTCAAAGCTTGACCACTAAACAACCCTCTAGATAAGCAAAAATCACTAGTTGAACTCACTTTTCTTCGCATCAATGGACTCTCTATATGGCTAAGCATTTTGAGTCAACCCAGCTTCGATAGCTAGATTTGTCAAACTCGGCCTCATATGTATCGAAGACGTCCAGACAAACTAAATGTAGGTTTTCACATTACCTGTTCTCACTCTGCAAAATACAAACTCGGCCTCATATAGTCATATGTATCGGTGGACGGCAAGTATGATTGGAGTAGGTGGATGAAAAAATGAATAGAAGACAAAACAAGATTTGCATGTTTTTCCGAGCTTCTAATTAGGAAAAATAGAGAATCGAGTCGGAGATGCTCTTACAAATCGTTTTCTTTGGAATGGGGCCGAATTAAAAATAATGAATCATCACGTGCGTTATCTCAAATTTCAATCTCTCGTCGTCATTGATCACATTGAATAAAATGACGTACTCCAAGATCACTATAACGACATTATGATTTGAGTGTAGTGGAATGGTCTAGTGCAAATCGACACAGCTCTCGACCATCCAAAGTGGAAAATAATCTTCTCATTTTGCTGCGCATTGTGTTGTGTGAGTTGTATACTATACAATTTTCTTGCTTTTTGGTTTGTGGATATAATCACTGTAAACAAGTTGACCGGTGCTGATTTATAGAAGCTTCAGTTGGTCAAAATTCAATTTGGTAGATTGTATGGCAATTGAGTGCTTTCCAAAGTTTCACTTAGAATCACGGGCAGGCCTGGGAAATTAAGCCTACCAACCGCTGTTTACGGCTCCCAATTTCGGACGAACTTTTTTTTTTTTAAATGACCAAAAAAAAAAAATCATACAAATCAAGTTAAGTTACTAAACGCTAACGCTCGAATTCGAGACTTCGATGAACTTGGAACAAAGATCCAACCAACTGGAACCCAAAATTGTGTTGGCCTTATTAGTTTGTCAAAGAACAAAGCCCTTTTTTTTTTTTTTTTTTTTGGCGTCAAAATGATAGATGAAAATTAATCGATGGTTACTTAGTTAGCCTTGAAGTCAAAACAAACAGCTATCTGTTCCAATTACTGTAAGTGAAGACAAGAGTCACCACGGACCAGTAAATGTTCTAGATCCCACCCCTCCCGCAGCTCGTTTAGCCAAACAATGGGCAACACCATTGGCTCCGTGCAAAATCTTGTGCATTTCTTCATGTTACACCTATTAGACCATCTCCATCAGCCACGCTATGACTCTCGCAAGGTCAAAGTGGCGAGCCAAACCTCCATTTTCAGCGCCCAGCAATCACGCCATCAGCCTTGCCAAGAAGCCATTCGCTATAGTGATTCGCTGGGGTGGACGAGTCACTGTAGCCTTCGCTTCCCTCTCTCTCTCTCCGCCGTCGTCATTATCGCCGGAGATGCAAAATAGATGTCGATTCTTGAACTTGATCCTAAAATCGTTTTAACACCATAGGCTTGTAGCTCTTGTCAAGACAATGACGAAGATGCAAAACCCGTCACTAGTGGATCCCTTTAGCGGTTGCACGCGCCGGACGAAGGAGGTGTGTGCCTGACAGTGAGATCTACTCTCAGTGCGTGTGGTGCATGCGTCCGTACGACACGGACGAAGATGGCGCGTGTTTTTTGCAAATAGCTACATTGCTGGGTACTACACTTGCTTGGAGCTAGCCAAAACACTTTTTTCTAGCCAAAATAGCTAGAAAAATGCTTAGGCTGATGGAGGTGCTCTTAATGCCCAAATATTAATCCCGCTAATAAATGGGCTCTAAGATACTAACCACCCGAGATATAGAGTTAAAATTTATTATACGCATGAAAGATCGATCTAGCACATTCTCTTTGTCAGGGCGGTCCGGTCCAAGGGGTACTCGGACTCCTACACAACTCCATGTATTTTCACATATTATAGTAATTTTCAGGTTAATTAAGAAAAAATCTAACACCCCCTTTGGAGGATCCAGGGATCCTGTAGTGTCCAAAGCGCTACAGGGTTGTAGTCCCCAATTCAACGATCTCGCTTATTGTACAAGGAAATACTAATCTTTGCGTAAAGATAATCTGTACCATTGATTGCCAAACAAACGACTATGAATGGGGGACTACAACCCTATAGTGCTTTGGGGCACTACAGGGTCCTCGAATCCCACTTGGGATTGTGCGATTCTGAGAGAGAAGAAAGGAAATGGAGAGGAAACAAATTTTATCGCACGTTTGGATGGTCCAGGAGGCGAAAGAGGGTGGGAGAGGTGAGAGGGCAAAAGCCTAATTCAACATTATCGCGTGACTGATGAAAGGCAATGCTACTTGTAAAGCTCTTTTGTCGAGTGCGCAATTATGATCACAAGACTCGAGGAAGAAGCTCCTGCTAAGGGAAGTGGATCTTCTATACTATTCGACATTCAAAAGGGGTAGGCCAAAAAATTAATTAAAACAACTAGAAAAAGCCCAGGCTTGCTTACCAAAAGTTGAATAGAAATGTTTTTTTCCATATACTTTGCTTGGTTCGTTGCTAATGTGCGCTATAGCAACGGATCAGAATATGCAAATATAGATCATTGAAAGAATCTTGAAGACCCAGTAAAATACGAAAAGACAAAATCTTTCGGAAAATGAATTCTAAGTGAGTGCATATAACCACATGGATAAACTCACACTAATCCATCAATTCACGATCCAAATTTGAGATTTTCTTGGTTTCTTACTTTTGATTACAAATCCTTTTTTTTTTACACAGGGCCAAACATGGATCAAACCCGGATAATTAAACTACCAATCTACCATCAAGTTACCTTTGATTTTATATCATAGGCATGTGTTTAAATGCAAAGGAGAAGTGATCTACCCAGAGTCTCTTCTTATTCAAAGGCAATACTCTTGTGGTAATTAAAACTTTGGGCCCTTTCTTTTTTTTTTTTCTCATGTGGCCATATCATGAGCCATTGAAACGAAAACTGATGTGCATGGTGATCAAACTGATACCCATGGAGTACAGTTTTTTCTGCACATACGGCTACCGATCGATGTACCAGAAATAATCTTGAATCGTCATATTATCTTAAATGTCAATGACTCGTAAAGTTGAATAAATGCCATGTATAATTTCTCTGCTCGTAAGTTAATTTCTAGTATCCCACCAAGGCGAGAGCTAAACTATTATCGCAAGTACATCATTTTTGTGCCGATGTTAAAAAAAGAACACTTAAATCCACCAACTCTGCCGAGTCGTCCACCAGAAAGGTGGTGGGCGAGCTATGAACATCGAGACAACTTTTGTGGGGGTAAGGTTTTTTTTTGGTAAGTGAGCATCGGGACATTGTCAATGGGCCTCCATTTACGACTATTGGTGACCTCACTGGTTAAATCGTTTTCTTCTTTCCTATTGAATTGGACATGGCACGAAACCTCATTAACTGTTCCCATATGCAACTCTTCTTCCTCTGAGAAGAATATTCCTTGGGTACAACTGTAATAATCCATTTTCTGTCACGTTCACATAATATAAAAACTGTTTTTGTTAATGTCTGAATTTTAGTCCATAACAATATTTTACCTTGTGCATGGTACAAGTAATTTTGAGATTATCTAAAATATTTTTGCCATTATTATCACCCCATTCAATCATTCATCATAAACACTTAACGCTTATCGTGCGTTACTAATTGACGTTATATCATAATTCGGCAAATTCGATGTTGTGTAATTATGCAGCACTTAGCATAAGATCAAAAACAAAACTAAGCAAATTAATTTGATACCCACAAAATATAAATAATGTATCTCCTCTCTTGAAATTTAATCCTAATAATTAATTACTGCCAAAATTGATTCCCTTTGATCCGGTCCTTCTTGTATGAAGGTCAGAGTTCTACCTACCATGTTTGCGAGTTTTTTTGTGGAAATTGGGTGACATATATTGAGGTTTGAATTTAAAAGATCAAGAGTTAACATCCATCGGTGGTCACTGGATTTGCACTTATTCTGGGTCTAAACCATGTATATTTCTACATTATAAAAAGAGTATATCGCATCAGTGTACGTAATCACTTGCTAAGCCTGAATACTAATAGTGCGAATATTTTGAGTTGTGCAAAGACCCGAACATCGCGACACCCCCTGCCATTGTTAACATCAATTTAGGTTCTCCTCTTCCTCCTCCTCATCTCTCGAAAAGGGGATGCTGCTGTGCAGCGTGTGCACAGTAGGCCTGTCAATGGGTCAGATCTGATCCGGATCGGAGAGGATCCGAATCCGATAAGCTTGGATCCGAATCCGGATCCGATATTCACAAATCCGAAAACATTAATCCGGATCCGGATCCGAATTTCGGATATCCGATCCGAAAATCCGAATCCGATTTACGGGTCGGATTTGATCCGGATCCGATCCAAATTTTATTAGAATTTTCGGTTCCGGACTATCGGATTATCGGATCTGAAATATCGGATTCGGATCCGGATTGTAATAACCCGAAATTTCGTAAATAAAAATTTCGATTTATTAATTCGATTATTTATTTTTTTTAACATTGCTAAATAAAATAATTTATTATTTAGTTTAAATAATTTGAATAAAACTAGATCTAGTTTGTTTATTTCCTTTTATTTATTTTTCCGCGCCGTAAATCAACGCGTGCACACCGGGTATTTCACCACATCGTGTCCGGAAGCCTTACTAATTCCCCCAACTCCTATTTCGTCCTATTATGACTAGCCTTATCCTATTTAAAACCTAAATTAGGCCTATTTCTATTTTTTTGGAAAAACCCTAATTAGGCATGTGCTCAATTTTGACTTTTCTACCAATTTTGACTTTACTTTTACTAAACCTAATTTGTCTTTTTGTGAGTTAATGAGAGGAAGGAAGGAGGGAGGAAGTTTCTTGGTAAACTTGTTCAATAAGGAAAGGAAAGGGGAGAGTAATTGCTTCCCTCGCCGTATAATTTTACGGGCGTATATCTGTACGCTCGTTCGCGCACATTTCGGCGCCGTTTTTCTTCTAAATTCCGTAGCATTATATTTTTGGATTCTTTTAAGACTATCTAGGAATTTCCTATCATACTTATTTATTTTCTTAAAACTAGTAGTTCTTTAATTATTATTCGCGGTACACTAGTTTGTATTTTTCGCGCACAAAACCAACTGTTCGGAGTATTTTTCGTCCCAACGGTGGGGAAAATATCTCCCAATTAATGGGGGAACTTATCTTATCCTATTATTACTAGCCTTATAAGGCTACTATTCATAGGTTTACTTTTACTATAAAGTAGTTATGTATATATGTGTAGATATATATATGTATTGTACCCCGTGGCTAGTTTCGTGTGTATAACTAGTACCCAAAACTACCCAACTACGCCCCGCTATAAAGAACCTAGACATATTACGTCATATCCCATGTATCTAGAAACCCTTACTTGGTCCCCAAGTCTATAAAACCTAGCAAATTATCCTTATCCTAAAACTAGCCATTAAAAGCCTACAATTTTACTTTTACAAAAGGTTTTTTGGACATTTGTGGGGAGAGGGAATGGCTGGTTATTTTGGGGGGAGGGAGCCTCATTGCTTCCACTATAAATAGCTCACTCACCTTGCTTCATTTCTCACACCAAAACCTCCCAACTTCTCCACTTTGTGCTTTCTAGTGTTCTTGAGTGAGTTCTTGAGTGTTCTTCCACATTCAACCTTCCACCACCACACTCCACCACTCTCGACCACCCCTAGATCTTAGAAAGGTAGAATAAGTTAGCTAGAAAGCGTTTGAGCGGAGGTCGACTAGTCGTTACGCCGCCGGAATTCAACTAGCTTATCGGCTTCCGACTAATCATCGGAATTAAGGTAGATACTTTATCTTAACTTTAGATTAGTATTTACTAGTTCATATTAATAATGTTATTATTGTGCTTAAAAGTGCTTAATTATGATTAAACGTGATTATGTTGGTGATTAGTGATTTTATGAATAATTAGACTTAGAAAAACACACTTAGTCGTTACTATGCACGATTTGAGATTGACTTATCAAAATGCACTGTTATAATGCCCGATTGACTTTCGAAAACCTAAAATGTCCAGTTATAATGCCCGAATAAAAATCGACTTTTCAAATTTACGCAGTTATAATGCCCGATTGATTTTCTGAACAAAAGAGCTTTTCAAGTGAAACGAGATTTCTGGAATTACTAAATAAATATTTTTAATCTATTTAGACTGACAAATAGAATCCATGACTAGCATGTCTAGTCAGGCTTTTTCTTGGTTTAGCCCAAACCAAGTGGCGATCCGAAGAACGGATCTTAAAACACGCCAAACGGATTCAACTACTAGAGTTTTCTAGTAGGGTTTTCTTTCTTGGTTTAGCCAAAACCAAGTGGCGACTCGACGAACGGGTCTTAAAATACGCCAACAGAAATCCAAAAGCGAGCATAACTTTTAATGTTGTTTTAAATTCTCAGAAGAAAGAATTTTTGTCTTTAAGTAACACGGTTTTCGTGAAATGATTTTTCAACGGAAAGATTATCGAGAAATGATTTTAAACGGAGAATTTTTATGAAATTATGGCATGTGCACGTTTTCCGAGACAATACGACATGACACGTTTTTCGAGAAAAAGATCGATTGTTTTCACAAGAAGAGATAGAGATAAGAATAAAAATGATAATGTGATGAAATTGAAACGATGCTGCCATTGGAGTCTTGTCTCAGTTCCCCGGGGTGAACTGATGGTCGAAGCTCAATGGAACTATACGGTAGTACTGTTTATAGTTTCTCCTCAAATTCCGCGGGTGAATTTGACGGTCAGAACTTACTCAGTACAACACATAGTGAACGGACTTCATAAACAACTGGTGGGGATTCAGTGATATGGGTAGCCGGGACTATGTCGTGTGTGACGCGGAGTTAGCGGACCTCATACTGCAGGAGTCAGTTTATGGGTGGCCGACCCTTCGAATCGTGTGTGACGCGAAGTTAGCGGACCTCATACTGCAGGAGTCAGTTTATGGGTGGCCGACCCTTCGAATCGTGTGTGACGCGGAGTTAGCGGACCTCATACTGCAGGAGTCAGTTTATGGGTGGCCGACCCTTCGAATCATGTGTGACGCGGAGTTAGCGGACCTCATACTGCAGGAGTCAGTTTATGGGTGGCCGACCCTTCGAACGGAAAGGTTGGTGACCGTTAGATCGGATTATCAAATGGGCCAATAACTTTCGAGTGATGTGAGATGTTGACATGGTTGAAATTTGAAGAAGAATGCTGTTAAAAGAAAGTGATACGAGATACTGATACTGTACTCTGATTTTTTAAAAGAAACAGGATACTGATTTTATTAAAGCTGCACTCTGATTTGATTTGATACTGATGCATTGACACGCATGAACTTACTGTTTTGATAAATGATTTTCAACTATTTACCTGCCACCTACAATATTGTTCTGGAATTGCTAGTTTAAGGTTGGGGTATGGTATCTATTGAGCGTCCTCGCTCACGGTGTTGCACTTGTGTAACCCTGACATAATATAACGATGTTGCTTCGCGACTCCGACGTATTATGTTAGACTTTGTCGACGAACAGGAGGAATAATATAACGCCGGAGGAGCTGCCGACATGGAGCACGACCAGATCAAGGAACGTACGGAGTCATAGAGTCCACCCGGTCTACCTTTTTGTAATCTGTGAAGGATAGATCATCTATAAGTATTTTTGGTTATTATTATTACTGTTTAAGACCGACTTTAAATTGTAATAATAATCCTTAACGTATCCCAAAAATGCGGGGCGTTACACGGATTTTTCGGATCGGATCCGGATCAAATCCGATCCGTTGACAGGCATAGTGCACAGCATCGTGTAGTGCACAACTGGGCCGTCCGTTGTTCGGATGGGCGACCCAGATTTCATCTTGCACGCACGGCAACGAACGGTTTGGATGCAATGGTGCTGAGATGAAATCTGGGCCGTCCATCTGAGCAACGGACGGCCCGTGCACAGCACCCTAGGTCATCTCTCTCCCTCTCTTACACACAAAATCTAGACGCCTCCTCTGGTTCGTTTGAAAGCACTCCATAAAATTCAAGAACAAATTAATGGAGTGGAAGCCATATCATTTAATTTGTTCGACAATATAAAGGAACCCTTGTAATAATCCACTAATCTCATTGTTTCATCTTTACACAGAAGTGAAGGGAAATGAAGCAATTAAAGAGGAAAAACTAGGTCAAATGAAATCTAAACAAAACTAAATAAATTTAGGAGGCCAGTCCTTACATAAGTAACAAAATGAATCATGAAAAATTTAAAGAACATATGAGGAGGCAGCTGGCTTATAAAATCCACAATCTTGAAGCTGCACAAACATAGCAGGAAAAACTGTGTTAGAATTGATAATTATTAATACCCGCAAAATAAATTCTAGTGGTGCTAAAAGGTGAAGATGAGCTTCGATATACATAGATCTTTTAGCCCTTTATCATCGTGGAGGAAAAATCGGATTATTCGGGAGGGCCGGAGTGGATAAAAGAGTACTATTTCCATAGTAATTATTCGAGTGCATTTTGATGTTGGATATTTTAAGGACGATTAATTTGTGAACGAAAATAAAAAAGAACGATTAATTTGTACTAGAATGTGATTTCCACACCTTTTTTTTTTTTTTTTTTTGCTGATAAGAAAAGCCGTCTAACTTCTGCCTTACTATGTGACCTGACAAAATTATCTTTTTATGTAGATATTATTTTGCAAAAAAATGAAATTCGTAAATTACTTGAACAAACGTAAAATATGTAGTTATTTTTTTTGTATAGGAGTGTGAAAATCCCTCCCAATTGAAAATTCACTTTTCTGATTCAGACAAGAAAATGTCCTGATTATTCACATGAAATGGTTTTGCATTAATTGTATCAAAAAAAGAAGCGGTTTTGCATTAAGCCCTCTAATTATTGTTAAATCATGCATGAAGAGTATTTCACCTATTCTCGGGATTTTCCAATCAAGATCACCATTGACGGCCCAAAAGAAGTACCCGCGAAGCCCAAGGGCCTCAACGTACGCTATCTTCACCATTGTTGATCTTTCATCATCGTACGTAATCCACGAAGTCCCTGAGTACGAATACGTGGACACCGTTTCCACGTTATACACTACCGTGGACTTATTCTCCCTGTTGAACATCTCCACCTGGGAAAAAGTCAGAGTCCCATCAATCCCCGGGCCCACTCCCACCGCGGACGCTCCGATACCGTTTACTCTCGGGTCCTTGAGCTGCCAAGTCCGCCCATACAGTGGCAGGCCCATTATCAACTTGCTTGGATGTAGCCCAGCATTGATCCATGACCGAAGCCCATAACTTGTACTTATGTTACTTAATGGGTCAAACAACGCGGCAAGGGTGCCCGTTGCAGTGGTGTCCCACGACCCATGGTAGTCGTAGGTCATCGCATTGACCCAGTCCAAATTCCTGTTAATCGAGTCGACCGGGTAGGACCGGACGATTGGCGCAAGGAAGAATTTCACAGAGAAGTACACTGCCGCGGTTAGCAAGAGTGGGCTTTTGCGTGTTGCTTTAGCCTCCTCTCGAACCGCGGCCCGCCACTCGTCGAATAAGCAGCCAAAGTTTTCCATGTCAGTTGTGTTTTGAGGAAACTCCCAATCAAGGTCAATACCATCAAATCCATATTTCCTTGCCACTTCAATGGATGAACCAATGAAACTCTTGCGCCCGCTTTTCTCCGACGCCATCTGCGAAAAGATATTCGGGTCCGCGCCTCCTCCGCCGACCGAAAAAAGCGTCTTAGCCGGCGGATTCTTCTTGGAAACCGTGGACGTAAAATCCAAGAGCGTTAAAGCTGTTGCATTTGAGATATCAAACCTAAAAGTGACATTATCAGGTACAAGAAACGCATAGTAGAGGTGGGTGAACAGCCTCGTGTCAATGGCGGAGGGCGGAAACCCGGAGGAATATGATGGCCAATAAGCCCCTTTGACTGCCCGAGAAGATGGTTTCCTGGACATGGTGCCATTAGTGGTGATGGCCAAGATGAAAATAACATAGAGGTAGCAGTAACCTTTTAGGTCTGCCATTGGTTTATTTGTTGGAAGCCAATTCACACTCCAAAAGTTTATATACCTATAATTAAGAGAATTTAACTGGGGGAATTTTTGGTGGATTTGAAAGAGAAGATTACAGAATAATATAAAGAAAATTACTGACTTTACTAGATTAAGGTGTAAATTAATTTAATGTTCGATTATTTCTAGATGGCCGTCCTATTAATTAATTATGGACTCATTCAAAAATGGTTATATCATATCAAATTCAAAAGAGGGCATCTCGATATGGTCGAGGAGTGCTAGAACGAGCTGAACATTATATACTTAATTAATGAGTTTTGATAAATCAAAAGTTTTAAGTTTGGATTGTTTATGAGGCGGGTCAATCTTTCTAGAATTCAAAAGTGGATTGCACATGGTTGTTGGCGCAATTTTAATCGTCCAAAGTATCCTTAGTGAACTAAATTTGCTGAAAGTGTAATATCTTATTTGTAGAATATTATCGTGAATCTGGACCATTAATTGTCAAATTGAACGGTAGAGGCTTTTTTGTAGTTGACCAGATCCAATCTCAAATGAGTTGTTGACCTCGAATAGCGTGAACTTCATAAGTATCATAAGTCGAACAAGCCGTTTGAGATGTGTAGACACCCCAATTTTAGATACCCGTGCGTGCCCAATGACGAATGAAGCGATTAAACTGGCTTGGAACTTGTCCCAGAAGTTGAGAACCTAACCACACAAACCGTGCGGCCCCTCATACAAGCCGTACGGTTCTCATTTCCCTTCAGAAGCCGCGCGGCTCCCCCATGCAAGCCGCGCGGCTCCCTCACACAAGCCGCGTGGCTAGTGTTGTTATCCTCTGCAAAATCTCTGACAGCCAGCTCAAGGAATATCATCATCCCGCCACCGCCGAATCTCATCATTTTTATTCTCTAATTTCGGCTATAAATGGAGGCTTCCTTCTCACA
The DNA here is from genome assembly GCA_020921065.1 of Vaccinium darrowii. NCBI lineage: Eukaryota > Viridiplantae > Streptophyta > Magnoliopsida > Ericales > Ericaceae > Vaccinium > Vaccinium darrowii. Next base: position 42,757,565 of record CM037154.1, read on the forward strand.
AAACGGAGACACCGAAAACCATATCCCGAGAGAATTTCCGTTCGATTTTCCGGCAAAATTCCCGTTCGAAACCGCCCGGAAAACTTCCCGAAAGTTCACGCCTCCCATTCCCTTTTAATTCTTCCATACCATTCCCGTTCATACAAAACCTTGATCGTACAAGCTCAAACCCGAAAAACCCGAAAGTTTTCAAATTCTGTTAGAGTTCCAGAAAGGTATAGATCGTTTTCGAGTTTCGATTTTCAAATCGTAGCTCTCCGAGGGCATTCCCGGGTTAATAACGGCTTCAACAACCGTATATTGACTCGGTAAATCGTTTTTAAACAAAAACCGGCTTTTCGGAGCCGTATCGGGCGATTTTTCTCGATAAACGCACGGTACGATCCATACCGGAAATAAATTTCATTTCAAAAACTTGTTTGCCAGCAAAAACAACGCATTTGGAGTAGATTTGAAGAAGAAAATCAAGTTTTAAACGGGTTTTGGACTCACTGGTCCCAAAACAAAATTTTTGAAAAATGGTTACACGCAAGCCGCGCGGCTTGCAGTGTAAGCCGCACGGCTCCCGCGCAGGAGCCGCGCGGCTCTCGTTTAGACCAAAAACTTTCCCCTGTTTCTACTCTGTTCGTACCCTGTTTCTCTGATTCCTCTGCAACTTTTTCTGTTTATTACACTTTTTACCTTCTATTTTCTTGATTATTACTAATTAATTGTTTTTGTTTAAGTTTTATTTCCGTTATTAGGGGTGCTCACGGTCCGGATCGGTCCGGATTGGCATGAATCCAATCCTAATCCGCGAGTCACGGTTTTTTGAAAATACAATCCGTGTCCGATCCAAAAGTCTCACGGTTCGGTTCCAATCCGAACCGCGAGTCACGGATCAGTTCCGGATTAATCCGCGGATTTTCAACTTGTTCGGAAAAAATAACAAACAAAGGCAGTAAGGCACTAGCAAGTAGCAAATGCACTAAATAGAAAGTTCAAAGTTGGAAATCCCAATAAAAAACAACAAAGGCAGTAAGGCAGATAGTTACAGAGATAACAATATTCACACCATAACTCCTACAACAGTACAACCAAACCGTAAGTCTGCTAAATTAACAATATCTATGTAACTATAATTATAAAAGTGATAAAATTATATGAATTTTGTTAATGTGTGCCCCCAAGGCACATGATAATGTTCATTAAATAAGTTTAATTAAATCCACTTTTGCTAAAAATAGTAAAAGTACTTTACATTAACTTCTTTGTTTGCATGAGAAATCTAAGTTTGAAATACAAGTCATAAATTACTTTTACTATTTTTAACAAAAGTGGTTTTAATTAGGTTACATTTAATGGACATTATTATGTGTCTTACGGGCACACATTAACAAAACCCAAATTATATATATTTAAAAAAACTTAGTATATAATAAAATTCTCACGGTCCGGATCGGTTAATCCACGGTTTCAAAATCAAAATCCGTGTCCGATCCAAAAGTCACGGTTTTTTATTTTTTGAATCCGTGTCTGGACCATTAATCCACGGTTAAAATCCAAAAGGTACGGATCGGTTCGGTCCGGACCGGATTCACGGTTCACCGGTTTTTTTGAGCAGCCCTATCCGTTATGGTTTCAATTTATTTCTCTATTTACTTGTTTGACTGTCAAGGTTTTTAACAAAATATTTTCTACAAAATCCCACAAATTATTTAGTAAAGACCGGGAATCTCCCGGGCGAGCGGGGTGCTTTTTTTAATAAAACCTTCCCCGCGCGTAATCTGGCTTCCGAATCCAAAAAGAATCTTTTCGCAGATCAAACCCTTTTCAAAACAGCATGAGAGTCAACGATTATTCTTAAAACGGTTTCTCGGGTACCAGACATTTTCTAAATTTAAACCCCGGGTGGCGACTCACATTTTTCTTTCGTTTTCACATCTCGAACCTTCGAGCGAGCCGCGTGGATTTTTCGACGTCCACAAGATGTGACTTATAGTCCATTTGGTTATAGCTCTTGCTTGTCAAGGGGAGGTCTGCGGTTCGAATATGTGGAGAGACATCGAGTCCCCTTTGATGGTTCAATCCACTAACTAATTAACTTCTCTACTATAAAAATATAAAAGAAAAAAGAACAGGGCGCCGGTCAAGTTTGATTTTGAAACGATAACTTTGATTTTGAGATCATCACTTGCCTTTATTTTTATTTTGAGAAGAAGCATAAGAACGTCATCAGTAAGAAGAGATAATACAACCTACAAAGTTCAACTAATACAACTGAAAATGACATAATGCACATAATAAGAAAGACAGATAACACGACTAATTAAATCAAAAGAAGCATGCATTCAGTGCAAAAATATTAATCTGGCGGTTGGATGTTAGAAACATGCATGTAAAATGTCAGTGAGCAATCCTCATGGTATTTCCACTATTGACGAGGCTTCCATACAAAAATTGATTGATACAAATCAGGTGACTTTAGCACTGTAATTAGAGAGCCACTGCATGCTCGAGTAAATATCATGCAACTAGATGGCCGAGGCCAACTACAGAACTCAAGAAATAGGTAGAGAAGCTGCTGTAAAAGACGCGGATCCGTGGTTATTAAAATTAAAACTGTTGAGGCGGTGTACCCTATTCAACTATGAGGGCTCGTTTTTCCTTTGACTTATTCACCACCTAAAATCATCTATTATTCACCTCCCCAAAACCCCATCATCTACGGATTTGAATATGCTCCCAAACAAAACAAAGTTAGAACTTTTTTTTTTTTTTTGAAAGGAACAAAGTTAGAACTTGAAAACAGGTAAGGGCATCCTTATCTGACACACCAAAAAAAATACCAAATTTAACCCTAAAGACACCTTTTATAATTTAGCAAATCACTTTATCAAAAACTCACAGAATTAGACTCATATTCAAACTTTTACTCTTCCCTCCCTCCTCCTCTTTTGGTGAGTGAACAGTAGGTCACCAAATTTGTTAAGTTACTGTAGCAAAATTAAGAAATCTTGAAATTTGTGAGTTCATTTGGTAAGGTTGATTTTTTAAGTTTTGGAGTTGTTTGCTCTCTACTTTAACTTTAAAGATAAAGTTTGAACTTTAAAATTAAAGTAGAGATGCTGATATTGATGTTAACAAGCTTCTCGAATTAATTCTCAACTCACCAATGAGAGGTGGGGTGATAAGAAAGTCTAGTCAAAACTTTTGCATAGTAAAAGTCAAAAGCTAAAACCAACACATAAATCAAAGAATTTGAATCTTTGGAGGCTGGGGACAAAATTGGGTAACATAATAAAGTAATCAAAGTAAACCTATTTGGAAGTTAATGGAGCCGGACGTGGACCACTGACTTGGTACAATTAGAATTAAATACAATTAAAAGTGCAACTAGAATAATATGAATCATGTATTCATGTGATGTTTTTGAAATAGTTGAAATAGTCGGCTGATTAAAATAATTGACACCCTTTTCTCCACAATTAAAGTAGAAAAGTGTGCACGAATCTTCTTGTGATTCTGTGGGTTGATGTGTGGATGAGTTGTTTAATGTATTCGTGGTTTTTTGGTTTGTGGATAATCATTGTTAAACAAGTTGACTAAGTAGTGGTTTATGGAAGCTTCAGTATTGGTTATTACTTTGATTTGGTTGATGTTTGACTATATTTCTTGAACTTGTGAAGGTTCATGTTCATAAGGACGGAGTCCTAAAAACTTGGGTGCCGAGTGGGCATGTACATCTGAGCGTGTATCTCGGTCGTCTAAAAGTGTTTAGAATGGTCTTTCAGATTTCTTCCAACCCTTCTCCCTCTCTCTTTCTTCTCTCTCTCTTTAACATCTGGGCCATTCAAAAATTCTTAAACGGTCGAGATGCGCAATGGGTAACACTAGGCGCCACATGGTATCTGTCCGATATATTGGAAAGGAGATTACTTTCTGAAATGATACTTAAATACAATATTAATTTCGAGTCTTTAATCTTTATTTATAGATCGAGATGGGAAGTTGGAGGCTTAAACCTCGAGAGATTATTGATACTATGTACTAATGGCTGTGGTATCATAATGTAATATGGTAGGCGTGTTGGGAACATATGTGAATGATGAATCCCATATCGGATAAACAAAAAAAATATGGTTATGAGTCATTCAATCATTGACAATTGGTCTTATTAGCCGGCTAATGGACCATTTATGATTTTACAAGCCCTCCCTACTACCATCTTCTTTTTTTTTTTTGTTTGGTCCTATTAGCCGGCTCTAACTTCTTCTTCTTCTTTTATTTTTGGCTGAGCGAATTTGAAAAAAAATAGACCTTTAACATTTCCACAAACAAAATATTACGCACATTTTGGGAGGCTCTTTCAGAAAATATTTGGAGGCCAAAGGCAAAAATGCCGCATTGCTCAAGATCGGTACTGATTGGAGTTGACACGAAAATCCTAATGTCACCTTTGCGACTCTACTTTCCATGACGGACTGGGTTTTCTGTAATATGGTAAATGCACTACAAGGACCTAATACGCATGGCTTTCTGTAATACACGATCAACGGTTCGGATGTCGCATTTCATGATCTCCAATTCCTTTCTTTAGACAATTAAAGGCATAGTTTAGGAAACTAATTAAAATATACGAGTCCGGTTCAAAACGCTAAAAAAATGTTTCTCTTACTATGCTCCCCTTGAATTCATAGCATACTGAATTAATATTATAGTGTTATGAAATCAATATGGATGACCCACTTCAATTACTCTGTAAACTACTTGAAAGACTTTGCGGGCAAAAGTATGGTTGGTGTAGTGCTTGTAGTTATTGCTTTGTAAACCACTTTGCCTATAAATGCTGAATCAAATTGATCAGCTTTGGAATATAGAAAGGCAAAAAGAAATCAAAGAAGGAAAGAAGAAAATCAGACAGAAAGGTAATGACTAATGAGAATAAAATCAGTTCAGAAGATCGATCTTAATAGTTCTTGAAAAACTATTTCACATACATATTGCGTTCAATATTTGTCTTACTTTTATGCAAAGTTTTTTATTATCTTCTTAGTTTTATAACATATAGATCGTACATGTGAAAGTTATGAGTTTATATTGAAAATGTTATGAGTCAATGGGTGCATGTTGCAGACAGTTGTACCATTTCCCTGGATGTCTCTATCGACAGCCTGAACAGCTGAAACAAATGGGTATCGCAGCCTGGGATTTTATCTTAGGCCCACGAAATATTTTAACTCAAGGCCCAATACAAAACCGCCAGTAACGAATCAGCCTTGAGGCCTGACCTATACTGGACTGGAGCCCAGTAGGTTGCCTACCCGTAACCTTGAGCCCAATGGGTTGCCTACCCGTAACCCAATTACCCAACATGCACGTTATGTGGTTTTCGACTTCTATGGTTTTCGACTTCTATACATCGTCACATTAAAATCATGGTATTTCAAATAAAAAAATGAAGTAGTTCCGTGTAACGTTTTTCGATTTTTTTCGCACTAAATTAAAGTACTCCTCGTGTACTTTAATTCGGTGTGAAAATTCAAAAAATAATACACGGAAACGCTTAATTTTTTTATTTGAAATACCATGATTTTAACACCTGATGAACTCATATGCTAAAATCATATTGATTTTAGCAACTGGGTTGCTAAAATTTTATGGAAAACTAGGCCTAATTAATCCAGTTGATACTTCATTTGATTTTTTCTCTTTTTACGTTCATCTTTTTTTTTTTTTTTTTTTTCTGTATTTGCTAATTTTATGCCTCTTTTTTTTTACACAGATTAGCTTAGTTTTGATGAGAAAATTCTAAAAAATAAAAAAACCTTATGAAGCCAAATATAATCCAAAACGAACAAAAAGATGAGTAATTCGTGAAGATTATTAAGCCAAACTAATACTCTCTCCATCCCAAAATACACATACAAAACTCTTATTCACACGTTTCAAAAAATTATTTATACTTCGTATTTTTAAATATTTTTCATGGTTTTAAAAACTTTGATTAATAAAACTAAGTAAGATCCATATTGCATATATAATTTATTATAGTTTAAAAATATAGACGATCTTTTAAGTGGCAGGAATAGTAATTTTAGATATTTATTTTGGGACGGAGAGAGTATTAATTATCATAATACACAAAGGCTTTCCTTTTGCTTAATCATCCCAAAGACTCATTTGGCTTGTATTCTCATGGCTATGTTTGGATGGCAAGAGTTGAAGATCAGGAATGAGTCCAAATTCATTGAATGGCTATCAATTCAAAAATTATGCTATGAATTTTTATGAATTCCTAATTACTCGCTCCGTCCTAAAAAATTTGGTCTACTTATAAATTTTCAAATTTTATGTACAATATACAATGTTACCCAAAACTTATAAATTTTCAAGTTTGCCCTTCATTAGTTGACTCTAATTAAATAGGATTTAATCAAGTTTTGAATTTAAATTGTTTTCCGGAAAATAGAAAATCTTGTTGCCAATGTAATCATAGCACTTTTTCAAAATTTTAAAATACACTTTAAACTTTAAAATTTTCAATTATTCTTCTTTTGGTCTCTTTGTTTTGATTGTTAAAAGCATCTCAAGGGCAAAAATTAAATTTACCAGCTTTTCTTTATTGAAAATTTTAGATTGGTCTTATATTTCGGGACATCCAAAAAAAGAAAAGTTGGCCAACTTTTTTTGGACGGATGGAGTATCAATTTCTTAAAAAACTATGTATTCCAGCCTCATTAGAGCTGTTATTTGATTCAAAGGAATAAACACAACCTTGGATTAACCCAAACTGAGCCTTACGTTTTAGATTGGCTACCGACTGTCGACAATGGGCGAAGAGTCAATCTGATCAAAATTTGGCTGCCAAACCCATCTCCAGTTTTCAAGGTTTAAGACCGAAATTCTCTCTGCACTCTCTTGCATTGACTGTGTAGCTAGCACATAATATGTTTGAATAATTGTCTGTTAGAAACTCACCGTTGTTTTCCCTAGAGCAACAAACTTCATTTCAACGAACTGAACGAAGATTAATTTTTGTCGATTTTTCTAAGTATGCTTGCTTTAATGTAAATTTGTGTTCTGTGAACAATCTGTTTTTCTCCTTATATTTGCTTTGTCAAGTTGATGAACTTTGTGGTGTTCTGAATTAGTGCTAGTTAATACTTTACCTTCCTTGGTAATTGATTCTAGAGCTATTTTATGTTTGCTTTGTGGCAATGTGGTTTTGATACACGCTATAGCTTATATTAACGGTTTTGCTGGCTAGAAAGTCTTTCGTTCCCGAATTTGAGTGACTGAAAAAAAAAAAAAAAAAAAAACCGATCCATTTAGTAAATGGATTCAGCTCCTGGACGGTTGTGTGGGCTCCCTGTGGGTTATTCACCGGCTAACTTTCTTGAATTTATAACCGTTCACTTTTTAGGGTTTGTCAAGAAAATCACAAGTCATTGATCGAATATCCTTTGATGTTCTCTCGAAACACATCTATATTGTCAAAATAAATGAGTTAAGATCTAGTTTTCTAGAAGGGAGCTTCTATTCGCAGCCCATTTTCCCTCAATACAGCCCATCCAAAATAAATACCAAAACCTTCCTTGTGAAAAGACCATTTAGCCCCTCAAATACCAAAACCTATCTTCTTCTTCCTTCACTTCTTCCACCGTCCTCCCCTACCCTCCTCCTTCTGCCCTCCTCATGCCCCTCAAATCCCTCCTCCTCCTCCAGCCATTAACCCCATTGTCCTCCCCTGCCCCTCATCTCTCATCTCTCTCAATGGAGAACCATGTTTAATCAATGGAGGGATCTTCCAAAGAGTATTGGAGCAATTTACAACTCCAAATCCACCAATGAATGCACAAATACATACTAAGAGTAACCCGGGCATGAAGATTTTCGAGCAAAAAACGACCCAAGAGTAACCCATTGCTTTTTCGATTTTTCAGCCGTTGTTCGTTCGAAACAGTACACACAGTCCCGAAAATCGCAATACATTTCGGTAGTTAATACCCAAAATTTACCTATAAAACCGGGAGTTTATATCCGAAATTGGTGATGGTAGTTAATATCCGCAATATTGGCCATAATTCAGTAGTTTGTATCCGAATTATGTGTTTAGTTTCGGGAGTAAATATCCGAAATGTGCCAAAACCAGACGAGGGTAATTTGGGAAATTTTATGGGTTATGTGAAGCAAAAATTAAGATTTGCCACATCAGCAGGGTTTTATTTAGCAAATGGGCTGTATGTAGTCCAAAATGGGTTGCGAATAGAAGCTCCCTTTCTACAAATATTTTTTCTCACTATAGATGTTTCCCAAAAGCATAAAGAACAAAAGTGACAACATGATGTGTTTGAAGTGTCCTAAAAGTGAACGATTCCTATCATCAAAGCAGGACTGGAAAAGGCTCACGAAGTGATCAAAAGGACCGTCCAGTTCCTTTGCAGTCTAGAGATGATCTTATTTCTAAGGAAATTGTGTAGTTGAGACTCACTCGGGTATATGGAGCAGTTTCACCTTATAAACAGCTTTTTAATTGCTTTTTTTTTTCACTGCAATTCTAGAAACCTTGAACTGCTCTTTCGCTATTGATACTATATGGATACGAGAGAAATTAAGTAAACATGAGAAATCACTAGGACGAAGAATATTCTGCATAATAAAATAGCTAAAGGTAGATGTCATCTGGGCATGACTTGGGACATGGTTTCAAAATTAACGGAACAGATTTCTCCCTGTGACTTGAGATGATTTTCTTCATTCTTGTCAGTTGTAGTTGAAAAGGCAGGCCTTTTAGGTGTTGGCACCTCTTCAATTGCATTTTTGAGCATTGAATACACTTCCAACATGGATGGCCTATCTTCCCATTCTTCTTGGACGCACAAAAGAGCGACTTGCATGCATATCATGAGTTTACATGCTGAATTCGTATCATCCATTAGTGGATCCATGAACTCCATGCTTTTCCCATCTTTCCACAATTCGTATGCCTGCCAAGAGAAATTTATGATATAATCTTTGGAGTTTTGAAATTCAAAAGTGAATCACAACGGTCATAGGAATACTTGTTAAATGACTTACGTATCCAAGGAGGTGGAGATTGTTTTCCTGACCATATAGACATGTATTCTTCTTTCCACTTATTATTTGCAAGAGAAGAACTCCAAAGCTATAAACATCATATTTGGTGGAGTATATGCCTCGTTTTACGTACTCTGGTGGAACGTAACCGCTGCAATTCAAGAGTCAAATTAGAAATTTTCGTTTACTATAGTAAATATCTAAATGATTTGAAAAATAGATTTACTTACTATGTTCCAACAATCCGGCCAGTGTTTGCTTCATGTTCATCTTTCTGAAAAATTCTAGCTATACCAAAATCTGCAATTTTAGGTCTCATGTCATTATCCAGTAATATGTTGCTAGCCTTCAAATCTCTGTGGACTATTGTGAATCTTGAATATTCTTGAAGATATAGAAGCCCTTGAGTCACCCCTTCGATGATATGAACCCGTTTCTCCCAATCCAACAGTGTCTGTCTAACCGGATCTACATCATTGAAATTAAGTTAGTTGCTTCTCAATAAGTCAGGTAGGAGCTGGGGAGCTGGTTAGACTATAACTGGTCATGATTTCTTTCAAGCCTGAAGGTATGTGACACGACATATCATAACATATCATACCTATTAGTGAAAGTCTTTTCGTTAGGTACGTTTGGTTCTTGATTATTATGGATATATAATATTTTGGGTTAACATACGGCAAAAGACTAGTTGTTCTATGTTTGTTTGGGGTTCGGATAACTAGAGAATTGTTATTTTGTCTCTAGCGATTGTAGTTGTCAATATCTGTTCTTTATTTGGGAATCAGGTATTGTGGTTTTTGAGTGTTTGTTCTTTCATTTGGCAAAAATCTTGGTACTGCAGTGATGCCAAGAGAGGGTATGAGCCTGTAAGTGTTTTGTAATGAAAAAAAATTAGCGCTTTCCCATAAAAGGTGTAAGAGATTGCATACCGTAGAGGTAGAAATCTAAGCTTTTGTTAGGCATGTACTCATAGATCAGCAGCTTTTCTTCCCTTTCAGTACAAAATCCCAAAAGTCTTACTAGATTGACATGTTGAAGTTTTGCAGTGAGTGTAACCTCATTTATGAACTCCTCTTGTCCTTGTTTAGAAGATTCTGACAGTCTCTTCACTGCAACTTCCTGTCCATCCGCCAATTTTCCCTGCAACATCTCACCAAGTAAGTTTTGTCAATCTGATACATAGCTATGTTTTATATGCTTTCAACAGATGATTACTACAAATACAAGAAAACTTAATCTGTCCCGTTTTCACATTCGTACTTTATGCTCTCATATAATTTAGCATTGCATACAAATGTGTTCTCAACCCTCATCTCAGAAAGTTATCTCTAGGAAAGCACATGGTAACAACTTACAACCGCGAAATGGATTTAGAGATTTTTTCACCAGTATATTAGGAAATCTTGTAGAAAATGATGCGATCTATATACCGGACGTGAGGCGAAGGGTTGCTATGTGAATCTCGCTTGGAAAACTAGCTGTTATATACCTTGATGAAGGTATTGTTCCAGAATTGTAAATGATAGACATGATCGAGAATCTACATTTGGGAAAAATGTGGGAATGAAAGTATAACACTTTTGGTGGAGTCAGTGGAGAACACACACTTGGTGTACTATATATATGTTAGATGTCTAAACAAACTGCTGGCTTTTCATGAAAGTCAACAAAAATTTGAAGAGGCCTTCTCTGATAGGAAATCTGTGGCAGTAGGGAAAATGGAATATCTGACTAAATGTCTGATTATGATAAAAAAAGGATACTGCAAAAGAAGGATCTGTAACAACCAAGGGAACTCCGCCAAAAGGGTTAGCCAAAGGAATATTAAAGTGTGTTACCTGGTCCTATTTATAGCTTCAAGACCCCCCCTACAAACTTCAGATATGGGACATAATTTTCTTTTCACAACCACTTCACTCAAAAAAGGTTTGGCTGTAAAGGAATGACACCATATCCTTCTTGTTTCTTCGTTCTTATTCTTCATTTTCAGTTTTACTCATTCAGCTTCATTTGAACTACCAAAAGTGTTGTGCACTTCAGGTACTAAAAGTTACAGAGAGGTGTAGATCTTGGTTATTTTTCTAGTAGAAGATTTAATGCATTGATAGGACACAACAAAGTAATTCATAGATGAACAACTGAATACTACCTTATAAACGGGTCCAAATCCACCCTCTCCAAGCTTATTTTCATGCGAAAAGTTACTTGTGGCCACTTTTATGTCAGCAAAACCGAATGCTTTTAAGTTTGGGTACTGCGATTTTTTCCCTCCAGCCATTATCCTCATAACCAAAACTGTAAAAGACGAACAACGTCAATCTCCTCATAGTTATTATGGTGTTGACATACGTAGGATTACAGCTAACAGTGAACTAAAATCGTAGCAAGTTACCTTTCCCTTTAAACAATCTCCTTCGCAAGTACCACGTTAGAGTCCCAAGTAGGACAGCGATCACAGCAATTGTAGGCAGCAGAATAATCAGTAACAATTGGTTGTTTCCTTGATCTTCGCCTTCCTCTTGAGCTGCAATGGTAAGGTTGTTACATTTGTGATAAGTATGTTTTTAGAGACTCCTGCATTCTGGATTTCAACATATCTAATTCCTGTTGCACAAACGAAGTGCTGCACAGTATGCAATAAGATCTTTTTGCTAAAAAGTGACTCTTTGATTCAAAATAACTAACTTGGTTTTCTTTTCTTGTCCAATAAACAGGTTCAAACATTCATATGGCAAGTTGACAGAGATGGTTGATTCCAAATCCGTATTCCCCTTTATTATAACATGATAAACCAAGCCTTAAGTGCTAATAATTGGGGTCGGCTACACGATACAACAATAACAACAGTACCCATGTATTCCCCAATCGATGGGGACACAGGCGGCTTCAGGATGTCGCTTTGAGAATTTACCTGCCTTAGAAAGCACCCAATTGTCATCATTGGGAACTTGCCATACTTTGTAGCCTAGAAGCCTTTTCTCCCTCGCGTAGGAAACCTTAGTTCTTATAGCCTCCACATCATCAAAACCGATCCAATACGAACCAATAGTGCAGTAATGCGCGACGTAAGTCGCGTTATACACTGCTTTTACTCCATAACTATTCATATATGACTTGATATACTTGTAGCTCATCGACCCATCTACTGTAATGGCGCGACCTCTTGCAGGCGATCCAATTGCATTATTCTTGGGGTCGACAAGCGTCCAAGCGTAACCATGGTATGCTAACCCCAAAACCATCTTTTTAGCTGGTAATCCGCTACTTATCCATTGCTTAATACCATAATCAGTATTTACATTGCTTGAGGGGTCATACAAAGCAGAATGAGCACCTGTGAAATTTTCTTTGGTAGACAAGTGATAGTCATACGATCCAATATGTACCCAATCAACGTTCTTTCGAATGGAGTCCATCGGATAACTTGTGGTGTTTAGTGAAGGCAAATAATAACCTGCCATTGTTAAAATGAGCGGTGATCGGCCAGAACTCTTCGATTCCCTATTTATTGCAGATCTCCAATCATCAAATAGAATTCCCATATCTTTCATGTTGTTCGTGCTCCTGTCCGGTTTGACACCATGAAGCTCCAGACCCTGAAACCCATAAAGCCTAGCTCTCTGTATTGATGATTCAATGAAAGTACTTCTGTAAGAGGGTTGGCTAGCCATTGAAAAGAAGGTTGTGAAGTTTGCATCTTCAGTCCAGATGGACAGAAGTGTTGTAATTGATGGGTTCTTTCGGCGAACGATATCGGTGAAGGTTGAAATGTATGATTCATCAGAGGGTAAGATGGAGAGCTCATAAGTGGAAAAGTTGATATGTGCAAAAGCACATGTGAGGTGAGTGAAGAGCGATGAATCTATGTCGGGAACCGGGAATTCGCTGCCGGAGTACCAGTATCCTGCTTTGATCCATGTCGGAGCCTCTGAAGAATTTGATAATGAAGGAAGAAAGAGGAGAAGGGAAATGATGTTGAACAACATCTCAAGATGGCTAGAGCTCATGTGGTCCTTCAACCTTTGAAGTATATGTGGCCTCTTGACGACGTAAAGTACTTTTTCTTTTTTAATTTTACAGTTACATCCTCAAAAAAAAAAAAAAAAATAGAAAAATAGTCCGTGAACAAAAGTCGTGCTATTCACAATTTAACGAAGTAATTGAGATTTCTAAATTATTGCTAAAAATTCCGGAAAAACTTACATGAATTGCTTTAGTTTCTTTTTAAACCGAAATATGACTATTTTTTACCTATACTGAGTGAAAATAAAATTTGAGAGAGAGGAATGCTTATTTCAGAGGCGGCTCAACCATTAGGCAACTCAACACATAGACCAAAAGGTATATGGTCAAATTCTTGGGGACAAAAAAAAGTTTGCCAAAAGCCTCAACGAACATGTGGTCGGTTTTTTTTTTTTTTTTTCCGCTTTTTGTTATTTAATTATTAATCATTCATATCAACGAGAAGGTTAAGAAAAGTATAAAAGTATGGGCCGAAATTGAAAAAAGTTTGTATTAGGCAACACTTTAGACAAAAAAAAAACAATTGTTTAGTATATTTTAGTCTTTCATGAACTTTTTTCTTGCCTTTGGTCATGATTTTTTTACTTTTGTACTCCTTTCATTGATATGGATTATTAATCTAAAAAATATAACGCGAATCTAACCAACAAAACACGAAAGCCGAAAAGGGATTTTTTTTTTTTTTTTGGGAAGAATGGAGCCTAATTGGCTAAGAATGAGAACCAGGAATATTACTATTGAGGTTTCGACATGTCTTTTTCCTTGTTTTTTGGAGGTTTCCATCTCTCTCTCTCTCTCTCTCTCTCTTTCACACACACACAAGTGAAAAGAAGACAAACTTGGGTGTCGGTCTAGTATGGTCATGTGATACCCGACCGTGCATCTCGACCATTCAAAAGTATTTTGGACAGTTCAGATTTTTGTCCCCTCTCTCTCCTTTTTCTCTATTTGAAATCTAGGTTTTGGACGGTCGAGATGTACGGTCAAACATCACGTGGCCATACCCAACCCACAACCAAGTTTTTCTTCCTTTGGTCCCCGACTAGAACCCAAGTTTTTCCTTCCTGAGAAGGTATCTGGCATATCTCTAATCTTTCTTTTTCCACATATCTTTCGTGTACGTAATAATCTCTCGTCAACAGCTCCTTCTACCAAAAGTCAAGTAATGCGTTTGTGGGAGAGCAGCCAGCTGCCAGTGTCGAATGAAAAAATCTTTTAGTACAAAAAATTTAACTTTCTCATTTTATCTTATAAATCCATTCAAGAACTCCCCCTTAAGATTTACAAGAGTGAACAAGTTAAGAGCAGAAGCGAAAGATCTTATTAGGACATCTCAAGCCCTGACTCGATTATTATTGACGACGTCAAAATTCAAGTAAAAATCACTTCAACTCATCTCCAATCATTTACTGAAATTCATACCAAAATAAACTTTTACTCAAACTCATACCCAAATCAAGGGAGATCATTTTTATTTACTCAAATCCTATACAACCCAAACACGTCGATATGTGTCATCTTTTGTCTCCACAAACTGTCTTTTTTATTGAAATTGTCTTTTACTTGTTTTGTGGCTGATGTATTGTGAGATATTATGATCTGTCTCATAAAGTGTGAAAAGACAGCAAAAGACATTTTACTAAAAAAAAAGAAAGTTTCTGGAACATCCCCTGGGCAATTTTATATATGGAAATTACTCAAGATTTTAATAGCTATGTTTGGTTAGACAGTTAGTTTAGTTTTGATGATGTCATCAAGTATAATGAGTGGAGAGAGATAGAGAGAGAAATGAGGGAAATGATGATGTCATCAAAACTAAAACTAAAACAAAACTGGGAAACGAATAGGGCCAATAAAATTTGGTTGGAATGATCTTACTAGATGAATATGTGACCCAGGGGCGGGGCGGATGTACGAAGGGGTTGGGGTGGGCCCCAACCCCACTGCACTTATTTAAAAATGATTTTTTTTTTTTGAGTCGGCTGATATCATCTCACCCTCTCTTAGGTGCTGGCCCCCCTTATCCCAACAAAACAATTCTAATTTAGGTTAGAAAAACCCTCAATTTTTGTGGAATGCAAGGATATAATTATTTTTTTACGGGTCTTGCTAACGGGTGCAATGTTGCACCCATTAAGAGTACAAAAAAATACACTTGTAAGTCTCACTTGTGCTTTAAAATATTTTGTACCTGTTAGCATTTCTCTTTTTTCTTTTGGGAGCTGATTTTGGGGCTCCTTTTTTTTTATGCAAGCACTCCAAAATGTAATGAAATTACAAAACTATCCTTTTGAAAATACAAAAATTACTAGAGGCACTCCACTCCTAAATTATCTCCTCATTTACTAAGGCACTCCAAGCAGAATATTGAACCAAAACCAAACGGAAAAAGTAACATTAGCAGTCCAAATGGTAATTGTTTTCCATAAATTAACATTAGCAGTCCAAATGGTAAAGACAGAAGCAATCATAGTCCATAGCTATGCAAATCTACTGTTGCATGTTAGATTGGAGCAGGAGAAATCAACGATCGGCGCGGAGGCCGTTTGGATTGAGGAGGGAGATTAATCAAAACGCTTAGAAAATAGAAAAAACAGGGGGAGGGGAGTGGAGCCGGTGTTCAAGAGAATGGTGTGAGGCACCCGGCCTCCCCCTGAGCAGCGGCGGCTGGCTGAGAGGCGGCTGAAAAAAAGGGCTTACGAGAGAAGTTAGATTAGAGAGAGCTGGGTTAGAAAAACTTCAAAGATATACATAACAAATTTACAACTAGAACATGGAAACCTTATATCAGAATACCAAGGTAAGTTTCAACGTAGAGAATCTACTCAAAAAAGAAATAAAAATAATCACAAACTTGAACCAACTTTCAGATCCGAAAATTTCCAGCATTTATGCTTGTAGTGGTAGTGGTGGTGATGTATTGAAGCACAACGATGTTTTTTCCCCTGTTTGGTTCCTTTCTAATTTGGATTTGTGAAGCGATGATGGAAAAAAAATTTAGTCAAACCACGCTCTTCTTAAAATACACAAAACCCACCCAATCATAACTTAATCCCGAAAAATCATAAGAAAAGAACTAAAAAACTACCTTCTGAGCTTGAATCCTCGATCTACAGCACCCAATTCACAATAGAGTTTTTGTTACAGGTTAAGGTTTGGGTGAACGTCCATTTTTCTTCTTCCATTAACAGAGGAGGCAAAGGAGAGTAAAAAAATTTAGGAGTGCCTGAAGTAAAATTGAGAGTAAAAAACTTTAGGAGTGCCTGAAGTGAAATTGGAACTTGCAAAAGGGTGGTTTTGGGAAATCACTGTAGCTTGGAGTGCCTGCATCAATTTTTGGAGTGCAATTATCAATTTCTTTTTTTTACTTTTTTTACTTATTTGTTAAGTACGGTTAAGTACGGCATAGAAAGATATTTGACATTGAATTTTTTTTTCCTAAAAATCGGCCCCTTCCTAGCTCCACCATTGATGTGACCTCCTTGTGGACTCATGGGTTGAACGAAATTTCAAAAGAATTGCGTTTTGGTCTCTTTGTCTAAAATGACAGACTCTTTATGGTTTTTAATTTGAAACCAATTTGGCCACGATGGTCGTGTTGATTGTTTTGTTTTCTTCCTAATCTTTATAGCAGTCAATAACGTAACACTCATACCAAACTTCCAGGTACCATTTGCTTTCATTTTAGACTATTTATTGGGTGCTCTCGAGGCATGTCTCAAACCGGTACTCTAACTAGTACGATATTTAAAACTTTAGTGCAATAACTTCTTACACTCGCGCCTAATCTGCTTCCTCTGTGTCTAATTTGAGTCATTTTATGGTGTCATGTCATAAATTCTTACCCCTAACTCTAATGAGTGACGGAGCATACCATCGGCTAGGGTGGCCTTGGCTCCCCCATGTTTTAAATAAGTATATACCGATACCCCTTTGGCTAAAGATTTTTTAGAGTGGAAGAAGACTCTTCTGATTTACTGATAAACTCGCAACAATTGATCAAATGGAAATGGCAGGAAAATCCCCAATCTAGGGCCAATTTTATTGATTGTTGAAACAATTACAGTAGAAGAAGAGAGATACAGGAGGTAGGAGAAGAGAAGAGGATCTAGATGAAAGAGAGAGAGAAACAAGAGAATAGAATCTGCTCAACAACCCCTACTACTTGCACGACACCTCTCTTAATACTCTCTCCTCCACTTGTAACATACTAACAGAATGACAAAGAGATTGCAAGAATCACATTGAACCCCCCCCCCCCCCCCCCTCTAGATATAATGCAGTAGACCCCCTAATCTTATCATCACCCACCCCTCCCGAGAACAACCTTGTCCTCAAGGTTGAAAATCTGGAAAGCGCTGCTGCAAGTCATACCAGGATTCCCATGTAGCATCCTCGGGGATGGAGTTAGTCCACTGGACCAAACCATAGTATGAGGCCGGTTGTGTTTTTTGACTAGCTTACGATCCAAGATAGCAAAGGGTTCCAATTGTATCTGTCCATCATCACCAGTAAGGGGTAAGGAGGTCTGAACCATGACTTGATGACCCAACTTCCGCTTTAATAAAGACACGTGAAAAACTGGATGAATTTTAGAAGAAGCAGGCAATGCTAGCTTATAAGCCACAGGTCCTACCCTATGTAAGATCTGATATGGGCCAAAATACTTCGGAGCTAGCTTAGCATTCCGTCTGAAAGCCACAGTAGTCTGCCTAAAAGGCTGGAGTTTGAGGAATACCCAATCTCCCACAGCAAACACTCTCTCAGTACGGTGAGCATCAGCAAGTTGTTTCATCCTATTCTGGGAAAGAGCTAAATGTTCTTTGAGTAGCTTAAGCATAGTTTCCCTGTCCTGTAGCAAGGATTCTGTTGCAGCCATTGTAGTACCCCCAGGGGCGTAGTGTTTATAGTTAGGAGGAACCTGACCATATAAAGCTTCATATGGTGTAACACCAGTAGATATGTGGTAAGTGGTGTTATACCACCATTCTGCCATTGAAAGCCATTTAACCCATCCAGTTGGTCTATCACCAGTAAGACATCTCAAGTAGCTCTCAAGACACCTGTTTACAACCTCTGTTTGGCCGTCTGTCTGAGGGTGATAAGCAGTGCTTAAGCACAGTAAAGTGCCCTGCAAACGGAATAATTCAGTCCAAAAATTGCTAGTGAAAATAGGGTCCCGGTCAGACACGATGGAACTTGGCATGCCATGTAACTTAAAAACATGGTCTAAAAAAGCTTGAGCTACTGTAGTGGCAGTATAGGGGTGTGTCAAAGGAATGAAATGGGCATATTTACTGAGCCTGTCCATAACTACCAAAATAACTGTCTTGTGAGAGGAAGCAGGTAGGCCTTCAATGAAGTCCATGGAGATGTCACTCCACAGCCTATTAGGTATGGGGAGTGGTTGCAATAGACCTGGGGAAGCTACTGTCTCAGTCTTGTTGCGCTGACACACGTCACATTCTGCCACGAATTTAAGTACATCTTGTTTAAGTCCTTTCCAAAAGAAAGCTTGCTTGAGTCGGTGATATGTCCTTTGCCCACCTGAATGCCCCCCAGTTGGGCTGGCATGATGCTCTTGTATGAGCTTGTGTCTGAGTTGCACATCCCCTCCCACTACCAACTTGGTTTTATAGTATAGCATGTGATGTTGCCATAAGTATGAGGGCTGACTGTTGGGATCTTGCTGCAGGTCAACAATAATTTGCTGTAAAACTGGATCATTGTGCCAACTAGCCTGTAAGTCTTGGACCCAATTACACACAATCACAGATATAGTTGCCAAAGTACCCTGGACTGCTGTGCTTAACTCCTCCTCCTTTACCCTTGAGAGTGCATCAGCAACTGCATTTGACTTTCCACTTTTGTATGTGATCTCATAATCAAACCCCATGAGTTTGGATATCCATTTCTGCTGCATGAGAGTAGTAACCTTTTGTTCCAAAAGGTATTTAAGGCTCTAGTGATCTGTTCTTATACAAAAATGTCTACCCAAGAGGTAATGTCTCCACTTAATCACTGACTTAAGTGCCTTACTGTAGAATGCCACTGGTCTCCCCTCTTGCATGAGCACAGCCCCAATGCCTTTCCCTGAAGCATCACACTCCAGAACAAATGTTTTGGTGTAATCTGGCAGGGCCAACACAGGTGCTGTAGTCATGGCAGTTTTTAGTTGCTCAAAGGCCTTTTCAGCTTCAAATCCCCACTTGAAAGAATCTTTCCTGAGTAAAAGGTTGAGAGATTGGCAAAGCTTGCCATAATCCTTGATAAACCTCCTATAGTAGCCAGTCAATCCAAGGAAACCCCTTAAGGCTTTGAGAGACTGTGGTACAGGCCAATTAACCATGCTTTTTATCTTAGAAGAATCAGCAGAAACCCCCCTTGCATCTATTATATGGCCCAAGTATTCCACCTGATTTTGCCCAAATGCACACTTGGACAATTTTGCAAACAACTGGTGTTCTCTCAACTTTGTAAGAGTTTGGGATACATGTTGTAGATGGTCTGACCAATGCTTGCTATAAACCAATATATCATCAAAAAACACCAAGACAAACTTCCTCAAATATGACCTGAACACTTCATTCATCAAACTTTGAAATGTGGAAGGGGCATTGGTTAAACCAAAAGGCATTACCAAAAATTCATAATGTCCCTCATGGGTTCTGAACGCAGTTTTTTCTATATCCCTTGGGTGCATTCTAATTTGATGATATCCAGACCTAAGGTCAAGTTTTGAAAAATATTTAGCCCCATGCAACTCATCTAATAACTCATCAATTATAGGAATGGGGAATTTGTCTTTGATTGTATCCTTGTTTAGAGCCCTGTAATCAATGCACATTCTCCAAGTATTGTCCTTCTTTTTCACCAACAATACTGGAGAAGAGAAAGGGGATAGACTAGGTCTTATTACACCTGTGTTCAGCATTTCCTTCACAATCTTTTCTATTTCATTCTTCTGAATGTATGGATATCTATATGGCCTAATATTGGGTGGTTGAGAACCATTTTGCAGGTTTATTTGGTGATCATGGGTTCTGGTAGGAGGTAGATCTTTAGGAACATTAAACACATCTCCAAAAGCATTCAAAACCTACGAGCAATGCAAAAAAAACTTCTATGATTATACTTGACATGTCTTTGATAAACCTACGAGCACCTCAACCAGTCCTTC
The DNA here is from genome assembly GCA_020921065.1 of Vaccinium darrowii. NCBI lineage: Eukaryota > Viridiplantae > Streptophyta > Magnoliopsida > Ericales > Ericaceae > Vaccinium > Vaccinium darrowii. The sequence goes on from CM037154.1 coordinate 42,777,831, forward strand.
GGGATCAATCTCACCATCGACTAAGAGGACCGAGTAAAGACATGAATTTCCAAAAATGGAGTAAATTCTAAGTCCCAGACCTTAACCACCAAGCCGAACCCTGGGAAATCATGAATTATCTTGTCACAACATTAATTGCGGTGGATGGGGAACCCTAGGGTTTTTGCATTTAGGGGGAGTTCTTGAATGGATTTTATGAGATAAAATGGGAAAGTTGATTTTAGTTGGTGTTTTATGGAGGGGTGATAAAATCACCTTGTTTTTCCAATAGATAAAATCTAGGTGATAAAATAATTGTGTACTACTATGAGTTTCAAAAATGGTTGATAAAATCTATTCGTAAAAGATGATGATAAAATCAAATAATCCATTCAAGAACTCCCTCTTAGATGATAATGGATGTCACATAATGCAAAGTTACCAATGTACTTTGCTTAAGATTATTCATCAGTTATTAAGGAATATTTTCCCTGCAAGTTTGTTCCAAGAGAGGTTCCAACCATTAGAGCTCAATCAAATTCTTCAGCATATGCCCAGCAAAAGGCTGTTTTGCGATTAATTGAGACCTCAAAATTGAATTTAGCCTTCCAACGATCTCTGGAAACCAACTGTCGAAGTTGGTTTTCAATGAATCAATGGCCATAAAAATGGTGAGGACTTTCAACCATTTTGATTGCTGATCCATTGATTACTATAACTGGTCAAAGAATCATGATAAAAATTTCCAGAGTAAACAATATTGAAAATGGCTAGCTCATGTGTTCTTGGGTTTGGGGGATGTTGTACCGCATCATATGTGCTGCCCCATGCAATGCATTAATTTCAACAGTCCAAAAGTGTTTTTAATGGTCCAGATCCGCAGACGGTTTCTTACCGGTCAAAGCACTTTATTATTGGTAAGAAAGCTTCAGTGAATCAAAGTGCCTATTACTGGTAAGAAAGCTTCTCCAAGATGGACGGTCGTGATGTGCACTGCACGGTGCAAGATGGACGGTTGTGATGTGTGCTGCACGGTACAGCGCACAGGGTCCCTGGGTCCATGTTCTTGAACCTTTGATGAGCCATAGATAGCAGCTCGAGCACTAAATTTTTAACCTCTAGTTTTCTTTGGGCATGGTGTTTATTATGCAACTTGCTTGTGGGGAAATACAATTTGAAAGGAGCAATGCTTAGCAAGACAAGTTCTATGTCTGATAATACACACTAAGGAATAGGAGTAACCATATTCATCCAAATTTGAAGAAGATATGCCAGCAAATGCAAAATCTTAATGGAAAAAAATGAACTTTTATGGGGCTACTCTAGTCATGAGAAAAAGGAATATAAAGCTTTATCGGGCTACCATCTAGGTAACGGATGCACCATTAACTGACCAAATTTCTTCTTGAGGTGTAGACTCTTGAACTTCATCTTTATCTCTTCTTGTACAAAAAGCAGGTCTTTTGGGAGTGTTCATGGTTGCAGTTTCATTTTTCAGCATTGACGAGAGTTCCAACATGGAAGGTCTATCAGCTGGATTTACTTGGACACACAGCAAAGCTATTTGCATGCATCTCATCAATTTACACGATGAATATGTATCGTCGAGCGTTGGATCCATGAACTCCATGCCTTTGCCACACTTCCACAAATCATATGCCTGAAGTAATTCAATGTAGTCCATATTTAGAGTTCACAGGAAACAATTCAAGTCGAAATATCCATGTGACAGTTTGTAAAATAACTTACATGTTCTAGGAGGTTTAAGTTTTCGTGCAGGCCATGTGTGCAATTATTCTTCTTTCCGCTAATGATTTGTAAAAGCAGAACACCGAAGCTATAGACATCTGATTTGGTGGAGTTGTTGCCACCAATTTCTCCAAGGACAGGAGAAACGGAGATGGCCAACACCTGGTGGTGTAGAAGATGCGAGGGCGTGCCAGGAGATGGGAATCTCCGAGAAAATAAGGAAAAACGCCTGAAACTACTAACTTCTTTCAAGCAAATGTGAAACTTGAATAAAAGAGAAACTAAAGTTACAACGGTTCGTGAGCCTTGAAAAAGGACTTCCACAATTGAAGAAAACTAAGATTTACATATAAGAAGAAGAGAGAGAAGAAGAAGAAGAAGAAGAAGAAACGGGATAGAGGTAGAAGATAGACATAGATAGAAGAAGAGAGGATCGATCGACTAACTGAGAGTTAGGAGATAAACTAAATTTACTTGCTGCAGTGAGCTTTGTTGGTGCTTGGACCCCTCTAATGTTGCACAATGACTTGTATTTATAGGCATCATTTGCCTATGAATGGTTCAGGAGATTTCGGATTCACTAAGCACATCTTCTGCCCACTTTCTTCAGAAATCTTCTCCAAAGCTGCCAAGTGTCCCTTTGACTCAGTCATCCTCTTTTATTTGGTGCTGAAATTAACTCTTAGGCCGCCAAGTGTCCCATTACTTCTATAACTAACCACTTTCCACAAAAAGTGGTAACTAACTCCTTGGAGGCTTTCATCCCACATGGCAATAACTACCCACTTTCCTTGATTTAAGCTTCATGCATTTGAAAGAATGTCTGATGCTCTCACATATCGCCACGTGTCAGGAGATATCCGTACCAAGAGATATTGTCGCTATGTGGCAGAAGATATCTGTAACAGGAGATATCGTCAGATCTCCTTAGGAGCTCCGTTTCTGCAAGATCATTCCGGGCTACCAATTGATGGAACTCTGTGGTGTAATCATCTACAGAATGCGAATTCTGACGAAGATTCTGCAGCCGCTGATACATCAGACGCGAGTAGTTGTGGGGAAGAAAAGCCACCCGCATCTTTTTCTTTAATTTTTCCCACGAACTAATCTTGTCTTTTCCCTGCCGCATCCGAGTCTGCTTCAATTGCTGCCACCATGCCGCGGCTCTACCCCTGAATCTGGTAGCCACCAACGACACCCGTTTATCCTCTGGAACTTGTTTGAACTCCAAGACTTCATCCATAGCCGCAACCCAATCAAGGAACTCCTCAGGCGTCAAACCCCCCTGAAACTCAGGCAGGTCGATCCTCAAACCAGACTCCCATGGTCGGAAATCACGGTTATCAGCCATGATCTCCCGGCCTCTGCCCCTTGGTTGATGAAAGCCACCGTCGCCAGCCCTGCCAACGCCGAATGCCCCCGTAACAAAAGGGTTTTCAGCCGCTTCACCATCCGTACTTTCGTCCTCCTCTCGAGGCCGCCGATCGTACGGTTGATGGCGAGGTGGATTCCCCCCAACAGCTAGGGCAGCAACTTGGTTAGTTAAAGCAGCTATTGCAGCCGATAGTTGTTGGAATCGCGCCTCCGTTCGCGCCTCTTGCGCTACGTCATCTCTTTCATAGATGTCCTCCAAATTAGCGGTACGATTATCTTGTCCCCCTCGACCTCCAGCACGTCCTCCGACCATAGTCAGGATTGGAACTTGATGCTCTGATACCAACTGATGCAGGGCGCCTTATGAACTACAGAAAAAGACGTGCTACAATCGAACAAAAACAAGAAAGTTTAGAGAAAACGCTCTCTAGACTCTTTTATCATTCAATAATACTCCAAAAAACTCTCCAGCCCTTAAGGCTTACAACTTATTATATAGGAAACTGGAAAACCTAATTAAACTGGAAAACCTAATTGATAGGAAACTGGAAACCCTAAGTGATTTGTTCCGACAAGGAAGTCAAATCAATGAAAAACGAGATAATCGTACCCTAAGTGTTGGAACTTGTGGCTCATATGGTGTGTATGAGAGGCACTGAGAAGTTCCCGGTATCGATAAGCAAGTTGGGAGGCAGTTTGATGGAGTCAGAATCGATACAGGAGTTTCCCTGTATCGATACCGAGGCATCTATGGGCGAACAGAATGTATGGGTATCGATACAGGGTTTCCCTGTATCGATACCGAGAGGCTTAAAACAGCCAGTGAACGGTGTTTTAAGGGCATTATAGGTATTCAGGCTATAATGCGAATTAGGGTTGGAATAGAAGTGATAGCCGCATATAAATACTCTCTATTGTAAAACCCTAGTGTGTGCTCTTCAATAAACGACTATTATGTGTGCTCCCGTGGACATACCTGGTTTTGGGGAACCACGTAAATTCCTGTGTTGATTTCCTTTACTGTTTTTAGTATTCTGTTGTGTGCGTGTGGTGATTATTCTAACAAGTGGTATCAGAGCGCGGGTTTATTCACGCGGATTGAATCACACGAAGAACAATGGTGGGGAATACATCTGTGTCGAAGTTCGATGTTGTAAAGTTCGACGGGACTGGTAATTTCGGATTGTGGCAATAGAGGGTAAAGGATCTGCTGGTGCAACAGGGTTTGTCGAAGGCGTTGAGCGGGGCGTCCAAGAAACCAGAGCAGATGTCCAACGATGATTGGGAAGATCTGCAGGCAAAGGCCGTGAGTATGATTCGCCTGTGTCTTGCAGAAGAAGTTATGTATCACGTGATCGGCGATGATTCGCCGGCTGGGGTTTGGACAAAGCTGGAGAGCAGGTATATGTCAAAGTCCTTGACTAATAAACTGTTTCTGAAGCAAAAATTATTCGGGCTGAAGATGGTCGAGGGTTCTGACCTAATTCAGCATATCAACACGTTCAATCAGATTGTTAGTGATTTGTTGCGGATTGAAGTAACATTCGAAGAGGAAGATCAGGCTCTGATGTTGCTGTCCTCTCTACCGGGTTCTCTGGATAATCTCGTTACCACTCTACTCTGGGGGAAAGAAACCCTAGAACTGGAGGAAGTTACTGCAGCCCTTCTGGCCTATAATCAGCGCAGGTTACAGACTGAGTCGATGCAGGGTGAAGGACTGATGGTTAAGGGGTACGAGGAACGTGGCAGAAAGTTTGAGAGGGGGAAATCTGTTAAGCGTGGGAGATCGAAATCGAAGGCAGGTTTTGAGTTGAAGTGTTACAGGTGTCATGAACCGGGTCACTTCAAGAAAAATTGTCCGCAGAAAGGAAAATGAGGGAACTGGAAGAAGAAACAGGGAAAGGCAGGGGATAGGAAAGATGGACCATCGAATTCTGCAAACGTGGTGGAGCAGGATGATTCTGAAGATGGTGATATGCTTTCAGTCTCTGCCAATCCGGATCACTTGGAAGACTCATGGATTCTGGATTCAGCATGCTCTTATCACATGTCTCCTAACAGGGAGTGGTTTGACACCTACAGGTCAGTGAATTGTGGTAATGTTCTTATGGGTAATGATGCATCGTGTAAAGTCATAGGAATAGGCACAATTAAAATCAGAATGTTTGATGGTGTTGTGAGAACCTTGGGTGATGTTAGACATGTTCCAGAATTGAGGAAAAATTTAATTTCGTTGGGAACTTTAGACTCCAATGGCTGTGGATGTAAAACAGAAGGTGGGGTGATGAAGGTGACGAAGGGTGCCATGGTGATAATGAAGGGTTCCAAAGTTCCTGGTCATATTTACAAGCTGACAGGAAGTACAGTTGTAGGTGGAGCTGCTGCCACCACAACAGTTGATACTGATGATACCATTCTTTGGCATATGCGGTTGGGGCATATGGGGGAACGTGGGATGCTAGAGCTACATAAGAGGAATCTGCTGAAAGGAGTGAAATCGTGCAAAGTGGGGTTCTGTAAATTCTGTGTTCTGGGGAAGCAGTGTAAGGTGCAGTTGAGGAATGCTACTCACAGAACAAAGGGCATTCTTGACTACATTCGTTCTGATGTTTGGGGGCCAGTGAGGGTAGCCTCGAAAGGGGGATCTGTGTATTTCGTGACCTTTATCGATGACTATTCGAGGAAAGTCTGGGTTTACTTCTTGCGACACAAGTCTGAGGTTTATGCAACGTTCAAAATGTGGAAAGCTGAGGTGGAAAATCAGACTGGGAAGCGGATTAAGTGCCTCCGGACAGATAATGGGACAGAGTACAAGGATGGAGATTTTCTGAGATTTTGTGAGGAGCATGGGATTCAGCGACACTGGACAGTTCGAAAGACACCGCAGCAGAATGGGGTGGCAGAAAGGATGAACAGAACCATAGCAGAAAGGGCACGGTGTATCAGACTTAATGCAGGGCTTCCAAAAATGTTCTGGGCAGAAGCAGTGAGCATGGCAGTGTTTGTGATAAACAGGTCGCCTAGTATTGCTTTGAATGGAAAGGTAGCGGAAGAGGTGTGGACAGACAGAGAGGTTGACTACTCAGTTTTGAGGATCTTTGGGTGTCCAGCCTATGTTCATGTTCCCGGTAATGAGAGGTCGAAGTTTGATGCGAAGTCCAAACAGTGTATCTTTATTGGGTATGAAAAAGGGATTAAAGGGTACAAGCTTTGGGATTCGGAAGCAAGGAAGCAGGTGATCAGTAGAGATGTGGTATTTGATGAGGATTCAATGGTCCAGGCACATCAAGGGGTACAGAAATTCGAGTCAGGGGAAAGTAGCAAGCAGCAGGGTATACAGATTGAGCTGGGTGATTCTGACACAGGTGGTGACACAGATATAGGTGGAGACACAGGTGGTTTTCAACCAAAGGAACAGCTTAATCAACAGCAGAAGGAGCAGCAAGAGAGCATAGCCACAGGGAGACCCAAACGTATTATCAAGCCACCGGAGAGGTATGGGTTTGAGGATATGGTTGCTTATGCTTTGTCCACTACCAGTGGGGATCCGTCTACTTTTCAGGAGGCCATCACTACCTCTGAAAAGGACAGATGGATGGAAGCCATGGTGGAGGAGATGGAGTCCTTGCATAAGAACAAGACTTGGGAGCTGAAAGAATTGCCTCAAGGGAAGAAAACAGTGGGTTGCAAGTGGGTTTATAAGAAGAAGGAAGCTGCGTCTGAAAAGGAAAAGGAAAAGTTCAAGGCTAGGTTGGTAGCAAAGGGGTACTCACAGAGGAAGGGGATTGATTATGATGAGGTCTTTTCTCCAGTTGTGAGGCACACTTCGATCCGGATTCTCTTGGCATTGGTGGCTAGCTATGATATGGAGTTAGAGCAGCTGGATGTGAAAACAGCATTCCTCCATGGTGATTTGGAGGAGGTTATTTACATGGAGCAGCCTGAGGGATTCATGCAGCCAGGGACTGAGCACCTTGTTTGTAGGTTGAAGAAGTCACTTTATGGGCTGAAGCAGTCTCCAAGACAATGGTATAAGAGGTTTGACTCCTACATGGTTCGGATTGGGTTCACACGCTGTGAGTATGATTGTTGTGTCTATGTTAAGAGCCTTGACGATGGTTCATGTATTTTCCTATTACTTTATGTGGATGATATGCTTATTGCTGCAAAGAGTATGGTTGAGGTGAACAGGTTGAAATCTTTGTTGGGCAAGGAGTTTGACATGAAGGATTTGGGTGCTGCTAGGAAAATACTTGGGATGGAGATTCGCAGGGATAGGTCAGCAGGGAAGCTGTGGTTATCTCAAAAGGATTATGTGATGAAAGTGTTGGAGAGGTTCAGCATGGATAGTGCTAAGCCTGTTAGCACACCTTTGGCGAGTCATTTCAGGTTGTCTACATCACAGTGTCCGAAATCTGATGAAGAGATTCAGGATATGTCAAAGGTGCCTTATGCCAGCGCAGTTGGTTGCTTGATGTATGCAATGGTGTGTACTAGACCCGATTTGGCACATGCAGTTAGCACAGTTAGCAAGTACATGGCCAATCCAGGCAGAGAGCATTGGAAGGCAGTCAAGTGGATGTTCAGATACTTGAAGGGTACTGTAGGCCGTGGGATTATGTTTGCAAAGCAGGATCAGGTTTCAGTTGTAGGGTTTGTGGATGCGGATTATGCTGGGGGTATGGATGACAGGAGGTCTACTACGGGTTACGTGTTTACACTTGCGGGTGGGCCTATTTGTTGGAGATCCATGGTTCAACCTCTAGTTGCTCTATCTACTACTGAGTCTGAATACATGGCGGTGACTGAGGCAGCTAAGGAAGCATTGTGGTTGAAGGGTTTGGTGAAAGAACTGGGCATAGATCAAGGTGGAGTGCTGTTGTACTGTGACAGTCAGAGTGCCATTTATTTGGCGAAGCACCAGATATATCATGCGAGGACCAAGCACATTGACGTAAGATTTCACATGGTGAGAGAGTTGATTGCTTCGGGTGATTTGATATTGGAAAAGGTGCACACTTCTGATAATGCAGCTGACATGTTAACAAAGATTGTGACTGTGGACAAGTTCGAGCATTGCTTGGACTTGGTTAATGTCTCCAGATGCTAGAAAGGAGGCGTTCTCCCAAAACTTGTTGGATAGATATGGTTATCTTCTGAATGGGCGAGGATATTCGCCAAGGTGGAGATTGTTGGAACTTGTGGCTCATATGGTGTGTATGAGAGGCACTGAGAAGTTCCCGGTATCGATAAGCAAGTTGGGAGGCAGTTTGATGGAGTCGGTATCGATACAGGAGTTTCCCTGTATCGATACCGAGGCATCTATGGGCGAACAAAATGTATGGGTATCGATACAGGGTTTCCCTGTATCGATACCGAGAGGCTTAAAACAGCCAGTGAACGGTGTTTTAAGGGCATTATAGGTATTCAGGCTATAATGCGAATTAGGGTTGGAATAGAAGTGATAGCCGCATATAAATACTCTCTATTGTAAAACCCTAGTGTGTGCTCTTCAATAAACGACTATTCTGTGTGCTCCCGTGGACGTACCCGGTTTTGGGGAACCACGTAAATTCCTGTGTTGATTTCCTTTACTGTTTTTAGTATTCTGTTGTGTGCGTGTGGTGATTATTCTAACAGATATCGTGCTGACAAATGTCCCATATGGCCGAAATTAACTATTTGTGATTTTATCTAATTATCACATGTTAATTTTGGCCTCTTGGAAAAAATCATGGGATAAACTTTGCTTCCTACAATTTAGGTAACCACCTTATCACTTTCAAAAGATGCATTATCTCCTAAATTGTAGGGAATTCGGCTTAGGGATAAATCCGAATTCAAATTAAAGTCTTTTTTAGCCAATATTATTGCCACGTGTTAAAAATTAAAAATTATGGTACAAACAGGAGTATATGCCACTTTTTACATATTCGGGAGGTACATAACCACTGCAATATTGCACAAGTGAGAGAAAAAAAAAAACAGACAACTAGATTAGTGTTTGAGAATAATGCACGTGTGTATTTGAAGAAGTATTTCACTTACTAAGTTCCAACAATTTGGCCTGTATTTGCTTCGAATTCATCTTTTTGGAAAATTCTAGCCATGCCAAAGTCCGCAATCTTGGGCTTCATCTCATTGTCTAATAAAATGTTGCTCGCTTTCAAATCTCTATGAATTATTGTCAATCTTGAATACTGTTGGAGGTACAAGAGCCCTTGAGTAATACCTTCAATGATTTGAACTCGTTTTTCCCAATCTAAAAGTAATCCCCTGATTGGATCTAAGTGAAACAGATTTAGATAGTTAAAACTAATGCGATACCTCATGTTAAAACCACACTCAATAATCATTAACCATTATAATTTAGGTTGAGTTTCCCTTAAAATAAAATGGGAAATTCCATAAAAGCTAAATGATTATGTGACTCAGGGGTGGGGCGGATGTACGCAGGGGCTGGGGTGGGCCCTGGCTCCACTGCACTTATTTAAAAAATAAAAATGATACAGACACAAACTCTCAGCCACAACCCACCACAACCCCTCTGATAAGCCCCAAACGTTGTTTATAATCTGGGCTTATCTCTCTCATTTTGCACACACTTTCGCATTTAAGTACTTTGAATTGTTTGATATTGCGCATTTTGTGTGTTTTTCCAAGTTTTAGGAAATTGGAGCTAAAAGGCGTGTCCAAAGCTCCAAATAATCCCCGGTTGTATCCGGAAGTACCCAAGGCGCCGCAATGCCGTGGAGGACAATCGCCGAAGCTTAGAAGTCAATTCAAAGAGCTTTGGAAGGTTCAAGGAAGGCCCGGAACAAAGGAACAACAAAGCTAGAGTTATGAGGCTATAGGAAACCTGACCAACCGATAGAAAAATGCTCATTTCTCTCAAGATACAAAGGCTATGAAGATGAGGTCAATTGGGTTTGAAAGTAGACTCATAGAGCTTTCCAACGGTTCAAGAATCACCTCATTCCGAGTTCGGACGAAGCCGGGGCGTGCTCGCGAAGTTGGGGCAAAAATCTGTCTGAACAGACGCTGATGGATCGATCCATCACTTTCCATGGATCGATCCAAGCTTCAAAAATTCCCAAAAATTCCCAACAGAAGCTCTGGGATCGATCCAAGGTGATGATGGATCGATCCATGGTGGTTCCGGGCGTATTTTTGACAGCACATAAAGGTGTTTTGGGTTGGGCATCCACTTGAATTACTTGCTACTAATGGATGGCTTCTAGATATTTTAGGAGGATGGGGATATTTTGTATAAATATCCTCCCTCCTCTCTCTCCCACATCAGACTTGATTTCCACCTTCTCTCTCTACCTCCATTAATGCACTCTTAGCCAAGCTCTACCTTCTCTCTAGATGTACATGCTTTCTACTTAGTTTCAAGGTAAATCCTCTTGTTTAATGTTGTAGTACATGTTAAGACCTTCGTATTAATCCAGTTTATTTCCATTTCTCTCGGTTATTTCTTGTTCTTGTTTTTCTAGCTAATTGCTCCGAAATCTCTAGTTTGTAAGTGTTGTTTGGGATTTTCTCAAGTATTAATGTTGTAGGTAGACTTATAACCTTCCACAAAAATCAGTTTTTAATGTCATATGTTATGTTCTTTATTTCCTTCACTAAATTAGTCATGTTCTCCGTAGTCATGATCGAGTAGTCGTTTTAGGCTCGGTCATGGGGTGATTAGCACCCCATGACTTAGGTTCATTCACTCTCCTCGCCTTATTGCAAACATCGCATGTTAATCAAAGAGTTAGGATCGATTTTATGTATCAAAGTTGGGATTTGTTAATCTCTTTGATCACACGTAGCCAAGGGCTAGACCACTTGGCACGTGTGATGCTTAGGGCGATGTCAATTCAAACGTTTGTATAAATGGCACAAGAATCCTACTCTTTGAGAAACACCATTTCTAGTTAAACGAGTTTAAGTACCAAATCTTCCGTTCGGGGTCATTTAACGACGCCCCGAGCCGGTTATTTTAGAGGAGAACGAATTGGCCTAAGGCATGGGTGTTGTGGCCCCTTTGGCTTAGCCTTGTTTTAATTAGTCTCTTTAATCTTCCGAGTCACTCACGAAGTTAAGTGAATTCCACCAACAAATCACGAAAGCAAAGTTTGCCGCTTTAAGGCTAAAACAAACAGTTGCGAATCAACACTCAGGTGCTGCACATTCGGTCCCTGAGGACTCGACCCGGACTTCCGGTTATTATGCTTTGCGACACCTAAACCCTACGCTTGGGGAAACATCATTTGAAATACAATCCAAGGACGCAAGCAAATTTTGGCGCCGTTGCCGGGGACCCAATGGTCTGCGCCGCGTGAGTTTGCCTCGCGCCACGCCACTGTAAGTATTCCGTTTCATTGGTACATATTTTTAAATTTCTGTCCTATCTTTAACGAGGCGGCGGCATAGCCCCTCGGAACTGTTTGTGGTGAGGCGGTTGAATAACCCCTCCAGTCTGTAAGTTGGTAGTGTATGCACGGGCAACGTGGTTACTTTCGTGACCCTCATAATCGTCGTTTGGTTAGTATTGACACCCCTCTTGTGGACACAATGGGCGATCGTGAGGAACCACCTCCACCACCACAAGTGTTGTCCATGAGGCAGGGTCTTAACCCCACACACCATGTTCCACCATCACCCATTGTTCATCCCACACCCACCGCTGAGAATGCTGTTTACACGATTAGGCCCAACACAATTCCGATGTTGCCGGTTTTTCATGGGATGAAGTCCCAATGCCCTTACAATCACGTGAGGGATTTTTTGGATCTGGTGAACACACTTGTTACGGTCTCGGCTCAACTTGAGTCCGCACGTATGAAATTATTTCCATTTTCTCTCAAGGACCATGCACGTACTTGGTTGTCAACTTTAAAACCGCAATCCATCACCTCGTGGGAAGAAATGCACGATGAATTTCTTAAAAAGTACTATCCTGTGCATAAAACGGTTGAGATGAAAAAGCGTGTCTCCAACTTTGCCGAAAAACCTAATGAACCATTTTTCACTGTGTGGGAGAGATTTACAAATCTTTTGGTTGCTGTCCCGCATCATGGTTTTTCGGTAAAGGACAAGATGCAATTTTTTTACGAGGGCATTTCGCAAGGGACTCGGCAATTCATTGACACCATGTGTAATGGTGAATTTTTAAACTGGAGTCCACAACAGTGTTATGATTTTCTTGAGCAACTCGCTGAGAACAACCAGTCGTGGGATTATACGGATCCCTCGGACAAGACCTATGAACCGGTGAGTGCGAGTCAAGGTTCGGGTGAGAGAGGGAAATATGTGCTTAAAGAACAAGATGATTTCAATTTTAAGCTTTCCCAACTCACTAAAAAGCTGGAAAATTTGGAATTGAAAAGTGTTAAGGAGGTGGCGTGTGTGCTTTGTGCAACCCAAGGGCATTCAACTGAAGATTGCCCGACTCTGCCCTGGTTGAAAGAAATTCTCTATGGTGGAGGTACTAATCAAGCGGAGGCAAATGCCATTAATCAAAATCAGAACCAAGGTTGGTCGGGCTATCAAAATCAGCCCCAACACTACCAAAGCCAACAAGGGCAAGCACCACATCGGTATGCCCCGAATAATCAACAGTCATACCCTCCGCAAGGACCTCCTCAAGGTCCCCATGTTTACCAACCTCCTCATAGGAAGAGTGTGGAGGATGTTTTACAAAGTTTCATCGCAGGCCAAACCGCGATCAATGAGCAAAATGCCCAAATGATGAACAACATGCAAAATCAAATTTCTAAGTTGACCACGTCTGTGGGGCAGCTTCAACAAGAAAAGGGAAAGTTTCCCTCTCAACCTCAACCAAACCCCAAAGGTCAAAACTTTGTTGGTAGCTCATCGGGACCCAACTCCAATGTGGAGCATGTTAAATCGATAACCACTTTGAGGAGTGGTAAGGAGCTTGACAAGTCCATTCCTCCCAAGCCCACTCCTCCCATGGTTCAACCTACTCCCGTCATTGTGGAACCCTCCTCGAGTGGCGTGACTTTGCCGCCCAAGACTGTGGAGCAAGAGCCTTCTGTTTGTCCATTTTCGGCACCTTATCCCCAAAGGTTGAAAGTGCCGGCCAAGCCTTCGTCAGACACCGAGGTCTATGAGGTTTTTAAGCAAGTTAAAATCAACATCCCCCTTTTGGACGCCATTAGAACCATACCCTCCTATGCCAAATTTCTTAAGGACTTATGCACTGTTAAACGCAAGTTGAATGTCCAAAAGAAAGTTTTTCTAACCGAGCAAGTGAGTTCCATCATCCAAACCAACATTGCTCCGAAGTATAAAGACCCCGGTTGTCCTACCATTTCCATCGTTATAGGGGGTAAGAAAGTTGAGAGAGCTTTGCTTGATTTGGGAGCGAGTGTGAATTTACTTCCGTTTTCGGTGTACGAGCAATTAGGCTTAGGAGAGATGAAACCCACGAGATTGACGCTTCAATTGGCGGATCGTAGTGTCCGAATTCCTAAGGGTTTAGTGGAGGATGTCTTAGTCCAAGTGGACAACTTTGTCTACCCCGTGGACTTTGTGGTTCTAGACACATGTCCCGCCGCCAATGCTTCACAAGCACAAACACCCATCATTCTCGGACGCCCCTTCTTGGCGACTTCCGATGCGGTCATTCATTGTCGTAATGGGTTATTGAACATGACATTTGGGAACATGAAAATGGAGCTTAATATTTTTAATGTCAACAATCAAGTGGGGGATGCGTGTGATGTTCAAGAGGTGAGTGTGTTAGACACATTGGGAGAGGACCAAGTGTTCTCTCCTCTGCGCGAGGAAACGTTAGAAAAATCTCTCACTGCCAAAGAGATGGATGGAGAGGTTGATTACTTATACTCTTTGCTTGAGAGACAAGACAAGTATGGGCCTGGGTATATGTCCACTACTCCTGAGAAGTTGCCACCCATGGAAACCGAGATTCTCCCTTCGAATCTCCCAATTCTTGATATTCTTTGGGGTGAGCAAGTGTTTGAGGTGCCGAGTTGCCCATGGTTAACCAACATTGATAATTATTGTGCCACAGGTGAGCTTTCGAACCAATGGAATCCCCACGAGAGGGAAAAATTCTTAGTCGCGATGGAAAGGGTTCTCTTTGATGCTCCTTATTTGTTCAAATACCACCCTCCGGACGACCCTTCCGCTTGTTTCGTGTAAGTTCCAGTGTTAGCCGTTTTTGAACGGCTTTTGATGGTCTAGTATAGCCACCCGTCTCTGGCTTGAAGTGTTGTGTGACTTGTTCTACGGTGCTTTGAGTGGGAGGTGGGGAGAAAAGTAGTACCCGTGTAATCGCGTGAAGATTAATCGGTGTTTTTCCTTTTTCATTGTACATATTGTAAATATTGTTCATGTGGAGCCCGGATAACAAGAGCCGGGCGGTTCTCATATTGCTTTTCTTAGTAGGTAGTCGGCAATTAAGTCTTTTGCAGGGTGACCATGCTACCGTACCAGCCTTGGTAGTTTGGGCCTAACTTGGTGGCGAGTGCGGCATTCAAGAGCTCTAAGCATGGGTGTGATGAAACATCGCGGTTGTAAGGCCTATAAAGTCATTGAGGATGGTCCTGTACGACTAGCTGTGATCCTAGAGAGGGGCCGAAGGAGGAAGCCTTGGAAGCATTGCCGATGACGAAAGGAGCAAGTGGTAGAAAAAACCTCTCATTTGGTCGAGGTATAAGGTGGTCGACATTCCACCCCGTCGATACATTTTTATCCCTCCAAGTTCTTCATTTTCATATTGTCTTCATGCTATGAGGACATAGCACATTTTAAGTTGGGGGGAGGGTTACTTCGTGTTTTGTTTACTTCGTGCTTTGTTTTATATTAAGAGTCTTGAAATTTCAAATTAAAAAAATTGAGAAAAATTGAACAAATTGGTGAATCAAGGAATTTGGATATTTGTGTGTGCTTACTCTTAATTGATGGCTTCTAATTTATGCTATGATGTTTGTTGTGTGAGACGGAGTCTTGATACGATTTCATGGTTAGACTTAAGCTTGTGAACATGACATTAAAGGGATACACTTGATTAAACCGTATAACCTATAGTTGGATAGCGTATGCTCACTTAAATTCATGCTTTCGCACGCACATTGTCCCACTTGAGGATTCACTGGCTTCGAATTTGGTTCACGTGTCATTGATTCCTCGGTGTGAATTTACTTGTATGTGGAATATTTGGAGCCCCTTTCCTTGTAGAAAAAAAGAAAAAGATGATGCATGCTTTATTGTTAATGTTTATCCGGGCGTTCATTGAGTAACCGGGCAATCAGGGTTTGCTCCCACCGTATTGTTCGCGTCAAAAGATGGATAGACCTTGTGAAGGCATTGTCGAATGTGGTTAGCTTGGACCTCACTATAAAGCCTTTTTGACTCGAGCAATTAAGTCTGAGGGGTCTCTCAAAACCTGGCACCCTAAGGCCATTCGGCTTGGGGATGGCCGACCTAACGCTCGCTAAAGGGGTCAACTAGAAAGCCCGAGAGGTCCGGGCATTGCACGACCACATATAAAAAAAGAAGAGATTCATTCGAATAAAGGGAAAGGGTATGCTTAAAGAAATACCGAGCTATCAATGATGTGAGAACTGTTTTCAAGATTGGTGAATTTCTTTGTGAGGTTTCTTCACACACATGCCGCGTGAGAATTCTCTATCCGACGGTAGGTGAGAGGATTGATTTTTGTGCTAAGTTTGGATATGAAGTTCACTTGCTTAACTCCTTCTATGAATGAAGTATCTTGCCATTGACTTGCATGGCGGACATTGTGGTGCTATGTGAGATTGTCGGTTGGGTGTGATTCACACTTAAAGTATTCGATTCCTTTGTGTTTTGTGGGTGTTCACTGCTGAAAACCCTCACGAGACTTCACTCGTCCTACCGGGGCCACCCGGGGGTTTAAAAGATATATCCATTTTAGTTTGTTTCCATTAGTGCATTTGTTTAGTTTGCTCGGGGCGAGCAAAGTTTAAGTTGGGGGGTGTGATAAGCCCCAAACGTTGTTTATAATCTGGGCTTATCTCTCTCATTTTGCACACACTTTCGCATTTAAGTACTTTGAATTGTTTGATATTGCGCGTTTTGTGTGTTTTTCCAAGTTTTAGGAAATCGGAGCTAAAAGGCGTGTCCAAAGCTCCAAATAATCCCCGGTTGTATCTGGAAGTACCCAAGGCGCCGCAATGCCGTGGAGGACAATCGCCGAAGCTTAGAAGTCAATTCAAAGAGCTTTGGAAGGTTCAAGGAAGGCCCGGAACAAAGGAACAACAAAGCTAGAGTTATGAGGCTATAGGAAACCTGACCCACCGATAGAAAAATGCTCATTTCTCTCAAGATACAAAGGCTATGAAGATGAGGTCAATTGGGTTTGAAAGTAGACTCATAGAGCTTTCCAACGGTTCAAGAATCACCTCATTCCGAGTTCGGACGAAGCCGGGGCGTGCTCGCGAAGTTGGGGCAAAAATCTGTCTGAACAGACGCTGATGGATCGATCCATCACTTTCCATGGATCGATCCAAGCTTCAAAAATTCCCAAAAATTCCCAACAGAAGCTCTTGGATCGATCCAAGGTGATGATGGATCGATCCATGGTGGTTCCGGGCGTATTTTTGACAGCACATAAAGGTGTTTTGGGTTGGGCATCCACTTGAATTACTTGCTACTAATGGATGGCTTCTAGATATTTTAGGAGGATGGGGATATTTTGTATAAATATCCTCCCTCCTCTCTCTCCCACATCAGACTTGGTTTCCACCTTCTCTCTCTACCTCCATTAATGCACTCTTAGCCAAGCTCTACCTTCTCTCTAGATTTACATGCTTTCTACTTAGTTTCAAGGTAAATCCTCTTGTTTAATGTTGTAGTACATGTTAAGACCTTCGTATTAATCCAGTTTATTTCCATTTCTCTCGGTTATTTCTTGTTCTTGTTTTTCTAGCTAATTGCTCCGAAATCTCTAGTTTGTAAGTGTTGTTTGGGATTTTCTCAAGTATTAATGTTATAGGTAGACTTATAACCTTCCATAAAAATCAGTTTTTAATGTCATATGTTATGTTCTTTATGTCCTTCACTAAATTAGTCATGTTCTCCGTAGTCATGATCGAGTAGTCGTTTTAGGCTCGGTCATGGGGTGATTAGCACCCCATGACTTAGGTTCATTCACTCTCCTCGCCTTATTGCAAACATCGCATGTTAATCAAAGAGTTAGGATCGATTTTATGTATCAAAGTTGGGATTTGTTAATCTCTTTGATCACACGTAGCCAAGGGCTAGACCACTTGGCACGTGTGATGCTTAAGGCGATGTCAATTCAAACGTTTGTATAAATGGCACAAGAATCCTACTCTTTGAGAAACACCATTTCTAGTTAAACGAGTTTAAGTACCAAATCTTCCGTTCGGGGTCGTTTAACGACGCCCCGAGCCGGTTATTTTAGAGGAGAACGAATTGGCCTAAGGCATGGGTGTTGTGGCCCCTTTGGCTTAGCCTTGTTTTAATTAGTCTCTTTAATCTTCCGAGTCACTCACGAAGTTAAGTGAATTCCACCAACAAATCACGAAAGCAAAGTTTGCCGCTTTAAGGCTAAAACAAACAGTTGCGAATCAACACTCAGGTGCTGCACATTCGGTCCCTGAGGACTCGACTCGGACTTCCGGTTATTATGCTTTGCGACACCTAAACCCTACGCTTGGGGAAACATCATTTGAAATACAATCCAAGGACGCAAGCACCCTCTGACATGTGGGGGACCCACCCTGAGCGGGCTCCACCCCACATGTGAGAGGGGTTGTGGTGGGTTGTGGCTGAGAGTTTGTGTATGTATCATTGTTCTTTAAAAAATGAAATTTTTTTTTTTTTGAGTCGCCTGATATCAGCTCACCCTCTCTTAGGTGCTGCCCCCCCCTTATCCCAGCAAAACAATTCTAATTTAGGTTAGTAAAACCAACCCTCAATTTCTGTGGAATGGAAGGATATACTGTAATTATTTTTTTACGGGTCTTGCTAACGGGTGCAATGTTGCACCCAGTAAAAGTACAAAAAATTACCCTCGTGGGTCTCGTTTGTACTTTGTAATATTTTGTACCTATTAGCATTTCTCTTTTTTTTTTTTTTACTTATTTGTTAAGTACGGTTAAGTACGGCATAGAAAGACATTTGAGGTTGAATTTTTTTTTTTCCTTAAAAATCGGCTCCTTCCTAGCTCCGCCATTGATGTGACCTCCTTGTGGACTCACGGGTTGAACGAAATTTCAAAAGAATTGCGTTTAGGTCTCTTTGTCTAAAAAATGACCGACTCTTTATGGTTTTTAATTTGAAACCAATTTGGCCACGATGGTCGTGTTGATTGTTTTGTTTTCTTCCTAATCTTTATACTCCCTCCGTCCCATTTTAAATGCTCCCTACGTATATCCGTGCCATTTTTAAAAGTCTATATCTTTTTATTGGTAAGGTTTTCAAAGTTTTTAAAATTTTTGTCTAATAGAACTAATTGAGATCTATCAAATAAGATTCATATTGCATATAAAATACATTATAGAATAAAATAAGAGTTTTAAAAAAACACACATAACCGTAAGGAGCATTTAAATTGAGACGGAGGGAGTAGTAGTCAATAACGTATCGACTCATGCCACACTTCCAGGTACCATTTGCTTTCATTTATTGGGTGCTCTCAAGGCATGTCCCAGAACCAGTACTCTAACTAGTACGATATTTAAAACTTCAGTGCAATAACTTCTTACACTCGCACCTAATCTGCTTCCTCCGTGGCTAATTTGAGTCATTTTATGGCGTCATGTCATAAATTCTTACCCCTAACTCCAATGAGGGACGGAGCATACCATCGGCTAGGGTGGCCTTGGCTCCCCCATGTTTTAAATAAGTAAATACCGATACCCCTTTGGCTAATGATTTTGTAGAGTGGAAGAAGACTCATCTGATTTACATTCCGCTCCGACTTCGGTACGGAAAATTCTCCCTTTATTGACTGTGTGAGTGCACATAATATGTTTGAATAAATGTCTATTTGAGATCGCCTTGGTTATCCCTTGAACAACACACTTCATTTCACCGAAGATCACTTTTTGTTGATTTTTCTTGCCTAATTTGCTTTAATGCAATTCTGGGTTCTATGAAGAATCTGTTTTCCTCCTTATATTTGCTTTGTCAATTTGATAATCTGTTTGTCGTTCTTAATTATTGCCGGTTTATACTTTACTTCCGTTGAGAATTGATCCTCGAATTAAGAAAACAAGAGTAATCACCTAGGACAAAGAATATTCTGCATAATGAAAGAGCTAGAGATAGATGTCATCTGGGCATGACTTGGGACATAGTTGCAAAATTAGCAGAACAGATTTGTTCGCGTGGCTTGAGATGATTTTCTTCATCCTTGTCAATTATAGTTGAAAAGGCAGGCCTTTTAGGTGTTGGCACGTCTTCAATATCATTTTTGAGCATTGAATACACTTCTAGCATGGATGGCCTATCTTCCCATTTTTCTTGGACGCACAAAAGAGCGACTTGCATGCATTGCAAGAGTTTACACGCCGAATTCAGATCATCCATAAGTGGATCCATGAACTCCATGCTTTTCCCATCTTTCCACAATTCGTATGCCTGCCAAAAGAAGTTAATGATATAACCTTTGAAGTTTTGACATGATAAGTTTGAATGAAAGCCATGATAGGAGTACTTGTTTAAATGACTTACGTATTCAAGGAGGTGAAGATTGTTGTCCGGACCATATAGACATGTATTCTTCTTTCCACTAATAATTTGCAAGAGTAGAACTCCAAAGCTATAAACATCATATTTGGTGGAGTATATGCCTCGTTTTATGTACTCTGGAGGAACGCAACCGCTGCAATTCAAGAGTTAACATAAAATTTTCTTTTAGTATGATACATGTCTAAGAGATTTGAGAATAGATTTACTTACTATGTTCCAACAATCCGGCCGGTGTTTGCTTCATGTTCATCTTTCCGAAAAAGTCTAGCTATACCAAAATCTGCAATTTTAGGTCTCATCTCATTGTCCAGTAAGATGTTGCTAGCCTTCAAATCTCTGTGGATTATTGTGAATCTTGAATATTCTTGAAGATATAGAAGCCCCTGAGTCACGCCTTCAATGATATGAACCCGTTTCTCCCAATCCAACAGTGTCCGTCCAACTTTATCTACATCATAGAAATTAAGTACCACTTCTCAGTAAGTCAGGTAGGAACTGAAGAAGCAGGTTAGACTATAACTAATCATGATTTCTTTCAAGCTTGAAGGTACGTGGTACAACATATCATACGTACTAGTGAAACTATATTAGGCACAAGCGCATGAACTTAGCTACGTGTGCCGTTCTGGATTAGTGTGGATATGTAATATTTTGGGATAACATACAGAAAAAGACTAGTTGTGCCATGTTTGTTTGGGGTTCGGATAAGTAGAAATAATTCAGATTTACTTAATCTCCAGAATCCCATAGGTGTTGTTCGTAGCGATTGCAGTTGTCAATTTCTGTTCTTTATTCAGGAATTAGGTATTGTGGTTTCGAGTGTTTGTTCTTTCCTTTCGGACGAAAATCTTGGTAGTGCAGTAATGCCGAGAGAGGGTATGACCCTGTAAGTGTTTTGTCATGCAAAAAAAAAATCCCGCTTTTAGGGAAGCATAAGAGACTGCATACCGTAGAGGTAGCAATCCAAGCTTTTGTTAGGCATGTACTCATAGATCAGCAGCTTTTCTTCCTTTTTAGTACAAAACCCCAGAAGCCGTACTAGATTGATATGTTGAAGTTTTGCAGTGAGTGTAACCTCATTTATGAACTCCTCTTGTCCTTGTTTAGAAGATTCTGACAGTCTCTTCACTGCAACTTCCTGCCCATCTGCCAATTTTCCCTGCAACATCTCACCTAGTTAGTAATCAATTCGATAAACAGCTATGTTTGCGATGCCTTCAGCAGATTATTACTGCAAAAAGGAGGGATACATGGGACTTGAGAACAGCCGAGGGTGGATACTGCAAAAGCAGGAGCAGTCACAACCAAGGGAATGTTTCTTGTATTAATTATTCCTGCTAATGATAGCTCCAAGATCCCATAGAAACTGTGCATGCGGGACATAACATTTCTTTGGCAACAAAATGGCAAGAAATAGATTTAGCTTTCGAGAAAAGCACGCCTCCTTTTTCTTGGTTTCTTCTTATTCTTCATTTTGACGATTTCAGCTTCATTTTTTAAGCTACCAAAAGTTTTCTGCACTTGAAATACTAGAACTTCCAGAGATGTACATCTATTCTCTTTTTCCCAAGAAAAAGATCAAATGCATGGATAGGAAACCAAACCATATAGTAATGCTTGGAGGAACAATGGAATATTACCTTATAAACGGGGCCAAATCCACCCTCTCCAAGCTTATTTTTACTCGAAAAGCTATCTGTGGATGCTTTTATAACAGCAAAACTGAATGCTGGCAGATTAGGATATTGCGATTTTTTTCCTAAAGCCATTATCCTCATAAGGTAAGCTGCGAAAGATGCATAATGTTATTTCTTGATATTTGAAGGCTTATCAAGTGACAACTAAAGGGTGAACTCTCAAAATTGTAGGAAGTTACCTTTCCATGTAAACAACCACTTTCGCAGATACCACATTAGAATCCCAAGAAGGAGAGCGACTATGGCAATCGTGGGCACCAGAATTGCCAATACAATTTGCTTGTTTACTCGATCGTTTCCTTCCTCTTGAGCTGCAGTGTTAGGTTTATTGCATTTCCAGTAAGTATGTTTAGAGACTCTTGAATTCAGTTTTTCAAAGTATGGAAAAAAAAATCTCATTTTTGCTTAAAAGTGACTATTTAATTGAATATCCCTAACTTGTGATTTTATATTCACCAAAATACAGGTCAGAAAAATCACAGAGGTGGTTGACTCCATATCTGTTAGTATACTCTTCGTTTACTGTAATATGATAAACCAAACCAAATCGAGCTTTTAAGTCCCAATCAATTTGGATCACCTACTTGATGTTGCTTTGAAGTATTACCTGCTGTAGAAAGCACCCAATTTTCATCAGCAGAGACTTGCCAAACTTTGTAACCCAGAAGCCCTTTCTCCCTCGCGTAGGAAACCTTAGTTCTGATAGCCTCCACATCATCATAACCGATCCAAACCGAACCAGAAATGCAGTAATTCGTGACATAAGTGGAGTTATACCCTACTTCTTCTCCATAACATTTCATATATGACTTGATGAACTTGTAGAACATCGACCCATCTAACGTAATGGCCCGACCTCTTCCAGGCGATCCAATCTCATTGGCTGTGGGGTCCACAAGCGTCCACGCATACCCATGGTATGCTAACCCCAAAACCAACTTTGTAGCAGGTAATCCTCTACTTATAAATTCCTTAATTCCATAATCAGTACTTATATTGCTTGAGGGGTCATACAAAGCAGAATGAGCACCTGTGAAATTTTGTGTGGTAGACAAGTGATAGTCATATGATATGATATGTACCCAATCGAGGTTTCTTCGAATTGAGTCCATCGGATAACTTGTGTTGTTTAGTGAAGGCAAATAATGACCTGCCATTATTAGAAGGAGAGGTGACCGGGTGGTATCCGTCGATTCCCTGTTTATCGCAGATCTCCAATCATCAAAGAGAATTCCCATATTTTCCATGTTGGTGGTGTTTGTGTCCGGTTTGATGCCATAAAGATCCAGGCCATGAAACCCATAAAGCCTAGCTGTTTGTATTGAGGATTCAATGAAAGTACTTCTGTGAGAAGGTTGAGCAGCCATTGAAAAGAAGGTTGAGAAGTTTGAATCTTCAGTCCAGATGGACAGAAGGGTTGTTATTGATGGGTTTTTTCGGCGAACGATATCGGTGAAGGTGGAAATGTATGGTTCAACAGAGGGTGAGATTGAGAGCTCATAGGTGGAAGAGTTGATATGCGCAAAAGCACATGTCAAATGAGTGAAAAAAGTTGAATCTATATCGGTTACAGGGGATCCGGTGCCGGAATACCAGTAACCTGCTTTGATCCAGGTCTGAGCCTCTGAAGAACTTGTTAATGAAGGAAGAAAGAAGACAAGGGAAATGATGTAGAACAACATTTGAAGATGGCTGGAGCTCATGTAGTTTTCATCCTTTGAACTATATGTAGCAGGACTTAAAAACCCTATTTCTTCTTGAACTATATGTAGCATAAGGACTTAAAAAGAAAGAGGTGAGAGAGTGTTTTAGTCCGGACTGTCCAATACACTTTGGACGGCCCGGATGTGCCGAAGGGGCAGCACGTCGGATGCTACGTACCCTCTCGGCACCCAAATTTTTCTCCCCTCTTAGCCAAATAAAAAAATGCTTTGAACAAAAGTCGTGCTATTTTCTGGATAAAAAATGGAAGTACTTTTGTGTATATGATTTTTTGAATTTTGTAAACCAAATTTAATTGAGATCTTATATTAGTGCTAAAAATTCAAAAGAAATAACAAAAATGCTTTAGTTTTGATTCGAAAAATGACAAAATTTTGCATAATAAACTGAAACAAGAGAGAGGACAAAGGGAATACTTTTCCTTGGGCGCAGTTTTTGTCTCCTAACGAGAAAAACTCGGGTGCAACTAGGGTACCGCACACATGGTACCCGAGCACACATTTCGACCGTTTAAAAGTATTTTAGACGGTCCAAAATTTTCTCCTACCTGACCTACTATTGTGGACATCCAATTTAATAGGAAGAGGAATGCATACTGTTGGGCGGTTCAACCATTAGGCAACTCAACTTATCGCCAAAATACTCCCCAAGAGAGAGAGAGAGAGAGAGACTTTTAGTTGTCCCATTTTTTAATTTTTTTTTTTTTGAACGGCAGAAAATGAAACTCAGTTGTCCGATGGCTCGCTAGTTTTTGTTTTCATGAATTCAAGAAATTGTATTTTCTCTAAATATCTCACAGCTCTCTCTTTTTGTGACTCTATTCAAATGTGAACTATGATAAAAATCAAAATAAAAAGTCTTCGAATGTAAACTCTTGTCCACATCTTTAGTGTACGTGATCACTAAATACCTCTTTTTCAACTAGTGTGACTCACGTGTTACAAAGAAATTTCAAGATTGAGGGGCTGGCTTTTTGTTCTAAATGTAGATAAATCAACCAACCTTTTACAAAATCTTTTATGCATATTATTATTATTTCGATATCTTTGAAATTTTTTTAATAATTTAATTTTTTATAATGTGCTGTGTAAAATTTAGAATTGAAAACTAACTCACACACCCGAGAGTTTTGCTCCTGGACTCTTCCAAGAAAGTGCCTCACACTTGCCAAACAGGGTTTAATTTTGATTTATAAACAATTTATTAGACTCATCCAACGACTCATACCCTAAGTGCGGGCTGTTTGATTTCTGGATGGACGGTCCAGATTTGATCTCCAACTCTTCGCATCCTATCCGTTCATTGGCTTGCCCAACGTGACCAAATCTGGGCCGTCCATCCGGGCATCGGACAGCCCGTAGTGTACCGCACAGTGCACGGCACCTAAGTCCACGCACGCACCCAGGTTCCCAAAAATCTCCCAAACAAAGAGCGAAAAGCCATTTTGAAAGATTATGTAACTAAGCTCATACCAAACTTCGTTACTTTTTGAGGTGTCATACTCTCATCATTCATCCAGTATGGTTTATAGAAGAATTCAACCGATGATATGGTTGTAAGATACCGAATTGAGTCACTCTAGCCTAATCTCAAGTCTGCTTCAAATGCAAGTGGGAATGTCAAGTCAAATGGTTGATTTACTTCCATGATTATTCTCACAATCAGGTGCTTTCACATGCACTGCAAACCAAATTTCTATGATTATACTTGACATGTCATTGATAAACCTACGAGCACCTCGACCAGTCCTTCGGGATCAATCTCACCATCGACTAAGAGGGTGTTTGGGAGCTTTATTTTTAACTTTTTATTTTCAGCTTCTTTCCTTTTTGGCTTTTTGAATAATGATCAAAATGTATTTTGAATTTGATAAGAGTGTTTGGGATAAATATACAGAATGTATTTTGAAACAGGAGTAGTGTTTGGGAGATATGTGCAGAACACATTTTGTAGGTCTTTTTGTTAATCAAAATTGGAAAAGTGGAAAATGAGAAATTAAAAAGCTCCTCTCAACCTATTTTTAACTTTTCTTCTCTAAACTAAAAAACCAAAAACTCATTTTCGCAGAATGTGTTTTTATCGTGGTGTGCCAAACACCTCACAACAACAACAATAACAGAACCATCTACTCCTCAATCATTGGGGGTATGGGCAGAGACTGATGGTGTGCCAAGCACCTAAAATTAGAAAATGTAAAAACACATGAGTTTTAAAAAATGTAGTAAATTCTAAGTCTCATACCTTAACCACCAAGCTGAACCCTTGGAAATCATGAATTATCTTGTCACAACATCAATTGCGGTGGATGGGGAACCCTAGGGTTTTTGCATATAGATGATAATGGAGGTCACATAATGCAAAGGTACCAATGTACGAATCATATAAAAATGTGTGAAACTTTTCTCCCGAGGAATTCGTGCCATTAATTGATTCTGCTTTCTGCTTAAGATTATTCATCAGTAGTTGTTAAGGGAATATTTCCCCTGCAAGTTTGTTTCAAGAGAGGTTTTAACCATTAGAGCTTAGTTAAATTCTTCAGCATATACCCAGAAAAAGGCTGTTTTGCGATTAATTGAGCCCTCAAAATTGAATTTAGCCCTCCAACGATCTCTGGAATCCAACGGTCGAAGTTGGTTTTCAATGAATCAAAGGCCATAAAAATGGCGAGGACTTTCAACCATTTTGATTGCTGATCCATTGATACTATAACTGGTCAAAGAATCATGATAAAAATTTCCAGAGTAAACACTATTGAAGATGGCTAGCTCATGTGTTCTTGGGTTTGGGGGATGTTGCAGCACATCATATGTGTTGCGCCCCCATGCAGTGCATTAATCTCAACAGTCCATAAGTGTTTTTAATGGTCCGTATCCGCAGACGATTTCTTACCGGTCAAAGTGCTTTATTAAAAGTAAGAAAGCTTTAGCAAATCAAAGTGCCTTATTACTAGTAAGACAGCTTCTCCAAGATGGACAGTTGTTATATGCGATGCACGGTGCAAGATGGATGGATGTGATCTGTGCTGCACGGTACAGCGCACAGGGTCCCTGGGTCCATGTTCTTGAACCTTTGATGAGCTATAGATAGCAGCTCGAGCATTAAATTTTTAACCTCTTGTTTTCTTTGGGCATGGTGTTTATTATGCAACTTGCTTGTGGGGAAATACAATTTGAAAGGAGCAATGCTTATTCCAGAGCCGATTCACGAAATTGAAGCAAGACAAGTTCTATGTCTGATAATACACACTAAGGAATAGGAGTAACCATATTCATCCAAATTTGATGAAGATATGCTAAGCAAATGCGAAATCTTACTGGAAAAAAAGGAACTGTTATGGGGCAACTCTAGTCATGAGAAAAAGGAGTATAAAGCTTTATCGGGCTACCATCTGGGTAACCGATGCACCATTAACTGACCAAATTTCTTCTTGGGGTGTAGGCTCTTGAACTTCATCTTCATCTCTTCTTGTAGAAAAAGCAGGTCTTTTGGGAGTGTTCATCGTTGCAGTTTCATTTTTCAGCATTGACGAGAGTTCCAACATGGAAGGTCTATCAGCTGGATTTTCTTGGACACATAGCAAAGCTATTTGCATGCATCTCATCAATTTACACGATGAATATGTATCGTCGAGCGTTGGATCCATGAACTCCATGCCTTTGCCACACTTCCACAGGTCATATGCCTGAAGTAATTCAATGTAGTCCATCTTTAGAGTTCACAGGAAGCAATTTTCAATTCACAATATCCATGTGACGGTTTGCAGAATAACTTACATGTTCTAAGAGGTTTAAGTTTTCGTGAAGGCCATGTGTGCAATTATTCTTCTTTCCGCTAATGATTTGTAAAAGCAGAACACCGAAGCTATAGACATCTGATTTGGTGGAGTATATGCCATGTCTTACATATTCGGGAGGTACATAACCGCTACAATATTGAATAAATGAAAAAAATAGATCATAACTAGGTTAGTGGTCGAGAATAATGCACGTGTGTATATTCTAGGAAGTATTTCACTTACTACGTTCCAACAATCCGGCCAGTGTTTGCTTCAAGTTCATCTTTTTGGAAAATTCTAGCCATGCCAAAGTCCGCAATCTTGGGCTTCATCTCATTGTCTAATAAAATGTTGCTCGCTTTCAAATCTCTATGAATTATTGTCAATCTTGAGTACTCTTGGAGGTACAAGAGCCCTTGAGTAAGACCTTCAATGATTTGAACTCGTTTTTCCCAGTCTAAAAGTAATCTCCTGATTGGATCTAAGTAAAACAGATTTAGATAGTTAAAACTAACGCAACACCTCATGTTAAAACCACACTCAATAATTATTCACAATTATAATTTAGGTTGAGTTTCTCATAAGATAAAATGGGAAATCCCGTAAAAGTTGAAGTTAGTAAAAGTTGAAGTTGATAATTGCTAACTTCGATAAAATCTTCACCCTATGAGAAACTAGTTGATTTGAGCAAATCCTCTCCTCATGAGCTAAAATCAGCGATTGATTTTAGCTCAAGCTGTTTGGCTTTGCTAAAATATTTGATTTTATCTTAGGGGAAACTATGCCTTGGAAGCATTAAAGATTGCTTACCATAGATATAATGATCCAGGCTTTTTTTCGGCATGTATTCATAGATCAACATTTGTTCTTCTTTTTCAGTGCAAAATCCCAGAACTCTTACAAGGTTTACATGCTGCAGTTTAGCAGTAAGCATTACTTCATTCTTGAACTCTTCAAATCCTTGTCTAGAAGTCCTTGAAAGTCTCTTTACTGCTATTTCTTGTCCATTACGCAATATACCCTGCAGGCAAAACAGACGCCGCTAAAATTTGTTATTTCACTACATTATGTATTTTGTTTTGTTTTCGCGCTTTTATGCAACGAATCATATTACCTTGTAAACAGGTCCATATCCACCCTCACCAAGCTTATTTTCAAATGAAAAATTATTTGTAGCTTTTACAAGGTCAGTGAGACTAAATACTAGCAAATTAGGACCATTTGCATTTCCAGGAGATGCCATAGTAGTTTTGAATAAGGATTGGGATTCTTTTTCTTCGTACATCAATCCTGTAACCAATGAAAAACACGCGGAAAATTGAAGTTTGGCATTAAAAGGGTGAAGGGAAATGATTTAGGAACAAAATTTTCTCAACTGGAAGAACCTACCTTTGTTTCTACGTGCTCTTTTTCGCAGATACCACGTAGCAAAAACTAGTGATAGGGTTACTGTGGCTGCGGTTGGAAGCAAGATTACTAGCAACAACGAGTGTCTCTTGTTTCTAGGATCTTGCCCAGCTTCTTGTGCTACGAAATTGTACATTTGAGAGAAATGTGAGACAAAAATTAACAAGCTCTTCATATTTAGCTCTTTTTTTCCAATGCGAAAACAGAATGATCATACATGATGCCCCAATTAGGTTCAACAACACTTAAAGGACTTTATCGGGTGCTATTGTGCGGCCCTATTATTCGGCTCTGGTGTGTGCATCCGAGATTCCGTGCGATTGATCGGATTTCATCCTGACAATGGATGGCTCGGATCTGCAAAGTGCCGAGATGAAATTAGGACCGTTGAAATTACATCAGACGGCTCAAATGCTGCACACCAAGAAGCATGCACCAGGGTCTCTATTTCCCTTGGGGAGTATCATCCCGATGGAAATTGTGTTCCCTAGTTCTATGTTTTTTTTCTTCCTCTTTTTTTTTTTATAACTCGGGGCGTCCGGCAGTATTGGCTGCACACTCAGAGATGCACACCATCTCTACGTGTGAAGCTATGATTAAGATGTAGCAGAATACACTGTAATTCAACCGATGAAAATTCAGTCACATTAGATTTTGAATCTTAAAAGAATATGAAAGCAAAGAAAATAAGTGTACCATGACTAAACAAGCCAACGCCCAGTTGGTACCCATTAACGGGTGTCTAGAAACAAGAACTTTGGCTAAAAAACCATAATCCGGATTATTGGATTATTCGTTTTGTCCTTATTCAAAAAAATTTGCATTTGTTAGTTTTGCGTCAAGATTTTGAGGTTTCTGGATTCCTCTCGACAAGACGAATCTAACAAGTATAAAATTATGGTCAAAACTCAATTTTTTTTCAATAAAGCAAAAATACTTGGATTATTGGCCAATAATCCAAGTATTTCGGCTTTATTCAAAAAAATATTTGGTTTGACCATGAATTTATAATTGTTAGATTCGTCTCGTTGAGAGGAATCTAGAAATCACAAAATCTTGATGCAAGACTAACAAATGTAAAAAAAATTTGAATAAGAACAAAACGAATAATCCAATAATCCGGATTATGGTTTCTTAGCCAAAGCATAATCTAATAGTATAGACTATTCTCCTATTCGAACCCAAGCCCTTAAGGTTATTGGGTTGAGCCTTTACCGCTGCATCACCAGTGGTAAAGTGTCCCATGACTTTTTAGTGAAATATCTGTAACAATTGATTGATCTGAGAATTGTTCTCCAATTTACAGGTTACATTGGAATAGTGAACTCTGATTGGATAAAAGGGCAACACAAGGGCTGTATAAAACTAACCTGCCTGAGAGAGTACCCAATCATCATCATTTGGGACTTGCCACACAAAATAACCAAGCAAATTCATTTTTTTCGCATAAGCAACCTTAATTTTCACAACATCAACATCATCATAAGCAATCCAACTCGATCCAACGACACAGTAATTCATTACATAAGTTGCATTATATTCCGTAACAGCTCCATATCTCTGAATAATCCCCTTAATTTCCTTGTATCTCATATCCCCTTCACGGGTAATCGCGGCCCCCTTAGCCGGTGCACCAACTGAATTGCCATCTGGGTTCACAAGAGTCCAAGCATAGCCATAGAAAGGTAACCCCAAAACAAGCTTGTTAGCCGGTAACCCGCGGTTAATCCAAGTTTTAATTCCATAATCTGTACTCACGTCACTCTCTGGAGCATATAATGCTGCAAAGGCAGCAGTATAATTCCACCAAGTAGGCATGTAGTAATCATATGTCATGACATGAACCCAATTCAAGTTCTTCTGTATAGATTCGATTGGAAAGATTACATTGTCAAGCAATGGGGAGTACCGGACAGCCATTGTCAAGATAAGTGGAGACCCACTTGAGTTTCTTGACTCTAATTCGATTGCTAATTTCCACTCTTCGAATAAGGTGGCCATGTTTCCCATTTCAGAGCTAGTACTTACTGAAACCCAATTCAAGTCCAACCCACTAAACCCATAAGACCTGGCTGTTTGTATGGAGGAGTCAATGAAAGATTTCCTGAACTCAGATTGGCTAACCATTGAGGAAAAAGTTGAAGAATTCGCTGATCCTCCACCGATGGACAAAAGTGTCGTGACGGTTGGATTCTTTTGTTTGACAGTGGAGGTGAAGTTGGAGAAGGATTGAGCATCTGATGAAGAAATGGAAAGTTGGTATGTGGAATTGTTTAGGCCGGCGAAAGCGCATATGAGGTGAGTGAAAAGAGCTGAGTTTATGTCAGATACGGGGAATCCGCTGCCGGAGTACCAGTAACCGGATTGGATCCATGTTTGAGCAGTTGAATATGGGAATTTGGAGGAAAGAAAGAGGAGGAAAAGGGTGGGTATGGTGGGTGCCATGGAAGAGTTCTGGCTGGTATTTACAAGCAACTGCGGTATCTACCTATACAGGAAATCCATCGTCAATTTTAGTAGAATTCTGTTGGAGATGTTCTTACTAGATGATTATGTGACCTCCGTGTGGACCCACGGGTTGAACGAAATTTCAAAAAGAATTGCGTGATGACCGTAATTTCAAAAGAATTGCCACGAAATTTCAAAAGAATTGCATGTTGGTCTCTTTATCTATTGGTCTATTTGTCTAAAAAGTGACCTGGACTTTTATGGAGTAATTTGAAACCAATTTGGTCGTGATGTCTCAACATGTGGCCGTGTTGAACTGTTGATTGTCATTTTTTTCGCTAGTCTTTATAGTCAAGTAAGTAGGAGGCCACATGCTTCGCACGAGGTTAACACCATTAGTGTGTGCCCGTTTCCATTGTAAAAGAAATATGTTAGTGACATTCTTCAGGGGAAGGATCCGGGGTGGATGCTATGCGGTAGGTGTTGTGCGGTAAAACTATGCCATTTTACTTGATTTTTGTGTACACTTTCAAAGCTTCCAAGGGCCTTGTTTGGAGGAAGAAAAAACCATTACAAAGTGTCTAAACGAAAATACCTAAACCCTAAACCTGAAGTGCCTAAACCCACTATATCCTACCCCAAAGAGCCTAAATCTACTAAAATTGAACTCCTAAATTAAACCTCACACTTAACTCTCCAAACAGGGCCCTTGGACATACTAAGAAAATGAGCAAAACGACGTAGTTTCGCTGCACAATATGACGCACAACACCTACCACACAGCGCCTCTCCCGGATTCGCAGGGGAAAGAGGGTGTTTCTAGAATAGAAGTAATTGAAGTAATGAAATGGGCATTGTTTATACTCTAGTTTTATAATTGCTCTGCTAAATTGGTGTTAAATGCTTGACCGAAATCCTAGACCTAAATTAATGGGTTGCCCCAAGCGTAGGGCTGAGACCGGTGTAGCATAATACCCGGTAAGACCGGAATCGAATCCACAGGGACGGTGGAGAGTGCTCAACTAAAAACTCGGGTTGTGAAATTTGAAACGGCTCTTAGGTAGCCACCCTTGTGATTTGATTGGTGAATTAACTAAACTAAGAGAAAAACTGATTTTGGTTAAACTATTTAAAAGAAAGTACGGTCGTAGGGGTCATAACACAAGTGACCAGGTCCAGACAGTTCAGCTCCGTTCAGTGTTCTAAAAACGTTTGATTTTAGAGAGAAAGAGGTACCCCGAAAGATGCGAATCCTCGTGGTCGCCGTTTACCCATGTACAGCGGAGGACAAGTTTTGGTCTCCCGTTCCCCGCGTTACATGGGCTCCGACAATGCCCGGATACGTCTGACGGAAGCCCTTCAATAACCTAAAATTGCTTTTTCCTTTGTTAATTCGGAAAATAGGAGCAGAACAGATCCGGGCCTGGCCACGGCGTGTTAATCACCCCGCGACCATACCTATTAAGCTACTCACTCATGATAGCTTGAACAAATACTAGAATTCTAAAATAAGGCATGCTTGAATAACTAAATATGAATTAAAACAGAGATTCAAGAACAAAACGCGGACAAACTCCCGCGAACCAAGATTAATTGAAAATAAAACACGAAGTTACCGAAGCAATACTGGAAACAGCGAACGAAAACTCCAAAAACTTCAATGCAAAAGTCTCCGGAAAGTTGAATCTCCAGAGGAAAAAATCGGCTACTACTTGGAAACAAGAATAAAACAAAGTGCAAACTCTAATTCGACCTAAAAACGGAGTATTTATGTTCCCCCGAAGTCAACACACGTGGGAAAGTCAAACGGGCAATTTAAGGCCCTCGGTATCGATACAGGAGAAGTCATGTATCGATACCCAGACGTTCTGTTCAGCTATGATGCACACGGTATCGATACAGGACAATACCTGTATCGATACCGGCTCTTCTAAAATTGACTTTCAGCTTGTTTGGCCGTCCTCACTTGGGTCCCCCCCGGTTCCCACTTTGCCCGGCACCTTGTGTCCACTTTTACATTGCTTCTCCGACCTGTTTCCTACAAAAACACCAAAAACAAAGGACAACACCGCATCAAGTGGAAAATGGAATAAAACGCGCCTCTAATGCGCTAATTCGCCCTGCTTAGGCGCTTATATCTATGACATTGCGCGCCTATCATTAAACAACATGAGATGTTATTGTATGGGCTATCTAAGAAAGATTTGTAGTTTCTTCACTGGAAATATGTGCACCGTTTCTTTTGCAGTTTCGTCAAAATATTTACACACCAGATTTTTAAGTATAGGATGCAACGGTAGACGAATTTGCTGGAATATTTACACACTTGAAATGGTGCACTTTTCGCATTGGAATACAGCATAATACTTACAGACCTGGTCTCAAAGTTGAGGACCTAATGCAAAGAGATCGATTTGGCTGGAAGCAAACCACGTATATATACCAAAAGGTTTGCTTCCTTCCTAATCTAGTTATGTGCAAAATAAATGCATCAAAAGACCATGTTTGTGGCAAATGTAGGAGTTCAAAAGATTTGCCTTCAATGGTTTTTGCAGTTGTTCTGAAGTAAGACAGCATAGATGATAGATTCATTGGATAAAGAGAGGATGCGAGAAAGTGAAAGTGAGGACAGCAATTCAAGCTCCCGTTGGGCACACGATTCGGGTTCTTCCTCCAAGAGAATCTGCGCCTTTTATTTTGGAGTGATTGAGCTAATCACTTCTTTTGCCGTGAGGGATGACCTGTGCTCCGTTGCTGTGATCCTAGACACAAAATATCTCTGCAGCCAGCCGACCACTCCTCAACAATCACATCCAAGCAAACGTAGACAGGCCGCCCTCTTTTCCCGCACAGTTGAATGTGAAGAAGTGCTGTGAATTTGCCAAGCTAGCCCCCACAAGTCGCGCCAAAACACGGACCAAAAACAAGACATGGATGGAATTGCCTAAAAGCCTGGGAAGGCACTATGGTAATTGCACAAAAACAAAGCAAAAGACCAATGCCTAAGGCTGAAGGAACTAACCACAGAATTACCAAAGGGTGGCCAGCCAATTGGTAGGGCATAACTGGGAAAATCGAGCCAAAAATGGCTAAACGATCAATTTGGGCACTGGCTCCTCCTACGCGGCTACGTACTCCGCACGAGGGTTATGCCCGTCACTAACAAATGGAAATATTTCTAGACGTCTTGGTACACATTGGCTATGTTGGAAAACGGTAACAGACATGAGGAAAGTTGGATCAAAATTACTTTTGCTTAACCAAGGGAGACTCCTTTTTTGATCTGTTTGTTCTTAATTATTGCTGGTTATACTTTACTTTGGTTGAGAATTGATGCTCGAACTATTTACAGTGTGGCCTTGCTCCATATATGCTAGTAACTAATATCAAGCATTTTGATGCTGACTAGAAAGTCTACGTACGTTACCAAAATTGAGAACCTCTCAAACGCAACACCTGACGAGGCGCACCACGTGTACTGGTGGGACCCATCAGCTTAATCCAAGTGAAAAGAAAACATTAATGCTACACACACAATACACATACACATCAACCACACAACACACTCACATATCCAGTGGGTCCCGCAATGCGGGACCCACTGGATATGTGAGTGTGTTGTGTGGTTGATGTGCATGTGTTGCGGGACCCACTCGATATGTGAGTGTGTTGTGTGGTTGATGTGCATGTGTTCTGTTGGAACTTAACTAAGTTAGATTTTCAATATTTTGAAAATGGTGGGGGATTGTTGGAACATTTCCAAAATATTTAATGGAAATTAAATGTTGTAATTGGTGAACAGTTTTAATCCAATAGGTGCGTCTATTCAGGTTAAATGAATAGATGCAACTGTTGGATTAAATGCAAAGGGTGTGTCTATTCGGTTTAAATGAATAGACATAATCACGCCAAAAGGTATGACTGTTAGGATAAATTGAATAGGCATGACTATTGGATTTGAACGAATAGATGTGACCATTGGCCAACGGTCACATCTATGCCTATATATAGGCTAGGGATTCACTCAAAACGAATATATGAAAACGTAGTCAATCACTCTCCCTCACTAAGAACTCTCTCCCTTTATTCATTATTGGTGGCTCGCAAAATCCAAAGGCATTCTGGTTCTTCTTCGTCTGTGCATGACGCAGTTGGACAAACAGTCAATCGGGACTGGGCTTCATTGTATCTTGGAGTCGAATTCGCCGGTAACCCAGTGCACACCAAATTCACTTGAATTGGTGGGGGCGAATATCGTCTTAAGGAAAGTGACATTGTAACGCGCCTTGAAGCAACCGATGGTTTCTCTATTTTTATCCACTTCCATTGATTATGCAATTTTTGCACCAATATGTTCTATGTGTAGCATCTCCTGAAAGAAAAAAGGAAGGGGAAACACCAATTCGTTAAGTAAATGAATCCAACTCCTGAATAGTCCTGTTGGGCTCTTTGTGGATTCTTCCCGGGCTAACTTCGATGACCGAAACTATTCACCTTTTATAGTTAATCGAGGACATAAGTCACGTCAAAATCCAATTGATCGGATCTCATTTAATGTGTTTTTTGGACACATCACTGTTGAGAAAAATGGATTCCAGTCTGGTGTTTCAAATTTTTTTCTCAATATGGATGTGTTTCAAAAGCATATTAAACAAAATCGATAAACGTGATTCGTATCACCGATATAGAAACAGACAATGCAGGCGACACAGAAACATTTAATGAACGCGACAATTCTCAAGAAAATGGGGGGCAAGGAAACAAGGGGCATGGAATTATTTTTTTTGTTTCGCAAACTTGATGACTAAATATTTGGGTTATGACCTATCGAATGCATTATCGACTGATGATGTGTGTCTGTTGGCCTGTACATATACACATACGTTTTGTATTACACTTTTGGCCCAACACTTTAGGAGTTATAAATATTTCACCCCAAAAGCTGTTAAAATTTATATGATCACCTTGCCCTATCCTCTTGTGTGTTCCCTACATATCCCTCTTCTGTCCTAAATGGGTCCTCGTATAAAGAAATTAGAATATAATGGACACGCCACTTGACGTGTCCCCTGCGTGTACAACAAGGATACGACGATCTTTAAGAGTGTCAATGCTTCACAAACTTGATGTTTTGTATGTTTTTTAGGTGACCTGAAAGTGAGGAGGGCCCGGAAGGCACCGGGAAGGGCTCAACATGACCGTCCAGTTCCTTTGCGGTCTAAAGAGGTTAATATTCCCAAGAAATTTGTGTAGTTCATATTCACTCCGGTGTGTGGAGCAGAATCACCTTATGAACAGTATTTTTTCCCAGCAATTCCAAGATAGTAGTACTGCTCCTTTGATCAATGACACTACATGGATACGAGAAAAATAAGAAAACGTGTTTAATCAATTGGACAAAGAATATCTTGCATAATGACACAGCTAAAGATGGATGTCATCTGGGCATTACTTGGGACATAGTTCTAACATTAACTAAACAGATTTCCTCCTTTGCACAGAGATTATGTTCTTCATCCTTCTCAATTTTAGTTGAAAACTCAGGCCTTTTACGAGTTCGTACATCTTCAATTTCATTTTTGAGCAATGAATCCACTTCCAGCATGGATGGCCTATCTGATGCAAACAGTGGAGTATCAAACAAATTCTCTCAAACTTTGTATTTCATAAACACTCTGAGAAATTACACACTTTTCTCACACACTTGATCACTCGTATTTGCATACTAGAACATTCAGATTATAAGCCTTTTTATAGGCAATACAAGGTAATAAGACAATTATAAGATAAGCAATCATTTATTGTAGAAATCTCAAATACTATCACGGAAGTGCAAAAGTCTTCCGCCTGATATTTCAATAGTAGCCCATGTTTTTGTTTAGGGTTGTTGAGAGGACCCACTTGCTTCAAGTTTATCTTTCAACATTCCCCCTTAAACTTGAGTCTGGGGGTTTCTTCATTCCAAGCATTGTCTTTATTTTGATGAAGGCTTCATGCTTAAGCGGCTTCGTGAAAATATCATAAGCCTGGTCATATGTCCGGTGATAAGCACACAAATATGTAAATATTAGTGGGCTTAAGTCCTCAAGTTTGATCTTATTATTATGTTTATTATTAATTTTTATAAGATATTGCACGTAAGGTTTGTTTTGAGTGTTTCAGGAGAAAACGGGATAAAAATGGTGCATTCAATGCTGTGTGAAAGTGTGATGTGCCACACTGAATAGTTTTCCAAGGCAATAACTCCACCAAGGAAAAAATTGCAAATGAGGAAAAGAAAGTCAGGAAGTTGGTGGACGGCAGTGGAAGTCTTAAATGGAAGCAAATATCGCAGAGTCCGGATGATATCAGATTTTACCCCACGAAACACATGCTAAGCATCCAAAAGTTGTATCTCAGAGTGCCTAACCCCAAGCGTAGGGCTATGTAGTCGATTGCAAGTATATACTCGAAAAGTCCGAGGTCGAACCACAGAGAACGGTTATTTTGAGTGAAGGGCCTATCGATCTTAAACTGTGTTTTGTAGCTGTAGGTAGCCAACCCTTTTGTTTCTTGATTTTTTGGTGAATTTAAAACTGGAAATTGCCAAATTAAAATTGAAACTATGACTTTGATTAAAATTAAATTAAAAGGCTCGGGCCAAGGTTCACATCACCTATAACCTAAATAGATCCATGATACTCACAATTTAACACGATTGAGCCACACGGTATTTGTGCGCTCTCTCAGAAGATGATTCAATAAAATTCTTTTTTTTTTTGGTGTTTGATTTAATCAAGGCTCGATCGAAAATTTGTTAAACCCTCAAAATGACATCGATTTAAGAATTATGCGTGCCAATTTTATTGTCGACGCAAAATCAAAAACTTAACAACCTTGAGTTTTAAATCAATAGCTACGAGCCCGGATTAAACACAAACAAACTTTGTTAGCACATGTGTGAGAATCACGGATCCACTTAGGCCACTTGGGTGGTGATCACCCTAGGCCGAGTCTATGACTACTCCTCCATTGACGAAAAACTCGCCAAGGAAAAGCTAAAATTTACTCTAAACATTACGGCTTATTTAAGTGATTAAAAAGATCGGTCTTAAGAGTGTACCGATGAGATGTGTACAGGAGGGTAGACCAAAGGTGTCCTCCTTTCAATCTCAAAGGAATCCACAAGTAAGACTAAACTTAGATTCGAGTTTGGTGTGAGAAACAGCCGAGTAGTTTGCGCATACTCACAACCAAACCTCAATCTTTTGCTTTAACGGAAATTAAACTAAGTATTGAAAAGATAAGGAAATTGAAACGAACTAGAAATTGAAATTATAAAAGTAGATGTTTTCAGATTACAATAAATATTACAACTTTCGTGGAAAATAAAACAACAAACAACAAAAATATAAACTAACTTCCAAAAGGATTTCAGAGAAACTAAGGGGAGAAATTTGCTCTTGAATTCTAGGCTGGAGAAATTTAACAAAGGAAAAGGGGAAGTTCTCCTTTAATTCTCCTGGTGCACTCCTATTTATAAGCAGATCCCTTGGCCAAATATGGAAATTGACGAAAAAGAAGCCAAGGTGGGCTTTGGCTTTATGGCACTTTGACATTTTAGCTCTTGGATTAGTTGCCAGACTTGCATTGACTGGGTTCGCGACGCTCTCGACTGATGTTCAAAACGGTGTCCAATTCGAGCGCCGGAACAGTCAAATTTCTTATTTTAATTCCGGGAATAAAACGGTATACATCTTGTAATTTTTGTGCTTAGCATGTGTTTCGTGGGGCAAAATCTGATATCATCCGGACTTTGCGATATTTGCTTCCATTTAAGACTTCCACTGCCGTCCACCAACTTCCTGACTTTCTTTTCCTCATTTGCAATTTTTTCCTTGGTAGAGTTATTGCCTTGGAAAATTATTCAGTGTGGCACGTCACACTTTCACACAGCATTGAATGCACCATTTTTATCCCGTTTTCTCCTGAAACACTCAAAACAAACCTTACGTGCAATATCTTATAAAAATTAATAATAAATTATGCAAAACATAAAAGTTGTGGAATACTTACAGTGAGGTATATATAGAGCGATGCAGCTAAATACTCCAAATTACACCGTTCTCCGTTTCTTCTCATCTGGTTTGTAACCGTCATGATTCGACCATAATACTCAGAAATAGATTATGAGGATTTCATCCGTAAAGACTCGAATTCGCCTAGTAAAGATTGAAGGCGAATCCTCTTTACTTTGTCGGCACCTTTGTATGTTTTTTGCAGCGTCTCCCAGATTTCTTTGGAAGATGTAGTAGAAGCGATGATCTCGAACGTCATCTCATCAAGTCCTTGGTAGATGATGGACTTGGCTTTGCAATCCTTCTTTCGCTCAGCTCGGAGCGTTTTTTTTTGTTCCTCCTTCAAAGCTACTTCTACTTCTTTTGAGGTAGGTTCCTCATAGCCATTTTCGACTATTTCCATAACTTCTTGAGCACCCAATAGTGCTCTCATTTGGATGGACCAATTATCATAATTGCCCTTGGTGAGCTTTGGAATAAGCGTTGATGCAGCTCCGTTGGCCATCTGTACTTTAAACAGAAGTCTGCTCTCCAAAAAATAAATAGCACCCCACTTGAAGTAATTGACCCGACCCCGCTTGAAGTAAATTGGCCCGACCCCTTTGATGTAGACTTTGAAAATCACGGCAGTTGGAAGATTAATTTGAGGGCCCACTTGCCTTAATACTAGCTGCACGCTGGTTTTTATTTCTTCAAGGAGAAAACTTCACTTTTACCCAGAGAAAACCGACTAGTGGATTTCGGTTGTACCACGCGGTGGAAGCACACGATTGTTTTATTGTCGGTGAACAAACCAAGGCCTTCCTTTATTGCAAGGCAATTCTGATAGCAAAAGATAAGAGTGATCTCTTTGCTATAGTTGAAACCAAAGACAAATGACAGGTGCGTCTTTCTTTCCCTTTTTTCGGTGAAACCAAAGACAAAATGTCTTGGTTTTTCGATCTACTCCGGCTGAAATTTCAGGCTACGCGTTGCATCGTAAGGCACACCGTAGATGAAGATGGACGGCGTGTGGGTGCGTAGGTGAGAGTAGTTCGTCACTCTCCAACTTCTAGGTTTCAAAAGAAACAGAGGTTCAATTTCATCACCGGATTTTCGTTTCCGGCTAAGACAAAATTGGCACTCAAAAGTT
The DNA here is from genome assembly GCA_020921065.1 of Vaccinium darrowii. Classification (NCBI taxonomy): domain Eukaryota; kingdom Viridiplantae; phylum Streptophyta; class Magnoliopsida; order Ericales; family Ericaceae; genus Vaccinium; species Vaccinium darrowii. The sequence goes on from CM037154.1 coordinate 42,817,917, forward strand.
TTATTTTGAGGGAGCTAATTTCTGGATGAAAATAGCTGTAGAACGACGAAAGCCGAAAGGTATTCTTTTTTTTCTGAGAGAATTTTTTTCGGATGGCCTGAGGCTCTGATACCACTGATGTAAACAGAGTAGTATCAAACAAATTCTCTCGAACTTTGTGTTTCATAAACATTGAGAAATTACACACTTTTCTCACACACTTAATCACTTGTCAGTGGCGGAGCTAGGATTGAGAATTCGGGGGGGCCAAGTTCAAGGGCGGCTCTAGGATTTTCATCTAGCACTGACAAAAATGCATAGCATATTTATGATGAAAACTGTATGCAAAGAAGTCGTCTAATTCTCTTCAATTTTTTAATGTTTCCATATTAAACCTAATGTCAGACAACTATTATCTTTATATGTTTATTATATATAGGCTTTCATAAGTGGGTCATGCTTGTTTTGTTTTGTTAGAGCTATAACAATTTGGTTCAAATTTTGTTGGAAACATTTATTTTAATTTCAAACAAGTAACCATGCGCTAAAAATAGCAAAAAAAAAATTTGAATTTATATCTAAATTTTAATTTTTTTTAGTACATTTTTTAAACTGCCGGGGGGCCAGGGCCCACCCCAGCCCTAGGCTGGCTCCGCCCCTGTCACTTGTATTTGCATACTAGAACAATCTGATTATAAGCCTTTTTATAGGCAATACAAGGTAATAAGACAAGTATAAGATAAACAATCATTTATTGTAGAAATCTCAAATACTATCACGGAAGTGCAAAAGTCTTCCGCCTGATATTTCAATAGTAGCCCATGTTTTTGTTTAGGGCTGTTGAGAGAACCCACTTGCTTCAAGTTTATCTTTCAACACTATCTTTCCACTTTTCTTGCACACATAAAAGAGCGACTTGCATACATCTCATGAGTTTACATCCTGAATTCGTATCATCTATTAGGGCAAGATTACTACACAAGATACTAAAATCAAATATTGTACTAGGATTCAAAATATAGTTTTGAAATCATTGTATTACTTATGAGTATTTATTATTATTTTATTGGGTGCTCTCGAGGCATGTCTCGAACCGGTACTCTAACTAGTACGATATTTACACTCGCGCCTAATCTGCTTCCTCCGTGCCTAATTTGAGTCATTTTATGGTGTCATGTCATAAATTCTTACCCCTAACTCTAATGAGGGATTGAGCATACCATCGGCTAGGGTGGCCTTGGCTCCCCCATGTTTTAAATAAGTATATATATACCGATACCCCTTTGGCTAAAGATTTTTTAGAGTGGAAGAAGACTCTTCTGATTTACATTCGGATCCGACTTCGGTATGGAAAATTCTCCCTGTATTGACCGTGTGGGTCAGGTGCACATAATATGTTTGAATATATGTCTATTGGAAACTCGCCTTGGTTGTCCCTTGAACAACACAGGGGGTGTTTGGGAGCCCCTTTTTTACTTCTCATTTTCACATTTTTGGGTTTTGGATGTTTGGGAGACTTGGGCCAAAATGATTTCTATCAAAATGGGTTTTCCATTTTTGACTTTAGAGTGGAAAAGTGAAAAAGAGGTGGGGAGGAGCTTTTTGATTTCTCATTTTTCACTTTTCTCATTTTCATTAACAAAAAGCACCACAAAATGGATTCTGGACGTATCTTCCAAACATTACTCCTGTTGTAAAAGGCATTCTGCATATTTTTCCCAAACACTTCTACCAAATTCATATTTTTCCCAAACACTTCTACCAAATTCAAAATACATTCTGACCATAATCCAAAAAGTTGAAAAGCCAAAAATTTAAAAATGAAAAACTGAAAATGAGGTTCCCAAACACCCCTGAAGGTTTCACCGAAGATCACTTTTTGTTGATTTTTCTTGCCTAATTTGCTTTAATGCAATTTTGGGTTCTATGAAGAATCTGTTTTCCTCCTTATATTTGCTTTGTCAATTTGATAATCTGTTTGTCGTTCTTAATTATTGCCGTTTTATACTTTACTTCTGTTAAGAAAGTCTACGTTACCAAAAGTGAGGTTCGAAATGCTAGAGACACAACGTCTCAAACACAAAAAGGACACAACGGCAGACGTGGCATGCCACGTGTATTGGTGGAATCCGTTAGCTTAACCCAAGCACAAAAAAGAAAAAAAAAGGACGGTTAAAAACGATTAAGTAAATGAGTCCAGCTCTCGAATAGTACTCCTGGGCTCTTTGTGGGTTCTTCCCGGCCTAACTTCGATGACCAGAACCATTTAGTTTTTAGAGTTTATTGAGGACGTAAGCCATGTCAGAAATTCTATTGATCGGATCTCATTTAATATGTTTTTTGGACACATCTCTGTTGAGAAAAATGGATTCCAATCTGGGGTTAAACATGATGCATAGCACTGATATAGACACAGACACGACGGGCAACACGGAAACGTATACCGAACACAACAATTCTCAAAACAATGGGGGGCAGGGAAACAACGAGGGACATGGAATTTTTTTCCTCAATGCAAACCTGATGACTAAATATTTGGGTTAATGACCTATCGAATGCATTATCGACCGATGATATATGCCTGTGGCCCTGTACATATAATTCGAAAGAGGAAGTAAGCAAGGAAAGACACAGAAGAAGCGAAAAACAGTTAAAATTCATAAGATCTTATTCCTAAGAAAATTGTATAGTTGAGTCTCACTCGGGTATGTGGAGTAGATTCACCTCATAAATAGCTTCTTAGTTGTTTTTTACTGATGAACTGATGATTCTATGTGGATACCAAAAAATTAAGATAACATGAGTAATCACTTGGAGAAAGAATATTCTGCATAATGAAAGAGCTAAAGATAGATGTCATCTGGGGATGACTTGGGACATAGTTGCAAAATTAGCTGAACAGATTTGTTCACGTGGCTTGAGATGATTTTCTTCATCCTTATCAATTATAGTTGAAAAGGCAGGCCTTTTAGGTGTTGGCACGTCTTCAATGTCATTTTTGAGCATTGAATACACTTCTAGCATGGATGGCCTATCTTCCCATTTTTCTTGGACGCACAAAAGAGCGACTTGCATGCATTGCAAGAGTTTACACGCCGAATTCAGATCATCCATAAGTGGGTCCATGAACTCCATGCTTTTCCCATCTTTCCACAATTCGTATGCCTGCCAAAAGAAGTTAATGATATAACCTTTGAAGTTTTGACATGATAAGTTTGAATGAAAGCCATGATAGGAGTACTTGTTTAAATGACTTACGTATTCAAGGAGGTGAAGATTGTTGTCCAGACCATATAGACATGTATTCTTCTTTCCACTTATAATTTGCAAGAGTAGAACTCCAAAGCTATAAACATCATATTTGGTGGAGTATATGCCTCGTTTTATGTACTCTGGAGGAACGCAACCGCTGCAATTCAAGAGTTAACATAAAATTTTCTTCTAGTATGATACATGTGTAAGAGATTTGAGAATAGATTTACTTACTATGTTCCAACAATCCGGCCGGTGTTTGCTTCATGTTCATCTTTCCGAAAAAATCTAGCTATACCAAAATCTGCAATTTTAGGTCTCATCTCATTGTCCAGTAAGATGTTGCTAGCCTTCAAATCTCTGTGGATTATTGTGAATCTTGAATATTCTTGAAGATATAGAAGCCCCTGAGTCACGCCTTCAATGATATGAACCCGTTTCTCCCAATCCAACAATGCCCGTCCAACCTGATCTACATCATAGAAATTAAGTACCACTTCTCAGTAAGTCAGGTAGGAACTGAAGAAGCAGGTTAGACTATAACTAATCATGATTTCTTTCAAGCTTGAAGGTACGTGGTACAACATATCATACCTACTAGTGAAACTATATTAGGCACAAACACACGAACTTAGCTACGAGTGCCGTTCTGGATTAGTGTGGATATGTAATATTTTGGGATAACATACAGGAAAAGACTAGTTGTGCCATGTTTGTTTGGGGTCGGATAAGTAGAAATAATTCAGATTTACTTAATCTCCAGAATCCCATAGGTGTTGTTCGTAGCGATTGCAGTTGTCAATTTCTGTTCTTTCTTCTGGAATTAGGTATTGTGGTTTCGAGTGTTTGTTCTTTCCTTTCGGACGAAAATCTTGGTAGGGCAGTGATGCCAAGAGAGGGTATGACCCTGTAAGTGTTTTGTTATGCAAAAAAAAATCCCGCTTTTAGGGGAAGCATAAGAGATTGCATACCGTAGAGGTAGCAATCCAAGCTTTTGTTAGGCATGTACTCATAGATCAGCAGTTTTTCTTCCTTTTTCGTACAAAACCCCAGAAGCCTTACTAGATTGACATGTTGAAGTTTTGCAGTGAGTGTGACCTCATTTATGAACTCCTCTTGTCCTTGTTTAGATGATTCCGACAGTCTCTTCACTGCAACTTCCTGCCCATCTGCCAATTTTCCCTGCAACATCCCACCTAGTTAGTAATCAATTCGATAAAAAGCTATGTTTGCGATACCTTCAGCAGATTATCACTGCAAAAAAGAGGGATTCATGGGACTTGAGAACAACCGAGGGTGGATACTGCAAAAGCAGGAGCAGTCACAACCAAGGGAATGTTTCTTGTGTTAATTATTCCTGCTAATGATAGCTCCAAGATCCCATAGAAACTGTGGATGCGGGACATAACATTTCTTTGGCAACAAAATGGCAAGAAATAGATTTAGCTTTCGAGAAAACCACACCTCCTTGTTCTTTGTTACTTCTTATTCTTCAGTTTGACGATTGCAGCTTCACTTTTTAAGCTACCAAAAGTTTTCTGCACTTGAAATACTAAAACTTCCAGAGATGAACATCTAGTCTCTTTTTCCCAAGCAAAAGATTAAATGCATGGATAGGAAACCATATAGAAACGCATGGAGGAACAATGGAATATTACCTTATAAACGGGGCCAAATCCACCCTCTCCAAGCTTATTTTTACTCGAAAAGCTATCTGTGGATGCTTTTATGATAGCAAAACTGAATTCTTGCAGATTAGGATATTGCGATTTTTTTGCTAAAGCCAATATCCTCATAAGGTAAACTGCGAAAGATGCATAATGTTATTACTTGATAGTTGAAGGCTTATCAAGTGACAACTAATGGTGAACTCTTAAAATTGTAGGAAGTTACCTTTCCACATAAACAACCGCTTTCGCAGATACCACATTAGAATCCCAAGAAGGAGAGCGACTATGGCAATCGTGGGCACCAGAATTGCCAATACAATTTGCTTGTTTACTCGATCGTTTCCTTCCTCTTGAGCTGCAGTGTTAGGTTTATATATTGCATTTCCAGTAAGTATGGTTAGAGACTCTTGAATTCAGTTTTTCTAAGTATGAAAAGAAAAAAAATCTCGTTTTTGCTTAAAAGTGACTATTTAACTGAGTATCCCTAACTTGTGATTTTATATTCACCAAAATACAGGTTCAAACATTCATACAGAAAAATCATAGAGGTGGTTGACTCCATATCTGTTAGTATACTCTTCGTTTACTGTAATATGATAAACCAAATCAAACCGAGCTTTTAAGTCCCAATCAATTTGGATCACCTACTTGATGTTGCTTTGAATTATTACCTGCTGTAGAAAGCACCCAATTTTCATCAGCAGAGACTTGCCAAACTTTGTAACCCAGAAGCCCTTTCTCCCTCACGTAGGAAACCTTAGTTCTGATAGCCTCCACATCATCATAACCAATCCAAACCGAACCAGTAATGCAGTAATTCGTGACATAAGTGGAGTTATACCCTACTTCTTCTCCGTAACATTTCATATATGACTTGATGAACTTGTAGAACATCGACCCATCTAACGTACGGGCGCGAACTCTTGCAGGCGATCCAATTGCATTATTCTTGGGGTCGACAAGCGTCCAAGCGTAACCATGGTATGCTAACCCCAAAACCATCTTTGTAACAGGTAATCCTCTACTTATCCATTCCTTAATTCCATAATCAGTACTTACATTGCTTGAGGGGTCATACAAAGCAGAATGAGCAGCTGTGAAATTTTGTTTGGTAGACAAGTGATAGTCATACGATATGATATGTACCCAATCGAGGTTTCTTCGAATTGAGTCCATCGGATAACTTGTGTTGTTTAGTGAAGGCAAATAATGACCTGCCATTGTTAGAAGGAGAGGTGACCGGGTGGTATCCGTCGATTCCCTGTTTATCGCAGATCTCCAATCATCAAAGAGAATTCCCATAGTTTCCATGTTGGTGGTGTTTGTGTCCGGTTTGATGCCATAAAGATCCAGGCCATGAAACCCATAAAGCCTGGCTGTTTGTATTGAGGATTCAATGAAAGTACTTCTGTGAGAAGGTTGAGCAGCCATTGAAAAGAAGGTTGTGAAGTTTGAATCTTCAGTCCAGATGGACAGAAGGGTTGTAATTGATGGGTTTTTTCCGCGAACGATATCGGTGAAGGTGGAAATGTATGGTTCATCAGAGGGTGAGATTGAGAGCTCATAGGTGGAAGAGTTGATATGCGCAAAAGCACATGTCAAGTGAGTGAACAAAGTTGAATCTATATCGGTAACCGGGGATTCGCTACCGGTATACCAGTAACCTGCTTTGATCCAGGTCTGGGCCTCTGAAGAACTTGTTAATGAAGGAAGAAAGAAGAGAAGGGAAATGATGTAGAACAACATTTGAAGATGGCTGGAGCTCGTGTATTCTTCAACCTTTGAACTATATGTAGCATAAGGAGGACTTAAAAGGCCTATTTCTTTTAGTACACGTAACTCCCTCCTAGGAGAAAACCTTGGGTGCAAATAGGGCACCAAGTGGTGCCCTTTGGCATATCTGGACCGGTCAAAAGTGTATTGGACGATCCGGAAATAGGAGAGAGGAAGAGGTGAGAGAGTGTTTTAATCCGGACTGTACAATACACTTTTAGACTGCCCGGATGTGTTGATGGGACACCATGCCGGATGCTACCCGCTCGGCACCCAAGTTTTTCACCCTTCTTAGCCAAATAAAAAAATGCTTTGAGTAAAAGTTGTGCTATTTTCTGGATAAAAATGGAAGTACTTTCGTGTATGCTTTTTTGAATTTTGTAAACCAAATTTTAAGCTGTAATTGTGATCTTATATTAGAGCTAAAAATTCAAAAGAAATAACGAAAATGCTTTAGTTTTGATTCGAGAAATAACAAAAGTTTGCATAATAAACTGAAACAAGAGAGAGTTTGAAGGGAATACTTTCAATTGGGAACGTTTTTTTATCTCCTACCGAGAAAAACTTGGGTGCAAATACGGTATCGCACACGTGGTGCCCGAGCATGCATCTCGACTGTTCAAAAGTGTTTTAGACGGTCCAAAATTTTCACCTACCTAACCTACTATTGTGGACATGCAATTTAATAGCAAAAGGAATGCATACTGTCGGGCCGTTCAACCATTAGGCAACTCAACTCATTGTGAAAGTCATCCGAAAAAGAAAAAAAAAGGCTTGTGAGAACTCAGTTGTCCCATTTTTTTTTTTTTTTGAACAGCAGAAAATGAAACTCAGGGGTGTTCCACTAACAAAAAACTGTTTTTTCCAAAAATCGAGACAGGTCATTCTCTCACAATATATCACATAGAAAACCGTGAAAAACCAATTTTTTCAAAAAACTACCTTAGTGGAACACCCCTTAGTTGTCCGATGTCTCGCTAGTTTTTTGGTTTTCATGAATTCAACAAATTGTGTTTTCTCTAAATATCTCACAGCTTTCTCTTTTTGTGACTACTCAAATGTGAACTATGATAAAAATCAAAATAAAAAGTCTTCGAATGTGAACTCGTCCACATCTTTAGTGCACCTGATCACTAAATACCTCTTTTTCAACAAGCGTGACTCACGTGTTCAAAGAAATTTCGAGATTGAGGGGCTGAGTTCTTATTCTAAATGTAGATCGATAAATCAACCAATCTTTTACAAAATCCATTATGCATATTATTATTATTTCAATATCTTTGTAAATTTTTATAATAATTTAATTTAGAAGTAAAAACTCATACCTCCGAGTTTTGCTCCTAGACTCTTCCAAGAAAGCGCCTCACACTTGCCAAACAGGGTTTTTCAATTTATATACAATTTAGACTCTTCCAACGATTCATACCTAAGTCACATAATGCGCGGGCGGGCAAGGAAGTGGAAGCTCGAGCGTAAAAGCGTCTTTCAAATGCAAGTGGAAATGTCAAGCCTGTCAAATGGTTGATTTATTCTCACAATCAGGTGCTTTCACATGCACTGCAAACAAAATTTCTATGATTATACTTGACACGTCTTAATAAACCTAGGAGCACCTCGACCAGCCCCCTGGGATCAATCTCACCATTGACTAAGGGGGCCGAGTAAAGACGTGAGTTTTCAAAAATGGATAAATTCCAAGTCCCAGACCTTAACCACCCAGCCGAACCCTTGGAAATCATGAATTATCTTGTCACAACATCAATCGCGGTGGATGGGAAACCCTACAGTTTTTGCAACTAGATGATAATGGATGTCACATAGTGCAAAGTTACCAATGTACTTTGCTTAAGATTATTCATCAGTTGTTAAGGGAATATTTCCCCTGCAAGAGAGGTTCCAACCATTAGAGCTTAATCAAATTCTTCAGTATATGCCCCGCAAAAGGCTGTTTTGCGATTAATTGAGCCCTCAAAATTGAATTGAGCCTTCCAACGATCTCTGGAATCCAACTGTCGAAGTTGGTTATCAATGAATCAATGGCCATAAAAACGGTGAGGACTTTCAGCCATTTTGATTGCTGATCCATTGATTACTATAACTGGTCAAAGAATCATGACAAAAATTTCCAGAGTAAACAATATTGAAGATGCCCAGCTCATGTGTGATGTGTCCTTGGGTTTGGGGGATCCTGCAGGCTGCAGCGCATCATATGCACTGCCCCATGCGCTGCACCAAGTAGTGCATTTGTCTCAACCGTCCAATAGTGTTTTTAATGGTCCTAATTCCCAAACGCTTTCTTACCGGTCAATGTGCTTTATTACGTATAGGAAAGCTTCAGCGAATCAAAGTGTTTTATTACCGGTGAGAAAGCTTCAACGAATCTGGACAATTGATTTCCAAGATAGACGGCTGTGATGTGCGATGCACGGTGCAGTGTACAGGGTCTCCGGGTTTGTGTTCTTGAACAGTTGACGAACTATACGTAGCAGCTCGAGCACTAAATTTCTTACCTCTTGTTTTCTTTGGGCATTGTGTTTATTATGCAACCTGGTTGTGGGGAAATACAACTTGAAAGGAGCAATACTTATTCCAGAGCCGATTCACAAAATTGAAGCAAGAAAAGTTGTCTGATAATACACGCTAAAGAATAGGAGAAACCATATTCATCCAAATTTGATGAAGATATGCTAAGCAAATGCGAAATCTTACTGGAAAAAAATGAACTGTTATGGGGCTACTCTAGTCATGAGAAAAAGGAGTATAAAGCTTTATCGGGCTACCATCTGGGTAACGGATGCACCATTAACTGACCAAATTTCTTCTTGGGGTGTAGGCTCTTGAACTTCATCTTCATCTCTTCTTGTAGAAAAAGCAGGTCTTTTGGGAGTGTTCATCGTTGCAGTTTCATTTTTCAGCATTGACGAGAGTTCCAACATGGAAGGTCTATCAGCTGGATTTTCTTGGACACATAGCAAAGCTATTTGCATGCATCTCATCAATTTACACGATGAATATGTATCGTCAAGCGTTGGATCCATGAACTCCATGCCTTTGCCACACTTCCATAGGTCATATGCCTGGAGTAATTCAATGTAGTCCATCTTTAAAGTTCACAGGAAGCTAGCAATTTTCAATTCACAATATCCATGTGACGATTTGCAGAGTAACTTACATGTTCTAGGAGGTTTAAGTTTTCGTGAAGGCCATGTGTGCAATTATTCTTCTTTCCGCTAATGATTTGTAAAAGCAGAACACCGAAGCTATAGACATCTGATTTGGTGGAGTATATGCCATGTCTTACATATTCGGGAGGTACATAACCGCTACAATATTGAATAAGTGAAAAAAACAGATCATAACTAGGTTAGTGGTCGAGAATAATGCACGTGTGTATATTCTAGGAAGTATTTCACTTACTACGTTCCAACAATCCGGCCTGTGTTTGCTTCAAATTCATCTTTTTGGAAAATTCTAGCCATGCCAAAGTCCGCAATCTTGGGCTTCATCTCATTGTCTAATAAAATGTTGCTCGCTTTCAAATCCCTATGAATTATTGTCAATCTTGAGTACTCTTGGAGGTACAAGAGCCCTTGAGTAAGACCTTCAATGATTTGAACTCGTTTTTCCCAATCTAAAAGTAATCCCCTGATTGGATCTAAGTAAAACAGATTTAGATAGTTAAAACTAACGCAACACCTCATGTTAAAACCACACTCAATAATTATTCACAATTATAATTTAGGTTGAGTTTCTCATAAGATAAAATGGGAAATCCCGCAAAAGTTGAAGTTAGTAAAAGTTGAAGTTGATAAAAGCTAACTTCGATAAAATCTTCACCCTATGAGAAGCTGGTTGATTTGAGCAGATCCTCTCCTCATGAGCTAAAATCAGCGATTGATTTTAGCTCAAGCCGTTTGGCTTTGCTAAAATATTTGATTTTATCTTAGGGGAAACTATGCCTTGGAAGCATTAAAGATTGCTTACCATAGATATAATGATCCAGGCTTTTTTTCGGCATGTATTCATAGATCAACATTTGTTCTTCTTTTTCAGTGCAAAATCCCAGAACTCTTACAAGGTTTACATGCTGCAGTTTAGCAGTAAGCATTACTTCATTCTTGAACTCTTCAAATCCTTGTCTAGAAGTCCTTGAAAGTCTCTTTACTGCTATTTCTTGTCCATTGTGCAATATACCCTGCAGGCAAAATAGACGCCGCTAAAATTGGTTATTTCACTACATTATGTATTTTGTTTTGTTTTCGCGCTTTTATGCAACAAATCATATTACCTTGTAAACAGGTCCATATCCACCCTCACCAACCTTATTTTCAAATGAAAAATTATTTGTAGCTTTTACAAGGTCAGTGAGACTAAATACTAGCAAATTAGGACCATTTGCATTTCCAGCGGATGCCATAGTAGTTTTGAAGTTTGGCATTAATCCTGTAACCAATGAAAAACACGCAGAAATTGAAGTTTGGCATTAAAAGGGTGAAGGGAAATGATTTAGGAACAAAATTTTCACAACTGGAAGAACCTACCTTTGTTTCTACGTGCTCTTTTTCGCAGATACCACGTAGCAGAAACTAGTAATAGGGTTACTGTGGCTGCGGCTGGAAGCAAGATTACTAGCAACAACGAGTGTCTCTTGTTTCTAGGATCTTGCCCAGCTTCTTGTGCTACGAAATTGTACAGTTGAGATAAATGTGAGACAAAAATTAACAAGCTCTTCATATGTAGCTCTTTTTTTCCAATGCGAAAACAGAATGATCATACATGATGCCCCAATTAGGTTCAACAACACTTAAAGGACTTTATCGGGGTGCTATTGTGCGGCCCTAGTATTCGGCTCTGGTGTGCGCATCCGAGATTCCGTGTGATTGATCGGATTTCATCCTGACAATAGATGGCTCGGATCTGCAAAGTGCCGAGATGAAATCAGGACCGTTGAAATTACATCAGACGGCTCAGATACTGCACACCAAGAAGCATGCACCAGGGTCTCTATTTCCCTTGGGGAGTATCATCCCGATGGAAATTGTGTTCCCTAGTTCTATGTTTTTTTTCTTCCTCTTTTTTTTTGATAACTCGGGGCGTCCGGCAGTATTGGCTGCACACTCAGAGATGCACACCATCTCTACGTGTGAAGCTATGATTAAGATGTAGCAGAATACTCTGTAATTCAACCGATGAAAATTCAGTCACATTAGATTTTGAATCTTAAAAGAATATGAAAGCAAAGAAAATAAGTGTACCATGACTAACAAGCCAACGCCCAGTTGGTACCCATTAACGGGTGTCTGGAAACAAGAACTTTGGCTAAAAAACCATAATCCGGATTATTAGATTATTCGTTTTGTCCTTATTCAAAAAAATTTGCATTTGTTAGTTTTGCGTCAAGATTTTGAGGTTTCTGAATTCCTCTCGACGAGACGAATCTAACAAGTATAAAATTATGGTCAAAACTCAATTTTTTTTCAATAAAGCAAAAATACTCAAGTATTTCGGCTTTATTCAAAAAAATATTTGGTTTGACCATAAATTTATACTTGTTAGATTCGTCTCGTTGAGAGGAATCTAGAAACAACAAAATCTTAACGCAAGACTAACAAATGTAAAAAAAAAATTGAATAAAGACAAAACGAATAATCCAATAATCCGCATTATGGTTTTTTAGCCAAAGCATAATCTAATAGTATAGACTATGCTCCTACTCGAACCCAAGCCCTTAAGGTTATTAGGTTGAGCCTTTACCGCTGCATCACCGGTGGTAAAGTGTCCCATGACTCTTTAGTGAAATATCTGTAACGATTGATTGATCTGAGAATTGTTCTCCAATTTACAGGTTACATTGGAATAGTGAACTCTGATTGGATAAAAGGGCAACACAAGGGCTGTATAAAACTAACCTGCCTGAGAAAGTACCCAATCGTCATCATTTGGGACTTGCCACACAAAATAACCAAGCAAATTCATCTTTTTCGCATAAGCAACCTTAATTTTCACAACATCAACATCATCATAAGCAATCCAACTCGATCCAACGACACAGTAATTCATTACATAAGTTGCATCATATTCCGTAACAGCTCCATGTCTCTGAATATACCCCTTAATCTCCTTGTAGCTCATATCCCCTTCATCGGTAATCGCGGCCCCCTTAGCCGGTGCACCAACGGAATTGTCATCTGGGTTCACAAGGGTCCAAGCATAGCCATAGAAAGGTAACCCCAAAACAAGCTTGTTAGCCGGTAACCCGCTGTTAATCCAAGTATTAATTCCATAATCTGTACTCATATCACTCTCTGGAGCATATAATGCTGCAAAAGCAGCAGTATAATTCCACCAAGTAGGCAAGTAGTAATCAGATGCCGTGACATGTACCCAATTCAAGTTCTTCTGTACAGATTCGATGGGAAAACTTGCATTGTCAAGCAATGGGGAGTAGCGGACAGCCATTGTCAAGATAAGTGGAGACCCACTTGAGTTTCTCGACTCTAATTCGATTGCTAATCGCCACTCGTCGAATAAGGTGGCCATGTTCGTCATTTCAGAGCTAGTATTTACTGAAACCCACCAAAAGTCCAACCCATTAAACCCATAAGACCTGGCTGTTTCTATGGAGGAGTCAATGAAGGATTTCCTGAACTCAGATTGGCTAACCATTGAGGAAAAAGTTGAAAACTTCACTGATCCTCCACCGATGGCCAAAAGTGTCGTGACGGTTGGATTCTTTTGTTTGACAGTGGAGGTGAAGTTGGAGAAGGATTGAGCATCTGATGAAGAAATGGAAAGTTGGTATGTGGAATTGTTTAGGCCGGCGAAAGCGCATATGAGGTGAGTGAAAAGAGCTGAGTTTATGTCGGATACGGGGAATCCGCTGCCGGAGAACCAGTAACCGGATTGGATCCATGTTTGAGCAGTTGAATATGGGAATTTGGAGGAAAGAAAGAGGAGGAAAAGGGTGGGTATAGTGGGTGCCATGGAAGAGTTCTGGCTGGTATTTACAAGCAACTGCGGTATCTACCCATACAGGAAATCCATCGTCAATTTTAGTAGAATTCTGTTGGAGATGTTCTTACTAGATGATTACGTGACCTCCGTGTGGACCCACAGGTTGAACGAAATTTCAAAAAGAATTGCGTGTTGACCGTAATTTCAAAAGAATTGCCACGAAATTTCAAAAGAATTGCCACGAAATTTCAAAAGAATTGCTTTTTGGTCTCTTTATCTATTGGTCTATTTGTCTAAAAAGTGACCTGGACTTTTATGGAGTAATTTGAAACCAATTTGGTCGTGATGTCTCAACATGTGGCCGTGTTAAACGGTTGAGTGTCATTTTTTTCCCTAGTCTTTATAGTTAACTAAGTAGGAGGCCACATGCTTCGCACGAGGTTAACGCCATTTGTGTGTGCCTTTCCATTGTAAAAGAAATATGTTAGTGACATTCTTCAGGGGAAGGATCCGGGGTGGATGCTATGCGGTAGGTGTTGTGCACCGTGTTGTGCGGCAAAACTACGCCATTTTACTTGATTTTTGTGTACACTTCCAAAGCTTCCAAGGGTCTTGTTTGGAGGAAGAAAAAACCATTACAAAGTGTCTAAACGAAAATACCTAAACCCTAAACCTGAAGTGCCTAAATCCACTACATCCTACCCCCAAGAGCCTAAATCTACTAAAATTGAACCCCTAAATTAAACCTCACACTTAACTCTCCAAACAGGGCCCTTAGACATACTAAGAAAATGAGCACAACGACGTAGTTTCGCCGCACAACGTGGCGCACAACACCTACCGCACATCGCCTCTCCCGGATTCGCAGGGGAAAGAGGGTGTTTCTAGAATAGAAGTAATTGAAGTAATGAAATGGGCATTGTTTATACTCTAGTTTTATAATTGCACTGCTAAATTGGTGTTAAACAACATGAGATGTTATTGTATGGGCTATCTAAGAAAGATTTGTAGTTTTTTCACTGGAAATATGTGCATCGTTTCTTTTGCAGTTTTTCGTCAAAATATTTACACACCTGATTTTTAAGTATAGAATGCAACGGTAGAAGATTTTGCTGGAATATTTACACACTTGAAATGGTGCAGTTTTCCCATTGGAATACAGCATAATACTTACAGACCTGGTCTCAAAAGTTGAGGACCTAATGCAAAGAGATCGATTTGGCTGGAAGCAAACCGCGTATACCAAAAGGTTTGCTTCCTTCCTAATCTAGTTATGTGCAAAATAAATGCATCAAAAGACCATGTTTGTGGCAAATGTAGGAGTTCAAAAGATTTGCCTTCAATGACTTTTGCAGTTCTGGGATTGTAGGAATTGGTGGCTCCCATTTGGTTTCTCCACTAAGAAGTGGATTTGTTGGTTGCTCCATTAAGTGAGCAAGTGGGAGACACATCATGGAAGGCATCAGTGGGTTATCCCATCATGGAGGCTAAGTGCTCCATTACTCCATCAGTGGAGTATTGCAATGATAAGCCCACTGTCGTCCATTTGCTTTGTATGCTTTCCTTTGGCTATTTAGGCAGCCCACTGCCTTTGTATTTGTATCACCACAGTGTGGTCTTGAGAGCTCCGAGAGGGAGACTTGTATCTCTATGAGAGATTTGTGAGGTTTGTTTTGTATGAGCAATTTGGTAGAAAACAGTGAGTGTAGTGAGTAGGAACTCCTTGTAAAGCTCGGGTTTTTCCGGTTATTGGATTGTTGCTCCGGTTACCTCCGTGGACGTACCCGATTTTGGGGAACCACGTAAAATATCTGTGTTTGGTGTGCGTGTGTTCTTTGTTTGGTGTTTGGCTGGATCCTTGGGGCACAACAGGGATAAGACAGCGTAGGTGATCGATTCATCGGATAAAGAGAGGATGCAAGAAAGTGAAAGTGAGGACAGCGATTCAAGCTCCGGTTGGGCACACGATTCGGGTTCTTCCTCCAAGAGAATCCGCGCCTTTTACTTTGGAGTGATTGAGCTAATCACTTCTTTTGCCGTGAGGGATGACCTGTGCTCCGCTGCTATGATCCTAGACACAAAATATCTCTGCAACCAGCTGACTACTCCTCAACAATCACATCCAAGCAAACGTAGACAGGCAGCCCTCTTTTCCCGCACAGTTGCATGTGAAGAAGTGCTGTGAATTTGCCAAGCTAGCCCCCACAAGTGTCGCCAAAACACGGACCAAAAACGAGACACGGATGGAATTGCCTAAAATCCTGGGAAGGCACTAAGGTAATTGCACAAAAACAAAGCAAAAGACCAATGCCTAAGGCTGAATGGACTAACCACAGAATTACCAAAGGGCAGCCAACAAATTGATAGGGCATAACTGGGAAAATCGAGCCAAAATGGCTAAACGTCAATTTGGGCACTGGCTCTTCCCACGCACCTACGTACTCCGCACGAGGGTTATGCCCGTCGCTCACAAATGGAAATATTTCTAGACGTCTAGGTACACATTGGCTATGTTGGAAAACGGTAATAGACATGAGGAAAATTGGATCAAAATTACTTTTGCTTAACCAAGGGAGACTCCTTTTTTGATCTGTTTCTTCTTAATTATTGCTGGTTATACTTTACTTTGGTTGAGAATTGATGCTCGAACTATTTACTGTGTGGCCTTGCTCCATATATGCTAGTAACTAATATCAAGCATTTTGATGCTGACTAGAAAGTCTACGTACGTTACCAAAATTGAGAACCTCTCAAACGCAACACCTGACGGGCGTACTGGTGGGACCCATCAGCTTAATCCAAGCGAAAAGAAAACATTAATGCTACACACACAATACACATACACATCAACCACACAACACACTCACATATCCAGTGGGTCCCACAACATTTGCAGGACCCACTGGATATGTGAGTGTGTTGTGTGGTTGATGTGCATGTGTGTTCTGTGTGTAGCATCTCTTGAAAGAAAAAAAGGAAGGGGAAACACCAATTCGTTAAGTAAATGAATCCAGCTCTTGAATAGTCCTGCTGGGCTCTTTGTGGATTCTTCCCGGGCTAACTTCGATGACCGAAACTATTCACCTTTTAAAGTTAATCGAGGACATAAGTCACGTCAAAATCCAATTGATCGGATCTCATTTAATGTGTTTTTTGGACACATCACTGTTGAGAAAAATGGATTCTAATCTAGTGTTTCAAAATTTTTTCTCAATATAGATGTGTTTCAAAAGCATATTAAACAAAATCGATAAACATGATTCGTATCACCGATACAGAAACAGACATTGCAGGCGACACGGAAACGTATAACGAACACGACAATTCTCAAGAAAATGGGGGGCAGGGAAACAAGGGACATGGAATTTTTTTTTTGTTTCGCAAACTTGATGAGTAAATATTTGGGTTATGACCTATCGAATGCATTATCGACTGATGATGTGTGTCTGTTGGCCTATACATATACACATACATTTTGTATTACACTTTTGGCCCAACACATTAGGAGTTATAAATATTTCACCCGAAAAAGCTGTTAAAATTTATATGATCACCTTGCCCTGTCCTCATGTGTGTTCCCTGCGTATCCCTCTTATGTCCAAAGTGGGTCCCCGTATAAGGAAATTAGAATATAATGGACACGCCACTCGATGTTTCCCCCGCGTGTCCAACAAGGATATAAACGACGAACTTTAGGAGTGTCTATGCTTCACAAACTTGATGTTTTGTATGTTTTTCAGGTGGCCTGAAAGTGAGGAGGGCCCGGAAGGCACCGGGAAGAGCTCAACATGACCGTCCAATTCCTTTGCAGTCTAGAGAGGTTAATATTCCCAAGTAATTTGTGTAGTTCATATTCACTCCGGTATGTGGAGCAGAATCACCTTATGAACAGTATTTTTTCCCAGCAATTCCAAGACAGTAGCACTGCTCCTTTGATCAATGACACTACATGGATACGAGAAAAATAAGAAAACGTGTTTAATCAATTGGACGAAGAATATCTTGCATAATGAAAAGAGCTAAAGATGGATGTCATCTGGGCATTACTTGGGACATAGTTCTAACATTAACTAAACAGATTTCTTCCTTTGCACAGAGATTATGCTCTTAATCCTTCTCAATTTTAGTTGAAAAGGCAGGCCTTTTAGGAGTTCGTACATCTTCAGTTTCATTTTTGAGCAATGAATCCACTTCCAGCATGGATGGCCTATCTTCCCACTTTTCTTGCACACATAAAAGAGCGACTTGCATGCATCTCATGAGTGTACATCCTGAATTTGTATCATCTATTAGGGCAAGAGTATTATACAAGATACTAAAATCAAATATTGTGCTAGGATTCAAAATATAGTTTTGAAATCATTGTATTACTTATGCGTATTTATTATTATTTTATTGATTGCAATGAAATCTTTTCTGGAGTAATTCAATTTCGAATGGCTTTTATCACAGTTTGTATGGTAAGCAGCGAACTGCAAAATATTTTAAAGATTGGTCAGTTAAACATAATCTTAACCCAGTAAGTTTCAGATTTCGAACTCAAGTTGATACAGCACCATATGTCTCAGCATCGACACCCCAGCGGCCATAAAAACGGTGAGAACTTTCAACCATTTTGATTGCTGATCCATTGATTACTATACCTGGTCAAAGAATCGTGCAAAAAAATTCCAGAATAAACAATATTAAAGATGACTAGCTCATGTGTTCAAGAACCTTTGATGAACTATATGTAGCAGCCCGAGCACTGAATTTTTAACCTCTTGTCTTCTTTGGGCATGGTGTTTATTATGGAACCTGCTTGTGGGGAAATACTACTTGAAAGGAGCAATGCTTATTCCAGAGCTGATTCACAAAATTGAAGCAAGACAAGTTCTAATCCAGATAATACACAATTAAGGAATAGGAGTAACCATGTTCATCCAAATTTGACGATGATATGCCAGCAAATGCAAATCTTATTGGAAAAAACCTAACTGTTATGGGGTTACTCTAGTCATGAGAAAAAGGAGTATAAACCTTTATCGTGCTACCATCTGGGTAATGGATGCACCATCAACTGACCAAATTTCATCATGTGGTGTAGACTCTTGAACTTCATCTTCATCTCCTCTTGTAGAAAAAGCAGGTCTTTTAGGAGTGTTCATGGCAGCAGTTTCATTTTTCAGCATCAAAGAGAGTTCCAACATGGAAGGTCTATCAGCTGGATTTACTTGGACATAGCAAAGCTATTTGCATCCATCTCATCAATTTGCACGATGAATATGTATCATCGAGCGTTGGATCCATGAACTCCATGCCTTTGCCACACTTCCACAGATCATATGCCTAAAGTAATTCAATGTAGTCCATCTTTCGAGTTCATAGGAAGCAAATCAATTCACAATATCCATGCGACGGTTTGCAGAATAACTTACATGTTCTAGGAGATTTAAGTTTTCGTGAAGGCCATGAGTGCAACTATTCTTCTTTCCGCTAATGATTTGTAAAAGCAGAACACCAAAGCTATAGACATCTGATTTGGAGTATATGCCACGTTTTACATATTCGGGAGGTACATAACCACTGCAATATTGCATAAGCGAACAAAAACAGACAACTAGATTATTGTTTGAGAATAATGCACGTGTGTATTCTAGAAAGTATTTCACTTACTACGTTCCAACAATTCGGCCTGTATTTGCTTCGAATTCATTTTTTTGGAAAATTCTAGCCATGCCAAAGTCTGCAATCTTGGCCTTCGTCTCATTGTCTAATAAAAAGTTGCTCGCTTTCAAATCTCTATGAATTATTGTCAATCTTGAGTACTCTTGGAGGTACAAGAGCCCTTGAGTAACACCTTCAATGATTTGAACTCATTTTTCCCAATCTAAAAGTAATCCCCTGACTGGATCTAAGTGAAACATATTTAGATAGTTAATGAAATTATGCGGAAGCTTAAAAACGACCTAGAGGGGGGTGAATAGGACTTAATTAAATAATTAACCCTTTTTTAAGAAAAACTTGTATTAGATTTTTTTTCCTTTTATAAAGAGATTAAACAATTAGAACATGCAATAAAATAGCAGAAAATAAATCAGGAGGCAAGACACGTGATATACGTGGAAAACCTTAGGGTCCGAATAACCCTAAGACAAAACCACGGCCTAGTCTACTATTTCCTATTAATAAAAAAGAGAGTTACAGTGCGAAACAGATTACCTCAAGCCTCACCCTTAAGCGTTACCTATTCTCGCCAACTCACGATGCTCCCAGAGCTTCTTTTTGATTCAATAGCTTGCCACGAACCTCAAGTTCGATCTCCGGAATCAACCGGCTCCGAATAGACTCCTCGTCAATCCGGCCAACATCAATAAGGCACCAACGGATCACCAGATGAAATGATGAATGATATGCAGAATGAACAGGACAATCAAAAACGTTCGGACAAATGCAGGATGCAAGAACGTTGAAATAGATTGTCACAAAATGCTGTGCATGAGTTGATTTGATTGACAACTCATGCAAAACAATAAAAACTCTAGCACTCAAAACTTATGTTTTCTTTTCTTGTTCGAAAAGTGTAGAGATCCCCATCTCAAAGGAATAAGGATGTGTCTATATATAATAAAACAAATTCCCAAAGATTTATGGTTAATAAATTAAAGAGGAAACATGAAACTAAATCCAATATATATATTTTTAGCCGATTTCCAAAGTTTCTGAAATGGACCACGTTTCTGTTGTGGTTTGGTAATGAAATTGAAAATGGGATCATGCACATATGGAAAGATCTAGTAATCTAATACTCCAAGGAACGTGTGAGTACATTATTCTCCGAAAAAAATATTGCTATAAATACCACCATTATTTGTTATGTGTAGTTTTAAGTTTGGTAGGTAAATAAAATCTTGACTGGAGTATAAAAGTTGGTGTGGGATGGAAGAAAGAAGAAACAGAAATTCCTAAAGTGTATTTAGGAAATTCAAAAAATTGGGAAACGGAAATTCCATAAATCAAGCATTATGTGGAGTCAAGAAGATAATTCCATATTATTATTATTTTTAAACTAATTTAGAGCATTTTAAAAAAAATGATATATAAAAGATAAATATATACAAATGCTATGCATGAAATGCCGTGATGATTTTACCTTTGTTGAATTCAAGCAATTTCGCAGGGTCAAAAAGCTGAAGGCAAAGGAAGGAGCATTGCGCGAGAAACTACCCCCGGCCTATTCAATCTACCCATTACAATTCAAAGAAATAGACAATCAATTGAACTAGGGTGTATTTCGAACAACCCCGGAAAATGCCAAACCAAAATAACTAACAGTTAAAACTAATGCGACACCTCATGTTAAAACCACACTCAATAATCATTCACAATTGTAATCTAGCTTGAGTTTTCCATAAAATAAAACTGGAAATTCCATAAAAGCTAAAGTTAGTAAAAGCTGAAGTTGATAAAAGCCAACTTTGCTCCACCCAATGGGAAACAAGTTGATTTGAGCAAATCCTTTCCTCATGAGGTAAAATCAGCGGTTTATCTTAGGGAAACTATGCCTTAGAAGCATTAAAGATTGCTTACCATAGATATAGTGATCCAGGCTTTTGTTCGGCATGTATTCATAGATCAACATTTGTTCTTCTTTTTCAGTGCAGAATCCCAGAACTCTTACCAGGTTTACATGCTGCAGTTTAGCAGTAAGCATAACTTCGTTCTTGAACTCCTCAAATCCTTGTGGAGAAGTCCTTGAAAGTCTCTTTACTGCTATTTCTTGTCCATTATGCATGTTGTGCCCCAAGGATCCAGCCAAACACCAAGTAAAGAACACACGCACACCAAACACAGATATTTTACGTGGTTCCCCAAAATCGGGTACGTCCACGGAGGTAACCGGAGCAACGATCCAATAACAGGAAAACCCGAGCTTTACAAGGAGTTCCTACTCACTACACTCACTGTTTTCTACCAAATTGCTCAACAAAACAAACCTCACAAATCTCTCATAGAGATACAAGTCTCTCACAGGAGACACAAGTCTCCCTCTCGGGGAGAGCCGAAACCACTCTTTGTGGTTCACCAAGACCACTCTACTGGTGATACAAATACAAAGCCCAGAGGGCTGCCTAAATAGCCAACGGAGACTATGGAAAACACCTCATGGATGAGGTCAAGGTCCATTTCAAAGGCAAGTGCTCCACTTGAGCACAATGGATACCCAAGTGTCTCCCACTCCCAATAAACAAAGGGCAAGTGGATGGGAGCCACCACCAATTATTCCAACAATCTCCACCTTGGCGACAATCCACGAAACGATCGCCGTCACAAATCTGTACAACCACGGACAAACAAATACCGATGTTCTCAAAACAAACTCGATCCAAAAACAAGAGAACCAAATCACGGGCAAGAGAGCTAACAGCTCTCACAAAACAAATGCTGAACAAGCTCCTTCTGAAGACCGGAACACACTTCAGACGAGACCGATTTCCGGAGTATCGAGCAAACTCCAGAACAGATACAAACAAATCCAAGATTTATGCCGGTTCCGATAATACCAAACAAATCCTTGAGATGCGTCATCATCTCCAAGGCTAACCAAACAAATACCAG
The DNA here is from genome assembly GCA_020921065.1 of Vaccinium darrowii. NCBI lineage: Eukaryota > Viridiplantae > Streptophyta > Magnoliopsida > Ericales > Ericaceae > Vaccinium > Vaccinium darrowii. The sequence goes on from CM037154.1 coordinate 42,840,143, forward strand.
ATACAAGTGAGACTCAGCGAGCCTCCAGAAGATCTATCTCCACCAAATTCCCGTGCAAAGACAATTGCCAAGGAGTAGATCCGAACCAACGCGGAACTGTGCTGTTGAACAGTACAAATCCCAAAAAACTAGTCGCCGATGCAGACGGACAAAAGAGCCAGATTTCTGAAGTTTCACACAAACTTCCAGAAACAAATCCAAACCGCTGCAAAACAAAACAGGTTCCAATAGCATACAAAACAGACGCCACTGTTGACAAAGACGAGATCAAACACCAAGTCCGGTCCATACCGAACACAAACGGCTTCACCATGAAAACGAACGGACTCCACCTATCGCCAAAGTCCCGTAGATGTGATCAGTATCCACAAGAACACCTTGCGCTTCGGCCAAAAGACGCCAAGAATTGATAGGCAAATCCAACAATACCACTCCACCGAATGGCAGACGAATGATGAACACCAACAGACAAAACAGGATCTCCGTCGTCAAAAAACCGCGAACAAACGGTTTTAACCAAGCTATCGAACAAACAATCCATGGCTTAGCAACCATGGTCACCAAACAAGTGACAACAAACAAACAATGCCAAACACTCCAAGCGGTCAAACCGATGCCTCGCTCATACCAAGGCATGTCTTGCTCACACCAAGACTCCAAAAAACAAACAAATCCTCCAACGAGCTTCACAAAGGCAACAATCAGGTTCCACTCCAAAACGCCGCTAACAAAAGGATACACCATCCTTACATACAAGAGAGTCGATCAACAGAGCATCCCGAACAAGTCTTCCATGCCCAAAAACCGCCTAAAAATGCGTCTTCGGCACAAAAAACGAGATGGACAGCAACTTCGGGATCGAATCTCAGAAAACAGAGCCCACGGTTGGATCCGGAAAGTCGAGATAGTCGAAATCGACTATTCACTTGCGAAAAACGGAGTTCGGACGGCTCCGAAATCGCCAAAACAAAACTGAAATATTCCAAGGAATATTCTGCTGATGACTAGGCTCTAATGTCACAGCTGACATCATCGTCTTCTTCCTCAAAAAATTCAGACGACAATTCAGAATCTGGAAACCCAGATTTGACCCAACAAGCTGAATTTTGACGGACTGTATCCTTTCATCCAAGCGTCCGATTAGGGCCCAAAATACCTTTTCGGAATCGGCGCAACGAGATAAACAAGATGAACGGATCAGATCGTCTTTCCGAGCAATTTTGAAAAAACGCAATTTTCGGACAGAACCGAAAAGCAAGTGCTGTGCTTCAAGTTTTGGCCACCCGGAAGCTCTGATACCACTTGTTGTGCCCCAAGGATCCAGCCAAACACCAAGCAAAGAACACACGCACACCAAACACAGATATTTTACGTGGTTCCCCAAAATCGGGTACGTCCACGGAGGTAACCGGAGCAACGATCCAATAACAGGAAAACCCGAGCTTTACAAGGAGTTCCTACTCACTACACTCACTGTTTTCTACCAAATTGCTCAACAAAACAAACCTCACAAATCTCTCATAGAGATACAAGTCTCTCGCAGGAGACACAAGTCTCCCTCTCGGGGAGAGCCGAAACCACTCTTTGTGGTTCACCAAGACCACTCTACTGGTGATACAAATACAAAGCCCAGAGGGCTGCCTAAATAGCCAACGGAGACTATGGAAAACACCTCATGGATGAGGTCAAGGTCCATTTCAAAGGCAAGTGCTCCACTTGAGCACAATGGATACCAAAGTGTCTCCCACTCCCAATAAACAAAGGGCAAATGGATGGGAGCCACCACCAATTATTCCAACAATGCAATATACCCCGTAGGCAAAACAGACGCCGCTAAAATTGGTTATTTCACCACATTATGTATTTTGTTTTGTTTTCACACTTTTATGCAAAGCCGAATCATATTACCTTGTAAACAGGTCCATATCCGCCCTCACCAAGCTTATTTTCAAATGAAAAATTATTTGTAGCTTTTACTAGGTCAGTGAGACTAAATACTAGCAAGTTAGGACCATTTGCATTTCCAGCAGATGCCATAGTAGTTTTGAATAAGGATTGGGATTCTTTTTCTTCGTCCATCAATCCTGTAACCAACGACAAACATGCAGAAAATCAAAGTTTGGAATTAAAAGGGTGAAGGGAAATGATTTAGGAACAACTTGAAGAACTTACCTTTGTTTCTACGTGCTCTTTTACGCAGATACCACGTCGCAGAAACTAGTAATAGGGTTACTGTGGCTGCAGTTGGAAGCAAGATTACTAGCAACAACGAGTGTCTCTTGTTTCTAGGATCTTTCCCAGCTTCTTGTGCTACAAAATTGTACATTTGAGAGAAATGTGAGACAAAAATCAACAAGCTATTCATATGTAGTTCTTTTTTGCCTATGTAAAAATAGAATGATCACGTATGTTGCCCCAATTAGGTTAACAACAAAGACTTTAAGGGAGAATCATCCTGACGAAAATTGTGTTCCCAAGTTCTTTTTTTTTTTTTTTTTTCTGATAACTCGGCGTCGGGAAGTATTGGCTGCACACTCAAGGATGCACACCACCGCGACGTGTGAAGGTATGAGGAAGAAGTAGCAGGATACTTTGTCAATTCAACGTAATTTCAAATTGCGATGATTGTGAATCTTTAAAGAATATGAAAGTAAAGAAAATAAGTGTACCATGACTAAATAAACCAACGCCCAACGCCCAATTGGTACCCATTGATGAGTCAGGAAAGGGGAATGTCAAAAAATGGTAGTGCTCAGACTTGAATCCAAAACCTTAAGGTTAGTGAAATATTTGCAACACTTAATTGATCTGAGAATTGTTCTCCAATTTACAGGTTACAATGAAATAGTGTACTCTGCTTGGATAAAGGGCCAACACAAGGGCTGTACAAAACGCACCTGCCTGAGAAAGTACCCAATCGTCATCATATGGGACTTGCCACACAAAATAACCAAGCAAATTCCTCTTTTTCGCATAAGCAACCTTAATTTTCACAACATCAACATCATCATAAGCAATCCAACTCGATCCAATGACACAGTAATTCATTACATAAGTTGCATTATATTTGGTAACAGCTCCGTATCTCTGAATATAACCCTTAATAACCTTGTAGCTCATCGAACCATTGGTAATTGCGGTCCCCTTTGCCGGTGCACCAACTGAATTGTCATCTGGGTTCACAAGAGTCCAAGCATAGCCATAGAAAGGTAACCCCAAAACAAGCTTGTTAGCCGGTAACCCGCAGTTAATCCAAGTATTAATTCCATAATCTGTACTCACGTCACTCTCTGGAGCATATAATGCTGCAAAGGCAGCAGTATTATTCCACCAAGTAGGCATGTAATATATGCCATCACATGAACCCAATTCAAGTTCTTCTTTATAGATTCGATTGGAAAGCTTGCAGTGTCAAGCCATGGGGAGTACCGGACAGCCATTGTCGAGATAAGTGGAGACCCACTTGAGTTTCTTGACTCTAATTCGATTGCTAATCGCCACTCGTCGAATAATATGGCCATGTTTGCCATTTCAGAGCTAGTACTTTTTTTTTTTTGCTAAGCAAAGAATTTATTAATCTTTGAAAACGAATTACAAAGATTAAAGGGACCCGAGACTCAAAACGCCAAGGGCCCAAAGGGAAAAAAACCACAAGCTAGAAGGGTGGCAAGACCAAAACACCAGAAAAAAACACCTCAGACACCCCCCAAAACGATGAAACTCCACCAAGCAAGAACAAGAACAAAGCACAAAAGCTCCCAACAAACACAAGCGGCAGATCAGAACTCCACAGAAACAGAGGCGTCACCCTCCAAAGTGTCAAGAACTTTGATTTCCGCTTTAATTTCCTGTTCGGAAATTTCGATTCCCCTCAATTCTAAAAGCTTCTTGATATTAAAACTCTCCCTTCCATGATATTTTACACCACAGCGGACACCCATCTTCATGTTCTCCCTGGCTTCCTTGATCAAATTCGAATTCCTCTTACGAAAAACGCTACTAACTTCCTCATGGAGCGAATGAGTGTGACCAGCAAGAATTCCTTCGAAACTTCCTTTCTTCAATCCCAACCCAGATACTTTCTTTATGTTGTCCCGGCTAACCGTTCTAGAAAACAACACTGCTTTCAAAGGATTTTTGCTCCATAAAATTTTCGTTCGATTATCTATTTTGGTCTTGTGAGTCTTCTTACGCCGCTTGCACTCCACATACTTAATTAGAGGTTCATTCGACACAAGATCCCAGTCATCATAATCATGATCAGAACCCCCAGAAGCCACCTTATTTATCGAGTTCGACTCATCCGATTTGGCTCCTAAAAGCTTCTCAAGACTAATCGACTTATCCACGGAATTGGAATTCTCACATGTGGAACATAACCCATCTCTCCTTTCAAGCGACTCAGCATCTCCAAGGCCATCATCATTAATTTGAGCCATGTCCTTTTCTTGACTACCTAAAACTCCATTACCGGAAGGGCTAACCGATTCTCCAACAGCAAAATGAAGATTAGAACTAGAATCTTTCTCCTCAAAATGCTCTATCACATTAGACCTCTTGTCTAGGAAAGTATCATCACCACCCATGCCTTTGACATCAAACTTCACTCCTTCAGAGGACAAAATCTCCCTAGGGCTTAAGGAGTAATCAACTTTCGGAAAAGAACATCCTTTGCACTCACAAATAGCTTTCATAAAATTGTTGACTACGACTTGCTCCTCAACCACTCTGATCGGATAAACCATACCGTCATGCTCCAAATTGATAGAGTGGTTAATAACCTCAAAAGCTTTAGTGGATATCTTGATCTTACCCACGGAAAAGGAAGTCTTCTTAGAAGTAGCTTCATCAAGAGATATTATCTCACCCCATAACTTCCCAATGTTGAAAAAAGTATTAGCATTCCACAGATTAATAGGAATCCCATAGCAATTAAGCCACAGCAATCTTGAACATTCCACTTTGTTGTTCGGATTCCATGGCTTAGCATCCACAAACCAGTTAGATAACCAACTTAATTCTCCTCCTTCTAGCATACAATTCATATCATGGGAAGAAGGAAAAGTAAGAAGAACCAAGTTGCCTTCCATAGCTCTAATGTGAATATTGAAAACACCATCAGAACGGAAAGCTTCACTGATTGAATCTACATCCCTATGAGCATGCAGCTTTGCAACAATACTTCTTTCTAACCATTCAATGTCTTCCTCTTGAGCTTTAACAGAACCTTTTGTCATCAACTAGTTTCTTCCCAGAGACAACATTGGCAAAAGAAGGACAAGATCCCTTACCAAACTCAGACTTGTAAAAACTACGATCACCATTTCTGTAACTCTGCCCTCGATTGTAATCCATACTAGTAATAGGATTATGGGAATTCTGGATATCCTTGTTATTGACAGCAAAAACTGATTCCTTCTGAAAATTCACCAAACCTTTTTTGTTGAAAGCAGCCCGTTTAACAAAGATAGTATTATCCATGAACCGACTTCCATTAGCCTTATCAACAGCTATATCAGCAGATATTGGACAATCGAATCTCACAAAACCGAATCTTCTCCCAGAGATCTTCCCTCTTTTGTTAGGAATAAAAACATCTCTCACAATACCAAAATCTGTAAATTTTTTCCTTAGAGAAAAGGGATTAATCCTATCAGCCAAATTGTCTACGAAAAGAGTGATAAAGCTCTCCATAGAAGAAGCCAGACCGCACAAGAAAAGCCAATACCAGAACCCCAAATCTCAAAACATCGAAAGGCCAGAAGGAGAGCACAAAGATTCACAATCAGAAGAGAAAAATACCTCTTACATTCCAGCGATAGAGGAACAAGCAACCTAGAAACCCAAAAGAACAGGATCGCCTATAATGGAGCAGCCCAAAAATAGGGACGACCAAACAGTGAAGAAAAGGAGCGTATCCACTATCCAGAGACCAGAACGGGCCGCAAGGTAAGAGAGAGGGTTAACGGAGGGAGGCGGCTTCGAACGGGATTGAGAGATCAGATGGCGAAAAGAAACTGGGATGGATGGAAAAAGGGCGAACTAAGGAGGGCTGTAGAGAGAGGATGAGTAGTATTGGAAGAAAATAAACTGGAAGAGGTCGCCGGAGAGGGCGGCGACGGCCGCCAGAAAGGAGGCCAGAGACGGGAAGAGGAGCTAGGTATACATCGGGAAGCCTAATCGCCTAAATCGCCAGATTTCAGAGCTAGTACTTACTGAAATAACCCAACAAAAGTCCAACCCATTAAACCCATAAGACCTGGTTGTTTCTATGGAGGAGTCAATGAAGGATTTCCTGAAACCAGATTGGCTAACCATTGAGGGAAAAGTAAAAGAATTCGCTGACCATCCACCGATGGATAAAAGCGTCGTGACGGTTGGATTCTTTTGTTTGACAGTGGAGGTGAAGGTGGAGAAGGACTGGGTATCTGTTGAAGAAATGGAAAGTTGGTATGTGGAAGAGTTTAGGTTTGCGAAACCGCATATGAGGTGGGTGAAGAGAGTTGAGTTTATGTCGGATACACGGAATTTGCTGCCGGAGAACCAGTAACCGGATTGGATCCATGTTTGAGCACTTGAGCATGGGAATTTGGAGGAAAGAAAGAGGAGGAAAAGGGTGGGTATAGTGAGTGCCATGGAAGAGTTCTGGCAGGTATTTACAAGCAACTGTGGTATCTACCTATACTATATATATATATATATATATATATATATATATATATATATATATATATACACTATAAAGGAAATCCATCGTCTATTGTCCGTCATCCCACTTTGCCCCTTTGGTTGTATGGTATTTGTGTGGAAAACAGAAATCAAAACCCTAACTACTTTGAGAAGAGGAGTAAGAACACAAGAGAGAAAGAGAGAATCGTATTTCATTCCTTCATTTCTGTAATCTTTCATTAGTTGCAAACTAAGAGCTCACAAGCCCTTTTATACAGTAACAAAACATAGTTACTTTTAACTACCACTAACAACACACGTGCCTATCACCTGATATACAAATCACATGCCCCTCACGTGCCTTAATGGCCTTGGCTAATACTCCCCATCAAACTCAAGGGGGTTGGAAACACCCTGAGTTTGGATCTTAGAAACAAAAATCTGTCTACAGACAAAGCTTTAGTAAAAATGTCAACTATCTGGTGAAAAGTCCCAACATGATACACACTGATCAAAAATGATAAGTGTACAACAACCTAACTCCAATATATCTTCAACACATTTACATGGTGTATGAAGTCTACCCACACACTCAAATATGCGTAGACTCCATACATTATGTAAGTGTATTGAAGATATATTGGAGTTAGGTTAGAGACTTTTGTTCTTGTTTCCTGACTTACCATTCTCTTCTTGTGTAGTGGGCCAGAGTATCCGATGATATCAAACGATGAATCACACACAGTGTCCCTTTTCTCGTTTTCTTGCTATTCCTAATACCCAGTTTTCCAAAAGATTTTAGCGCCTAGGTGCTAAAATCATGATATTTTAAATAAAAAAATGAAGTGGTTCTGTGTATCGTTTTTCGATTTTTTCCGCACCAAATTAAAGTATACGAGGAGTACTTTAATTTGGTGCGAAAAAAATCAAAAAATGATACACGAAACCACTTCATTTTTTGATTAGAAATATCATGATTTTAGCACCTGGGTGCTAAAATCTTTTGGAAAACTGGGCCTAAATACAGTAACATCTATACAACTTGTGTTATCATAGATACACCTAATACCACATGCAAATGTTGCCGTTTAGTTAAAAGAGAAATAAAGAGAAAGCCGGCAAATGTCAAATCAAGAAAAGATCTAACAGATGTATAAAATTGATGTACTATCTCCGTCCCAATTTAAATGTTTCTTACGGTTATGCGTGTTTTTTTAAAATTTTTGTAGGTTTTATTCTATAATATATTATATATGCAATATGGATCTTATTTGATAGATTTTAATTAGTTCTATTAGACAAATTTTTTAAAAACTTTGAAAACATTACCAATAAAAAGATATAGACGTTTGAAAATGGCATGGATATTCGTAGGGAGCATTTAAAATAGAACGGATGGAGTACAAAATTAATGAAGCATAAAAAACACATCTCTGTAAAAATGAAACTACTTGAACATGAACATTCTAACCAGAACATTATATACAAAAATAAAGACTCTTCCATACAACATTGGCCAATAGTATATCTAAAATGTTAAAAACAAAATAAATTGTATACAAGATAGGGTAAATAATCTACTTGTCCCTTAAATTATTCGAAAAATGTTTACTCTCCCCTCCAACTATCAATTGTTTTTACTTGCCCCTTTAATTATGTAAAAACTACTCGCTTCATCCATTCCATCAATTTCATCCATTTCAAAAGTTATCAAAGAGGGTATTAAGGTCATTCTCCTACTCTTATATCAATGTATATGTATGACACTTCTTCTCCTCTCTCTCTCTCTCTCTCTCTCTCACGTCCCCCGCACCCTTCTTATCTGCAATACTGCTGCACCTTATCATTCTCTTTCTCTAGAAGTAATTTACTCTCATAACCCATCAAACCGAACCCACTTCCTGTTTATTTTCAATTGGGATTCTAAAACATGATGGTTGATTTAATAACGATTGAAAAACCAATAGAAACAAGAAGAGAGAGCTAATCGTCTTCTTTAAGGTCGCTGTTGGAATCCATTTCCTTTTTTTATTTCTCAACCGAACACACTTCTTTTTTTTTTTTTTTCTCAACTGGTGTTCTTATATTTTACAAATTCAAATGCATCACTGGTTGAGGGGATAAACATAATTGATATTTTTTTTTATCAGAAAAAGAAAATATATTAAAGAAACTTATTAAGGGTACAACGAGAGAAAAGGAGAGGAGATATCTAACGAAGGTTGAATAAAAGAAAAAGAAGGGGAAAGAAGAAAGGCCAAACAAAAACAGCTGCCTAAACCCCTTGCAAAACCACCCCCAACACAGCCCTACAATGCCTACAACACAAACCTAAGTTGTTACAGCCCAAAAAGCAACGAACCTGATAAACATAATTGGTGTTGCTGCTTTGGCCAAGTGTTACCTTGTTAGTCTTCCTGAACCATTGACAACATTAGAGCTATCTAATGAAATCAGACCTACCCATTCACGCGAACTGTGATGAAAAATATATTGAAGAAGCTTCCTACTTAACTACATGACGCTCGAATTGATTACTGCGCTACTGCTACTGATTAGCCAGAGGTCATTTTTTAACAAGGTAGGTTGCATCTCTCTCTCTCTCTCTCTCTCTCTCTCTCTGATCGAGTAAAGTGAAGTTAAGGTTTGCAGATTTCCCCCAAACCCAGGATTGATTAGGGTTTGGAAAGAAATTCCTATTTTACCCTTCAGTGGGATCTCCTTTTTTTTTCGTCCAACTAACGTCGATATTGGATGGAATTGGGAGGAAATTCCTATTTTACCCTTCAGTTGGATCTCCTCTTTTTATTTTCCATCCAACTAACGTCGAAATTGGATGGAATGGACGAACTGAGTAATTTTTACATACTTAAAGGGGCAAGTAAATGCAATTGATAGTTGAAGGGGGAAGTAAACATTTTTCAAATAGTTTAAGTGGCAAGTATATTATTTACCCATACAATATACATGAAGTAAACAAAGGTTTGTAGAAACAGATATATACTCAACAACAAAACAAATATTAAAACTTAACTTAAACATAAACATTAACATTCTAAAACAAATATTAAAACCTAACGATCATGTGAGCACGAGACTCCGTGCTTGCACGGAGGCGTAAACTAGTGGGTTTCAATTATCTTTACCTTGTATTCTCTTGGGATGAAATGGTCATCCATGATTGATAACGTAATAAGTCTCCATCCACCTGTCAAACAGCAATGCTAAAAGTCTCCATCTACCTGTCAAACAACAATGCTAATCATACGTGGCGGCATTCAGTGTGCATCTTGGCCATCCAAATAAAGGTGTTTTGGCTGGCACAGATTTTAAGGAGAGAAGAGAAGAGAGAAATAGGAGATAGAGAGGAGAAGGGCTAGGAGACTACCTGGGAGAAATCTGGATTGTCCAAAACACTTTTGGATGGCCGAAATGCGGACACGGCACCACGTGTACCATACCCCCTCGGCACCCCAATTCTTCCCACAAGAGAGAACCTGATTTCCCAATATAGACGAGGATAGGCAGTAGAAGCAGAAGTCGTCGACAAAAATGGGGAAGTAGTAGCACCATATTAAGCCTGAAATGAGAAAGAAATTCATCGTTTAACTTCACCACACATTAAATACACGAAAGTCGTCCGATGGGGAGGTTAAATTTAACTTTCTGGGGTTACTATTATCAGTAATCAAAGTCTACATTGAGTTTTGGATACAATATTCGGATACAACACTTACATGGGGTCAAAGCCGGCTTATAGGCTTTCCCAAATAAGCCTAGGCTCCAGGGCCACCAAAAATGTAAAAATTTGGAGTCTCCAATTATTTAGGACACTTACATATATATACTAGACTCAAATAATTATTGTGTATTATGTTCCAAGAAAGCTTAAATGAATTGGTTATTTTATCCATTGAGAAGGATACGGTGAAAAAGCTTGATTAGGAAGATTTAATTAGTACGTTTGTAGCTAAAAATGCAAGAAGTCAAATGTTCAAATGATAGATTTTGAAATATTTTAACCGTTTGTTTATTTTTTGATAATTATATGTTTATATTTTGTAATGATAAAAGTTTTGTAATGATTTTTATAAAGTCTCCTTACAAACGTCTCCATCAAAGCAATCCGTGACAAGAACAGCTAGATGCGATTACAAAACAAAAAAAAAGGATGATAATTGATCACGTCAAACCAAAACAAAAAAAAAGGATGATAACTGATTATAGCCTCCCCTTTTGACTTGGTGTTCTTGTTTGCATACTAATTGACTTGGTAATCTGTAACATCTTGTATTTTTTTTAGAAAAGAAAATTTTAATTTGTGAGTTTGACTATATATATATATATATGTCGGAATACTTGTACCCATGTAATTAATTTGGGTAGGTAGTGTAGGAAGCTGAGAGTTAATAGAGCAAGACAAGGCACTGATTATTGGGCATGGGCTTTGGCCTGCAACTTGACATGTTAGGTGTAGAAATAAAGATGGTAGTTGGATATTTAGTTCGTGGAAATTTACTTGGACATTGTGTATAAGTCTAGGTCTCTCACTAATACTTTTAGGCTGCTGAAAATGCCAAAATTTCTTTTGTTCCTGCCAAAATCCCTTTTGTTTCTGTTAAAACTCTTTCATTCCTTGACTAAATTGCCCTCATCTCTCTCTTCCCAACAAACTCACCTCATCCTCCCCATCTCTCTTTCCTTCTCCTGTACTTTTTTTTTTCTCGTGCACGGTTGGCTCATCACCATTCGCCACCACCGTCTGTTTGCTTCGGTTGAATTCTTCATCATGAACCCTGCTACTCTTTCACAAACATCCAGTGAGTTTCTAACATTATTATTCAAAAGCAAACCCAATCAAGTCTTGCAAACAAATAATCATATTTGTGATTTGCAAATAAATATCTTCATATGGTGGTGCCCACATGAAATAGTAAATCGCACGGATACCAATTTTTAAGAATTCTAAATGTTGTATGAGCTAGTATACGTATAAATAGAATACCGATCATATATAAACTAGATGTACTTTATGTATATTTACTCAGACAAATATACAAAGATTCTGTAAAACAATGTAAAACAAATATATAAAGAGATTGAGACAGAGGCTTCTATGTTTCGATTGGAGCACCAAAAAGCCTGAAGATGAACCAAGAATAAATACAAATAAATTCAAAAGTCAAACAACGCGTTCATGCTTAAATTTTCAAAATTTGTATACACTTGTGCACATTGAAACCCGCGGAGGTTGGATCGGATGCAAGGAAACAATCTGGGGTTTCGTTAGGTAGATGGATGAGGAAAGAATACACTTTTGATGCAGGAAAATATATAATGTGCCCTGTGGCTATCTTGGCTTTTTTGTTAAATTAAACAAGCCCTGCTAATTTATACTCTGTTTGAAAAAAAAAAAAAAAAGAGTGAAATACTCCTAAGAATGAGTTCGAGAGAATAATTGGAGTCATCTCTGTTCAAATTTTTCTTAGGTTTACGGTGGTGGTGAATGGTGATGAGCCGACTGTGCACGGGAAAAAAAAGGTAAAAGGGAAAGGAAGGAGAGATGGGGAAGATGGAGGTGGGTTTGGGGGAATTTGAGAGATGAGGGGCAATTTAGTCAAGGAATAAAAGAGTTTTAGGAACAAAATGAGTTTTGGCAGAAATAAAAAGGGTTTTGGTATTATCAGTAGCCTAGTTTTATCACCTTAAACATATAGAGAGAGGTGAACAGAGGAGTTAAAGGAGAAGAAGAAATTCCACTGACACTTGACGTCAGCGTGTTCCATTCAAACCATTCCGATTTAGCTAAATCTGTAGGAGAATTAAGGTAGTTTTATCCTACCGAACCCTTTTAAGTGTTTAATTTTATGATTAAATTAAATAACGAATGAAACGCCGTGGCTCGAAATATAAAAAATAACGGACAAACTCGCCAAAAGTTAAATCAGACAATCAGTTACACCTTTGGTTCTACCGACACCAGGCCCTTATTAAATTGGTTTCTTATTCTGATGACACATAGGACTCCTACTTGCTAAAATACAAACCTTAAGTGTATATATATATATATATTTTATAAATATAAACAGCCAAGAAGGCTTCCAACAGAATAAATTTTCTATTGGAAGCCTTTTGTCAAGTGCAATTTTACTGATGATCTCTTCGGCAAATACACAGTAGTTAAGGGCTTGCCTACTGTACATCAATTTTGACACTAAACACCCCAGGTCTCCTAATTACAATTATTCCGATTAGATAATATTAATTTTTTTTTACATGGTTCCTCAGGTGATTGTGTTTAAATTTTTATCCTATACTGACTTGACAGAATGAGTTATAGCTTGCAAGAGGCTAAAGAATTTAAATTGTTAATTCTTTTGTAGGACCATTTATATTACTCCTGATTTGCTAATTGGTTACATTAATTGTCTTTCTCTTCATATTTCGTGTGTTACATGAATGAACGGCTTAGTTATTGATGTTATTTGATTTACTATCAAAGTTGGACATAGGAAATTTGGGTTGGACATCATGATTACCTGGGTGTTATGAAACCTGATGAAATTGATTAGACGATAATTTAAGGAAAGTGAAACATTGATGGTACTCACAATTGTGACGGTGATGGGTCTGGAGAAACCAAAGCGGCTGAGAAACCTGCAAATCCTGAAAGAATGGTCAGCGGAATCGGGACTTGTGGTCAAGACCAGTGTCTTATCAAACCCTAAATGGCACTGTATGATTTACTCCAAGAACGTATAAATAATGATAATTGAGGATTTGAGTCTCGGAGCTTGGCAGGTCCATTGCATTGGTCAACGAAACCAGTACTCATAAAGGTTATTTTCTTAAGGTCACGATGTGAACCTAAGGGATTGTTCTATCCTTGTGTAGGCACGGATGGGTTTGATTCAGTAGATAATTGAATCCTATTCATCTGGGCCCTAGTGTTGGACAAGCAAGGGGAGTAGAATCATAAGAGAGACCATGGTTCAGTTGGTTGTTAGGAGGAATATCTCTCCAAGCAAAGAGATGTAGAATACACCTAAACAAAGATAATAAAAGAACTAGTCTTATAAAATATTGTTCTTGTTGCTTGTTATAATTCAGATTATTGTTTATACTGTTCAATTATAACTGCTTGAATGGGTTTGGGAAATTCTATTTGGTGAACCTCATCACTCACGGTATGGTGTACCCTGGCTCAGCGCCAGACCTTGCAGGAGAAAGAAGAACAATATCAACCGGGAGTTTGTTATCAGTCAGTGCAGTTTAGTGGAACAGAGTTAGTGGAGGACGATTTGAAGCAATTAAGGATTATTCGGAAGCTTTTATATACTCCCTCCGTCCCTTTTTAAGTGATCCATATGGGAATACGTGCAATTTCAAACCCCTAAAAAACATATTTCTCTATATAATTTTTTAATTTGTTTTATACCAAATTAAAGTACTCATTGAGTACTTTAATTTGGTGCAAAAAAAAAATTTTAAATGATATGCGAAAGTGCATTTTTAAACGTCCGCAAAAATACACGTTTCCCAAGTGGATCACTTAAAAAGGGACGGAGGGAGTATTTATTTATATATTACTTTGATGTACAATTTTGTATTGGGGGGAAAATAGGGCATGGAAGTGTGTAAAAATAGTGTATTTATGGGGCTTTTATTGGAAAATCCGGGGCATTACGTAATCGGTGTTTAGGGTTAAGACTAAGCCCTCATACCATGCTTTTTTTTTTATTTTATAACACTCCATCCGTCTCATATAAGTTTAGTTCATTTTGGAAGTTTCAACTTTGCAAGCGAATACAAACTTTTTTTTTTTTTTTGATAATCAAAGATTTTATTAATCATCGCAAAAGGTGAAACGATTACAATTGTAACGCCCCGATTTTTCGGAAGCATTAATTAAGATAACTAATTAGATTTAATTAAATAACAAGAGTTTCCATCAGAGTACACGTTGGAAAAACGTGAAGTGCAACCCATTACAAAATACATAGTACGGTTTGAGAAATTAATATTACAAACCATCATTAAAATAAAGGGGTGAGTTCTACAGATTTAGGTTGAGATCTTGATCCCAATGCTCCTCTTGAGCCTGATCCACTGGAAAACCTTCTGTTCCAAAATAAGCATCGCCCTCGACACCTACACCTTCTGTTTGATCACAATCTAGCATAATACGTCCAAGTCGCAAAGCAACATCATGGTATTATACCAGGGCAACACCGTGAGCGATAAATCACTCAATAGCTACTCTAACCCACCCAACCCTTGCTAAACAAGTACAACATATAGGATTGAAAAGCAGGAATTAAAGGAATGCGCAGGAAATAAATCGTAAGGCAGAAATTAAACACATAGCTGTTTTCATTACTAGCCATTAACTTACATGCTCATCTAAGTTCTCAACCTAGAGAACTTTCCTCCCGGTTAACCACTAAGGAATATGACCAAACTGTGATTTACTCCCCCCTTGCTTGCCCGTGACTCGGGAGCCCCGACGGAAGGTATAAGTTATGTACTTAATCCAGCCGTCAGCCGCCTCACAAGGATGAATTTCCCAGGGACTAACTGTACCACTGGGCTACGAGTGACAACAATCAGCTCCGGTAGGTATATAGCCGTAACTCGGTCTATAATACTTCCACCCTTATAACGCCTCAGAATTCAAATGAAGCAAATCACAGAGCGTCACATCCTAGGGTTTCGAATCAAGGCAGACTGCCAAACAATCCTCCGAAACAAATCACTTGGCGGAACTGCCATTCAACAACAATCTCGGGGTAACTCCCCATCAATCAATTCCAATTCACTTTTCCATTAACCTCATCGTCTATGTGATATCCGCGTACGATCACCCAACCCGGGAACCTAGTTGTCCATTCTAACATTCAACACGTTTATAGAAAGTGCACTTAACAGTAGAAGCAAAGTGATAACGATATTCTAAGGGTCACAAAATCAAGTAACATGGTTCACAAGTTCACACATCGTCACAAACCAAATTAATTGAAAACAAGGGGCCTTAATGTAATTAAATAAAGTATGGGGTCATAAACGTAATTGATAGAAATAAGGGATCGCCATCAAAAAAATTTTAAGTAGGAAAAAGGGTAGCAAAAGTAATTTCACGGTTCTTGGGTCCTTAGTGTAATTTTGCAAACTCCAGGGGCCTTTTGTAAATAAACATAATACAAGGGCAAAAGGGTAATTTTGCCACCGACAAGGGTAAATACGTACAAAGACTTTATTTTAGTTAGTGGTGATATAACTTGACTCGAAAAGTAATTCCTTGAATTTTAATAAGTCTAAAACTATTACAAAGGTGATAAATGTAATAAAGGGCAAAACGGTCATTCTAGTAAGAATATATTTAACTAGTTAAAAAGTTTTTCTATTTCAAAAATATACAATATATTCTGATCTTTTGTGAACTAACAACATATTGAGGCATAAAGGAGATTTAAGAAAATTTAATCTTTCATTACATGATTTATAACTCTTTTCTTAGAGAAAATAATAATAATAAAAGAATCCCTAAATAAATAAATAAACATTTCAAATTTATCTTATTCATAGAAATATGCCAAATGTCCCCTTGATATGAAAGAAAAAATTTTATACCCTTTAATCTAAAGTTCTTACCAAAACAAAACCTATTTCTTTATACTATTAAGCACTAAAATCAAATTGATATAAACTTCTCGTTTAGTACTAAACTGACATTTAACAGAACTAAAATAATATCAAGTCAGTGGTTTTCCAAAATAATAATATCATTCGGATATAAACAATAATATCAGAAAGGTCATCTTCAACATGCATAATATCAAATCAGTAGTCGGGCCCATAAATAATATCACTTTGGTGAATCTGGCCGCGAATAAAAGAATGAGCTACGGTTTCTCCGGTCGGGCTCATTTCAAGCCCTAAAAACTATTCTAACCTATTCCAAAACTATCCTAACACATTCAAAAGCTTGGAATAGAGTGGGTACGAGTTTCTACCTTGTTTTGCGAAAGATTTCGGTAAAACGAGTTTTGGCGAAAAGACCGGCGGAGGGAACTTCTTGGGCCGGCTTGGTTGGATTTGGGGGTGTGTTTATGATTTTTGGGAGTAGGTTGGTGTTTGTATAACTCAAATTTTGGAAGGGGTGGTAAGTTCGGATGAAACCCACTTGCTTTCTCTCTCTAAAACTCCATGGTTATGGAGCTTGGAGCTCTTTCTTTTTTTCTCTGGAAATTCGGTGGTGAGGGGGGGACGAATCTGAGGATTAAAAAGAGGGGTTTGAGTGTTCTCCCATGTGGGGAACAAATGGGGTAAAGTGAGGAGACAAGGTGACAAGGCATGTGTGTGTGCATTGGAAATAAAAATAAGAAAAGGAGTGATGTTGGCAGAATTTGGAGGCAGGCGTGGGGGAACAATTTCGGGCAGCCCACCCCTTACCACTCTTGTATATATAATATTGTAGAGAAAGAGATTAATAGAGGGTGTGAGGAGAAAGTGAGGAGTGTGCGCAGTGTTTGTGTACTAATATTACTCGTGTAAGGGTATGAATGTGTATGATTACGTATGAAATGAATTTAAATAATTTTAAATCTTATTTAAAATTTCGGGTTATTACAACAATGATTAAAGGGAAAAGAGCAAAAGGCATCACAACCAAATCCAATCATCCCAACTAGGTTGGCACCAAAGGATTGGACAATCACATGCCGCTCGAAACCCAAAAGCAAAGATGGGAGGCAAGGTGCCCACCAAAAGGCAGAAGTAAGGACTGCGTACAACATAAGAAACAAAAACACCGAAAACTACAGATCTAGAAATGGCAGAGGCATCTAGCATTTGCTATGTAGAACAATGGAGTCAAACTTTTGTAACAAGAGCCCTCCAGCATCAATCTTTCAGCTCCAGTTTGCCAGCCTTGACCCTTCTAATTCCGTACAAGTTTCTCTTGAAATCATCAACCGAGTATGTCCTTAAATCAAAATTGGCTTTCGACCAAAGAGCGACACACATTTGTATTCTATCCACCAGATTCTCAACTTCGAAGACTACTCCTTGGAAAATAATTTTATTTCTTTCCAGCCATAGATACCACAACACAGAGAAGAAACAAATTTCGTGATAAGAACTGGGCAGTGATCCGAAATTACTCTTTTCAAACCCCATAGAGAAATGCTAAATTTGTCAAGCCATTCCTGAGCCAGTAAGAATCTGTCCAACCTACTTTGGATACATTGAGCTTGAAAATTTGACCATGTATAGCATCTACCAATCACAGGCAAATCCTGCATCTCAAGGTTATTGATAAATTCTTGGAAATCTTGCATGCCTCTATCCAGCCTGACACATCCGATTCTCTCATTGACTTCTTTAATCTCATTGAAATCTCCCCCCATGCACCACGGGTCAGAAAATCTCAGTTTCAATGCAAGAATTTCATTCCATAAAGCTCTCCTAGCAGTCATATCATTTGGGGCGTAAATATTCAGAATAACACAAGGAAAGTTATCCGAAAAAGTACCTCTGATAAGGATAAATCTCCTATTAAGAATTACTTCTTCAGCTTTGAACATCTGAGCATTCCACATAGACAACAAACCTCCAGACAATCCTTCAGCATTTACAGATTCCACTTGAACTTCTGAATCATACCACATTTTTTTAATTTGAAAGCTATCCAACTGCTCCAACTTGGTCTCTTGAATAAAGATTATATCCGGTTTCTGCTCCTTGATTATACTGCTAACATAACGTTTTTTGACAGAACTACACATGCCTCTAATGTTCCACGAGATGATCTTCATAGCACCAATCTCAAATACTAAAGATCACCCCCTTACCAAAATTTAGATGCAGACAGCAGCTTGCTGTCGGCGTTTGATTTCCTCCACCTCCAGTTGGAGCATTCTATTGAGGGTTACTTCATCACTCTCATGAAATTTCACGTTTAGAGATTTGTTAACCTGAATAGCCTCAGAGAGTTCTTTTAGGATAGCTTCATTCCTTTTTGCAATATCTCCAGATGAGACTGAAGTTGGATTATTGCCAGAAACTTGGTATTGAATGTTGATGTCAGACACACGCTCGAATTCTTCAATGGTGGCACATAATGCTCGAAGCTCTTTTCTCTTTTTGGTTCGAACCACTTTAGGGATTAGGAACTCGGGGAGTTTGGAAAATTCCAAATCCTTTGGAAGTTGAAGAGATGTAGATTTAAGGACCTCAGAATCAGTATCAACATGGATGTTCATTTGCTTTTCCAATAATTCTTTAGACGGTGTCTCTTGAACTTCTTCTGCAGCAGCAGTATTAGATGTTGTCTCTTTAACTTCCTCCTCAAAAGAATCCAAATTGTTAGCTGCCTTCATGGGTATACGTGACCCCACCCCACATAAAACATTGTTCTCAATTAATGTCTCCACATTTGCTGTCTTATTGATGATATCCTCAACCAGATTATTATCTTCCAGTAAATTCTCCCCACTTGTTTCATTAATTAGCATATTGCCATTCTTCTCTGCTTCCTTACTTGGGCCTTCGTCTTTCTCAACATTCTTCGCTGGACTAACGTGATTATCATAGGAAGCAAAATTGACCTGGGATGCTCTATCCATGCGAGGGCAGGAATGGAGATTATTGTTGTTACTCATTTGTTGTTCCTTGAGATTAATAGCTTTCACATCAAAGGGGTCGTTACATTCCTCTTCCCACACCTGGACTCTATAGTTTCTGCCCTTTACGGCAATATTAATCCACTCGTCAATCTTGTGGCTGCAATTTGTAACCATGAGTAGCCTTCCAACATCAAAAGATTCCTCCAATAGTGTTTCTTGATCAAGAGTCAGAAATTCTCCCCATAATTGAGCGATTCTCTTAAAGGAAAAACACCCCCAAGCATTCAGAGGCATTCCCCTAATCTTAAGCCACACAGTTCTTGATAGACTTGCAGCGTCACCATTCCAGTGCTTGAAGGATAAGAACCACCCCTTAATAACATTGCTAGACAGAGCCCTGATTCTATCATCCTTGTTTTGAAAAGTAATGATCATAAATTTACCCCCCATGGATCTGACTTTAACCTCATTGAACTTCATCGACGAGAAAGCGTTTGAAATAATTTCAGGAGTAGAGACATCTTTGAGTTCGGCAATCGCACTCCTCCATAACCATTCAGAAGCAATTGGTTGCAAGTTAATTGAAATTCTCTTCTCAACATCTTTAATAGGGGGAAAACCTTCACACCTATCTTTGGAAAAATTACCTTTATCAGCGGCAAAATGAGTGTTGTTCAAAGGGGCGAATCTATTGAAATCATCACGACCTTTCATCTCCCCCCCAGAAGGGGATCTTCTACCAAACTTTGCATTTTTCACAAATAAGTTTCTTCTACCAACCCTCAAACCAGATGTCTGGACAATCGCTTCTGAGGCCGATTTACTGCTATTGAATCTCATGAAACCAAATTTGTTACCTGACTTCCTACTTCGCTTGTTAGGAATGATAGCTTCAACAACTCTACCATAGTTTGAGAAGAGTTTTTTGAACCAGGGCACCTCAGCACTATTAGGTAAGTTGTCCACAAACAAGGTGAGAGGGTCCCCGCAGATATCGGATGGACGAATAGATCGAGAACCCCAAACCCGTCTGTCACCGTAAATGTTAACCTTGTTCCCCCAGAAATTTTCACTTCGCCTCATGGTAAATAAATAAAGAAAGTAGATCTGAGTCGACAAAACCACACAAAGGAAAGAAAAATCAGGCTCTCACCGGTGCGAACAGTGAGAAGTGACTCTTTCAAAACACGCAGGCTTCGCACCACCAGCAGATCGACTCTTTCACCACCACGTTCCATTTCCCACCTCCATCAATGCTACCATCTCTCTCTCAGAAAACATAGACGTTATCGAACACGCCTTTAGACGTTCCATTTCCCACCTCCATCAACGCTACCATTTCAAGATTCGTTATCTTTCACCAATTGTAGAGAACAAATACGCCATGCATTCTTTAACGTAATACTTTGACTCCTCCCAAAATTTCTAGCCCCGCCCAAGCGAATACAAACTTAATACACTTGAAGTCCCACATATAGGTCCTTTTACCAAAATTGTAATTCTATAGTTCTATACTCCCTCCGTTCCAAAATAATGGTTACTTTGGGGTAGTCGCGCCACTCAAACAATTGTCTATATCTCACAATTTATAACAGTTTTTATAATTTTAAAAATTTTGTTCAATAAAACTAATTGAGATCTATCAAACAAGATCCATATTGAATATAAAAACTATTATAAATTAGAAGATATAGACAATTTTTTAGAGGTTCTAAATAAGGAAAGGTAACCAGCAATTTGGAACGGAGAGAGTATCAAATTTCCAAAGTAATCATACCTCTTTGTGGAGGATATTTTTGTAGAACTTCAAAGCTTTCGTCTGTAACTTTGTAAGGTATTTTTAAATACTCCATCCATCTCTCATAAGTTTAGTTCATCTTGAAAGTTCCAACTTTGCAAGCGAACACAAACTTAGTACACTTCAAGTCCCATTTATAGTCCCTTTTTACCAAAATTATACTTTTATTTCAAATTTCCAAAGTAGTCATACCTCGTTGTGGAGGATATTTTTGTAAAACTTCGAAGCTTTCATCTTTAACTGTGTAAGGTTGACATGTATTTTGAGACATCCTAAAATGAAAAAATTGACCCTAAAATTGGGACAGATAAAGTATGTATGGAATTGATCCGCTATTGCCTTTTAATTTTCAAAGTAAACGCCTTTTAATTTTCAAAGTAAACGCCCAAATACAATTTTTAAAAGGAAATGGCTTGTCAGTGCCGTTTACACAATCTCAGCCATCTAGTGTCCAAAAGTACTATTTTTAGTGTACTGGATTTGCTGAGAGTATCATACCTGTGGGATACTTTCACAAATCTGAGCTATTGATTTTCAATGGACAACTATGATCCAAAGACATAGGCTAGATTTGCAATTGAGGGATCCGGGGATACTCCTCTTCTCCTCCTCCTTTTCCCCTCATTTTCTTTTAAACGATGTCGTTTTGCTCATTTTCTTGGTACACCTCCAAAGCTTCTAAGGGTCCTGTTTGGAGAGTTAATTTTGGGATTCAATTAATTTTAGGGGATTTAGGCTCATTGCGGGTAGGGCATAGTTGGTTTAGGCACTTGGATTCAGGCACTTCGGGTTTAGGTATTTTGGGTTTAGGGTTTAGGCATTGAGTTTAGGGTTTAGACACTTTGGGAAATTCAATTTTAGGGGATTAGGCTCTTTGGGATAGGGTATAGTTGGTTTAGGCACTTAGATTTAGGCACTTTGGGTTTAGGGTTTAGGCATTAGGTTTAAGGTTTATGCACTTTGGGAAATTAACTCTTCAAACAAGGCCTTTGGAAGTTTTTGGAGTGTACCAAGAAAATGAACAAAACGGCGTTTAAGAGAAAATGAGGGGGAGAAAAGGAGCATCCCCGGATCCCGGAGGAGGAGGAGAAAAGGAGCATCCACGGGTCCCGGAGGAGCATCCACGGATCCCGGACGAGCATCCCCGGATCCCATGCCGAGAAGCCGGGTCCTTTTAATACCTTCTATGTCAGAAAATTCAGTTTCAATGGAAATTGTCTTCTTAATTCTTATACAAACTAATAAGGAAAGTTTTATTTTTTTATTCTTTAATGCTTAGGTTATCATGTTTCGAGTACTATTTAAATATTTTCCGTGTGTTATAAATGTATTAGGCCCAGTTTTTCAAAAGATTTTAGCACCCAGGTGCTAAAATCATGATATTTCAAATAAAAAAATGAAGTGGTTCTGTGTATCGTTTTTCGATTTTTTTCACACCAAATTAAAGTACTCGAAATCTTTTGAAAAACTGGGCCTTAGTGAAGTTTTAAAATATGGTACTTCTAACGTGATGCATAGTGTCGTCATTGTTCTTTTTCAAAAACAAAAAAATATATATTGTGGTCATTGTTGCCAATAAAAGAAAATGTGATCATTGTAGCATTGCCTTTTTTTAGTTGGCATGAAAAGAGCACAATTTTTATTTTTTTGTAATATCTCAATGCGTCTTAGCGAAATTACGCGTAGCTCAAAAAAGGCAATTACCCTAAACACTCAAACACTCTCATAAAAAAAATCCGCGAACCGCGAATCCGAACCATACCGAACCGAACCGTAGGTTTTGGATTGGGACCGTGGATTAATGGTCCGGACACGGATTGAAAATTTAGAAGACCGTGTTTCGCGGTTCAGTCCATGGATTTTCATAAAAGAACCATGGATAAACCGAACCGGACCGTGAGAATTTAATCAATTAAAAATAATATATATAAAAAATTGGGATAAGAATTATAATTAAACATATTATTCTTATATATATAAATGGTTGAGTGGGAATAGGACTAGTACCTTGAAGAAAGACAAGGTAAACTGTCTAAAAAATCCAGAGAATCAGAAACTTAAGAGACAAAAAACACTAGCATCATTTGTTCAAGTAAAAGGAGAATCTGAAATTGGACTTGGGCTTTGGAAATTTAACCAGAAGGCTTGTAGAGATGCTTTGGCTAGGATTTGTCTCATGGATGAATTACCTTTTTGGTTTGTTGAGCGCGAAGGTTTTCGTGGGAATGGGAATGGGCTCCAAAAGTTACATTGAGAAAGTGAATGTGAATGTGGAATATGTTAATCCGTGGATAAACCGTGAACCAAACCGTGATTTTTTTTATTGTTTCGGAACCAGGCCGTAGACTTTTGGTTTGGACACGGATTGCCTTACATTGGACCGTAGACTTTTGGTTTGGTCCTCGGATTCATACCAATCCGCACCAAACCGGACCGTTGACACCCCTAGTGCTGAGTGAGTAGTGCCACTTGGTACCCAAGAACGGCCCAGATTGATTCCCTCTCTCTCCTCTCACCCAGGGCCGGCCCAAGCCCTAGGCCCAGGAGGCCTGGGCCTAGGGCACTCCCCAAAACCCAAAATTTTAGGACACTCTCATAAGTTTTGACACAAGGCTTGAGTAGAGATCTTTTGGCCCAATAAAAAAAGCCCAATTCTAACCTTATAATAGAGGCACAAGTGGAAGTGCACATGCAGCAAGAAAAAAGGGTGGTGAAGTCTACATATGGGATTCTCTTTCAAGAAGTTTTCTATAAACTGTCGATGTGGGACAAATTTCCTTGATGGGAAGTAGTAGGAATTCTCCTGTGTAGATTGTAGAGTAAAACTCACAAGTTCCACATTGGACAATTACTTGTTCACTTCCATTCCCTTTCCCATAAATAAACCACGATTCCCACAACTTCAATTTACAAGGCACACAAGAACACAAGACCCAAATGGTTGCCACTTGGGAGCTGAGTAAAATTTCTCCATTTACCTTTACTCCATCTACCAGGCACACATACTGTGTATATGCCTTGCCTAAAAGCACCTTCAAGGTCCCAATTTAAATTTTTTAATTTTTTTTTATCCTTTACAATTTTCACGTAGAACATATTCCAATCATTTAGCCCCCACTTCCCATTCCTTTTTTCTTTTCTATTTTGAAATGGCAGTTCCCATTTCCCTCCTCCATCTTCCAACGTTGTCGTCACGTTAGTATGTAGTTATCAGTTACCACCACAAAAGATTACATCTAAAAAATAATGGGGAAAAAATCTCACATCTCCTCTCGGGTAAATTCTGTTCCGTTGGAAATTCATAGGATCGATGACCATTACGAAACACAAATACATCATTTCATTGCATTTAGCTAAGTGGTGTGCCCGTTCGATGCATGAGAACCAAAAAAAATCAAATTTGTACCTTTTTTAATGTTGTCCCGTGCAATGAACGGACACATGCACTAATGTATATATGTATGTATGTAAGAATAAACCTGCTATAGCTTGCCATCTCATCCCAACTGAATAAATAGTAGCTCGATTGCTTTGGCTTTCTCGTATTGTGATTGCTACTGAAAAAATTATTTAAGTGTTGTTTTATTATGGGCACAATTTTTAGATTAGGCCTAGGGCACTATAAACCCTTGGGCCGGCCCTGCTCTCACCCAAACACTCTCTCTCTCTCTCTACCTTTTCTCTCTCTAAAATCTGAACCGCTGAATCGCGTTATGGATGATTGAGATTGCCGAATGGGTTCCACGTGGATAATACCCATTCTGCATTGAAAAATTTCTCGTTAGTTCGAAAGTGAGACTTGCCCGTAACGCAAGTCATGTGTTTTTATATTGACCACTTGAACCACTTCATTTTTAAATAAAAGCAAAATAAAAATCCATTTAGATTATTTTGCCAAAACAATATTGTTGGAAAATTAGAATTTTTCCATTAATTATTTATGGGTTTTGACCCTTAAATTAAAGTGGGACCCACACCGCGTGAGGTGGGCCCTTAGTGACAATAGACACTCCTATGTTAGGAGAGGAATGGGCAAATTCCAATTACAGAATGAATGAGAAATTGTCTCTCAAATTAAGTGGGCCTAACTTTTTCTAAGGAGGGAGCACGCACTCTTTGTGGGCTATGGGCTTCGACCCAATTACCACACGCACGCCGCCGCCGCCGCCGCCTGCTCGGACCGGACCATGACCGGGACTATAGGTTCGAGGTCCGTGGTTCTTGGCCTGGGCTTGGGCTTGGCCGGCTGTCTAGGCGAGTAAATGGGCTTGGCCTAAGTTCCCTTGTAATTGTGTACAACCCAGAAATTAGTGGATTCGGGTACGAGTCGTACACACTTGATTGGACCCAGAAAAGAATAAGAAATCAGTTTTGATTTCTTAGTCAAGCTCATTAAATCCTCACGGCCAGTGTAATGGTCTATGGGATAATCAATTGTGAGTATATTGCTCCTTAAAGTGCCAAGGTAATGGTATTCTCCAAATCAACGGCAATTTTATTCATTGGTGCACTGAATAGTTTTCAGTTTGCAGATTTGAATGTCATTTGAATTGCAAGTTTATGGATGAATTTGAATATCACTGATTACATATCAGTTTTCCTTTTGCAAATTTATTTTGCAAGGTTAATGCCCCAATGAATGAGAGGCTCCTCTCAATGCCTATATAATGGTAGTCTCCACCTCTTGTTTCGACACACCGAAAATCAGTTTCTTGTTCCATTGTTCTTCATCCAGTTTTTCGGAAGAGAGTACAGACACTAGTTCGTTCGACAGGGCAATCCGGTTAGTGTTACCGTTTGATTGTCGTAAGCCAGTATATCCTGGGAAGCAGACGTCGATCAATCCCTCAAACACCTTCGGTGAGGCGGCGAATTTGCTTTAAGGAAACCGTGTGAAACACGGGCCTTGGCTTGGTTTTCGGTTTGCTAATTTTTCCCGATTTCCTTTATTTCTTGTTCATATTTTTAATTTCCAGAATTTAATTATGTGTTTACTGGTTTTTAGCACTGTTTTTCCTGCAATCTTAAAGCAAATTCGATTTTTGTGGAAAACAGTTTTGATAAAAGACAGTCTGGGTCGGTTCTGGAATATAGAAAAAAAATTCTGAGGAAATATTTGGTTACGAAACCAGCGTTATGTAAACTTAGAAACGGTTTAAATTATCAGTGGCTCTTATTCTCTTATTAGACTTGTGAGTTTCTTAATTTCTATCGATACAGTAGGTTGAATAGTCAGAAGTTTAATTTGATTCATATTCTACTGACGTGTTTGGTTTTCATATGATAGATTATCATATTTGTACTTGCGGGTCAGTGAAAGGTTTTTGTGGAATGTTGATTAGTAATTGCCAATAGGCTTTGCTACTAGATCAGAGAAGAGATTCTAAGGAAAATAGAGAAACAATTGATCCTACGTGTTTGATCCCTAAGGCAATACTTGTTTACCTTCTATTGGTAACCTGATTTCATTTCATGGAGATATCACTTTATATGTGGTTTTGGTTTACTAACATATGATCAGTTTTGAAAATTGAGTTGTTAGTCCTGATTTTGGTGGAAAGAGGAACATATATTGGATCAGAAGGGGTAATTGATTTTATAATTCTTATTAATTTTTGTACCCACTAACTCTATTATCTTGTTTGATTTACTTCGGATCAGTGGGCATTTGAACTTAAAGCACTAATTGATTCAGTTTAGACTTTTGGTCTAGTGGGTATCCAAACAGTGTATGGCAAAGAACTTGTAACATATTTTTTGGGTTGAGATGAGAAAAAAAAAATGTTTTGGCTTGTGATTACTCTGTTTTTCTAGGAACAAGGGCTAGTGGTTTGAGCAACCGTGAGTAATGTGTTAATTACATTCAAGATTAGCATTAGTCATGGTAGATTACGGTTTAATCAGTTCCTCATCCTTGTTTATCACTGTTCCACTTGACTTGTGAAGTTGCTCTAATTATCTGTTTTGTTTTTTAAGTCAGTGGTAACATCGCAGCTTTGGGCTACTAACAATGCATAATTTGATTGAGTTTCTAGAAAAGGCAAATTGTATACTGGTTATACCTATCCTAATCAGATTATATAACTTTTCCAGTTGCATTCTTTATTTTTATTTTTAAGATCTTGATTACTAACTTGTGTATGAGCTTAATTTCAAAAAAATGACAAGTGAAACTGGAACCCCAAACACTCAGATCCCCTCGTCGTTGGTGGCTCAGCCGATTCTTACGGCAATTCCTTCGGTTCCGGTGAACCACGGGGAGAAACCCGAGAAGTTCGATGGTGCGAATTTCAAGAGGTGGCAGCAAAAGATGCTGTTTTACCTCACAACCCTCAGCCTTGCGGGGTATTTGAGGGAGGATGCTCCTGTCATTGCCGAAGGCGAACAAGACAGATAGCGTCTGATAGCTGTGCAATCTTGGAAGGACCGAGACTTCTTGTGCCGGAATTATATTCTCAACGGCTTAAGTGATGCGTTTTATAGCGTATACAGCATCAAGAAGATTGCTAGGGAATTGTGGGAGTCCCTGGAAAGGAAGTACAGAATCGAGGATGTTGGTATAAAGAAGTTTGCTGTCAGCCGGTTCTTGGACTTCAAGATGGTGGACTCTAAGACAGTAATGAGTCAAGTCCATGAAATCCAGCTAATTGTACACGAGGTTTTAGCCGAAGGAATGATGATATGTGAACCTTTCCAAGTGGTGGCTGTTATTGCTAAACTACCCACTGGTTGGAAAGATTTCAAGCAGTATTTGCTGCACAAGAAGAAGCCTATGACAATGGAGGATTTGATGTACAAGCTCTGTGTTGAGGAGGATAGCAAGAAGGCTGATAGGGATGCAGGGAATACCTATGAAGCCAAGGCTATAATATGGTGGAGCATGGCCAGTCTTCGGGAACGAAGAAGCACCATGCTGGCAAACAGTTTGGAAAGCAGAAAAGGAAGGAGGTCAATATGGGACCTAAAGGTGGCATTGGCAAGAAACCGAAGTATCAGTTTCAAGGCAAATGCTACAATTGTGATAAGGTTGGGCACCGAGCGTCAGAGTGCAAGAAACCTCTGAACTCGCGGGCTCAGGCACATTTGGCGGAGATAGAGGCAGTCGCGAGAGATGTCTCTGATCTCGACCTCTCAGCTTGAGGTGGATAGGGTGGCACTCACCAAGGGTGGGGTATATGTGGGAAAGAGCTAATTAGTTTATTTTTTGGTTTTTCTTTCCAAGTTTATTTGTAATAACTATGTTTCCACTATAAATAAAATGGATTTCCCTTTTGCTTACCCTATTGCTCCCTCACTTGTGTCATTTGATTTGTGGTGTGTTAATTATGTTGCGTAAATTAATTAACGAGGATCACATATCTGCTTTCCAAATTGATAAGAAATCGCACAAGTGTGAGACTTGTGTCAAAGCAAAGATGCCATGGTCTTCTTTTTAATTGACAAGAGAGAAGCACCAAGTCATTGGACTTAATTCACAACAAAGTGTGAATTGAAGCATGTCCACTCATGAGGCGACAATAAGTATTTTTATACTTTTGTTAATGATAGCCCAAGATAATGGTATGTGTACTTGCTGAACAACAAGAATGAGGCTATCAACAAAATTGTTTATAAGATTTCTGTCGATTAGTTCTAAGATTCATAGAACATGTGGGTGATGCATAAATCTATGATTACCTTCGAATGTGGGGGTATTTGGCGAAAATAGTTTGAATACTTTCGTGAAATTGCGAATCTCCACTTATCCTAGAATGTGGGGGAAGGTGTAATTAGTTCATTCTTGGATAATTGGGAGTCTGACGAAATGAATTGTTTGAAAAATGTCTTCAAACTTGGTTATGCAGCTGTCTCTTGGGTTGTTTTCCCTATAGTAGACATGCATTAGACAACTGCTCTCGAGTAGTGATTGTCACTGTTGACTGCGTAAAGTCAAAAGACAATATTGCGGCCGCTAACTAAAATGTTAAATTAAAGAGAGAGCTAGTTGATGGAAACATCGAAGGGAATGGGGTTAACGCCATTACGCTCATAGTTACCGTGGGGGTAGCCAACCTAGCTGACTGGAGATCCCAAGATCTAGGTTCAATGAGACTATCTTTTGCGAGTAGCCGAGAACGATCACTGAGGAGACTAGATCTCCTACCCATTTCTATGGTGTGAAACAGTGATACCTGTAAAGGAAATTAGGTTAAGCGTCGCTTTTAATGACTCTTATGCATCGGATTACCGAGTGGGGTATAGCAGGATACTCTTTATAAGAAGGTCACCTATGTGAGTATGAAGTGAGGGCCGCTTCTTTGAGAATTTTGGCAACATTCTCGAGAAAATACTTGCAGAACCAGGAAGAGTGTTCACGGCCAAAACGAACACAATAGTGAGAACAGAACTATGTCAGGTGATGTTCCGTGTGATTCCTATTGTCTCGGTTTACACAAACGGCAGAACAGTTCAAAGCGGGACCGCACACTGGTCAGCCAGTAAATCCGATAAGTCTTCATGTGGGGGATTGTTGGAAAATTAGAATTTTTCCATTAATTATTTATGGGTTTTGACCCTTAAATTAAAGTGGGACCCACACCGCGTGAGGTGGGCCCTTAGTGGCAATAGATACTCCTATGTTAGGAGAGGAATGGGCAAATTCCAATTAGAGAATGAATGAGAAATTGTCTCTCAAATTAAGTGGGCCTAACTTTTTCTAAGGAGGGAGCACGCACTCTTTGTGGGCTATGGGCTTCGACCCAATTACCACATGCACGCCGCCGCCGCCGCCTGCTCGGACCAGACCTTGACCGGGACTATAGGTTCGAGGTCCGTGGTTCTTGGCCTGGGCTTGGGCTTGGCCGGCTGTCTAGGCGAGTAAATGGGCTTGGCCTAAGTTCCCTCGTAATTGTGTACAAC
Source organism: Vaccinium darrowii (assembly GCA_020921065.1). Classification (NCBI taxonomy): domain Eukaryota; kingdom Viridiplantae; phylum Streptophyta; class Magnoliopsida; order Ericales; family Ericaceae; genus Vaccinium; species Vaccinium darrowii. The sequence continues at coordinate 42,870,134 of CM037154.1, forward strand.
CCAGAAATTAGTGGATTCGGGTACGAGTCGTACACACTTGATTGGACCCACAAAAGAATAAGAAATCAGTTTTGATTTCTTAGTCATGCTCATTAAATCCTCACGGCCGGTGTAATGGTCTATGGGATAATCAATTGTGAGTATATTGCTCCTTAAAGTGCCAAGGTAATGGTATTCTCCAAATTAACGGAAATTTTATTCATTAGTGCACTGAATAGTTTTCAGTTTGCAAATTTGAATGTCATTTGAATTGCAAGTTTATGGATGAATTTGAATATCACTGATTACATATCAGTTTTCGTTTTGCAAATTTATTTTGCAAGGTTAATGCCCCAATGAATGAGAGGCACCTCTCAATGCCTATATAATGGTAGTCTCCACCTCTTGTTTCGACACACCGAAAATCAGTTTCTTGTTTCATTGTTCTTCATCCAGTTTTTCGGAAGAGAGTACAGACACTAGTTCGTTCGACAGGGCAATCCGGTTGATGTTACCGTTTGATTGTCGTAAACCATTGTATCCTGGGAAGCAGACGTCGGTCAATCCCTCAAACACCTACGGTGAGGTGGCGAATTTGCTTTAAGGAAACTGTGTGAAACAGGGGCCCTGGCTTGGTTTTTGGTTTGCTAATTTTTCCCAATTTCCATTATTTCTTGTTCATGTTTTTAATTTCCAGAATTTAATTATATGTTTGCTGGTTTTTAGCACTATTTTTCCTACATGTGCGTGCATGAACAAACGTGACAGTGTGGGCTTGAAATCGTCTTTCAAAGACATGCCAATTTCTCCAATTTTCATGGTCCATCTCAAGTTTGGTTTTAAGTCATTTAATTTAACCATCGGATAAAAAAAACTTTTAAAGTGACGACCATTTGCAGGTTTATTTCATTTCCCACATGCTACCTTATAATCATAGTTCTTGGAGGAAAGTGGCTCCATAATCCTATTCAAGTAAAAATAACAAGGAGTTCAAAAAAAAAAAAAAGAGTAAAAAAATAAGGGAAAATTAAAAAACCCATTATCTTTGGACTAAATGTCCCATAAGCACCTGAACTTCAATAAACGTCAATTAAACCCCTGACTTTCACTCTGTCATTAATTCCCCCCTCACTCTATTTTCCGTCCAATACTTAATGGAGGGTCCCAAAACAACATCATTTTGTGGGCTTGCCATGGGCTTCCAAAAATTTTGTTACACGTTGTCTTTTGGGGCCAATTTCAAGGTCCCACATAAAAAATCTGAACCGTTCAATAATTTTAAAATAATTATTCGATTGTTCTTGGAAAAAATGAGGCCCAAGGATGTTTGTTAGTGATTGATCTAATTAGTTAATTTTTTTCATTTAGAATTAGGACCCTAAAATCTATAAGTATTTTAAAAAAAAGTTATACAATTTTGCACTTTGTATCCTCTTGATCTGAACCATAGATATAGTAGCGCTTGTTGAGAGGAGCATTCTCTCAAATTATCTTGATTGGACATTAGTAGGTATCGAATTTTTGCATTTTCATACCTATTGATAATTGATCTGTTACTTATAAGTACCCGATGGGCCTGATTTTTTCCAAGAACACTCGAATAATTATCTTAAAAATATTGAGCGGTTCATGATCATGATCTTTTGTGTGGGACCCAGAGATTGGCCCCACAAGACAACGTGTAACAATAAAATTTGGAAGCCCATGACAAAACGACAAAATGACGTCATTTTGGGAAGTACCATTAAGTATTGGACGGAAAATGGACTAAGTGGGGGGATTGATGACGAAGTGTCACGTCAGAGATTTAATTGACGTTTATTGAAGTTCAGGTGTTTATAGGACATTAGGTCCAAAAATCAGGGGTTTTTTTCTGAAATTTTTCCAATAAAAAATGTTCAAAGATCCATTGACCTGATAATTAATCACTAACTTCAACAATACTCTTAAAAAAAGAATTCAGGCACCCAAAATTGATGAATTGTGAATCTATGAACAAAGTTGAAGTTTGTATTTACAAAATGGATAATAGTTGCTACATGATTCATCTCAACACGTGATGAATCATGAATCTATGACCAAAGTTGAAGTTTGTATTTACAAAATGGATAATTGTTGCTGCTGTAGGATTTCATAAGAAACCCTAAACCCAAGAACTCATGTCAAACCATTGAAGAAAATAGTAGCGGATGCGTACCTGTCGCCATGGAGGATGAACACCTTGTGTGTGTGGTTGTTCGTCTTCCACCTCCAAAGCCCTACTCTTGATCTTGACCTTAGCCTCACACGCGATGGGATGGTATGAGAAAGAGATTAGGGTTTGGAGTGGGGACTTAACCACATATTTATAGGCCATGGTTCCATCATAGCCCATCATAATAGATGGAACCCTAATGGGCCTTTAATGGTCTCTACACTTAATAATAAGCCCGTACCACTTAACGCACGTCATATAACCCAAATACGCGCTACTAGAGATTTGTCAATTACCCGGTCATATTTATTAGACGATCACAACTCAATGGGTAATACTGACACCACTCAAACCGTATTTGACAATATACAATATCTAATTTATGATCTATGTAGGCCCACCTACAGAAAATTGCTAACAATCTCCCACTTGGGCCACATAGGTCATCCAGATATTAGACATTGTAAACTTTAAGAGCTCAAACTTTTATTGTCGAAATTTGTGAGTGACATCTCAAAACAATCTGGTCCATTGAAAACACAAATATAGGATCATGGCGGCCTTTGCCATATTTATCATGGCAGGACCCATCCATGGTCACAAATATCTATGCATTCATCGACATAGATCAAGTACGGAAGTGTAGCATGAAAATTACATACAAATGTGATCCTTTAGCATGCCTATTTCCAACTAGTCCAACCTTATAACTCAACAGAGTTCCTTAGTCATGCAAATATTCAAAACTTAATGTATATACCACAATTTGAAAATATGCAACTTTATTTCAGAATCATCAATAAACCAAAAGTGATCACCACCAAAGTCAAATAATCAATCATATGAGTAGCACAACTCCCACTAATCAAATACTTCACTAGAACTAACCACTCCTGTACGAGCTACATGCTCCTTAAACACTTTAGGTGGTAAGTCTTTAGTAAGCGGATCCGCAATCATGAGTTCTGTGCTAATGTACTCAATTGACGTAAGATGATTCCTAATTCTTTCCTTAATGACAAGAAACTTGATGTCCATATGCTTTGATTTTGACAAAATCTTGTCCTAATTTAGCAGTTTGATTATCACAGTAAATCCTTATTGGCTTCTCGAGTTACCAACAGTATGAAGCCAAGTGATAAAATTTTGCAACCACAACGCTTACTCTGTTACTTTATAGCAAGCAATAACAAACTCGAAGTCCAAATATCCAACAATAATAATTAGATTCTCCGATATGTGAGCATATCATTTACAAATATCTACCAAGCATTCCAACTGTGCACGCAATATCCGGACACGTACAAACTAGAGCATACATAAGACTCCCACTATTCTTAAGATAAACACATTGATCCATAGCATTTTCCTTAAAATCAAAAAAGGAAATTACTTGGTCGAACTTTCGGTACCATTGACGGGATGCCTGCTTTAAGCCATAAATGGATTTCTTTAGTTTGCAAACCAAATGTTCTGATCCTTTAGTCTCAAAACCTTCTAGTTGCACCATATATATGGTTTCTTCAACGTCACCATTGAGAAACGCAGTCTTTACATCCATTTGGTGAAGCTCTAAATCATAATGAGCTACAAATGCCATAACAATCCTTAGAGAGTCTTTCGATGATACCGGTGAGAAAGTCTCTTTATAATCAATGCCTTCCTTTTGAGTAAAGCCTTTAGCAACAAGACGTGCTTTATATCTTTCGATATTGCCTTTCGAATCCTGCTTGGTTTTAAATATCCATTTACAACCAACAAGCTTGATACCTTTAGGCAATTCGACAAGATCCCAAACGCCATTGTCACTCATGGACTTTAACTCATCCAATATGGCATTCATCCATTTTAGGGAGTTAACACTTTGTTTGGCTTGATTGAAAGATATGAGGTCATCTTCCAATCCTATATCAAACTCATGTTTTTGGAGATAAACCATATCATCATTAGGAATCGTTGATCCCCTCTCCCTATTGGATCTCCTAAGTGGCACTTCTACTTGAGTTTGTTGTGGTTCTTCCGTATTAGTAGGAGGCAACGCAAGATCTGTGTGGTGGTTTGCATCCGCATCCTGTACAAGTACAAGTGTAACCACCTCAACAATCTCAATTGGAATCATAGGAATCTCAATTTGTTCTTCTTCAAATAAAAAATTCCTAGTTTGTGCACTCCCACTACTTTCAACATCCTCAATAAATTTGGCATTATCCGTCTCAATTATGGTATTTGTGGAAGGACAATAAAATTTAAAACCTCTTGACCTTTCAGAGTATCCAACAAAATCACAGCTAACTATTCTTGAGTCCAATTTTCTTTCATTGGGCCTATAAGGCCTAGCCTCAGTTGGACAACCCCAAACATGGAAATGCCTAAGACTAGGCTTCTTTCCAGTTCACAACTCGTATGGGGTTTTAGATACTGCTTTAATTGGCACTCGATTTAAAAATATAAATTGCAATCTTTAAGGCTTCTCCCCAAAGGGAATCAGGTAAAGAGGAATTGGTTATCATGCTTCTAACCATATCCTTAAGGGTCCGGTTTCGTCTCTCAGATACACCATTTTGACGTGGCGTCCCTGGCATGGTGTATTGAGGTACGATCCCACATTCTTCCAAGTATCTCGCAAAAGGCTCTGGACGTTGTTCGCCTAATCCGTCATATCAATCGTAGTATTCACCACCACGATCGGATCTAACAGCCTTAATTTTCTTATTAAGTTGATTTTCAACTTCTGCTTTATAGGCCTTAAATACGTCCAGTGCCTGTGATTTTTCATGTATCAAAGCATAGATACCCATAACGAGAATAGTCATCTGTAAAAGTGATAAAATACCGTTGACCATTCCAAGAAGCCGTAGGGAATGGACCACAAATATCGGTATGTATCACTTTTAAAATGTCTAAACTCCTTTTGGCACCAAATTTTCTTATGTTTGTTTACTTTCCCCTTTATGCATTCAACACAGATTTTGAAATCTGAAAAATCAAGAGGATCAAGAATTCCACTTGACACAAGCCTTTCAATCCTCTCTTTGGAGATATGTCCCAAACGCTTGTGCCACAACACAGAGGAGTTCTCATTAATTAATTTTCGCTTTGTACCATAGTTGTCAACATGTAAAGTTTCATTAAACTTTAAGTGTGAAGCATCCAAGTCTAATCTGTATAGACTATCAACTAGAGATCCAGTACCGATAATATTTGAATTTTGGAAAAGACTGAAATCTCTGTTACCAAATGAACAAGTATAACCGGATTTGTCCAAACAGGAAACAGAAATTAAATTCCGTCTAAATGACAGTACATAAACAGTCTCATCCAGATCCAAATAAAAACCAGATTCTAATTTAAGTCTATAGACTCCAATTGCCTCAACACGAACTTTATTACCATCCCCCATATAAATAAACCTTTCGGCATCACTGGGTGTTCGGCTCCTTAGACAACCATTCATAGACACACTTATGTGAATAGTGGCACCCGTATCTATCCACCAAGTGTTGGGTGGTACTTCAGCTAAATTAAATTCACAGCAAACAAAACTAAATTGGTTATCTTTATTTGCGAGCCACTTATGATACTTGGGACAATCTTTCTTCACATGACAATCAACCCTTTTGCAAAAGAAACAGGGAATAACTGTATCTTGATTCTGTTGCACATTTGTCTGTGAAGTCCCAATATGTGAAATTCCCCTACCCTTATGATCGAATTTGCTTTTCTTAGTGCCCAAATAACCAAGAGAATATGTTGGAATGTTGTTCAAATTGATAGATATAGAAGATGTATTCACTATAACAATACAAAAGAGAAGCTCACGATTAACAAATATAAATAATGCAATGATAAAAATAAAAATTCGATTATAATTATCATGCAAAAATTGGTCTAATTGTAGGGGCAAACAATTTAGACAAACAGACATAAAATAAAAATCAAATATTATGTCTTTAGTGGTGGGCCCTGTCGAGAAACCTAACGCATCATCATAATCAAGTCTTTGGACAGTAATTATAACACGCAAGTGGTCTTCTCAAAAATAAATAAGGCTAGTTAACCTGAACAATACAAAATTAGACCTGGCCAATCAAAAGCCTTCCTTTGGGCCGACTTTTGAACGCATAGGCAAATTCGTTAGTTAACCTGAACAATATAAAATTAGACCTTGCCAATCAAAAGCCTTCCTTTGGGCCGACTTTTGAACGCATAGGTAAATTCTAAAAAATTATATTATTCAGAATTTAACTACCTTATACCGTTTAAATCCGGCCAAATAGTAATCTTCCTTTGGGCCGATCACTATCCGCATGGATCCAAACGTAACTTTATGCAACTCAAAAACTTTTACCTTCAAACCCAAGAAAATCACCACGATATAGACCACTTTGGCGATCGGTATAGCACGTTGATTTTCCCAAGTATCGGGTATGAATTGCTAAAAAATTTATGCCCCAACTTAAATTATTTTGGTTACTTCATTGAATCTAGCACACTTTAATGGCCATAAAACCAAAATTAAAAATCTCAATAGCAGCAAGGAGTATATTCCAAAGAATACATCAAAGAACAAGTCCCAAAACTAATTGAGATCCTTACTTTCCCATATGGATTTGATTTGAAGTCTTGCATATACAACTTAACACCATAATATGATACCACCAACATGAGTCCGAACATGAAAAAAACCGAAAGGATTTTTTTTTTTTTGAACGTGAGGTGATATCGATGATGTTAACATGAAACTTGAACAAAACTTAAACAAATCCCACGATATGTCATGGCCAAGACTGTAATTTCTACTCAACACAATATCAGAGATGTTACGAATATAGAGCAGAAAATAATATACAAATTGAACTAGTTTCACAAATCACCGGGGGAAAAATTTATGTTTTCCTCAATCAGCTCTAAAAATAGTATTAGAAACAAGTAATAACACTCACAGGCTGTAATCAATTCTCGCACCAAAAGTTTAAAAATTGCAATCGGGTAGACATGTGATTGCTGAAAAACATGACCCATTAATAATTTGTGCATGTGCACGCCATAGAACTTAACGAGTCAGTGGAGTATGTAGTAATAAGAGTTAATCCTATTTAATATTCTGACATGTATCTCAAAACAATTGTTTCCCCGTGTGCAATAGTCAAATTCTGCAAGGTTAATACTTGTTCCTCGAAACTGGAAAAAACATTAAAATCAAATTTTATAGTTTCCTCAATAATTTGACAAGAGGCTCTGATACTAATTGTAGGATTTCATAAGAAACCCTAAACCCAAGAACTCATGTCAAACCATTGAAGAAAATAGTAGCGGATGCGTACCTGTCGCCATGGAGGATGAACACCTTGTGTGTGTGGTTGTTCGTCTTCCACCTCCAAAGCCCTACTCTTGATCTTGACCTTAGCCTCACACGCGATGGGATGGTATGAGAAAGAGATTAGGGTTTGGAGTGGGGACTTAACCACATATTTATAGGCCATGGTTCCATCATAGCCCATCATAATAGATGGAACCCTAATGGGCCTTTAATGGTCTCTACACTTAATAATAAGCCCGTACCACTTAACGCACGTCATATAACCCAAATACGCGCTACTAGAGATTTGTCAATTACCCGGTCATATTTATTAGACGATCACAACTCAATGGGTAATACTGACACCACTCAAACCGTATTTGACAATATACAATATCTAATTTATGATCTATGTAGGCCCACCTACAGAAAATTGCTAACCGCTACATGATTCATCTCAACACGTGATGAATCATGAATCTATGAACAAAGTTGAAGTTTGTATTTACAAAATGGATAATTATTGCTACATGATTCATCTCAACACCTGATAAATCATGAATCTATGAACAAAGTTGTATTTACAAAATGGATAATTGTTGCTACATGATTCATTTCAACACGTTTCTTCAAGCATTTCTATATTCAAAGGCTGGCCTTTGTTGTCCAACAAACGTCTTTCTGCAAATGAGAACCTTGGAAGAACATAGAGTCTCCGTTGGCCAATTATCCAATCTAAGCCCTTCCATTGAGCAGAAAAACAGAAATTCAACATGATTCATCTCAATAATCACCAGCTATTTGGCAAAACAATTGAATATAAGGATCGCCATTGTCCTGCATTTTTCAAAGAGCCAGACATGGTTTTAGAATAAATGACTTAAAGCCAAGCTTGATAACAAAAAAATCCTTCTTTAGTTACAAGCACAAAACACGCCCTATTTTTTCAAACAAACGAGAAGCCCTAATTTCTGGGGTAAAATAAACAAGTGAGACAGAAATTTAGTGACGAGGTGTTGAAGTCAGATGGGGTGAGAATTAGATATAGGAGCAGAATTCTTATGAGGCGGTGGAGGGAGGAGAAATCGAGATCAAGGAGGGAGTAGGATGGAAAAATGAAAAGGGACAAATACCCAAACTAAAGATGATAACCACAAATTTACAAACAACACTTGATTTGAGGAAAAATCGAATGCTAGAGTTTGGAAGACTCACCTGAGGAAAAGGTAGCATTGGCCGGGGATGTTGGGACGGCCAGAATGGTAAATCGCGACTTGGAAGACCCTCCTCAGAAAAGAGTAGCATTGGCAGGGGATGTTGAGACGACAGGAACGGTAAATCGCCGGAGAGACTATTACTCTGTACACTCTCCTTTCTCACAGAAGAGGCAGAACATGGCCATGAGCTGGTATATTGAGTTGAGATTGTCTTTGATGAAAAGCTACGGGAGATTGTCTTTGATGAAAAGCTAACGGAATTACAAGTTTCTGAATCTTGAGTTGAGATTGTCTCTGACGTAAAGCTAAGGGCACAAGGTTCTGCATCTTGAGTTGTGATTTTCTCAGCTGAAATGCTAAGGAAATAAGCTTCCAATAATGGGTTTTGAGAAGGGTAATTGGTTGGGTACATGTGGGGGGCCTCTTGGATCCTTCGAACTTGTTTTGTTGCTTGGCACCCTTGGTCATGCTTGTGTGTGCACCTGCCATTCAAAATATTGCACCCTCCGTCCCTATTTAAGTGTGTTAATTCGTAAATCCAACTTATTAAAAAAACATCATCATTATACATTTCACATCAACTTTTATCTTTATGTCAATTTTATCTTTACTTTCTAAAATTATCCTTCACTTTTACTAATTAACTTTTTATCAACTAACTTTTCAAAAGGACAAAATGACAATTGTACAAATTTTTATCCATTAACTTTTCAAAATAGACACTTATTAAGGGACATCTACCCTAAAAAAAGGACGGATGGAGTACTAACATTAAACCCTCATTTAAATTGTTGGAAAAAATATAATATCCTCCTCAAGTTCCGCGCGTGCAGAATCTTTTACTTGGAATAAGATTATTGAAAACTTTGTAGAAAAATATAATATGATAGAAGTAGATTATTTGTTTGAGAGTAAAAAAAGCATGCAATCACATCCATGTTTATCCAAGTGTACAGAAAATTAATACAGTATATTGATTAGTCAATCTCTTAATATTCGAATACGTAATGTCCCCACATCACCACATGAGAATCGAGATATATTAATTGTGCCTCCCTGATCATTTCTTGAAATAAACTATCGTAATTAATTTAAAATAGAAATGGCAGTAGTACTATTGACATACCAAGGAAATTGGGCATTCACTATCTCCTTTTTTTTTCCATATTTCCTCCATATCCATGTGAATGAATGATTCTCATTTCCCACACCTTGATTTTGATCACCCTCACTAAATCAGGGTAAATTTTACACTCACTTCGATTTGTGACAAAAGTATGGGTCCCACAACAAAATAACTCTATTATTACCAGAAGGAAAGGGGTATCGATCATATAGATCCCAATTTTTTACCAATAAGAGTGAGGGTAGTGAAGGTTAACAAAATCGCACTCTAAATAATGCTACAAAGAAAAAAAGACACACAAACATCTCTGTATGCATCTTTTGTTTTTACCTGAGGAAGTTCTTTCAAAGGAGACTTGCTATGATAAGGAAAAAATGTAGCATGTATATGTATTTAATTTCCAAGGAATCCATGTAGTTTAAAAACTCTAGAAAATCACTTGCAAGCCACAAGTATCGAATAATTAAGTAGGTTTCGTAAACCACTTGGGTATGTCAAATCGTTAAGCAGTTCAAGTTCAAGTTCAAGTATGGGTTTTTTGAATTATGATCAGAATATATTTTCAACTAATTAGTAAGAGTGTTTGGGAGAAATATGCAGAATGCATTTTGTAATAGGTGCAGTGTTTCGGAGATATGTGTAGAATACATTAATTTTGTAGGTTTTTTTGTTAATCAAAATGGAAAAAATGGCAAATGAGAAGTCCAAAAGCTCCTCTCAGCCTACTTGTGGCTCTAATGTCAAATCCTGGGAATGAGTATTGGTTTGATGTATTTTGAGTTTGGACAAACAAACATCCAAAACTTAAAAATAAGAAGTTGAAAATGAGAAAAGTAGTCGACCAAAAGCCACTAAATCATCTACCCTAACAAGTTAATAATACAGTAATCGGCCGGCAAAAAAAATATCAGAACTAAAAATTCTCGTTAAAGTTTGTTTTCTTTTTTCTATGTTTGGTTTATTTGAATTTGAACCTTGTCCAGACGAAAGAACCACATGCGGGTTTATTTTCAGAAATCAAATAACAAGAGTAATTACAAATAGTTACACGAGAGTAATCATCAGATAACTTACACCAGATTAATTTCAAATTCTACTCATTCGGTCCAAAAAGATTATCCGGTCCGCATCACGAGAACCAAGAAAAAAAAACACATTTTGTCAAAGAAAATTCAAACTTTTTTTCCATTAGTAAAAAGAAATTGCTGTTATCTAGTAGCTCGCGAGAAAATTGGAATTATTTTCGCGAAATATAATCATTGTTTTAATTCTCAGTTGACAATATTTTTTGGACGGTGAAAACATGTAGTTCTACGAACAAATAATCATCAGTAGCCGTTCAAAAAAACAAATAATCATCAGTACTCACACACCTTCTTTTGTAATAACGAACCCTCCGAATCTTTGCCGCCGGCCTCTTACTACGCTTGCCAGGATCCACTGCTTTCTGGTCAACGCTCAGAGATCGGAGTTGGTTTGGAATCTGACTCACTTCACAGTCCTCACAACTACTCATCAATACGTGAGAAACAGACTCGGCGAAAGAAATCAACAGTTTCACCAGTAGCTCTTCAGGCCCATCACGATCTCCGGTGGGCTTTCCAAACAGCATCTGTTGCTGGGCTGCGGCGGCTGCCGTATCTCGAGCTCGGTCCTTGATCAGCTCCTCTATCGACCTTTTCCGATGGGCACATATGTTTTCAGGCAACAGGATTCCCATTCTTGATCTTAATTATCTGAAGTACGGATGTTGCAGCAAGCAGAAAAAGGAAGTGGTTTTATTATTTATATTTCAATTCTTCTTTGTTTCTTGTAAGGATGTTGCAGGAAGCAGAAAACGGAAGGGGGGATGTTGCAGGGATCAGAAAAAGGAAGTGGTTTTATTATCTGTATTTCAATTCTTCTTCTTTTCTTGTGAGAGGATGTTGCAGGAAGAAGAAAACATAAGTGGTTTTTTTATTTATATTTCGATTCTTCTTTTTTTCTTGTGAAGCAAGGAATGCGCGCCTCTTGTAAATCTAGCTAGAAAGTATATATGGCGAGGAAGAAAATTTTGGAGATACATACACGTGGTGCCCAGCCTCGAGTGAATCTTGATAAATGTTTTTTTAATAACTGTTGTGAAATTTTATTGTAAGCAAATGGTTTTCAATAATATTTTTAACAAATGTTTTTTAAAAAAGTATTTTGAATTTCTATTTTCAACAAACTGTTTTCAAACTATTTATTTTTTAAATAGTTTAATTTTTCAATAATACTGTTTTTCTAAAAGTATTAGTTATTCAAGAAAGTGTCTCTACTACTCTCTTTTTTTTAAATTTGGTTAATTGAGGGATGAGTGAATTTGTGTTCCTAAAGGTTGCCCCCTTTTCTTCCCTTCCACCCATCTCTTGTAGTCCCTTGAATTTGTATGCCTACGCACGTATCTTTTGCCCACGTCTGTTACTCCCCGATATTCGTTAACATTAATTAACTCTTTATTTAAAATGAAGTCCTTTACCCAATAATAAAAATGAGAATTAAAAGTTCTCTGACCTTCCTAGTTCCTTGGACAGTGAAAGAAGCCTGACTTTACACTCCAATAAAATGTCAAAAAAATCAAAATTAAAAAATTCAACAAGTAAAGTATGCTATTGAAGACGAAAGTGATCTGTTGACTCAGGCCATCATTAGAGACTACAAAATACTTGAAGCTGAAGGAAACTGAGATTTTCCAGAAGCTTCATATATCCAGTACTACCGTTCATAGTTATAGTTATTACAACCTTGTGGAGGGAATTTAAATCTCCCGGTTATTAAATGTCGAAATACTTCTGAAATCTCAAAATAAAGTTTATGCAAATTAAACAGAGCAACTAAGGATAGGACAACCAAAACTCGTTGACTTCTCTTACTGCAGTGTTAGCATCAATTATGTCGAATGGTGACTCTGTTTATTCTTCAAAACCTAACATGGGAATACCAGAGTACATAGTAGCGTGAGCATAAAATGCCGAGTAGATAAATCCTACCCCTTCTTAACCTGCATGTATCTAGCACATAAGCATGGATAATCAATAAGTTAAATGTAACAACAATCTTCACTTTATTTTTATTACTATCTGTAAGCGTGGATACTCCATGTGATCTCTAAGATAGCGTATGACAACCGGTGTGATTCGACTCCCCCTTTGTAGATTAAGGTCTGGATGAGAGCACCTAACACTGCTACAAAAAGGCATAAAGATCACGGTCTTTTGGTGTGATCTTTCACTTTTAATCTCGGTTGTAAAATCGTGATCTAATCTAGTGTGATTAAATGTCCACATCTTTCAATCATGGTTCTAGACTGTGATGAAAACTCATGAAAAACTGTGATTAAAACCAAAAAAAACTTTGATCTTCGACAATATAACATCTCAGTTTTGTCTAAAAACTGTAATTGTTTGCAGAGAAAAGATCTCAGTTTTTAATAAAACCATGACTTGAAAATGAAAAAAACCTTGATGAAAAAAATTTCCTCACTTCCAAAAATTGTCTTACCTTGCAAACATTGCTTCCATCTAGATTTGATCCTTTGACCTCTTGCACAAGACAACCAACACCTATCCACCCCACCAATTATGCATTTCGTTATGTTGTTTGACTTTTTTTTTTTTTTTTTTTAGGATTGAACTATTTAATATATATACACTAGTTTTTGTAGGTTTTTCAGTTGGCCTTATTAGTTTCTTAAACATTGACTATGATTTTCTAGGCTTTATGTACTCTTATAGTTTCCAAGCTGGTTTGAAAAAGTTTAATTTTTGGTTACAACAATTTTTTTTTTTGGTTAAACACATATTCTACGAGTTTCTAGCAACAATTTTTTTGGGGTTTAAAAGTAATGTCCCATCTTCCAATTCAGCAAAATTTCTTTCTATCAAAATATCTAAATCCCTATTCTCTTTCAACACGTGATGAATCATGAATCTATGAACAAAGTTGAAGTTTGTATTTACAAAATGGATAATTGTTGCTACATGATTCATCTCAACACGTGATGAATTAATCATGAATCTATGAACAAAGTCGAAGTTTGTATTTACAAAATTGATAATTGTTGTCACATTATTCATCTCTAACACATTTCCTCGAGCATTTCTATATTCAAAGGCTGGCCTTTGTTGTCCAACAAACGTCTTTCCGCAAATGAGAACCTTGGAAGAACAAAGAGTCTCCATTTGCCAATTATCCAGTCTAAGCCCTTCCATTGAGCAGAAAAACAAAAATTCAACATGATTCATCTCAATTCAACGATAAACTCCCACAATCATAAGCTATTTGGCAAAACAATTGAATCCAAGGATCGCCATTGTCCTGCATTTTCCAAAGAGCCAGACATATATGGTTTTAGAATAAATGACTTAAAACCAAGCTTGATAACCAAAAATCCTTCTTTAGTTACAAGCACAAAACACGCCCTATTTTTTCAAACAAATGAGAAGCCCTACTTTCTGGGGTAAAATAAGCAATTGAGATTTGAAGTCAGATGGGGTGAGAATTAGATATAGGAGCAGAATTCTTATGAGGCGGTGGAGGGAGGAGAAATCGAGATCAAGGAGGGAGTCGGGTGGAAAAACAAAAGGCACAAATACCCAAACTAAAGATGATAACCTCAGATTTACAAACAACACCTGATTTGAGGAAAAATCGAATGCTAGAGTTTGGAAGACTCACCTGAGGAAAAGGTAGCATTGGCCGGGGACGTTGGGACGGTAGGAACGGTAAATCGCGACTTGGAAGACCCTCCTCAGAAAAGAGTAGCATTGGCAGGGGATGTTGGGATGACAGGAACGGTAAATCGCCCGAGAGACTATTACTCTGTACACTCTCCTTTCTCACAGAAGAGGCAGTACATGGCCATGAGCGGGTATATTGAGTTGAGATTGTCGTTGATGAAAAGCTACGGGAATTATAAGGTTCTGAATCTTGAGTTGAGATTGTCACTGATGCAAAGCTTGGAGGATAAGGTTCTGAATCTTGAGTTGAGATTGTCTCTGATGTAAAGCTAAGGGCACGAGGTTCTGCATCTTGAGTTGTGATTTTCTCAAGTGAAAAGCTAAGGAAATAAGCTTCCAATAATGGGTTTTGAGAAGGGTAATTGCTTGGGTACAGGTGGGGTGCCTCTTGGATCCTTTGGACTTGTTTTGTTGCTTGGCACCCTTGGTCATGCTTGTGTGTGCACCTGCCATTCAAAATATTACTCTCTCCATCCCTTCATAAATGTGTTGCTTTGTAAGGTTTTTTGGATAAGGTTTTTTAGATTATTTTTTGTCTTTATTCACAAAATTTTAAGTTTGGCTAATAATTTTATTCTTTTTAGATTCCTTTTGTCGAGACAAGCCAAGAAACCACAAAAAATCGACGTAGAAGTAACAAATTCAAAAAAAAATTGAATAAGGACAAACGAAAAAACATGTTTGGTTTTTTAAGCTAAAGGAGGCCTAAGCAAAAAAACATTATCATTATACATTTCACATCAACTTTTACCTCCACTTTAAACTTTTCACATTAACTTTTACCTCCACGTTCAAAAATTATCATCCACTTTTACCTATAAACTCTTTACTCACTAATTTTTCAAAAGGGCAAAATGAGAATTATACAAAACTTTTATCCATTAACTTTTTAAAACAGACACTTATTAAGGGACAACCTAAAATGGAAATGACTACACTAAAAAGTGCACGGAGAGAGTACTAACATTAAACCCTCATTTAAATTGTTGGAAAAAATATAATATGATCCTCAAGTTCCGTGCGGAATCTTTAACTTGGAATAAAATGATAGAAAACCTTGTAGAAAAATATAATATGATAGATTATTTGTTTGAGAGTAAAAAAAAAAAAGCATGCAATCACATCCATGTTCATCCAAGTGGAGAGAAAATTAATATATTGATTAGTCAATCTCTTAATATATGTCTTCGAATGCGTAATGTTCCCACGTCACCACATGAGAATCGTGATAAATTGTGCCTCCTTGATCATTTCTTGAAATCAACTATCGTAATTAATTTTAAATAGAAAAAATGGCAGTAGTACTATTGATATACCAAGGAAATTGGGCGTTAACTATCTCCTTTTTTTTCCATATTTCCTCCATATCCATGTGAATGAATGATCCTCATTCCCCACACATAAATGCAGTGTGATACCCTCACTAAACGAGGGTAAATTTTACACTCATTTTGATTTGTGACAAAAGTATGGGTCCCACAACGAAATAACTCTATTATTACCAGAAAAAAAGGGGTATTGATCATATAAATTCCACTTTTTTTACC
This sequence comes from Vaccinium darrowii, assembly GCA_020921065.1. NCBI lineage: Eukaryota > Viridiplantae > Streptophyta > Magnoliopsida > Ericales > Ericaceae > Vaccinium > Vaccinium darrowii. The sequence continues at coordinate 42,886,256 of CM037154.1, forward strand.
AATAAGAGTGAGGGCAGTGTAGGTGAATAAAATCGCACTCTAAATAATGCTACAAAGAGAAAAAGACACACAAACATCTCTGTATGCATCTTTTGTTTTTACCTGAGGAAGTTCTTTCAAAGGAGACTTGCTATGATAAGAAAAAATGTACTATATATGTGTTCGGTTTCCAAGGAATCCATGTAGTTTAAAAAATCTAGAAAATCACTTGCAAGCCACAAGTAGCGAATAATTAAGTAGGTTTCGTAAACCAATTGGGTATGTCAAATCGTTAAGCAGTTCAAATGGGTTTTTTGGATTATGATCAGAATACATTTTCAATTAATTAGTAAAAGTGTTTGAGAGAAATGTGCAGAATGTAATTTGCAATAGGTGTAGTGTTTCGGAGATATGTGTAGAATACAATTTTGTAGGTTTTTTTTTTGTTAATCAAAATAGAAAAAATGGCAAATGAGAAGTCAAAAAGCTCCTCTCAACCTACTTGTGGTTTCTCCCCTCTAATGTCAAATTTTGAGAATGACTTTTGGTTTATTGTGCTTTGAGTTTGGACAAACAAACACCCGAATTAAGTTGAAAATGAGAAAAGTAGTCGACCAAAAGGCACTGTATCATCTACCCTTACAAGTTAATAATATAGCAATCGGCCGGCAAAAAAAATATTAGACCTACAAATTCTCGTTAAAGTTGGTTTTCTTTTTTCTATGTTTGGTTTAAATTCAAATAAACCTTGTCTAGACGAAAGAACCACATACGGGTTTATTTTCAGAAATCACATAATTAACAAGAGTAATTACAAATCCAATGAGGCACTCAACGATATCCAAATGAGGTGATTTTTAGTACACTTATAATACTCGACGTGCTCTACGCCGTGAACGTCTCCGATTGTCAAAACGATGCCAGCCCGGCGCCAAAAGGAGCTGCACAGTACGCTGCGCAGCATCCCCTAGTTCCTTTTCGAATACGGCCTTACTCCTCCAGACCTCGTCGGGTTTGCATATTCTGGAAGTACCGCATTATAGTTTCATTATCAATGCCAGCAAAAATATCTCTCTCTATGCATACAACCAAGCTAGCATTCAACCATTGATCACTCATCCTGTTACGCAAACAATTCTTCACAATGTTCATGGCTGAAAATACCCGTTCGACTGTAGCAGTTGCAACGGGCAAAAGTAATGCCAAAGTCAAGAGCAAGTAAACCAAAGGATATACCTTATCTTTTCCGGTCTCAACCATTTTTTTACAAAGGTCAATAACTCCATTCAACTCTAAGAACCTATTATCAGATAGCATATCACAAATATAAGTGTCAAGTTGATCATGAAGTACCATAAGCTCTATTGGAGAGAATTCTCTTGGATAAAATTCGGCAAGGCAAATCAACTTTTTCTTGTCAAAGCTAGCAAAGGAGTTGTACGGATTCAAGCATGTGACACAAAGTAGTAACTCACTGTTTGCCTCGGTAAAACGAGCATTCAATTCTTGAAGTTGCATGTCAATAACAGTGTAGAATAACTCGACCCGATAGTAATGCAAATTTGTCCTCTGTTCAACATTTCGTCTTCCTCGTCCACGAGCTACAAAGTTATCATTCATATTGGGAATATCAATTTCATGTTTCTCACGAAAAGAGAAAACATCATTAAGCAAAGAATCCCATCCAATGTCCCTCATTGTTTGGAGCCTTTTCTTGGATAGTTTAACCAAACCAATAGCATTCACAATATCTTGATCTTTTCTTTGCAGTGCAAGTGATAATTCCGATGTGATGGCCAATATTGCTCTCATCAAATGCAAACTGAATACAAATTTAAAAGACTGCAAATTCTCCAACAAAACATTTGCCTCTGATTTTTGCTCTTGGATTAATGAACCATCCTCCGAGATTATCTCAAGAACATCAATTACTGCAGAAAACATAAGCATCAACCTACATAAAGTGCCATAGTGTGAGCCCCAACGTGTATCACCGGCACGTTTGAGATTAGTTTCTTGAAGTAAACCTTGCCCACTTGAAAGCTCCCCAATGCCAAGTGCCTCATTAATTTTCTCCAGTTGTTTCTCTCTAAGAATGTCACGACGTTTACAAGATGCACCAACAATATTCACCACTTTATTAACAAAATAAAAAAGAACCCCAATCTTCTCATGATTTTTCACCACAACCACGAGAGCCAATTGCAATTGATGGACAAAGCAATGAACATTATACGCACAAGGATTCTCCATTAGTATTAGACTTTTAAGGCCATTGAACTCACCTTGCATATTGCTAGCTCCATCGTACCCTTGTCCTCTCAATCTAGATGTACTCAATCCAAGTCTGCAAAATAGATTCTCCATTGCTTTCTTAAGTGAGAGAGCATTAGTATTGGCAACATGCTCGATTCCCAAAAAACGCTCAATGACATTCCCTTTTTTGTCCACATATCTTATTGCAATTGCCATTTGCTCCTTGATTGATATATCACAAGCTTCATCAACTAGAACAGAAAAAAGTGCATCATCAAGATCTTCCACAATTGCTTTGACAGTTTCATAAGTTGCCGCACTTACAATGTCCTTTTGGATTTTGGGAGCAACCAACTTATCATTTCCCGGAGCTTTTTTTAATGTAACACCTTTGACTTCTTCATTATGGTCTGCAAGAAACTTTAAAAGTTCAAGAAAATTTCCTTTGTTACTTGAATCGTTGAGTAGAAAGCCCTTGTTTGAGTAGAAATCGTATACAATCGATCGAGGCATTCAAGCGGATTCGATACATGGTTCGAGTTTGGTTTGATTGGTTGTCAAAGACTATCTGAATATGTTGCCTTTGATTTACCAAGTCTTGACATTTGCCCCAAGCTTGATTATGAGCACTATTGGGACCTCCCACATGAACTCGAATCCTATCATTCTTCTTCCAATTTGAGAATCCCTCGCCAACAAAAGACTCACCACCCGATTGATCTCCAACTTCCGGCTTGAAAAGATAACAGGATAGGCAATATGGAGCATTTTTTTCTACACTGTACTCCAACCATGTAGGAAATTTTCTAAACCAATTCTTATTAAATCGTCGTAGTTTTGGTCCAAATTGTGTTTGTGGAAATTGGTGGTCACGAGGCTGACATGGACCTTTTTGCAAATATGCTCTACGAACTTGATCTCGATCATTAGGATGGTAATCCAAGATGCATCATCTTAATCCAGGATCTGATGGAAGGTCTGCCAAGTTGATTTCCTCACGAGTAGGGTTTGAAGGAAGGCCTGCCATATTAATTTCCACATGAATCGGGCTTGAAGGAATGTCTGCAACGTTAATTACCACAGAAGGGTTCATGTTTGCCGCATTGATTTCCACACGACATTGTTTCGACGGCTAAGAATTGCCCTCTCCACTTTCAGGGGATTTTCGTTTGAAATATTTCAACATGCTGAACAAAGACAGTTCCAGAGGTTATTTAATGTAGTCACAGAGGTTAAAAAGCCCCAATTTATCAACTAAGTAAACTACGTATTAAACCTAGATTAGATTCTAATCTACAATTAAAAACTCCATAATAACAGTTCCAGAGAAGCCACAAATATTGTATATTGTATATCATATTCATATTCTAAAAAACTCCATATTCTATATTGTATTGACTTTCCTGATTCACACAAACACCAATGACCGACATGTATTTATATAATATACTTGCAAAGTTGCAATTTACAAATATGGCGAGAGAGAAGAGAGAGAGAGAAACCTGGAGGCTGGAGGTGTACTAGTACCAATCGGCCGGACTCCGGAGTACTGACTGAACCAATAGGCCGGAGTACTCAACGGCGAAATGAAACCGAATGGCCGGAGAACTAGCTATAGTGCGACATTGAAACACCAATCGGCCGGAGTACTGACTGAATGAATCGGTGAATGGCAGAATGGGTTCTTTGGTTTGCAGCATGAATGGGTTCTCCAAAGAGGAGAGGCAGATTTGTGTTTTAGGGCCAGTAAGTAATAAAGTAACCTTCTTTCCTTCTTTCGTTTTTATTCCCTGTTTTAAATATTAAAAAAAAAATTGTGAAAGTGAGTGGGGGCACGCGCCCCCACGTGCCCCGGTCTAAATCCGCCCCTGGTGCCTAGCCTCGAGTGAATCTTGATAAATGATTTTTTAGTAACTGTTGTGAAATTTTATTTTAAACAAATGGGTTTTAAAAATATTTTTTCCAAATGTTTTGAAAATAGTATTTAGAATTTTCAACAAACTGTTTTCGAACTATATTTTTTAAAATATTTTAATTTTTCCATAATACTGTTTTTCTAAAAGTATTATTTATTCAAGAAAATGTCTCTATTACTCTCTTTTTTTTCAAATTTTGTTAATTGAGGGATGGGTGAATTTGTATGCCTAAAGGTTGTCCCCTTTTTCTTCCCTCCCACCCATCTCTTGTAGTCCCTTGAATTTGTATGCCTACGTACGTATCTTTTGTCCCCGTCTTTTCTCCCCGATATTTAGAGATGGCAATCGCGACCGAACCGATGGGTACCCGAACCGTAACCGCTATTTTTACCCGAAGCATAACCGAAATATTCCCCGTGGGTATGGGTATGGTATGGGATATGGGCAAACCGAATGGGTATGGTTCGGTTCTAGTTTGAGATCATAACTGAACCATGACCCGAACCGAACCGTGACCCAAAACGAACCAAAATATGTAATTACATATTTACCCCTGAAATATATAGTAATTACATATGTACCCCTGGGTATATATATATACGATTTAGACCTAAAAAACCCTAACACTTTACATTTCTCTGTCCGCCGACCATAGACGTTTAGGGTTAGGGAGAATAGGCGATTCTTTTGCCAGCATCTCCCCGATGAGAGTCTCTCTCTCTCTCTCTCTCTCTCTCTCTCTCTCTCTCTCTCTCTCTCTCTCTCTCTTTGTGTGAAAGTGTGAATCGTGATGTACTGATGTACTCTCTACGCGATCTCAGCTTGTTTGTGTTCTTGATCTCCAAAGTCTGATCTACTCTCTACGTGATCTTAACTAGTCAGCGATCGATTCTCTCGAAGTTTGCAATCGATCTCTCTCTCTCTCTCTCTCTCTCTCTCTCTCTCTCTCTCTCTCTCTCTCTATTTGGGGCGTACATTAGTATTGTGTATGCTGCTCAGATGTTGAATAGATAAAAACGAGTTTTAAAGCAGTCCAAGTAGAAATTTAAAGGCTTCTGACATTGTTGACTGAAGTTTCATCCGCATACGCCACTATATATGATGATGAAGAATCAAGGGATTCGTGCTTGACTCGTGAGGTCATTTGCATTTTTGTTTACCATCTCTTGTTGTCTTATGGTTTTAACATTATATATTGCATTATTACCCATATTAATTGAACTTTTTTTGTCCATTTAAGCAGATATGAATACATTTGGACTTGCCAGGTTGAAGCTGGAAATTGGAAAGGAAGCTAGGAAGTGTTTACCAGTACTGTTGACTGTTGTGGAACATTGAACTATGTTTTTTCCCCCTCTTTTCTATTGGCTACTGCTGCTGAGTTTTATGGTGTTGTTGGATTTTATTTGCTCTCTATTATTGTGTTGTTGTCTTGTTGATGAATTTATTTTATGGAGTGTTGTTGGATTTGATGAACTTGGGATTTCATGATGAATGATCTAGATGTACGATGAACTTGGGATTTGATGATGAATCATGAATGATCTAAATAAATTTGGTTATGTTTGTGATTGAAGCTACTGGTTATGTTTGTGATTGATCTGCAAAATCACTTGGAAAATAGACACAGCAAACTGCCATGAATTTGGCATTATGTATTGTGTAATTTGTAACCAATTGATTCGGTTACCCATACCCAATCGGTTCAGTTATTACCTGAACCCGGATTGGTCAATGCTGGTCATGTTTGCAATTGATTCGGTTACCCAATCGGTTTGGTTATTACCCGAACCCCGAATGGTTCAGCTCTGGTTTCCATTTCCCCTACCCATTCAGTTGGTTTGGTTATGGGTAGTGGGTACCCCTATGGTTTCGGGTATTGGGTTCAGATACTCTAATACCCGAACGAAACCGCCCCATTGTCATCCCTACCGATATTCGACAACATCAATTAATTCTTTATTCAAAATGAAGTCCTTTACCCAATAATAAAAATGAGAATTAAAACATAGTTATAGTTATAACAACCTTGTCGAGGGAATTTAAATCTCCCAATTATTAAATGTCCAAATACTTCTGAAATCTCAAAATAAAGTTTATGCAAATTAAACAGAGCAACTAAGGACAGGACAACCAAGGTTGGTTGACTTCTCCTACTACAGTGTTGGCGTCAATTATGTCGACCGGTGATTCTGTGGTGATTCTGTTTATTCTTCAAAACCTAACGTGGGAATACTAGGGTACATAGTAGCATGAGCATAAAACGCCGAGTAGATAAATCCTACCCCTAGTTAACCCACATGTATCTAGCACGTAAGCATGGATAATCAATAAGTTCAATGTAACAACAATCTTCACTTTATTACTATCCTTAAGCATGGATAATCCATGTGATCTCTAAGATAGCGTATGACAACTGGTGTGATTCAACTCTCCCTTGTAGATTAAGGTCCGGATGAGAGCACCTAAGTTAGCTACCCGGGTTTCCCATCCGCGAACACACAAGGAATGAACAAGACTTCACCAAGTTGTGACACAAGCACAATTCGACCCTTATAACCAAACCGTTCAGGAGCCAATCACAACCGTGCCTTACCTAGGGTTTCATAATCTCAATAACCAGAATCCAAACCAATCATATCTCCTCCATGACCTTCAAAGGTCACCATCACAACAGATCCTTCCCGGCCACCCTTTACTCATTACCAATTCACAATTTTTTTTTCTTTTTGTTAATCTATATGCATCGTATCTATCGAGAATTTCTCACACTCGTAACCACCCAGTGATCCAATTGTTCAATCTAAATTCTTGTACCCAACTTGATAGCAATTCAAGCAATTGTAATAGACTACAAAGATAATCCATTTCAGCAATCAAAGAATAAAGAACAGTATTCACTAATGCACAAATAGTAATTTCAATTTAATATGTAAAATCAGAAGCTCAAACCATCTAAAATTCACAAGCCCAAACCCAATGAAATTTATAAGCTCAAATCAAGTAAAATTCACGAGCTCAAAGTCAGCAAAAAAAGCCTATACTCAAAAAATCATTATTTTCCTGAACATTCAATATTGATCTTGTTTGATCGAAGTCGTCGAGTAAGCAAAAGTTTTCTAGTTGAGAGTGATACATATGTTTGAGGTTAAGTCAAAAGAGTTTGTCCAGAGTTTTGTGATGTACATAAAGTTGGTTTGGGTGCAAGGATAATCTACTCCATTTCACTAATAATTAAGGAACACTGGTGCGAGGCCACAGCTTATGCTTTGTGAACGTCATAGAATGGCTATATCTCACACATAAAGAGTAATTCGTAATCTAATTATTACCTAAAATAGCAAAAATATTAAATTGAAGGCCTCAACGAATGAATTTGGCCGAATTCCACCATGAATCACAACTTTAGGGTGATGAGTATTGACCGCAGCACGATTCTGCTTCAGCCCACCAAGTTTGGGCCTATTCCGAGCTTGTCGATAAATTGCCGAAATTGACAATTTTCAATTAAGAGTTGTTTGGGTCTCCTAGGCTTCGACCGGTCTAATTGATCATAGTATTGGGCTGCTACTTGTTCTGCGTCAGGTTCATTTGCACATTCTCCTTTCTATATCCAAGGAAATAAAGCAAAGAAAGTGTTTGGATGGATATTGCAAACTACATGCGGTAGAGGAATGACAGGTTACTGTCTCGTGCTCTCCCATCTTCGCTCTCTTTCTCTCTCATGTGGGTTGTTGGTATTCTTGGCGTTTATGTCTGTCATGTATTATAAGTGCTTTGGTCGAGTTAGGTCACATCCGATTTCCCATCGACTCTTTTCTTCGAGCAAACTTGTTGATAGTTTCTTATTAGAATCAAGCTCAGCCCTTGATGTGAAAGACAGGGTATGCACGGTGCGTGGACGAAGTTGTGCCACAATTCAACTTTGTGTACTGCCCTGCGATTCAGCTTCATGTTCCTCAGCCGTTGGGCTATATTGTCGGACTTTGATGAGTTCGGGATATATCTTGGAGTCAGAGTTTCATTTTAGATCAAAATGTTTTTATGTTTAGGGTTTCAAAAATTCTCACACGACAATTGAAGAACACGTGTGATTATAGAATAGTAGTTATTTTTTGCCTGTTAGATCTACTTCCCACCCTCGTACAACAATTGAAGAACATATGCTTGATTATAGTTTGCAATTGAAGGACGGTAATTGATTGTTTGTTTTCCAAGAATCATTGAGGTGTGGGGGATGCCACATTAATTAGTTATCTTGATAACAAAAGAACAGGCCCTAGGAATTTAACCCTAGGTAGCAAAAGCGACATGACAGTGTGATGTTTTCAGCTGCCCACTTGCAGCTCCTATATTGAGTACCTTGATTGGGTGGATTCACAAAACATTGATGCTTATCTTATTTCCCATGCGTTTCCTAGAAATAAACTCTTGTATAATGGGATGGCGATGAATCTAGAGCTACCACAGCAACTGAATCTAGAGCTATTGCTTGGAATTGCACATTCTCCTTTCTGCCTTCCCTGCCCATGTACATTACATCTCAACACCTAACATTTTAAAAACTCAAACAGGGTCATCTGGCAATGCCAATGCTCCTGAAGTTGTCAGCTCCAAAGCATTGCAGCGTAAACCTCAATGCTTACATGTATGACTACAGGGGATTTGCAAGTTCAATGTCCAAGGGCTCTTCAACACAGCAATTACCGAGCAGCCAACAGCATCCAAAACATTAGCTGCTGCTGCTAGCACCAAATACCCCAAACAAGAAAAGCAAAATTGAAGGTTACAACACCGAGAACTCATCCAGCCAGGAAAACAGAGTTGCTGAACCTGGAAATACCAGACATGGGGGAAACACAAGATGGAAGGGCAAACCTACTAACCAAAAAAAAATCACTAACTGTATGAAGACGTACTGTTCTGCAATCTTAAGGGTGCACATGAAAGCATTTTTTGCTGTGTACAATTTCCATCCTACCAGCTCATTTTGCATGTGATCATTTATCTCTACAAAATGTGTTGGTGGGCAAAAGAGAGAAATTCACACACAACTAAACTCACTCATTTTTATTCAAACTTCTCACAAATACAAACATACGTTACTCACACATATTTCACTCTCACACACATTTACATGGACACACTACATTTTACTGGTGGAGGAGACCGCCAAAGGGGCTCCAAGTCCCTCTCTCACTCTCTTTCTCCCTTTTCCCACGCCTTTGACAACATAACAAATACAATATATATCGAGTAGATATCAGACAACATGACAAATGCACATCTACTTTCTCAAACTCTACAAGTAATCAACGAAATATGGAGTTGGTTGGGCACCCACACCATTTAACTCCATCTCATCTCTTAATTTATCTTTTGTGTCTCACCATCCAAACACATACGGCCCCACAAGTAAGTTTACTTTCCAAAAAAATGATCATCACCATGACTAAAAAGATTAACAAGGAAGCGGATTTTGGGGAATCAATTCGTCCGCTTCCTAGGAAATCTTATGCTGTCATATTGCCGCCTCAGTTTAAAATTTTTGTGTATTATGAGCTGCTTTAGACTTCATTAAAAAACAAATTTCTTAAGAAAGAGGAAAGAAATTTCAAGTTGTGGCAAAATGGAAGGGTAGTCATCAAGAAAAACTCGGATGCAAATAGGGTACCTGTAACGCCCCATCACAGCTATTCAAAAGGGTTTTGAACGGTCCCGATTTTGGACAGCTGTAATGCGCGCCGGGTACCACCGTGATACCCAACTGGCACCCTAAGTTTTTCTTTTTTTTAGTACTCCTACTTCGGAAAAGTACAAAAAAAAAAAGAGAAAAACTTAGGGTGGCGGTACCCAAAAAAGTTTTTCTTGTTGTCATCTAAGGGTGGCGGTACCCAAAACCTTAGGGTGGACCAGTGGAGTATAAAAGTTTAACCTTTCACAAAAGTCTTGCGCCTAGTAATTGACAGCTTAGGACAAAGACAAGTCTTTTATAAAATGGGAATTCCTGTTGATTTTAGTGAATGGTTTGTTTTCCAATTGATTTTATGTGATAAAATATAGTTTTGCTTGGAGATGTAATAAAATCAAATTATCTTCCCAAATGATAAAATCTAGTTTTGATAAACTCCACCAAGGGGGTGTTTTCTAAATGATTTTATGAGATAAAATCTAATTTTGCTAAAATCATTTGAGGATCCTAAATTTTATCAAAATTACATTTTATCTCCTAAAATCAATTGGAAAACTCATAATTCAGCCACAATTTTCAGAAAAGAGAAATGAATGGGTTCAAGACATTTCCGGTAAACTTTTCATGTACTTTACTGATCCTCAAATCTCTACCATTTCTCTTTTTTATTTAAATCAATACAACCGACAATGAACCAAAAGAAAATTGTTATAGATGTTATTATCATAGTTCCTACCACATTATTCAAAGTAGCTCATTAGCTTGCTAATTAGGGCTTTAACTAAGCCCTTTTATTCTGCTAATCCTTCTACAATTATATTTCTGTCCGCAATGAGTTTCATGCCCCCCATGCTTGTTTGGCTGCATTGGAAACAAAAATCACACCATTAGAAAAGATATATATAATTAGTATTCGAAAAATTCTAAAATGAGCCAATTGGGCTGTTGTTAAGGTTTAAAAAATGTATTGAAACGTATGAAAAATGTAGAGAAAAGTGAAAAAAAGTACACTGGAGCTAGCGTGTGTTTTTGTTGTCTTTTTCTTGCCTTATTGTCATCCCAGTGTACAATGACCCATTAAAATTACTTCCGGAAATGTATTTTTTCAGTGCGAAAATGGCATGGAATCCGAGGAGGTCATAACTCGAGTTATTATTGTGGGAGTATATGCATGTCATTCTCCTGAAATTGAACTTCAAAATGCATGGATGAATGGTAAGGTTAAATTGAGACCTACCTTGTTTTGAGAGATCCCAATTGTTATCAGCTGCAACATGCCAAGCCAAGTAACCAAGCAACCCTTTTTGCTTAGCATATGAAACCTTGGCAGAGATACTCTGGGTGCCATCATACCCTATCCAAGTTGTTCCAGCATACAAATAGTTTGACACAATTGTGGCATTGTACACTAGTGTTGCGGCCTTGTTATCGGCTATGAACCTCTGGATCTGCCCGTAACCCATTGCTCCATTACCTGACCCAACCGGCCCATTAGCCGGTGCCATAAGCCCATGGTTATTAGCGTTCACAAGCTTCCACGCGTACCCATAAAATGGCATTCCGAGGACCAACTTTTTTGGGCTCATCCCGGCCTGGATCCAAGATTCAACTCCGTAACTTCCGCTAATTGGGCCCGCCGGATCATATAGGGCTGCATGTGAATTGGTCACTTTGGACCATGAAGGGTCGTAGAAGTCGTACGCCATCAAGTTGATCCAGTCCAGGCTATTTGCAATGGATTGGACCGGATAGTTCAGCCCATTAATGCTTGCAGCATAGTAGAAGGCCGCGGTTAGAAGCAACGGTGGTTTTCCCGTGGTTTTGGCCTCGGTTGCCACCGCGGCTCGCCACTCGTTGAGGAGGGAACCCAGGTTGGCCATTTCTAAAGTGGATTGTGGGTACTCCCAATCAAGGTCCAAGCCATGGAACCCATATGACCTGTTGGGTATTTATACGGCATGAATGACATAAATGGACCTATGAAAAGATTGCGAAATTTGATTTTTGCAAAATTATCAATGCAAACACAACACTCTCATAAGTTTCAAAAGTGATATATATAGTGCTTAATCCTATGTAGGCATGACTAAAAGAACAAAAATGATACCGACACTCTTTCAGCCACATTCTACCACACTGTCACTTACATGTGGGGACCACACACATGTGAGTGGTGAGGTGTGGTAGAGTGTCTGAAAGGGTGTGTCTGTATCAGTATTCCTAAAAGAAGGCTCTCCTTTGCAGTTCGGTGTTGTGCAATGTTACTGGCACACCGGGTATTTGTACAGCCAAAGCTACTGCCCTAACGACCCTGGGCCAAGTGAACAAGCAGGAGCCAGTTGGATTGTAATATTCAAGGGAGCAGCGATCACATGACTGAACTCACAATTCTAAAACCCATGGGTGGTTAGTGGGCCTTTGAATTCCTATATTACCGTTTTGGGAGAGGATTAGAGTTTCAAATATTAAAGCCACAAAAGTGTTACATGAATCACCAAAATACACATTTGACTGACCATAAAAAAATTACACATTTGGTGAAGAAAATAAATGGTTAAGTTGACATTTCACGGGAGACCAATAAGACGATAAAACCGTATTCTAAAGTGGTATGAGCTTCTTCTTCTTCTTCTTCTCTTTTTCAAAATTTTTGCCGGTTTAATGCAACTTTAAGACAAAATCACAAGTCCCACAAAGCCAAGAGCACAAGACACAAGGATTTTCTAGAGTGGTCCAAAATAAATACGGTAAATGAAAAAAATAATTTATTAAGAAAGAGGAAAGAAATGTCAAGTTGTGGTAAAATGGAAGGGTAGTCATCTTAACTACCTATCAAAGTTTAGGAACCTTTCACAAAAGTCATGCGGCTAGTAATTGACAGCTTAGGACAAAGACATGTCTTTTAGTTCAAACCTAAGAGCTGGCAGCCTTGTTTGATTTGCTTCTTAAGAACCGGTTTTCTCAATTATTATACAATTATTACCCCTATTTTTAAATATTATTTTTATTTTTCTCTCCATCTCTCTCCAATCATTAATACCTATTTTTTAATTATTATTCCTATTTCTCCCTCTAATCATTACAAAAACCAAAACTCAAAACCCAAACCAAACATAACCGGCATATCTTAACAAAAAGAAACAAAACAAATTAAATCAAGGAATTTCTTCAATTTCCAAAAGTATAAAATACCTTGCCAATTTTACAGAAGAATCAATAAAACTTTTCCGAGAAGCCGATTGGCTAGCCATGGAAGCGAAAGCAGTCTTGTAGGAGGAACCGCCGCCAATGGACAAAAGGGTTTTGACAGAAGGGTTTTTAAGCTGGACAGTTTTGGTGAACTGTGAAAATGGGGCATTGTTGGAGGAGGAAACTGTGACTTGGTTTGTATTGGAATCAAGATCAGCAAAAGCACAGAATATGTGAGTGAACAAAGTGGAGTCTATATCTGAGGCTGCTAGACCACTGTCAGGGAACCAGTAAACAGAGTTCACAGAACCTTGTGCTGTTGAGAAGTGGAAATGGAGAGATAGGAGAGGGAAAAAGAAGAGGGACAGAAGGGTGTACTTGGAAGCCATTGGAGACAATTTGGGGATAAGTTTTGTCAATGAATTGTGGAATGTAGTTTGGGATGTGTATGGAATTCATATATATAGTATTCTCTGAAGAGTTATCCATTGCATTTTTTACCAGATAGCTTCTTTTGGTCATATTCGGAGGGCAACTCACGGCACGTTTGTTGGGACCGAAGCTAAGGTCCAATCATGTTTTAAAGGCACGGAAGAGCTTGTTTAGACTTACTCAGAGACTATATGGAGATTTAAATCCAAGCATTGAACGAGAAACTCTACGTACTTGTCCATTGAACCAACCGCTTGAGCTCACTCACTATAGGGCCCCCGGATCCCTTAGTTGTAGACCACGGGATGGACATTGATGGAATCTAGGAGAATAGGGTAGCTGCACTCCAAACTTTAAAAAAGTCTCATAATATTTTTATTTATGTTACAATAATCACGAAATTATATGTGTTCGTACCTTTGAATTACAGAGGTTAGCACTCTCAAATCAGAGTATCATAAGAGAGCTCGCAAACATAAGCAAAGCCAAATCCTGGATTACCATTTCTAGTCTATCTTCAACCTATTTATAGTTCTGTGCAAGATACAGCTAGTTTATCTACACGTTTGCATTTAAAAAAGATGAAAATGCGGTAAACACGTTTACAGATTAAGAGAATGAAAAATTGCGTCTCGCAACGTAACGTAAGCTCAAGCTTCATGATTTGAGAAGGGAAAGTTGCAATTTGTCCAAAGGCTTTAGACGTTAGAGACGTATCACTCTTGGTATTTGTGTGCTCAACATAGTCTTCTAGACGTGGCTAAAGCTTGGCTCTTTTTCATAAGAAACCGAATTTGTACAATTTTACGGTTATTAGGTAGATATTAAATATTGAACATCAGATTCACATATTCTCTTATACTCCCATCGAAAAACTTAAAAGTGTTAGATATACCAACCTTGATCTTCTTCTTTTGCGATTAATTAAAATCTGAATATATATATATATATATACACACACAAAATATATATAGCATTTTCTAGATTATACTTGTAGATTAAATGGTTATCTATTGGAATGTAGAGTGTTCTTTTGATCTTTTTGTAATTAATGATGTTGCACAGGTCTAAAATGTCAGCTTTGAATTTTCTTGCTCAGGAAAAAGATCCATTGAGTACTACTCAACAGACTTGACTTTTCAAGGACAGATGGTTCATGATTTGTTCCACCAGAGTCCTGATCAACCATTTCCCTATGGTTGACAAAAGGATATGCTTAGTGATATTCTGGATAAGAAATTTCTCATTTTTTCTGGGTCCTCACACATGGTAGAAATTTCTTTTCCGTACTTCTTGTATGCAACGAAATGCGACTTCGTAACCTGTGACTTGGGGGTTTTCTTCGTTTGAAAGGTTCAGGTTTAATTCTTCTTATCAGCTCTTGGGCCACCTCACCCTGTCATGAGTGTGTAAAATGGCAGTGAAAGACGTTACAAGGATTTGTCTGGGGCGCGCAAAATCTGGCCTGGGACACTCCGCACAACTGATAATTGAACTAAATAACAATTAAAATCTTCTGCCTTTCTATCTCATCTATTTATTTTTTTCATCCCAAACAAGAACTTCCTTCCTTTTTTTATCATGGGCCTTAACAAGCCCAAAAATCAATGACCCACATTGCAAACGGCGAACAAAAGAAACACTATTCCCAGTTTATGATATCCATTATCCAATGGCAGTGTTGTTCGGTTGGCTGCTTAGGCCAGATTTTTTGGGTAAAAAGTTAAAAATTGCTCTTTGTTTATGAATTGAATCGGGTCCACCCTCACCCCTTGACTATTCAAAGTCTGGAATTGTACTTGTTGCATTGTACTAAAATGTTTCATTACACGTTGGGTTTTGAGAGAGAGAGAGAGAGAGTGAGGGAGAGAGAACAAATGGACAATTGCATTACACGTTGGGTTTCGGGGTGATGAGGCCCCACTGACTCAATTTTTGCCGGTTAAAAGTGAAGTGGGTAGATAGAAAAGAAGGGGTGGGGCGGGGCGGGGTGGGGTGGGGCCCGGGTGGGATGGGAAATGTCAATTATTTTAAATTTTCAAATTGAGTTTTGGATCTTTACGACGCTGTAACTGAACAAGTTAAATAAATGAATCATATCCCTAAGTCTGTTTAGGTAAAACAAAATCTCTAAGTTTGTGGATCCCATAAATTATGATGAATGAGTAAAGTGATGTTACAACACAAAATAATCTATTACCCTCTTGTTAACAAACGTCTTTAATTGATCACTGAGACCAATTGCCCCACACTTAGAGCCTGTTCCAAAAAATTTACTTGTTCCAAAAACAAAAACTAACTTATTTCGCTTTACGAGATATGTTATTCTCTCACAATACATCAATTCAAAAAGTCAATTTGTAAGACAGTCCCTTAGTCACTTTTATCCACAATTAAGCATTTTCTTACACATGCCATGTCGTTTGGCCCATATCCGCCACACCCTTGGCTTCGTTGATTCAATCAAAACCATCCATTTATAACCTCACTTAACCCAGACAAAAACATTATCGGAGATCATCCCAATGATGATTGAAAGCACAATTACCTTAAAGATTTCTTCAAAGAAGGTCAATCCGCACAATGGTTGAGGGTGAGCTTCACTATAGTATGTTCGGTATTTTTGCCAGTTAAAATGTGAGTACGAAGATACCAAAAATCCCAAAAGTATTTTTAATCGAAACTTAGCCTTAAATATATTCTAATCAATATTCAATCTAACTAAGGTCTTGTTTAATCCATTGGGAAAACAATATCTTTTTATCACACCTCTAAACAAAACTACATTTTATCAAAATTAGATTTTATCTCACAAATTCCATTCAAGAACAAGGCCTAAATTTTTACTCAAATGGTCTGCTTATCAAGTCCTATGAAGTGAACGGTTCAAATCCAACAAAGTAATCAATGAGTGTGTGTTATAAGGTTTCTCTTGCCCCTCACTAGTCAGCAGCCTGCCTAATTGAATGAGTTAAATGGAATTACTCTCTTACCCTCCCCGTAAAACGTATCACCGAATCCGCAGTGGGCTTGTAACTGCCCATATGCGAACTGGGCTTGACGTACTGGGCCTGGACCGGCATAATTTTTGTCTGTGAAATACTAGTAGCATAAATATAAGTCCACAGTACATATAACCCAAATAACTCCTCCCGTTATTATAATGTTTCTTGGCAAGTTCTTCCACGTGCCAACCGTCTGTTATCTGTTCGGTACCCCTCTCTCTCCTTCCTCCTCCTCAAAGCCCCATCACCGCTCGCCAATGGTGGATTCCGTTCGAATCGCCGTCGTCGGAGACGTTGTAAGCTCTCTCTCTCTCTCTCTCTCTCTCTCTCTCTCTGCATATATGTTATATATATAATATGTATGTGTAAACACTTTATAGCATCTGGTGGTTTTGTAATGTTGTCACTCTAAAATCAAGGCTGAGGTTGCTGCCGTAAGGGCTGAATGGTTTCTTTCTCGGGCTGATAAGGGATGAGCCTATTTCGCTTGCCCTCTGTATGCTGAGATTATTAGAAGCTATATTTTGACTTGCCTGCCGTTAGTTGTGCTAACAACGTTCAGCTTTCAATTTCTATGCTACAGTGAACGCATTGTTCACATGTGAATGTAAATTCCAATTAAGGAGCCATTTGACATGTTCTGTCGCTGTTTTAGTGTCGACTCAACTCCTAGGCAATGTATGGGGCTTGGCCTTCGCAGCCCTAGTTTGTCAGTTCGTCAATTGAATCCAGGAGTTATCCCAATTCAGGCCTAATACTTCCAATTGGGTTTAAGCATGGTGTTAGGTGAAAACGACACAAATGGATCTACCACAAACGACGAAGAGCACGAAAACAAGCGCACAAACATGGGGCCACTGGATTTCTACATCGTCTGGTCTGCATAACTTTCAGATCACCACTAAATACCAGACACATAGAGTTAGTGTTGTGGTTAACTTTGGAGAGTATACTACATCACTTGGCCCAATATAAATTGAATGAACATCACTTGGCCCAATATAAATTGAATGAACGCAGACCCACAAGAGCCTGTAAGCAGTGGATCACCCATTATTATATTACGACCCAATCTTTATTCTGTTTATCCAATGTGGGACTTAACATTTACACATGTTCTAACAAATCTCCCCCTCATGCTAGAATTGTAAATTGGGTCTTGATCTTTCTGTTTGCATCTTGCTGGATCACTTTTCCACCATCTCTCTTCTGAAACCAATTGGTGTTAGGAAGGGTTTTAATTCAGTCTTTTATGGTATTCGACATCGCAGCTGCAAGTTTGTTTTTAGAGCGGTTGCAGGGAGTGACATTATATAACCAAATCCATGTTGGCACTCTGGGCTCAACAATCCCTCCCTCACGATGATGCTCCCGCGACTTGAACCCACGACTTCCTAGCTCTGATACCACCACCACTTGTCGGATCGCTTTGCCACCATCTCTCCTAAAACTAATTGGTGTTAGGAATGGTTTCAATTAAGTCTTTTATGGCATTCGACATCGCACCCACAAGTTTGTTTTTAGAGCGGTCACAAGGAGTAGCATTAAATAACCAAATCCATGGGGACACTCCGTGCCCAACACCTCCAAACTCCCCGTTGATTATGATCTAACTACTCCTACCCTATCTCCTGAACTAAGCCTATTCCCTGCATTCGCTCCATGAGTTCAAAGCCATTCATCACATCATCGAGCCGCCTTGCTTGACCGGGAATTACCAGGATAACCACTCTGCACTCCATCGGTTCATAGTCGTCCATACTCCATTGATTCAAAGCCATCCATCACAATACTCCATCATCGAGCCACCTTGCTTCATCGGCAGTCAGTTTGGATTTTTCTTGCTCCATCAAGCATTCTCATGCCATTTCCTGCAGTTCAAAAAAAAAAAATTCAAGCATTCTCGTCATGGCGGGCCGAGACTATGCCTTTAGATTGTCAACCATTGGCTCTTATACCCATGTGTTGTGACAATCACAAAGTGGAGAAAAATAAACCAACAAGCAATCGAAGCACAATTGACGGGAGCTGACACGCCGCAAAGGATGACTGTAGGTCAGAGCATGGAGCTGCATCGATAAGGATGACTCTGGGTTGGAGAGGAGAGGTGCTGACAGTCACCAGTTTGTTATGATACAGCAGTTTATTACTTCATTCAATGAATCTCTTAACCTTTCCTAGTAACTGAATAAAGTAGGTGAGGCTTTTCAGACCGCATTCCGTAAGTGGACTATGCAATAACTGCTAACCAATTTTCTATTTTGAGCGCAATTAGTTTGGAATTTGTGAGCTCTAGTTCTTAGTTTCGATGACCTCTTTTGAATAAGCCTACATTGTAGTTTAATATGTTCGATTTGGAGTCTCTCTCCTATTTTGGGCGCAATTAGTTTGGAATTTGTGAGCTCTAGTTCTTAGTTTCAATGACTTCTTTTGAATAAGCCTATATGTTTCTTTTTTTGGTGAAATGCAATAATTGATACGGCCATTGTTACTGCAAAAAAACGAAATGGGAATAAATGCAAGGGCTACTAACATGTTTTTGTTCTTTTGACATTTTTTTTTAATTTTCTTTGAAGCATGATGATTGGAATCTACAAGAAGATACAAAAGCTCTTCAATTATTGCAGGTATTAATTCTCCTTTCTCTTGCTTGCATATCTCTCTCTCTCTCTCTCTCTCATTTTTGTTCCTCTGTTTTGCTGCTCAAAGGTGTGTTGCATAAAACCATTTAACTTGACAAGGACCATT
Source organism: Vaccinium darrowii (assembly GCA_020921065.1). Lineage (NCBI taxonomy): Eukaryota > Viridiplantae > Streptophyta > Magnoliopsida > Ericales > Ericaceae > Vaccinium > Vaccinium darrowii. Next base: position 42,905,473 of record CM037154.1, read on the forward strand.
AGAATCAGGGAATGGGATGCCTAGTCTGACACTGTATCTTGGAACACTTGAAATAATATGTAGCTGGTGATCCTATATTTTGATTATATGCACATAGCCACATAGGCATATGGATGCGAACGTAGAACTGGCCTATTATTTTCAATTCATGTTTATTTGTTAACATACTGGAAAGGGATATTGAGTATGTAAGCAATTTTTTATTTGAGAATTGAGACGTGCCAATGCTTGTGTTTGCAATGTATCCTACTTTTGAATCGCTTGTTTTATTTCTAAGTTCAACTTTGTGCCAATCTTGTTCTACGAAACCGTTGTAGTTTTAGGATGCTCATCAGCATATTCAGTGTAGCGCCTCTGTTTCTTCTTCCCATCTAACATGCGTTTTATATGAAATGCAGCCGGATTTGGTACTGTTTACAGGCAAGTCATTTTTATTTATTTATTGGTGTTTTTGTACTTGATATCATTGACAGGCCTGTTTTGGTATATTCTCTTCCCTTGTTCAGTTTCTTGATTCTACTATAACTTATTTGTATGCTTGGGCTTTACCAGGTGATTTTGGAAATGAGAATGTTGAACTTGTTAGGAACATTGCGGATCTAAAACTTACTAAAGCAGCTATATTGGGAAACCATGATTCCTGGAGGACTTCACATTTTTCTCAAAGGCAAGTCAAATGTATGGAAGTTTCAGATTAGCGCATTAAGAAAAAGATTAGCACAGTAAGAAAAAACAGGGAAGTTTCACCGCATTATGAATAAATGAGAAGTGAGAACATGGTCTCATTCAGAAGCTTCATGGACTTATTTAACCAATATCGACTGGCTTCGTTTGCATGACCCATATGCAGGTTCTTTAATTCAAGTTGCTCTAGTGCATACCAGCACTTGATTTTCCTTTTCCTTTTCCTTTTCCTTTTCTTTTCTTTTTTTTTTTTTTGTGGCTATTTTGTTCTTCGACTTTGTATCAGAATCCAAGCAACATGATTTGTCCTGATTGTGCTCTTTTATATCTTTTCACACATATTCTCTTCTTTCTGCGGACATCATGTTCTTCTTCTTCTCTCATATCATTGGCTCTAATATCTTCTCTTTTTTCGAATTTTTTCTTAATGGTAATTATAGCTTTCTTTACACGGAAAATAGAAAGACTAGCCACGGTTGGTCATAGATTTGACTAATTTAGAAGTTTCTTAAAACCTTTTCAAAGTTTGGCTGCTATTTTGCTTATATAGGAATCTAGGCGACGAGTAGGTGAGTAGGGTTTGCATTTTTCATACCTTCGCCAACTCCCCTGCTGCTGCTGCTGCCGTTGCCTAGAATCGGAAGTCCTAGATTAGTCTTATGACTCCTATCGCCGCACTTACTTTAGCTTATAAAGTAGCTAGTTCTATGTTTAATGTGTCAATGATCTAATTTTAAACTTAAAGTACATTGTTTTCTCTGATAGTGTCATGGATTTGATTTTCAGGGGGAAGGACCGAGTCCAACGTCAGCTGGAATGGTGAGCATTTACTCTCTCCACTTTTTTCATTGGTGCTATCTCCAGTTTTTTTCTTATGTATATTGTATGCAACCCTTTAATTGCCCTGGTAAGTGTCTTTGTTGCAAAATGAAGAAGCCAGAAAGACAGTCATTCGTCCCCCCTACTAGAGACCTGTTTCACATCATTATGTTTTTCTGTCTTTATAGTAAGCGGACGGAAAAAAGAATTGCAAAAGGTAAATGGCTATGTATGGGCACTTTCTCATCTTGGTGGTAAAAGTCTTGTGTGTTTCAATTATTTGCCAAAATCTCTTAATGCATTTGTAATTTAACTAGTCTCACGCTTTCACAGAACAGATGAACCTATCCCATATGTTTTTATACGCCCATGCTTTGCTTTATATGCAAGGTTTGAATGCAGATTAAAATCTATTAAGACTAAGCCAAGTGTTTCTTCTCTTATGATGGATACACAATTAATCATATGGAATATTGATCCTTAGGGTTTTACAATTGTTGATGTTGGATTTGTGATAATGAAATAAAAAGATCACTGTTCTTCTGCGTTTGGTGCCTTTCTTTGTCTGGGAAAAGTATATTCGTGTGCAATTATTCATCAAAAAATTCCAAACCAGAATGGAGTTTGGTGCCTTTTTTTGTCCGGGAAAAGTATATTCATGTGCAATTATTCATCAAAAAATTCCAAACCAGAATGGAGCATTGATTGGGACATAAAGGCTGGTTTGGTTTGGTTTGGTTTAGTAATGGAACATTGGCTTCTTTGAAAATAAAAGTCCTATTCATGGGTCTTTGGTACAACTTGCATGGCCCAAATCTGTTGTATCATTCTGATTTCTGGATAAAGTCTATTGAGGTTCTTTAATTGTAGAGCATTATTCTTTCTACTGTCTAGTTGATAAGAACTAATTTGAGTAGGTAAATTACTCTCAATTTTGTAAATGGTCAGTCTTGGTGAAGAGCATGTGGGTTACCGACGCGTGGATTATCCTTCATTAAAGCTGAGTATTGTTGGTGGACGGCCTTTTTCTTGTGGGGGTGAGCATTTGAACCGGAAAATGCTTCTGGGTGCGAGGTCAGGTTTCAGTTGCACTTTTTTTAAGAATCCACTTTTCTCGTCTTGATCTTCTCTGAAATAGCGCCATTGCTAGTGCATTTTTAATCTTTTGATTGTGGACACCGCTGATACCATTTCTCAGAGCATCTTCAATAGTCGGCCAGACTTTTGCCCACCCAAGTACTGACTTCGCCTTTTCTCTAGCCAAATTTTGGTTCAGCCATATCTTGCCACGACAGCCATCACATGAGAGATTGCGGGGCATATATAACACAAAAAATGATTCTGTAGCCAAAAAAATTGCTTTGGCTGTGGAAATTTAGTTCCAATCATTGGAGATGCTCAAAGTTTAATGTCAATTTGTTATCAATATTCAAGGTGTTCATCTGTGCAACCTCTGTTTCAGTTCTTCCATTGCTTTCTTTTTTCTCCTTATTCTTTTTCAAGTCCCTTTTAGTTTTTCAATTTGGGCTGAACTTGAAAAAGCTATTGGATTTTTATTTTATTTTATGATGTCTCCTAATATTAATGCAAAATGGCTTGCTTTTATCACGTGGACTAGATTTTGATGCATATATGCTGGATCGTGTTCTTAGTTATTAAGGGGTGCATTGCTACTCTTCAAACTGAAATTATCCTCTTAGGTATGGCGTCCACGACATGGATGGAAGTGCTAAGAGAATCTGTGAAGCTGCTTTAGGTGCCCCAGAGGATCATTCCATTATACTTCTTGCTCATAATGGTCCCACAGGTTTATAACTCATATCAAATCTTTATGTGTTCATATGAGAAACTGCTCTCCTAAGATGGACCATTCTCTTGTTATATCTAAGCAGGTCTAGGTTCTAAAATCAATGACATCTGTGGGAGAGATTGGGTATTTGAAGGTGGTGACCACGGTGATCCTGGTAATTCCATTTTAGCCCAGGTCCTTTCTTGCAGGGATTCTTTGATTCAATAGGTAGCATATCAGCAAGACCTATAATAGGCCGGCTCATTGACAATTTTACTGTATAAGCTTGGTTGTCGGCCTGTTTCGTGTCATATTCCGAAATCTGTGTTAGAGGAAATTTTCACTTCTCAAGAATTACCAAAAAACTGTTCTTGAACTTCGGAAGACTCTTTTTTTTTTTTACAAAATAGTACCAATATGAAAACGTTTAGTGCATTTCAACCTGTTGCTCTTTTAGTTTCCTAAACCGGAGAAAAAAACAGCAGAAAAAGTGGGAGACAATATCTGATCGGAAAATTTTCTAGTGGTCCACTTTTTTTTTTTTCAGGAAAGGTGACATCTTTTTGTTTGCCCAAATTTGGAGTAACATTACCTTCACGATGTCTACTTGACCAATATATATGTGGTGCAGACTTAGCACTTGCCATTTCCCATTTGAAGGAGACAACAAAGTTACGTATCCCTTTGGTCGTGTTTGGTCACATGCATAAAGAGCTGGCTCATGGAAAGGGTCTGCGAAAAATGATAGTAATTGGGGATGACAACACTATATACCTAAATGGTGCCATAGTTCCGAGGGTTAAAAGATTGGCTAATGAACAAGCCGCCAACGACAGCCAAAGCTCCACGAACAACGATATCTCGTTCTCCACACCGGCTGCAGAAGACACGGTTCGAGCTTTCACTTTGATTGAGATATCGGACGGAAAATTGAAGAATATTGCAGAAACTTGGGTTTCTGTCACTGGAGATGAGACCTCATTACAAGAGGAGCACATATTGTACAGTAGAGAGCATGGAGCCACGGAGAGTCGTATGTAGTGATTACACGTTTACTCATCACTAGTCATTGTAGTAAAAGAGTCTTGTTAATCTCCACCCAATAGGCAGAGGATAATATATATATAATGTCAAATTAATTCAGATATCAATACACGTTTCACGGATATTAGTACAGTTTTCTCAGATTCTATGCACTTTCTACATGTTATCCTCTACCCTTTGGGTTGAGTTTAGCATTTTCCGTAGTAAAAAGGCAAGAGTGATGTATAATGAAGACATGTATGATTTTTATGCGCGCTTGTACATTCATACAAGTATGCGCACTTGTACATGGAAGAAATTGATGCTTACATAGGCTTCCATTGAACCGAGTTGATGATCAATTTGAACTTCTGGTTTTGCAACCTCTGCAGAGCAATTAAAATTGGCACATATTAGCACAATTCTATAGTCTGTTTGCATATTGTGTTTCAGATACAATTGCTCATTACATTGAGCCTGTAGTTGATTACTTTTAGCAGGGCCGACCTAGGGGTAAAACTAGAAGCGCGCCTGCTTTAGACCTCCCAAATCTAAAGCAAAAACTAGGACCCTATTTTGCAATAGTAATTAATACATGTTTAATTTCTTTACTTTATCTCAGTTACCTTTTTTTTGTTTAAAAACCTAGGGCTGTACTTCTAAAATTTGTTTTAGACCTCCATGATATTAGTGCCGGCCATGATGTTTACACTGTGCTTGGATCGTGAAATTTTGAAAGGAATTTGTCGGAACCATATAAATAAATTTCTCTAATACAAACTATAGTCTTCTAATATTTTCGTTCACGTTTTTTTTTTTTTTTTTTGTGATACTGACAAATCATGATCCAAATATAGACTTGGTCGGATAATCCATCGAGGATTTGATTCTAAGAACCGACAAGTGAGATGATTATTTTCTTTTTTTTGTGCATCTCATTCTTGCGCAGAAATCATGCTAATTTTCTCTGTATCGTTTCAATTTTATATGATAACGAATATTTCATTTTGCCTTGTTGAAGTACAGTCAGAATATTTCATTATGTATAGAAAGTGGTGTAACTACAACTGAAAGTCATGATCCATTACCTAGATTTCCTAAAAATATACTTATGTTTTCTTAAAGCCAGACAATAACCCAACAACGTGTTTCTATTGACTCTTTCTTTAGTAACCCCATAAACATATTTTCCCTTTTCAACTTTAGTTTTCTTTAGGACCCGGCTTTGGTTTTTGCACCAAGTTCTAAGCATTCTGTGAGCCTTTTTGACCCGGTCTATTTCCTTTGAACTCAAGCTTTCTTCCTCAGGAGTCACTAGTCAGGACAGGAATCTAGTGAAAAAGTAACTGGATTCCCAACTTACCCCACATTTTTGTTGGGTTTTCCTAGGCAATAATGTTACAGACACAACTTTTAGACACAATACGCATATGGGTGAGAGTCAGTAGAATCGGATTCATATATGGATCACACCTCCATGTAAGTGTTGTGTCCGGACGTTGTGTTTGAATGCTATGTCCGTAACATTTTTTAGTTTATAGAGCTTCTCTCTTCGTCCATCCAAAAATTAATGGTACTCATGAGACGCTCTTTGTGTGATTCCTCGTGTTATGCAAAAGGATATTTCATTTTTTGATAATGTGAGTTTATTGTGTTGTGGGACCTCAATGAGTATATTATCCATGCAAAGATCAGTTTGAACCGAGATTAGCAAATGCTTGATCAAATTTTCTTTGTTGTAATTGTTATTAAAACAAATATCGATATTTGATCGACTTGATTTAACGCGTGGGGGAAATTGACCTCTATACGTACCAAATGATTTGTGTAGAATGTCAAAGAAGACAGTGGTGAGTCTTTCTATACGTCACGTAAAAGATGACATAAGATGATCTTGATTCTTTCTATGATCCCAACAATATTCAATCTTCTAAGATTTGCAAGAAGATCAATTGTGCAAAAAGATTGCTGACATACGTTATTTTATTATAAATAGAAATTTAGAAGATCTTAACGAATAATTCACTAATATAAATTTGAATTGTTCAGATCACTGCAAATTAATAGCCCAATCAATTGTGCAAAAATTTAAATTTAGAACTCACATTTTTTTCCTGACGACAATTCTGGGAAGAGGATAATTTGACCGTTGCAAACAGTTTTGACATTAAGAAAACTCTCCTGTGGTTGAAGATTGAGAGCTTTCTCGATGTTAAACCCGTTCGCAAGGGGCGCCAATTCGACCCTGTTTTTTCTCGCTACGGTTGGAATTTTGTTGGGGCTATGGCGACTGGTTTGCCAAAATTATGAAATATCATTGTTGGAGTTCCTCGAAGAGTTGTACTTTGGATAAAACCATTTTTACAAATCATTTTATTTTTTCACTCTCCATGATATAAATTGTGTACCAGTTGCTTCAACATTTGGGCATTAAGCTAAGAAACCGTTTAGTATTATTTGGTAACTTGACGCACAGAAGGTTCCATACCTTGAAGGAGCTAGCCATGCATTTTGGCTTCTGCTTCTCTCAATAAGAAGTCTAAGTGTCTAACAGGGAAATGAAAATGAAGTTTGTAAGCGCATCTCCAACTGGGTTTGTTATTTCCTAAGGTCTCAAGTTCGAAATATTTCATGTGCTATCAAGTGGGCTCCGCTACTGGACGGTGGGTTTGTGGCCGTCCAGAACAAGCTTCTAAAACTCGCTAGGCGCTTCTAGGGCAGCCAGACACCTTCTAGCTTCCAGTGCGAGTACTCGGCGCCTAGTCGGGCTAGTCGGCGAGGGGCCTTCTAGTGGCTAGGCGGTGAGTACGGACTCAGATCCTCTGCCCCCTTTTCTCTGCCCCCATTGCTATCCCACCCTTCTCAACCATCGATCACGGCAACTAACAGTCTCGATTTCACTCAATAATGGATGACTTAGATCAAGAGTGTTGGCAAGAGATATGTATTATCAGTTGCCGAGATCGATGGCTGAGTAGAGGGGGACAACAATGCGGGTAGAGAAAAGGGGGCAGAGGATCCGTCATCGGTGAGTACTTGGCCTTCCAGATCTTCTTTTCAAACACTGGTCCAAAATTAATCAAGATGCGTGTAAGCTGGTTCGGACACTTGGTTATAAAAAAAAATCCCCTTTTTATTTCAACTTAAAATCTGATTGAAAATTTTCTTAAAATTCACTTCACTTTCAAACATAATATAAATTGAGTTTTACTAAAAAATATTTACTACAAAATTTTTCTCCAATTTTGCAAGACTATTTTTCATCTCCTAAATTTACAATTAACCATGTCATAATTAAAAATTTTAAAAATTTATTCTTGTGCTGAAATTTAAATTTTCTTAGTATTAGTACTTCGCATCAACCTGCTTTTACTCAAAATTTAAAATCATGGGTCTTGCCTGAAAGAAAACAGAAAAACTTTCGCACATTTTAACATAATTTTTAACTTTAATATATGTCTATTGGGCATATTTTAGCATTTTCCCAATATGAAAATTCGGATATGAGAGTTGAGTTAACCAACAATAATGCTATGGGTACACCAAAAATGCATACCAAATGCACACTAGGTGATGTTGCGGATGGAGAGAAGCCCAACGTGGAGTCTACCCAAAAAGATAAGTGGCTCCCCATCCGCCACATCACCTGATGTGCATTTGGTGTGCATTTTTGATGTACCCATAGCATTATTGGTTAACCAATCATTATTGGTTAACCAATCATCAACGTTTTTCAATTCTAGGAGCAAACAACTCATTTGACTGAACAAAGCAAAAGAGGGAATGTCTGACTCTGACACTCCTTACAGCAGCCTTTGACCAAATCTTAGCCGTCCATCATCCTCCCATTTCCCTAAAGATCTTTTACAACTTTATTTACGTTTTCCTCCCTTTAATTTGTATTAATATTCAATATATTCCCACATTACAAATTTACAATTCTCTAGCCTATGGATAATCCAAAAGTAGTATCGTATTGTATATTAATATGTTTGAACAGCGATACACATTATGCGTATTTTTTTTTTTTTTGATCAGTGCATTATGCGTGTTGGATACGTCAAATAAGTTTCTAGTTTTTGTTTTCAATATTATTGATTTTGGATTCGGCTAGGTATGCATGAGATATCTCTATTGAATACGTAGAAATACGGTAGAGGTTAAATGATATTTTTTAAAATTATCTAGTGAGCCATAAACTTCAATTAAAAAATACTCCCTCCGTCCCGCAAAGTTTGTCACTTTCACTATTCCAGCCCTACGAAAAAATTGATTATTTCTTTTGATCTGTAATGTTTTATATAAGCAATATGGATCTCATTTGATATATTTCAATTAGATCTTTTGAACAAAGTTTTGAAAATCACATAAAATGTTATGAATTGAAAGATATAGGCAATTTAAAAATGGCACGCACTCTCGAAAATGTCAAACTTTGCGGGACGGAGGGAGTAAATCATATACATGAAACAATTAGTTGATATATTCATGTGTTGTCGATAAAAAGTCGTTTTGTTCTCAGGTTCTCTTTTCAAGCTTATTAGTTCAAACATGGAGCACAGCTGCACAGATAGTCAAATACCATCTCTCTCTCTCATGGATATGCATTTGAACGTTTTATCTCAATATCGTGGTCTCTCTAAATATAGTTACCCAGAATTATGCTTATTTTTTTTTAGATAAAATGATGTTGATCTAACAACGATACCAGTTTAATGAAAAGCCAAACACTTTTCAAAAAAAAAAAAAATTATGAAGAAAATTTGATCAAATTTTTACCAATATGGGATCATCCTAATTTACAAAAAAAAAAAAAAAAAAAACAATAAACACATGAAGACTTAGTAATAAACGACTCTAATTCAAATGAAATTTAATGACTTCTCCATTTCATTCGGTCCCACTGCAGGTACCGACAAGCATGAATAGATGGGGTACCAACAGGCTTTAGGGCCCCATAAGTGGATCTCATGCGAACTATTCAAGCCATTTATTCATTCTAAAATAAAATTTTGAGCGATCTATGGAAGAAATCAGCTTGATTTGACCACTTGCACATATCAGATTGAGCTGATTCCGTGTGGAGCCTTTTAAAAAAAAAATTAAGATGAATAAAGGGTTCAAATAGTTTGTGTGAGAGGAAAAACTTTAGGGTGCCGAGTAGGTATTGCCACTTGGTATCCAAGCGCAATCCGAGCAGTCTAAATGTGTTTCGGATGGTCCGGATTGATTCCCTCTCTTTTCTCTCAACCAAACACTCTCTCTCTAAAATCTGGACCTTTGAATCGCGTTATGAACAGCTTAGGGTGCCGAATAGATACCATGTGAGCAATACCCACTCAGCACCCGAAAATTTCTCTTGTGAAGGGAGACTCACAAATGGGTCCTCTGGATGTACCGCATTTCATGTATACGGAAGCATATACCTCACATCAAAACTTAGATCATTTATTGGCAGTGGATGGGTAATCACTAGATTCTAGATTCACTACCATAACGTCAACATCTACGTCAGCATCTTCGTCGCCTCTGTTCTTTTGTTCTCTTCCAATTCTTTTCTCTGGGGCTCTGTTTCGGCCTCTTCCCGCTTAGATCGGATCTACTCTCCACCACCACAACCTCCCCCATAGGCCCCATCCAAAACAACAATCCACAGAAAAAAAACAAAAACCCAACATTAATAACCCAAAAAAATCCTCAGTCGCATCATTTTTTTTCCTCAGAAAAACACAGCTAAAAAAAAAAAAAGGGAAAAAAAAGGACCCAAAATTCACCTCGTTCACAACCCAAATCGCCATAGGTATTATCAATTGGTGAACCTCTTTTTTGTTTGGTCGGCGTTAATGGGTAATGTGACTTCTAGCGTGGCAGCGAGGTTCGCGTTTTTCCCACCGGACCCACCAACGTACGACGTGTTCAAAGAAGAAGAAGAAGATGGACGACTGGTATTCACCGGGCTGACGGCGGACAAAAACGTCGACGTTCACTTGCTCGACACAAAGGCCGGGAACAAGATTGTGGCCACTTTCTGGAAACACCCATTTGGGAGGTTCACGATTTTGTACTCTCATGGAAATGCTGCTGATTTGGGACAGATGCAGGAGCTTTTTATTGAGCTTAGAGCTCACCTCCGTGTCAATATCATGAGGTATTTTTTGGATTATGTTTTGGGTTTGTTTGTATTTTTGTGTTATTTTTGGATGATTTGGAATCTGGGTTTTGTTTGGTTTGAGGGATGATTGAGAACATGGGATTTGATGGGATTTTTTATTGCTGTTAATGGAATGGAAATGGTTATTTTTTTTTTTAAGTACCTCTTGCTTTTCAATGCTTTTTGTTGGCTATGTATTGGGTATGCTGTTTTTTTGCTGATATTTGGATGATTTGGAATATGTTTTTTGTTTGGCTTGTGGGATGATTGAAAATCTGGGATTTTTTTAATGGTTTGGAAATGGGTGATTGTGGGGTTTTTTAAAAATTCTCTTGCGCTTTTCAATGCTTATTTTAGTTGGGTGATTGTGGGGTTGTTTGTGTTTTTCTGTTTTCTGGTGATTTGGAATCTCGGTTTTGTTTGGTGTGAGGGACGATTGAGAATCTGTGGTTTGATGGGGTTTTTTCCTTTTAAAAAATATATCTATGTTGTTTTTGGTGGGGAAATGGGTGATTGTGGGGGATTTGTAGAATTCCCTTTTGCTTTACATGCTTATTTTATGGGTGATTGTGGGGTTTTCCATTTCCTTTTGCTCTTCAATGCTTGTTTTGGTACGTAATCTTATTAAGGACTGTATATATGTGGTTTATTATTTGGGGATTTGCGTTTTCTAATGAGGTGATTACCTTTGGATGGAATATGGATTGAAGTTGTTGTACTATGTTGCTTTAGTTCTTCTATCTGGTTTGAGATTGATATCATCGTTCAATTGATTTTGCTTGATATCATTGTTCAATTGATTTTGCTTTTCAGTGCCATGTTTGGTTTGGTATTTCTCATTCACCATACAACTGAAATTCATAATTATTCTTAAAAAAAAAAAAAAAGGAAATTTCGTACTTAGTTTTGGTGGAATTGAAATGTTTGTATGAGGTTGGTTTTCTTTTGCCTGGTCCATTAGATCCTTTTGATATTCTATCTCCCTCTGTAGACAAGAGTCTTCTCTATTTTGTTCATACTATCACTTGTGCAATTTTATGGCTCCTGATGAGGTTCCATTAATTTTACGGCTCCTTTCTTTTGATTGTTCTAATTGAGTTTCAGACAGCATGGTCGCTGGTTTTGTTTATATTTGCTCATCCTCAAGCTTTTCATTTGCTTGTGCCTCCAAGTATGCATGAGTTTCGGTCCTGTGGGTGGAATTGGTTATGTACCCAGTTTAAATTTTGTTGTGCTCTTCTAAACGTGTTTTTTGGCTTGCGATTTTTGGGTTCATTGTCATTAATAATGTTCTGTATTCCTGTCTATTTGTGAGTTGCATTTGTCAATGCTGCACAGCTAACGCCTTGTTTCGTTCCATCCTTTTTTTGTGTGGTTTTCCTTTTTTGTTGTTGATACACATACCCACGTACATTTTAACAGCAGCTGATGTTATTTTTCACATCAAAAGACCTTAGTCGTGATTTGATCTCTTTCATGCAGCTTTTAATGTAGGGCTTTTACTGACTGCCCACATTTGCTATTTTGCAGCTACGATTATTCTGGGTATGGAGCATCCTCTGGTAAGGTAATTACATCATAAAACTAATCTTCATATGAATTGATCTCTGGTTTGGAAATTATAGAAGGCCATGTACGAACTCCTAGTTAACTTTCCTCTCCAAAAGCGCAGAAATTTTGAGGGAAAAGATAAGTGAAATTGTGAAAGGATTGCTATTTATTGCTTTGATCTATTTGTCCAGCTCCTTTTTCTGATGATTCATGTTTTGGCTGATTGCCTAAATCTGATACTGAGAAGTGGTTACTGCTTTTATTAAAACAGCCGTCAGAGTTCAACACATACTATGACATAGAGGCCGTCTATAATTGTTTGAAGAACGACCATGGAGTTAAGGAGGAGGATGTGATTTTGTATGGCCAATCGGTTGGAAGTGGGCCCACACTCCACTTAGCTGCTCGTTTGCAGAGTTTAAGAGGTGTTGTTCTTCATAGTGCCATCCTTTCTGGCATACGAGTTTTATACAACGTCAAAATGACATTCTGGTTTGATATTTTCAAAGTAAGTTGAGTTTCAGTATGTGGTTCTTCTGATCTCTTCTGTTCGATGTTTTATTACTCTGTTGTATATTGAGAAACCTCTGCTCATATCTTCAGAATGTGGACAAAATACGAAATGTCAGCTGTCCAGTTCTAGTTATACATGTAAGTTCCCCTCTCTGATGCGCTCTCTGTTTTTGTTTCACCACTTACCAGAATCATTTCCAGATATCCATTTTTTACCACGGATGTCAATACGGCCATTCGTAGTGAAGCTTTTCACTTAGCATTGGATTTTAACTCTTTCTGAAATAACATTATTTTGATATTACCCTCGGTGTGCTGCTAAGCTCTTTTCAAATGATTATCCTTGCCATGTTATCAATTGCTCTTGTACCTCATTTTGAGAAAACTACTAGAAGGCAAGGAAATTAATTAACACAACGATCCCTCGCGTTTCTCTCATGTCGATCTTCTTGACATGTATATGTCGAAGTCCTTATTCTCTTATATATTTATGTTAATTTTCCAGTTTGTGTCCGTATCCTTAGGGACCTCAACAACTGGATGATTTAGTTTCAAAGAGAGCTACAGATAGGCTGGGAGTTATACTGCCTTTTGTTGGTCACTTAATAGATAAGGATGCTGAGATGGGTTAATTGAAGTAAAAGAAATGGCTGCTTTTGTATGAAAGTATCACCTTACGAATGCTTTTCTGTGAAGTTAAAGGAAGCACCAATCAGGGACTAAAGATGGAGATGTTATTTAAATGGGTTAGTTATGGAATGCTAGAATATGATGAGACACCGCACAAGTCATGGGTTGGGGTACAGATCTGGTTGGATCTACGTTGAATGACCACGACTTTGTCCACTTAAAACAAAAGTGAGGACAACAGTAGAAAGCGTTGAAAAAGCTTCGAGAAGTTTGGGAAAAACATGCTTGTTGAGGCTTTTTTAAATCTAAGAACTTGTCTAGGAATTAATTAATGCTGGTCCACAACAAAGCGAATGGTGGAAAAACTTCGTTGGGGACACCAAGTAGTTCGTTGAAGGTAGTTTGTAAATTCGGGTCAAGGGAGGACAGGAATCAGTCGAGGTGAGTCAATGCCACAGTTCAGACAAGCATTGGTTGAGGGTGGTGCTCACCATTTTAAGAGTTGCTAATGTTTTGAACTCCTTGACAATGAAACTGTTCTTCTACGAAATGATATCCCCGTAGTATGACTTTGTAAAGTACTGATACATGTAATTTCTTTGTGCAAATGATACACCATGTGTCTTGTTTTTCTGGTTGATAAGCAGAGTGAACTAGACACAATTTTCGGTTTAGTTGGGGTGGCGGTTGGTTTAGTGGACGTGCATGTTTAGAAGGCATGTAACTAGATTATATATGTGCAACTATTTTTCTGTCATGGATATTGAATTACTTCACGTTATGAGGTTCTGTTCATGGCATTGTGTTCTAGCATGTGTCCATATTTTCGGAGTGTAATGACCCATTTACTCTTGTTTTCTAGTGTCAAAAAATGGTGTTTATAAGGTAAAACTGAGCATTTCATGCCAAATACAAGAGCTATATGATACTTGTGCTGTAAACTCAAGTTTGTGGCCACATAAAAGAAGAAAAACTCGAGTTTGTGGACATACTCGATGGGGAATGCCCTACAAATTTGTAGGAAACATACATAATGCCCTTAGTTAGGGGTCAAGTATCCGACACAAAGTCTCACAAATATTCAGTCAGTTATATATATAGGGGTAGGACTTCGCAAGCTAATCTTGAAACTAATTGTCCTTGATTTTGGACTTGTGAAGGCCTTGTATGGAATAAATGCTCTTCTCGGGACTGACATTTAAATTAATTCGTGGGTGTAGTGAAAACCCGCTTATTCCTACATTATGGTTCCTATCTTCTCATTCCAAAGCTTCTATTTTGCATTCTGTACCTTGGGGTCAAGTCCCAATTCAATATTGCTTACGTCATTTCTTGTACCTCTTGACGATTATTTGCAGGGAACAGATGATGACATTGTTGACTGGTCCCATGGCAAGCGACTGTGGGAACTATCTAAGGAAAAATACGATCCATTATGGGTCAAAGGTGGCGGTCATTGTAACCTCGAAACTTTTCCAGAGTACATTAAACACTTGCGCAAGTTTGTGAACGCGATGGAGAAGCTCTCTTTCACAAGGGAAACCAAGTCGCGCCTTGGTCCTGCCGAGAGCATGGCAGAATCCAAACACAACAGATGCTTAAGATTCGGGAGGAGGTAACTGCATCTTTCTTTTTCCCTTTCAGTAGTGAACAGCGATGGCTTTCGAGGAGTGCTATTGGTGTGAAAAAAAAAGGATACGTTCGCTTGATCAACAGAGTCCTTGCCGTCAACCTCATTCGGCTCGGTATTTTTCTGAAGGGTATGAGATTAAAGGAATATTCCAGATCCTGATGGATTATCACTTTTGGAAGAGTTAAGTTCTCTTTTGTAAGGAAGCTTAAAGATTAGCATGTGACTTGATCTGAAATTCATGTAAAAATCAAAGAGTCAAGAGGTCATGTACAAACGCATCAGTGGTTTTCAAAAGAAATGAAATTGGGCCTGCTGTTGATATTTTCAGCCCACTGTCAGTTGGATTTATGCTTGTAATCCCATAGCCTTAAGTGTTGTTTTTTTAATTTTTTTTTAATTTTTAATTTTTTTTTACCCTATGTGATTTTTGTGTTGGGCTCAATCCTTTTATAGAATGATGTTACTGATTTTGATTCATTCACTTCATATAAAAGCCAACACTGCTTTCGTTATCTTAAAAATACCATTGTCGCATCATTTTGAATGAGTTTTTTGTCTGATAGTTTTACGTATTTTATACAAAAAATAATATAAAAAAATTTCTGTCTTTCATTTTCCTATCTTTTCTTGTAGTCTTTATTCAAGTTAGTAAAATATATATTTTTTTTCATCAAAAGATGGTTTGGAAAAAGCTAAGCACCAAAAGCATTGTGTTCTAGTGAAGCAGAAAGAAGAAAACACGGGGTTGCTTTACAAAACCTCTTCAAAATGGTGTTCCTTTGACCAGAACTAGTACTAAAAAATTAAAGATCTTTATTTTTTTGGAGGAAATAAAAGTTCATACTCCCTCCGTTCCTTTTTAAATGATCCTTATAAGAATATATGCAATTTTAAACTCCTAAAAAACATATTTCTCTATATAACTTTTTAATTTGTTTTATGCCAACTTAAAGTGCTCATTGAGGACTTTAATTTGGTGCAAAAAATTTTTAAAAATGTTATACGAAAGTTCATTTTTAAACGTCTACAAAAATACACGTTTTCCAAATGAATCAATTAAAAAGGGACGGATGAAGTAGTAATTTGTGGTGGTCAAAAGTTGAATCACAACTTGGTGAACTTATCATCCAATTAATTAGTTATGCCTGCTTATAACTTCACTATAAAATATTTGTGGTGGTCAAAAGTTGAATCACAACTTGGTGAACTCATCATCCAATTAATTAGTTATGCCTGCTTATAACTTCACTATTCATCTGTTGACTGTTTAATGGTAGTAGAAAATCGTACTGCAGATCAGGACCTATTCCACTGAGTTGGTTTTTTTTTTTTTTTACCCTCTATTTTGAATTTCTTGTTCATTTACGTGCGTGCATGTCAATTTTCAATTACTTATATCTTTCAATTTATAATCGTTTTTACAATTTTGAAAGTTTTGTTTAGTAGAACTCATCGAGAATTATCAAATGAGATCTATATTGAATATATATAACATTACACCTTTGAACATATAAATAATTTTTGTGAATAAGTGGACAAGAAATATGGGACGGAGAGAATAGTTTTTTAGTCTATCTATGTGAGAAGAATGAATTGTTTCGTAAAATGTAAAAAGCCAATAGCTCAACTAGTGGAATGGATCAAAGGGCAGTTGCCCAATGGTATTTCTTGGCTCTCCCTCATGGGAAACCAGGATTCGAGTCTCAGTAGAAGCGTTTGCTCTCCCACCGATGTATTCCGTGTGCCAAAAACAAAAAAAAAAAACAGAGTGCGGAATGGGGCCACATGGGATGTCTCATTCCTTGTGGTAAATGGGAGATTTGTGATGTTATATGCCACACACTAGGAGTTAAATGGTGCTGTTGCAAAGCATAGAGTAATGGTGATGCTCGTGCATAACAAGAAACAGCTAAATTAGCTACCCAAAAATCTAGTATATTTTATTTGGGAAATGCTAACGGGTGTCATAGTGTACCCGTTAAGAGTATAACAAAGTAAAATTTAAGAGTGTACTTGTACTTTAAAGTACATCTTTAAGTGTATTTTAACGTACAAGTGTACTTTTTTTGTACAAGTGGAACCCACAAAAGTGTACTTTTTGCACCCTTAACGGGTGCACCATGGCACCCGTTAGCATGACCCATTTTATTTTAGAAAGTTATATTTTGCAGTTTGCCAACAATACTATTTGTTCTAGCTATCATTCTTTAAAATATATTCTCATTCTTTTTTTGCCCTTTTCATTTTCCTCTGGGTCATTTGTGGGACAAAAAGTACTAGCTAAAATAACCCATAGCTCATGAATACTTCCTCAACAGATTTAAAGAGGTTCTGTAGCTTAGGTTAATTTACCTAGCCTCCTCTTGAGCTCCCGACGAACCAATTTTGCGTTTTGGATAGCTAAAATACCTAAAATGTCGTTTTGGCTAGTCTTGTGCACATGTTTTTAGGGCAATTTTTTTTTATTAATCTCTAAAAAGACAACAAAGATGTCTTGTGCTGCACAAGTTGTGCACATGTTAGAAGAACATCTCGAAAAGAAACATCAAAATGCAGTTCATCGAAATCTAATACCCCTAAGTTATTTTGGTTTAATATAACAGAAGTGTACACTATTTTGGTTTAACTTTTTCTCCCTTCAAACTCTATCTTTAAGTTTGAATTGGGAGAAACTGCTTTCAAATTTCATCTCAACAAATAAGTTCCAATGCGGTGATGCCCCATTATAGGGAATTCCTATATCCATCCCTAGTTAATGAAAAGTATTTACTTCTCCTGTTATTAAATATTGCATTTCCAACTCCCTACACTATAAAATCAGGGCAGTTGGCCTAGTAGAGTAGACTAGTCAGGCCGGCTCATGGCATAAGCTAACGAAGACACCGCTTCAGGCTCCCAAAAAATGTAAGAAAATGGAAGCCCCCAAATATGGAAGCCTCCAATATAATACATACTTAATTAGTACATTTGTAGCTAAAAGTGCGAGAAGAGTAATGTTCAAATGATCGATTTAAGAGTATTGTAATGTTTTTTTTTTTTTTGAACTGTAATGGTTATTTGTTTAAAGATGACTATATGTTTAAATTTGTGTAATGATAAATACTTTCAAATGGTTTTTTATAAAGACTGTGTTAAAAAACTCTATAATGCAAAATATATAGATGGCCTCATCTAATGAGTCCGTTTCAGGCCTCCAAAAAGTAATGAGGTGGCATTGAGACTAGTAGTAGTTAAGTAAGAGCACAAAGAGTTCTGAGTATGCAAATTCAAATCCTATGGAGAAGAGTTTGACTCAAAGTGGCTGGTCGGAATGGACTTAGGTTAAAATGGGTTCTTCTAACTGGAAAACAATGAAAACGAAAAGAGTACATATTATATATGGCACATGCAAAGCTAGCAATTTCATGCACGCTGTGTGTTGTAGACATCCTCTTCGAAAACTTGGATATTCCTTGGGCCCAAATTCAAGTGCAATATTGAGCCTTACAACCAATTGTTTCCATCCAATAAGCATTGGATAAACCAGATAAAAAGCATTTATGGACAAAACTTTGCTGCCTATTTTCAAGTGGTCTAATTTGGAGCTTATAACTCCAATGATTTTGACTAATTAGTTACAACGTATATACTACCTTCGTCCCAAAATTTTTACTAACTCTAATGCTCAAAGTGTATTATTTTTAACTTATCGTTTTGCGACCCGAACTATCATTTTGGGACGGAGTAATCCTCTCACAAAAGTAACAAATTTTTACTCACTAAACAGATTCCTAAAGATGCATGGTGCCTACTTGAATTTTGCCTCCATGTTTGCAAATCATCACGTCAAACACCATTTTTTCAACAGTTTTGTGGGCTATGAACTACTTTGTGAGTCCATTTTTTTTTTTGTGAGCAATGTCGGGCTGCGAACAGGGTAGAACTAGGAATCAAACTATGTTCTTTATAGTTCGATTTTGGTCTACTCTTAATCTTTGTAATGCGTTTTCAAAGATTAATAATTTTTTTTTGCTAATAAAAAAAAGAAGTCCTACTCATACAGTGATTATCTTTTGGGTGTAAAAATTCCATAAACCTGTTCAGAATAGTTTGATTATTAAATTGCTACAGAATTTCACCATTGGGCCGGATTGGGTTTCAGTTGGGCTTTATGCTCAATATTACTCCCTCCGTCCTAATTTAATAGTCCTCCGTTCTATTCTAACTGGATAAAAAACTACTTATAACTTGAAATCGGTAATGGATTTCATATTCAATATGAATCTTGTTTGATAGATCACAATTAATTCTATAAGACAATATTTTCAAAATCACGTAAAACAATGTAAATTACGAGATATATAATCAATTGAAAAGTGGCACGAACTTTTAAAAGGGACTATTGAATTGGGACGGAGGGAGTATCTTTAAACCTATGTGTCCTCAAGCCCTTCCAATTGATAAACAAGCTTAACTTTATTTTCTCAAATACAAGGGCAAGTGGGTAACGAAATTTCATTTTTCTTTGTTACAAGTTTAGTACATACCAATTTAAAACTACAAATTAAATGAGTTTTAAAATTTAACCCGTTCCAATTTCAAACTATATCAATGCGTGCTAGCTCGGGAAGGCATAGTGGACCACCAGACCAGTGTGTATCTATATAATACGACAAAATTAGTTTTAAATGAAATTAGTAAGCCAATTTCATAACTTTGATGTGGGTGACTGAACATAGTATAATTCTTTTGAAGTCTTAAACAAGTGAGTAGGTCAAGTTACGCAACCCGACCTCGAATAATTTTGCAGGGTCATTTTACCTTATATGACTCCGGTCAACGCATTTGCTCCATATTATAAACGACCTTCGATCAATACGGTTACATGTCCTATTAAGATATTGCAATTTTCAACTCCCTATGGTGTATTTGAAACAGACAATTTCATAGGCATCAAGTGGCATTTATGTTAGTTCATTTTTAGGGACCAGGCCCAGTTTTCCAAAAGATTTTAGCACCCAGGTGTTAAAATCATGATATTTCAAATCAAAAAATTTGGTTCGAAAAAAATCGAAAAACGATACACGGAACCACTTCATTTTTTGATATGAAATATCATGATTTTAGCACCTGGGTGCTAAAATCTTTTGAAAAACTGGGCCTAATTCGGAACGTCCTTAATAAAATTGGTTTTGTTTATAATTATCAATCTGGTGGTACTAAATTTTCCACGTAAAATAAATTATTTAAACTCAAATCCTTCGCTAATTTGAAAAAACTGGTTTTTTGGTTTTTTTGGTTTTGTCCTTATTCAAATTTTTTTTGCATTTGTTAGTTTTCGGTCGATTTTTTTGTGGTTTCTTGGCTTGTCTCAACGAGTAGTATCTTAAAAGTATAAAATTATTAGCCAAACTTATAGTTTTGTGAATAAAGACAAAAAATAATCCAAAAAACTGATTTATTTTGGTTTATTTTCGGCTTTATTCAAAAAATTATTACTTTTGACCATAATTTTATACTCTTTGGATTCGCCTCGACGAGATAAATTCAGAAACCACAAAATCTTGACGCAAAACTAACAAATGCAAAAAAAAAATTGAATAAAAACAAAACGAAAAAAACCAAAAAACCATTTTTTTCAAATTAGCCAAATCACCCCTAAATATCTGATTATTAAAAGTTAAACCCCATAAATTTACAGCTAAGCATGAAAAAGACACTGATCTTCTCCCGCTGAGGAAATATCTGAATCTAATTATTCATACAAGATCTTCATAGTCTTCGATCACACGTGTATGTAACATTGTAACCTTTACTTGTTCAGTTCAATGCATCTGGCTTGTCTTTTTTTCTTTTTTCACAGTCAGGGTTGTCCAGGCCATCTTACGTGCACTTCGAATATTCCTCTTCCCGATCTAACTCAAAAGCAGGCCATTCACACCCAAAAGTTCAGGGCTAGAGGATTCACAAGATATTTCTCTTTTGTGATCACCTGACCCCAAGAAATTGTCAAAAATTTTGAACTCGTGATTTTTGAGTTTACAACTCATTCATGTTGTCACTTTTTTTGGGGGGGGTGAAGAGTTAGAAAATTATTACTGCTAAATAAAAAACCACAGGCCAAAAAATCGGATACACACAAAATCGCCGGCCCTAAAACCACTGGCCACAAAACTACCTACAAAGAAAAACAACAAAAGATAAAAAAAGGACAGAAAATAAGGACGCCGGCACATGTCGCCAGAGCTGTCACCCACCGTTGCCGCCGCCATCGTCGTCTGGAGCTCGGATCTGAAAACCCTAGATTCGGCTCCTCTTTGATCTAAAAATCCTGGGTGGTCACCCATACCGGAACGGAGAGGAACATCCACCACAGGGAGTCTCCGAATGCCAAAGAAGCTGAGCCATAGAGGAGATTTGGGAGTCGGAAAAAGAAGCTGGGGTAGGCGGGTGGAAGGGGTACGGAGGGGGAGGGGTGTGGAACTTCCGCCAAGGGCTAAGCCATGAGGGGCCGCCGCCCATATCACTCATTCTCACTCTCTCTCTCTCTCTCTCTCTAGAACTTCCTCTTCATCTGTTGTCGCTTGAGATACCCTTCAATCTATCCCTTTTAATTAGGATGCATTCTAGGACTATTGAGAAGAAGAGCCCATGCAAGTCACGAACGATTGAGAGCATAAATTTAGGTCTTATTTGAATGGCTAGGCATGTATTTTTAGTTTTTGATCCTTGTTAAATCTGGTAAAATATTTTTTTTATTTACTATTGAGTGAAATTATGAGTTATCTGTTTTCTGTCTCTGATAATTGAAAAATTATTCAATGCTCCAATGGTACCGCCATGTTTTTTTTTTTTTTTTGATCAGCATGGTACCACCATGTTAAGAAGAGTAAATTACACTATCCCAATAAGATTTGAACATTTTCTCATTGACTTTTTTTAAAAGTACTTTTTTCAGTTTCATACTTCTGTAGTGTTTTTTTTTTTTTTTTTTCTTTTGGTAAATTCATATCTTCTGTATTTGATTATAGTAAAAAATGCACATCCTCGAATACCATTCATTTCGTTGATCGAAAGCGACATGTTAACGACTTTGCTTCATGTGGTGACATGTACAATCTTTTTTTTTTTAACCAGAAAAAAAAAAATTATTGATCAAATGTAATGGTTACGAGTGACATGTACAATCTTAACTCACCAATAACGAGGCAAAACGTCAATCAAACGCATACTCGAGACTCGATCATTTACTTCTACAGAACCATTGGTTGCAAATTACGTGTAACAAAGTAACACGTACATGATAGACTCTATTTAAAAATTTGGCATTAGTCGCCAATTGAAGCAAATATTATAGAAAATAAAAATTCAAAGATAAAATTGATGAACAAGTTCGTAAAAATATACCACATCAAATCAAAGCAAAGTGTAATCTACTCTGCTGATATCACAAGCAAAAGTTAATCCATAAGCAGGAAGCTGTGAAAAAGTAAAATCATATAGTGATGCAGTACAAAAAAATTCAAATTGAAATTAAACTGCGCGTGAACCGCGAAGTAGTAGTAAGATTTCAGTACGTCAACCCCAAGGGGATAGTTCATAGAAAATATTATCCATGTCAACATGTAAGGAGTTTACCCCTCGTTCTCGTGTTCTATTTTTCTAAGTGTTTTTTTTTTTCATAACTTTTATTTTTTGGGAAATTATTTTTCATAACTTTTATTGCGTGAACTATGCGTTAATATTATTACCCTTCCATGTTGTGGCTCAAGACACCAATCATTAAGAGAGAGGGATCCTTTTTTTTTTTTTTTTTTTTTTTATTAAGGAAATTCGTGAGGATTGCCTAACTTTTGGTACTTTCAAACCTCGCACTAGATTCGTGACACTGTTCAGGTTTCTAAAAAGGCAATCCCTTGGCTATTCTGAAAAAATCGTAATAGTGAAGCGCGAGCAAGTTCTGTCTAATTCCCATACATACCAGTCCATTGCTCTAATCATGCTATCATGAAGTCATGAAGATTATTCAGTGCTCTTGGTGTTGGAGTTTTGTGTCTTGAATTAACATTTCGAAGAATGCACATAAATTTGTGGCGAGCAATTTGTAATTTCGGACTGGGGTTATATTTTTGGACAAAACTGCCCGAGCCGGATTTAGGGCCGCACGGGCAGGTTTGACAAATTTGGCCTTTGGGTGGATTTCTAGAAATCCCGCCCGGGCAGGAATCAAACCACGGCGGTTTTGACCAACTTTTGTACGGATTACGTGTGGCTGCGCATTTTTTAGGGTTTTAACCTAATTTTTTGTACTTTCTTATAATAGGAGTCTTGTGGTCTCTTTCGGCTTTGGACTTCTTGAGTGAATCCCGGGGGAGCCCCCATGGGGTTCCCCATGGTGTGTTAGCGTTTCTCAATGGTTCCATTGGTTATTCTTTTCTTGGGATTTGAGATATCTAGGGTTAGGGTTTGGAGTCTTCTCTTTCGTTTATGTGAGACATTGATACTTTGTTAGGGTTTCTAATAGAGATTTGTTCATAGATATCTATTGGATGCTTCAAGTAGAGTTACGGGTATAGCCGGCTCTTTGTATTTCTCCCCATTGATAGTGAATCCTCTTGTTCTTTCCCGTGGGCATACCTTTAGAGCTTCGTGCTTTAAGGAGAACCACGTAAATCATGTGTCTTGTTTTCTTGTTGATTTGTTTATATTCTCATACTTCAGATTTTGGCACAACGCTTGGGGCACCACGTGACAATGCCCAAGGGTGGATGTAGGAAGGGGCTAAGGTGGGCTGTAGATTGTAGCCCATGTGGGATTTTATTTTATTTATTTTTCATATGTAAAATTTTTGCCCACCTCATTTATTGTTGTAGCCAAATCCATTAAGGAGAGAGGACAGACTAGAGACGAGAGAAGATATAGAAGAGAGAGAAAGACAGATTTGATCGGACATAAGTTTTCGCCATTAAAATAATCGGCTATGGAGATATCTGGTTTTTATTTTCTCTATTCATCCTTTCTCTCTCTTATGGAAGATGAGAAGTAATTGCTAGATAGGAGACAAAGACAAAAAAAGAGAAGTAATTGCTAGATACTAGGAGACAAAGACTAAGCTATCAAATTTTGAAATGATAGGTTAGGTGGGTAAGTTTTGTTCTTTACGCAATGGTAAAACTTGGTAAGAAATTGGTGAAGAAATATGGAAAATGCTAAAAGGTACCCAATGGCTTATGTTAGGTTAAAAAAATGTAGTATTGAAATTTGTGAAAAATATATAAAACTATGCGTAAAAGCATTGAAAAATGCAAAAGGCGCACTGTAGTGCATATTTTTATTTTTGTGTATTTATTACGTGCCCAGGCACACAATAACTAGACCTTAGGAATAGCAGATCTACAGTTGAAGCATGAAACCGATATATATTTATTTTGTAGTTGAAGCCTATATTTTCATTATGGAGATAAATTCGGAATTGTACACCGAAACATATCGCACTACAAAAAAGTAGAGTTTTAGTGACAACGTGTCATCAAAAGTGTGTTGCTAAAAAGTATTCAGTAACAATTTTTTGTACTAAGCTATCACTAATTACAGGATTAATGACAACTTACTGAAAAGTTGTCACTGAAAGGATTAGTGACAACTCACTAAAAAGTTGTCACTGAATACTTTGGCAACACCCCTTTAGTGAACAGTCTAGTGATAAAATTGTTATCACTGAAGACCTTTTTTTTTTTTTTTTTTTTTTTGGGGGGGGGGGGGAAGTGTGATAGTCCCTGTACTAGTACCATAACAATTTGAAAAACGGTGCATTGTCTGGTACGAGATTGATCACCTTAATAAATTCTACTTTCGAAGACATCGTTGGGTACAACTTCATTTGTGTACCTTCATTGTATTTTTGAACGTTTACATAATTATGTACAAGCTTTTGTTAACTCATGATAGATTAATATTCTGAATTCACCCTTGGCGATGCTGCGAAGTATGAACCCATTTGTCCATAAATGTTAAAAATCTTGAGATGCCGAAGTCCAAATTTTGAGAAGGGTAAACTACGGACCTGGGGTCGCTGCTGTGCAGCCTCTGCACAGCAGCTGCTACGCGCAATCCCGGTTATCCATTGCTTGGATGAACGACCTAGATCTCAAAAAAAAGAGAAGAATTGTTCGCGCGAACAATTTGTTTTCAATCCGAACCGTTAAAAACACATGTGGACGGTTGTGATTGTGCGCAACAGCTACTGTACAGAGGCTGCACAACAGCAACCCCGCGTCCGTAAACTACACTATACCTAAGATTAATTTGAATATTTTCTCACTTTGGCCAAAGGACTCTTTTCAGTTTTACCATATCTCAAGTATATGATTGTAGTCAAAAGGTAAAATTCTCACATACCATTCATTTCTTTATCGATTGAAAATGACACGTTAACGACTTGACTTCACGTGGTGACATGTACACAATCTTTTTTTTCTCAAATCACAAAAAAGAATTATATTAATTAGAATTCATGTGTAATGGTTATGACGATGACATGAGCAAAATCTTAACTTGCCAAAAAGGAGGCAAAACTTCTGGCCATTCAAACGCACACCCAAGACTCAGTCACTATCATAAATAATTTACTAACCATTACTTGCAAATTACGTGTAAAAAAGTTTACATGAGAGACTATTTAAAAATTTGGCGTCAATAGCCAATTGAAGCAATTAAAGAAATGAAAAAATTCCAAGAAAAATATGATAGAAATTTTCTAAAGATATATACCACAACAAACAGAGCAAAGTGTAATGTATTCTTTCGTTGCTGATATCATAAATATTCAAATATAGTATTTTCATTCTCATGAATTTGAGTAGGTTGAGATGTTTTCAAAAGACATCTCAATTACTGATATCATAACAAAACCAAAACAACATGCAAAAGGTAATTCAGAACTTGGACGCGTGCTACTTCTTTTATATGGGTTGGATGTATATTATTTCCGTTTTAAACCCATACAGTGCTAAATGTTTCTAACTAAATTTAAGCAGTGTGTGAACAGTGAAGTACTCTAAGATTATATTACTTCAACCCCAAGGAGATAGTTCATAGAAAGTATTTTCTATGCCAATAAGTAAGGAGTTTACCCCACCCTCAAGTTTTTAGCTAGGTTCGATTTCTACTGCCAAAAAAATCTCGGATCGTTAAAGATTTATCCCGTCGTTGACTGCATCATCTCGGAATTATTATAGATACGCATAATCTGACCCAAATACTCAGTTGTAAAAAAACGTCATGAGTAAGTTGAATAAATAACCACATGGATGCTCAAGCAAATCTATCTTACACATGGTTTATACTACTTTGACAGGAATATACCATTGAAAGGAGAATTTTCCGGACACTTCATATGCTTTACACGATCTCACTTGTTCACTTGTTCATACAGGGTTCACAGTGATGTTTAATTATTTATCTTGTAGACCTTATTTGCAGTTTTCGTGTGAAAATTTGCCGCGACTTTCTTTGACAGCCTAGTTTAATGTATTTATATCGTGATATTTTTAAAGTTATCCTACCATCGATTGGCAACAAAATACCTATTGCAATGTGCGATGACGTATATATATCTGCCCTCACGACTTTGATAGATTTTGGGTCATGAGAATTTATTCATTCAAAAAAGAAAAAGAAAAAAAAAAGGTAGCGTAAGAGTAACTCATTGTTACCAAAATCTTCGCGTAGTTAGAAGCTTTTTGTAATGTGTATGAACATTTCTTTTGGAGATTATAGATTATATACTCCAAAGCTAGGTTGATATAGATATATCCATTGAATCAATTGATAGAAATGTCATTAATCACATCAAATGAACATGCAAAGTGTAACATGAACACATATTGATAGCACAATGACTACATAATGAACGAACCTCAAGCCAAAGAAATTTGAAGAAAAAGAAATTGAAATAAACTTTCAACATCATAAGCAAAAGAAATTTGAATATAGTATCCAAAGTTACACAAAACATAAAAACCAAAGTACCTCACAAATCTAATTGGGTTTTCATTCACTTTGACTCCGTATGAGTAGCTCTATGTCGATAATCTAAAAAATAATCAAATTATGAAGAAATGTAGTGTATATTTGAACCCAGGAAGTTTGCTTGACTCTTCAACTCTATGAAACACAAGTAAACACACTGATTCCCTTAACCAACATATTAGAAGTTTGTAAATGTAAGCTCCTGAAAGTCGAGCTCCTTGTGTTGGCAGTGTCATTGACAAAACACGCATTCACTGTATCCCAATTTATCGAGTTGTATTTTATTTTTCTTATTTTTTT
Source organism: Vaccinium darrowii (assembly GCA_020921065.1). NCBI lineage: Eukaryota > Viridiplantae > Streptophyta > Magnoliopsida > Ericales > Ericaceae > Vaccinium > Vaccinium darrowii. The sequence goes on from CM037154.1 coordinate 42,932,575, forward strand.
AGAGTGTATGTTTAGATATGTGAAAAGGAATCAATTTATTTTGTAAATATAAAGTGTTTTAGTGCAGTAGCTTTTAGTCAAGCGGGTTTGAATGCATGCTTCGAAGAATAATTTTAAAGCTACAAGTTTAACTCGAGCATTTTCAAGGCTTATTATCAGCAAAGTATTCTTATTGGTTTTGTTGGAGATTTTACTCAAGCAAAAAGTCTAGCAACCATACCCAAATTCCAGTGAATATAAATACATGTCAATTAGGTCAGAATTAATAATATCTCTTGGGTTAATTCATTTTTACTTCTATTCAGTTTTCTTTTCCCTTACTTGGGTTTGCCTCTTGTAATCCCATGTTGTCTGAGTTGTTTGGCATATGATCGTTGCGAGTTTTGGTGTCACTTTAGTTGGAATGCTCTCTCGCATTGTGATGTCTTCATCTCGACTTTAATAATCATTGTAATATGTGTAATAATATCTCTCTTTTGCCTTCCGAAAAAAAAAAAAAGGTTAGAATTAGGTTAGGTGTTGTTCTCCCTCTCCCAAAGGTGAGAAAGACCTAGAAACATATTTAAAGTTATTGGAGAGTGTTTTCTTCGGTTGTGTTTGAAGTATATATAAATACGATATTTGTATCATAAAGCGTTAATAGATCTCCAAGGATTTTATGATCATCAACAACTACAAGTTTGAGAGAAGTCTACTAAGGAGAGAATTCCTAGGCAGTATAAAGTCCTTCGGTGAATTTCGGGAGGCAAATGAAAGGCTTGTGAATTCAAGGCAACGGCAGTCAAAACACTTAGGTCTAGAGAATGTGGATTCTGTAGGTATGTCTTAGGCTCGATTGCGAGGATTCTAATCATAGGGTAAGATTGTTTGTAATTACACATTAAGTATAGTATTTTTTATTCCTTCTCGTGGTTTTTTTCCCATTTAGGGAATTTCCACTTATATCTTTGCGTTATATGTTTGATTGTTTTTTATTGTTTGATTGGTTGGTATTATTGATTGTCAGATTTCGATTAGGCTTTCATAAATAGCAATTTATATACCTAGGCAATCTAGGGTTTTTCAGTGAAAAATAGACAAAATCAAACCATGAATTCGGCTCTGCTGTAGGAATATATTGCGTCTTCTTAAACACATTTTGGCTGCCCTAGAATTATTGTTACATGGTATCCCAAGCCAGTTTGCACTCACCTCAGACTAATCATTATATCCCCTCCCAGTGCCGGCTCATTAGTTTTGGAGACCTAAAATGGACTCATTAGATGAGGCCCTTCATGAATTGTGCATAATAAATTTTTTGAACACATATTTTCATAAAAAACTACTACAAAATATTTATCATTGTACAAACTTAAACATCTAGTAATTCAAAAATAAACAATCATTACAATATATAAGAGACTTACATGTTTGGGGCCCCTATTTTTTACATTTTTAAGGGGGCTCAAAGCAGTGGCGTCATTAGCTTTTGCCATGAGCCGACCTTGTCCCCTCCCCCAGCCCTTTTGTATATTTACGCATATATGAAATGAGTTGGTCCCATGAAATTGTTGGTAAAAAAATCAAATATGAGTCCTTAAGTGGAAGCAAATTTCTTCTAGGCCATCCCCTTGGGGTTGCCTTAGAATTTGTTTGGTTGTGGCTGGCAAAGATCATCAATTTTCAATTGTTGAATGCATGTTATGGGCTCCTACGTTTCAAATGCTAATCTGCTAAAGACGGAATAATGTACATGCATGTGGGTCCCCACGTCCACTAGCATATTAGCTCACTCCTTTGGCCAATAAAAAAGAGGTCAATCTCCTTTTAGAAACTAGTATTAAAATATTAATTGGATCTTGATCATATTTTTCAATGATGATTCTGCCAGTTAATAATATGGAATTAGATTAAGACCGTAATTCTTATAATATTTATATGAATTAGGATTCTATGCAGATTCATTTAATTTTTTTATGGGTGAACTACCAAAATCACCCCTGAGTTTCTAGAAATTATAAATTGCCCCTCACGTTTTGGATATTACAAATTATCCCCTATTGCATAACAAACTACCCACCAGTCGTGATCTATAGGATAAAATTAAATCCTTACTATAGTAGACAGTTTGTCTTTTTGTAGTTTGTGAAAGGTTGTAGAGGTATGAAAATAAATTTTCATCAGGCTATGTATAAAAGGATAGTTTTGTCCATTATAATTAGAATTTAATAATGTTAGACAGTTTGTTGAATTTCCAAGTGTAATTTATTATGCAATAGAGGGTGTTTGTAGTTTCCCAAGCCTATCAAAAATAAAAAAATAAAAAAATTGTAGTTTCCCAAATGTAAGGGGAAAATCTGTAATTTCTATAAACATGAGTGATGGTATTGATAATTTACACATTTTTTATTGTAGTTTCTGGTACGTACGTGGAAGAGATAACGACAAAATTTAACTTTATTCTTGATGGTGACAATCAAGATTTCATGACGTAAATTACTCTTGAAAAATATTAGACGGTCTGTTTATAAAATTACATATCTTTTCTTTTTTCTTTGGTCAAATGCAATGAAATCTGCGACTACCATCCCCGAATCCATTTGAATTATATAAACTATCATGCATAAATGCGTCTGGAACCAATAAAAAATTTTAAAGATGAACCACGGTGGCATTCTCGCATATATGTTTAATGTCACATACATATGTGTTTACAATTAACTGATCAATGGAGTTGTATATACGAGAAATCCCACTATAATACCGAAAATCTAGCTCTCTTAAAGCCGTAGGAGATGAAGCCACCCGTTCGTGATGATAAAGAATAGTGACCCGTGTGCATTAGTGTTGCCACTAATTATGATTCTTTTGTTCCTTTTTTCCGAATGAAAATTAAAAAACGATAATGTCAAAATTGTTTTCTGAACGTCAAATATACGAATCTTATACCATGGTACGAATTTGTTATGCTCAGACTGTTTGATACACTTCATACTCAAATTGTAACTCAATGGAACCTTTATGCAAGGGTTCTTGTGGGCGCCAAATGAAAATATGAACATACAAATTAATGTGTATAGATTTTTAACATAAATTCATCTTTTGTTCAATACATATGAACTCTATAAAATACTATGGAGAACATTCATTTTAAGACAACAAGATGCATGTACGAACTTTATCATCCGAATAATTTATTTCTTTAAATTGATTTTATTTTCTCACTTGCATGACAATTTTAACTATTGGATGCCGATAAATATTTAATTGACTTTAAACAACTTATTTTTTAAATGGAGATGGTATGTGCTACTCCCGTCCATATTCCTCTGCCCCCGGTTTTACACATTTGTATCCTACGACCAAGCAGTCAGTATCAATTTTAACATAAAAGGCTGCCTTTCTTTCTCTGAGTCTATAAGAATCTCAAATGAGTGAGACTCAAGGGCCGTTTCTTATGCCACATATTTTGGTGAGATAATATGCACGAATTCTGCAAGATTGTGTGATGTTCGAGGGTGTTCAAGCACCGTGGCAATGTTCTTATAAGATCACTGAATAATTACTCAAAAAAAATAAAATAAAAATAGTACTTATTATTTAATAAGGCTAAGGAACCACCACACTTTTGGGTACGGTGTACTTTATGGGTCAGGTGAAAAATCGTGATATCTATCTAACAAGGGAACAGGAGAAAATTTTGGGGGCAAATGGGGTACCACGTGGTACCCTTGCACAGCATCCGAGCCGTCCAAAAATGCAACGGACAGCTCGGATTGAAAGTGCCGGACAGATTAAAAAAAAACAAAAAGAAAAGGAAAAATGGGTTTCAATCCGAGCCGTCCGTTGCATTTTTGGACTGCTCGGATGCTGTGCAAGGGTACCATGTGGTACCCTATTTGCACCTAAAATTTTTTCAGGGAACAGGGGCTCGTGCCCCCCTTGATATATGATATTTTCACTTTGATCACCTCTAGTTTTTTACTTTTTAATTTCCAGTTACTCCATTAAAACATTACACCAATATTTACCCTGCTTATGTCAAGTTTCTCAATAATTTTCGGAAACTGCACTTTGATGCGTAGAATATTCTATTTTTCGTGCTCAAATGGAAATTTTTAAAGACCATACAATTGTTTACGTCTTGTAAAAAAGTGTAGGTTTGGTATTATTTGGTTGTGTTCTATCTGTGAAAATTTATTTAATTGCTAGATTGCGTGAAAGTGATCCCATAAGTCAATTTTGTAGGCAGAATTCTACGGTACACACCACCTAAAAATTACTCCATATGAGATTTTGTTGCTCCAAACATGGGATTCTGTGGCTCTACATATGAGATTTTGTGACTAGAGGTATAAAAAGGCATACAGTATGCACCCTCATACGGATAGCCACAAAATCTCATATAAGTCCACAAAATCTCATATTTGGAGCCACACAATCTTATATTGGAACCATGCGGACTTCGTGCGGACCTCATACAGATAGTCACAAAATCTCATATTGGAACACCAAATCTCATATCTAGTCCCACAAACTCTCATATGAGTGATCACAATAATTAATATTGGAACCGTCACAAAATCTCATATTAGAACACAAAATCTCATAATTAGTCCACAAGTTCTCATATTGGTAATCACAACAATATATATTAGAGTCCACAAATTCTCATATCGATATACATATTATCTCATATAGTCAATGGTCAAAGGTGGCACAAAATTTCACACGTCATATGTGGCGCAATCTCGGCCGTCCATTCTTATGGGGTGCATACCATATGCCATTTCATACCTCTAGCCACAAAATTTCATATTTGATGCCACAAAATCTCATATTTGGAGCCACAAAATCTCATATGGATTAATTTTTAGGGGGTATGTACTGTAGCAACACTCATTTTGTAGATTTGTTTACTGATATTTTCACTTTGATCACCTCTAACCACATAATGTCCGATTGCGCATCTCAACCTTCCAAAAGTGTTTTGGACGGTCCAGATTTTTCCCTCCCTCTCTCTCCTCTTTATCTCTTCTCTAATTTCTCTATTTACAATCTGAATTGTCCAAAACACTTTTGAATAGTCGAGATATACGGTCGGACACTATATAACCATACCTGACCGACACCCAAGTTTTTCTCGTGCTAGAGACACATGAAAGAGTGAAAGACGCATACCAATGCACGTCATACCCTCGCAATGGTCAAGGGGCATTTTAATTTGTGTATGGCTAGCTCTAGCACATCTATCTGTTTGCTTCATATTTTATTTTATATAAGAAGATGCATGGTAGCATGGAAATGCAAAAAATAGGTATTAAAAAGTTGAGCTGCAAAAAATAAAAAACTAGAATAATTCTTCGGCCAAGTTTAAGAATGAAAGTTTATTGAGCTAATCCAAACAGAAACACTATTATAAAACTCTATTAGTCAACGAAGAATTGAAGTGCCAATTAATTAATACCAGTGGATGAAACATTAAGGTACTATATACTATCGATCGTTGTTTATAGTTTACCCTATCCTGATAAAAATTCGATTGGTAGTATATTTACACAACTAGTGAGTACTGCTTATTTACCCTTTTGGTTTCCAAAGTATTAGCGAGTGGCTAATTTCGTCCCCAATCAAAATATTTGTCCTATTTCATCCCCAACGTTTAAAAATGTGTCAATTTGGTCCAACACCTAATGCCGTCCCAAACATTGCAACAAAATAAACTAAAAACATCAAAAAAAAAAAAAAAAAAGGAACTGCAACAAAGCTCTATACTGAGAAATTAAGAAATTATCATTAATTGCGTGACCAGTAGCAAATACATTTCTGGATGAGCTCCCCTTCTTATCCCATCGCCCTATAATTCTGCAAACTATTATTTTGTAAAATCTCGCAAACTAACAACAATGTTTTCAATTGTTACAGCTTGTAGAATATCACACAAAAAAAGTAAGTTTGCAAGAAATTTACTTAAGGGAACATCGATAGCCACGCGAACAAGTTGTATTTTGCTTTATAAAACGAACGATTGACAAGTTTGACACTATTCATGTGCTTCTAGAGGTCAAGTCGAATTCAATTTTTCCAGACACATTTCTCTTTGTGGGATCCAAGCAATAGACGGTTTCGTACTTGCATGCATGCTTGCGAATTTATGTTCATTCTTTTGATAGTTCATACTAACGAACCAAATTCATTGGTCAAATAAAGGTTGGATTTATCTTTATGAAAAATTCTTACAAAACTTTAGGTAAAATAATAAAGATAATCAATTCATTAATTGGTGACATAAAAGCAAAGTCTCACTAATTTTGACACATTTCAGTTTACTCACATGAAGACAATATTGCACCTTATTGAGCATCTCCAATGGGCTAGGCAAAGGAGGAGTCTTGTTAGCTATACTTTTAGAAGCACAATATTTCATCTCCAATGAGCTAGCCATTTTGGCTAGGCATTCAACCCAGCAGCATTTTGACTAGTTAGAGTATCTACATCACTCAGCAATTTCACCCTTGAAAAAGAACGTAAATAGTACAATTTCCATTTCACTTAGTCACTTTTGGGGGCATGTACACCAGCGTAGGTATATACATGGTTTTAGGTAAAATGGAGAACAAATGTGAAAAAAAAAAAAAAAAAAAGCCCCCACTCCACCAACGTAGGTAAACAAGAAGGTAAAATGAATTTTGTCAAAAAGGCTTGGGGTATTTACCCGAAGGACTGTTCACTAGCAAGTGCTTTCTTTATTAGCATTTATTATACAATTTACTTTCTCCTCTCCTCTGCTATTCAATGCTTACCTTTTTTATATAGAAATTTTAATACTTAACAATATTTTTGTAATACCCCAGGTTTGGGAGTAGATGATGTTTACTCCAACATTGGTTGTTTACATAAGTGGTCTTGGGTATATAACTAACCATGTGGGTTACTACTAGTACATTGGGCTTAAGTATTTTGGGCCATGTGGTGTGGCTAGTGAATCAAATCAGGGTACTGGGCAGTGGCCTATATGGGGTGTTACAAATGGTATCAGAGCCCCGCCCTGGTCCAAGTGGTGGGTAGGATGCGCTCTGCCACCACAGACACCAGGGGAGGTTGTTGGGACTATGCAACAAGGACGTTGCATCCCTAAGGGGGTAAGATTGTAATACCCCAGGTTTGGGGATAGATGATATTTAGTCCCACGTTGGTTGTTTACATAAGTGGTCTTGGGTATATAACAAATCATGTAGGCTACTACTAATACCTTGGGCTTAAGAATTTTGGGTCATGTGGAATGGCTAGTGGATCAAATCAGGGTATTGAGTAGTGGCCTACATGGGGCGTTACAATTTTATTGGGATACCTTTACCTTTACGGAAGATTTGACGATTTGTGTAGTAGAAAAGTCAAACGGGGCCAACAAAAATACAAATTTGCTTTGTTGAAGAGCATTTTTTGATATCCATTGGTGCAGTTGCCCTTACATAAGGAGTAAGGAATCCATCCTGGCTAGGCATTTTGCCTAGTTAATTTTTTTGAACACCATTTTGCCTAGTTAAAGTACACAAATTGGTAAATCAACACGTAATTGGAGAGATAATTGATGAAGTGGTACTAGTTAAAATTACCAGTTAAAATTGTCAACATAACTTTGTTCCATTAAGTGGATTATTGACTTTTTTGTTTTTCACGCTTTACAAAAAATATATCAACTAGAAAATATAGAAAACCACATGTTGCCTAGCCCGTAGGTAATGCTCTATAAATATGTATCCTTATTAAACGGGAGGCGATCTTCCCAAAAATGGCAACCAAATGATGCACAATATTGCCAACTCAGAGAAAGGAGTTTTTAGCTGGAGAGCGTAAATGACTTTCCCCATAAGGTAAAAATTGGACAATATCTTTAGCATTTAAATCCTAAAATGATTACCAGATTTTGTTCAGATAGGAGTACTAAATTAGAATCTGCCAGATTCGGGGTACGTTCAGCTTCACGTGATTGCAAAATTATTAGCGGCCCACAATAAAGTACTTCTGGTACATCCCACTTATCTGAACTGTCCATCGACCATTAATTGATTGCCTTTTTTTTCCCACATAGACTAAAGGGGTGTTCCATTAATGCAATTTTTAGAATAAATTGGCTTTTGACGGTTTTTTATGTGATATAATGTAAGATAATGATATGTCTTCATTTTTAGAAAAAATTGTGTTTTGTTAGTGGAACACCCTCTAATTGTTTGTGTGGCATTGTCTATGTGATACTCTAGGCCACTGAACCACTGGAGAACACACAAATTGTATCTAAACAACCCAATAAAAATGATGAGCGCACACCTTAGAGGTGCAAACAAGCTGAGCGGAGTTTTAGAGTGGTTGAGCTTAGTTCGTTTAAAATTCTATAAGCTCCAAGGCTAATTAACGATGCCAAATTTTCGATCCTTGAGCATGAATTTAATTTATTGGACAACTCGAGTTCCGATCAAACACAAAACAATCCTCCATAAATAAGTCAAGCTAGCTCGAACTTGGACCTTTTGAAACCTATAAGTAGTGTTTCAGCTAACTCGAACTCGGGTCAATTATTAAACGAGTTAGGTGGAACTTGACTCATTTACTAAACAAATTGAGTCAAGCTGGCCGTTTTCAAACCAAGCCTCAAGTTACTCGAAAACAAGTTACTTGATCCTTTCCCAGCCCTAAATTGTGAGATCCAAGAATTTGTCGTTATGTTAATAGTTGGAAGTACCACGTAGAAATGACTTGTGATACTCTTTCTACTCTTATACTCCGTGAACATTGAATAATTAATCAAATATCAATGCCGTAGTGTGGCCAAGTCATTTTCTTATTAGTCGTCAATAGTGGAAAAATTATTCAATGCCTCCGAGCACTCCCACTTATTGTCTTTTAACCCTCCAACACTACACATTTGAATGGACCCGCGACTAAGTCTATAGATCCCATGGAAGTATGTAGTACACATGACTGTCCAGGAGCACCAGATAATTACTCTCAATAATGACAAAACGGTTCCGTAGCAATATTATTTAGTGGAAATTAGATGCAGGCTATCATTTTTCCAGGTCTTCAACTTCCATATATGCATGTCCGTCTCTGGCCAACAAAAGGAAAAGAAAAAAAAAAAAGAACTATTAAAAGCTGCTCCATTATTCCTGGCAATACATATAGAAATAGTTATATATCGTTTTCTTCATATAAGTATTGACACAGAGAGAGAGAGAGAGAAAGAGGAGGAGAGAGAGAATGTTGTTCGAAATACTATAATTTCATGACCCTGTGTGTTGTTAGGTGGAAGTCCAATTCTGTTCTTCCCATCACCATCGTTGTCAATTTTTAAACATTTCTCTCTCTCTTCCCCCCATCGTTGTCAATTGTACAGCTATACTCACTTGAACCAGTCCCCCCCTCTCTCTAACATTGATCGCTCCATAAAAACCAAACCCCGCCTGCACTTTCGCGTCGTTGGCATTGTGGGTTTGTTGGGAAAGTTTTTCTTTTGGGAAAGTTCCAAAAGAAGAACTTTCTCTATGATCAAAACCCAAATTTCTGTGCTGTGATCTTTGCTTTCGTGCTCTGTTTTGATCTGGGTTTTCAATCTTTTTGCTCCAAAGATGACTCTAGAGGAAATTAAAGGAAGTTTAGGGGGTGAAAATGATAAATTCCCAGTGGGTATGCGTGTTCTTGCCGTTGATGATGACAGAACTTGGTTGAGGATATTGGACGAATTACTACGAAAATGCCACTATCAGGGTTCGATTCTTTTTCTTCACTGTGTTTATTCTCAATTTGGCAACACACAAAAAAAAAAAACTCTTAATTTGTAATCCAATTATCGTAAATCCTATGTTATTGTTCCATTACTGGTTGAGTTTTCACCACTCAATTTGGTTTCTCATTAGAAGCCAGAGAGAAGATCATTTCTATTCTGGAATTTTAAGAGGGTAGGTTTTGTTCATCTGGTTTTGGCTGGTAGCAATTTCTCTTGGCTCATTGTGTTCCAATTTTCTGGTTTTCTTCATTTTCATGTCTATTTTCTGGGTACTTGATTCTGTGTCTAAATTCCAAACTTCTGTCAATTTTAGTTATTTTGTTCAGATAAGGTTCAATTGTTTGTTTGTTTGTCTCAACTATGTTCTTGCTTTCTGTGATTCTTTTGGATCATTTTGGAGATGGTGAAAAAGGATGTTTGCTCAATTTTATTCCCAATTTGGGTATGTTACGAATTTGTTTCTAATCAGTTATTTGGAGCCATATAATTCCTAGTTTTAGAGAATTTTTACCATATTGTGACAATTATGCGTCAAATTAACTTTCCTTCTTAGGATGGATTTATTCTAAATTTGTTGCCCTGGTCTCAAATTCTTTTAAAATGCCTGTCGATCCGGTTGTGTTTTTTGCTTCCAGAAACAGTGAAAGATAGGTGTTATCATTGCAGTCCTAACCATGTTTTGTGCTTTTATAGCATTCACCCACAATCTCAAGAGAAATTTTAGATTTTCAGTTACTGTAAAAAGTGGTTTTAGTTCGATTATTTTCTTTAATCCCGACTTTCATTGGATTCGTGCGCTGGTTTCAGACATTCCTATCAAGAATTTTATGTCTTTGGTTTTCTTTGCTACCTTTGATTTTCTTGCATGCTAATCGGGTTTTATATGTCAAATAATTGACACTTAACATTTGTGGTCTTACAGTCACAACAACGAATCATGCAAAAACGGCTTTGAAAATGTTGCGGGAAAACAAAAACAGATTTGATCTAGTTATCAGCGATGTGCATATGCCGGATATGGATGGTTTCAAGCTCCTGGAGCTCGTGGGCCTCGAAATGGACCTACCTGTCATTAGTAAGAAATAACCTCTTCACTGATCTCTTTCACAGATCATGACCCTTTGTTTCTTTTGACTTTTTTATTTTGTTTTTGGAAGCAGTCATAGCGTTCGCGCAAAATAACAATTTTTTCACTATTTTTTTGATGTCCCAGTGTTGTCAGGAAATGGCGATCCCAAGCTTGTGATGAAGGGGATCACCCACGGTGCTTGTGACTATTTGGTGAAACCAGTTCGAATCGAGGAGCTGAGTAACATATGGCAACATGTTATCAGGAAAAAGAAGTTTGATTCGAAAAACGAAAACAATTCCAACATTCAGGACAAGGGTAACCAAGGAAATGGAGGAGGTGGACAGCCTTCGCCTGATGGGCCAGATCAAAATAGAAAGGTAAATAGAAAAAGAAAGGAAGAGGAGGAAGAAGAACAAGAGGAGGAAGAAGGTGAAGAGAATGGACATGAAAATGAGGACCCAGCTACCCAGAAGAAGCCTCGGGTCGTTTGGTCCATAGAACTTCACCGAAAGTTTGTTGCAGCTGTTAACCAGTTGGGCATTGATAGTGAGTAGTTTGTTGTAATCACAGTGCAACGATTTTCTTTGGACTTGTATCTGGTCTTTTGTTGACTGGTTTCTACATCCTCCTTTGCTTATGCAGAAGCTGTTCCCAAAAGGATTCTTGACATGATGAATGTCGAAGGGCTTACCAGGGAAAACGTGGCGAGCCATCTTCAGGTATGGAACTTTCCTTTTTTCCAATTATTTCTAGTATTCCCTTGGATGTGTTTGGATCCTGGATTTAGGAGGGATTTGTGGAGGCAAATAAAAGGTGTGGGAAACAGATCTTGGACTTGTGTTGGAAAATCATGTGCGTTTTCTTTCCCTCCACAATTCCGAAGTTGGATCTTCCAAAGTCGTCTCTCTTGAATTATCTATTAGTATAACGTGAAGAACGATACTACTCTTCCAGAAAAGGGAAAATAGAGTTTCGAATAGTTTGCTTAATACTAGGAGATGCTTTGCATAACTGGTAACTCACCTAATGGAAAAGGCTGATTGTAAACTCCATACAACCATTCACCTGCTCTAATTCATCGCCTTCCTACATATCTCTACATGTCGTACCTCCCTGAAACTCAAAACCGAGGTGATGAGTTCAGCTTGAAGTGCATGAAAAAGTGGTGAAACCATGTACATAAACTTCTGTCTTAGATATATTGGTATTTTATACCCACTATAAGGGCATATTAGTCAATAGGATTTATTAGACTTTGCTCTTTATTTCTTGTTTCAACTATGTAATGAGTTTAGGAGAAATTTCCCCACAAGGTAATCAAAGCCCCAGGAGATCATGGATTCCAATCTTTCCTCACTTTTATTTGTTCTCGATTTGCATTACGCTTTTCTATAGGTAATTGATGTTACTATATTCACGTGCAAAATGCAAAGGGAGGGTGTTATCATTAGGATAATTTCTGAACCACTTTAGTTTCAGACAAATCGGTGATCAAACAACCTGAACAATCTTTTGGTTACACAAGAAAAGCAGCATGGCTAACCCAACCTTATGCTTGTACTTATTGACAGTCAGAAATTTATGCTTGTACTTATTGACAGTCAGACTATGTTTTCATACCGGTTGCCAACATGCTGACTCTTTTGTCTTGTGTTGCAGAAATATAGGCTTTACCTGAAACGTATCAGTTCAGTGGCAACCCAGCAAGCAAACATGGTTGCCGCATTAGGGGTTAAGGATTCTCCTTATATGCGCATGAGTTCACTAGACGGGTTTGGAGATTTTCGCTCATTGGCAGGACCAGGGCGGTATTCCAGTTCCAATATATCACCATATCAAACAGGTGGAATGCTAGGTAGATTGAATAGCTCTGCAGGAATGAACCACCGTAGCCTTTCTTCTTCTGCACTATTCCAACCTAACCATGCCCAAAATTTAACCACCACTGGCAAGTTCCAGCCAGTCGTTTGGCAATCAAACCAAAACGCCAGTTTATTTCAAGGGATTCCCACATCGCTGGGGCTTGGCCCATTCCAACCTGGTGGTGCGTCAGGCAGTCCTTTCACTTTGCATGGAAATGGACAACACGTACAAGATGGGGGTCTATTTAGTACTCAACCTGCTTTCAAAGTGAATTCAGAACCTTTTAATGCTGGTGTCACTGGTTCTAACGAAAACTGGCATAGTACCGTTGAACTACCAAATTATTCGCCAAATTCTTTGTCACTGGCTGGACCTTTTGATCATGATCGGCTGCCTCCAAATAGCATGAGGAGCAATAATTCTGCAGCTGGTGGGCATATTCAGAACAGCCCACTAGATTTTTCTTCTACCAATTCTATTTCAGCACCCTTGGAGGATTCAAGAGGAGAGATTCATTTCCAAGCAGGATCCGTTGGTAACGTTGTTCGAAATACAAACCAAGAAACTGCTAAGAGGTGGGACTCGAATCAGATTTTTAGTCCTTTTAACTCTATAGTTCCTGCCAATGGTGTTGTGGGCCCCTTAAGCCAGAGTATGGTTCAAAATAATGGATTCTTCCAGAGAAAGACTGATCCAGCGTTGGTCAGCCGATCAAATAGCGGCCCTCCTACTCTCGTCCAGCATATTGGAATCGAGAAATCATTTATAGACACAAAAATCAGATCCAATGAAGACTACACCTCCGAGCAAACGAAGTCGCCTGGTAGCCATGTTCCCTGCAGCTACGAGTCCTTGGATGATATAATGAATGCAATGATCAAACGGGTACGATTACATCTCTATGGTTACTTTCTTATATCTGCACAAATAACTTGTTTTCCATTCATATGTTTCAGCTACCATGCTGCATATGATCTCCTTGTTAATCATTTTCATGAGACGTAATGATTTTGCTCGTTTGTGGAGAAATTGTTGGTTTATATGTATATTTCTGTTGTAGTTTAGCCGCGTCCATTATAGTTTCTGAATAACTTCATTCTGTTGTTCTTTTCTGAGCATTTCACAAGGGATTCCGTTTGTGCTATACAGGAACAAGAAGGATCATTGGATGGAGATTTTGGATTTGGTTCTTACACTTTCGGATAATGTTCGGAAGACGATTGTAGCTGCTGATGATTCTTGGAGAAGAGGGAGAGCCTCAGCTGTAGAGTTTAATCTCAGGAATCTGTAACATTGTGTAATTAGTCTTCCGTCGTCGTTTTCCTTTCTTTTCCCTTGATCTTTTAGTGCACTGTTTTTGATTTCCCCTTGTACCAAAGTTTCATTCCATGGTTAAAACTGCTAATCTAATGTTTGTTCAAGGTTTTGTTAGAACGATGACATCAATAGTTCTTGACATCTCAAGAATTTTGTTCTGTTTTTCATTTATGGACTCAGCTCCTCGACAATCTTATTTGTGCACCCGGATTCCTAATTGATGATCCAAGCGGGTTATATCCTGTAGGGCGGTTCCCTTCCGGGCACATCCGGACCATCCATCTCCGCAATCAATGGTTCAGATCACAAACGTACTCTTACCAGTCAAAGAACAAAACGAATCTAAACCATTGATAGCAGAGATGGACGATCCGGATGCGCCCTACAAGGACCGCACTGTAGGATCCCCATTCCCAAATACCGGTAACCATTCCCTTGAAAAAACTTTTATTTAGAAAAATAGATGGTTAATCCGATGCTTATACCCCATTAAACAAGCAAGCCATCGGGATATGATATTAGTAATTCGATCACCATGAACCAATGTACCAATATATCCCATAAAAATTGTACTCCCTCCATCCCAAAGTTTCCCGTCCCCTACGAAAAGACGTGTAATTTCCGGACGTAAAAATAATGTATTAACGTACATCATTTTTGGAAAACTTTTACACCAAATTAAATTACTTATTTAATTTGGTGTAAAAGTTTTCCAAAAATGATGTATGGAAGTATTTTATTTTTTTATCTCAAAATTGCACGACTTTTCGTACAAGTCGAGCAATTTGGGACAAAGGAGTACTATATCTGTACACTACTGTATTAGTCTCGTCAAGAAACAATATCAGCATACCTTGAGAAGGACCTTAACCCAATAATTCAAACGTAAACTGTACATAAAAGTAGTTCAAAAGAAAATCATGAGCATATACTGGAATTTGGTTCATTTCATTAACGCAGGCTTCACAGATCTGCTAAATTCGCTATAGAATACACATTGAAACCCCATACTAATCGTACACTCAGCATGGACGACGACAAAAAAATAAGCAAAAAAAATTAAAACAAGAAACAAAAACACATTTAACCACAGGAAATGGCAATCAGAAACTAAATCAGAAAATTCATACAAAATGCAGACATACATTATACATACAATGGTACAACTGATACACGCTTAGTTTCTTGGCCCGCCCTTTTGATGTCGAGAACGAGAAGACAGGAAAGGAAATTAAAATCTGCCAGGCTATAAACTTCATTTTCCATTCCATGGCTTCACCATTACCGAACATACCATAGAATTTGGGAACGCCATAAAAACATCCCTCAGACTCAAGCCACAAGATCGAAATAAACTGAATGGTCGATTTAGTCAAGCTCGACGAGCTGAGCTCTTCTCTCTGCAGCTCTCTTCCTCACAAATATTCCCCATCTCAAAGCAGCTTTTAGCTTGAGCCACCCCACAACAGCCTTTCCTGAACTTCGTCCAAGCTCCTGTGGCTCTTGCCCATATCTCTGATCCAACTGATGCTCATTCGGAGCATTGTAAGAATAACCACCTTCATTGGAATGGCCGAAAGCGGACCCAATTCCAACACCGACACCCATGTTGAATGTCTTTAGAAGTGTCTGCATATCGTCACCATCTAACATTTCCAAACTCCTCAAGCGAATTTCCTCAGAGAAATCTTCAAATCCACGCCCATCTCTTGGCCTTGACCATTCTCCTGGATTATAAGAAGAACCGCAAAATCCTGACATTCCTACTGATCCGTAATCCATTGACATCATTCCTGCCATAGGATCAGACCTCATCGATGGAAATTCAATTGACTGAGAGTTTGAAGGGGGGTGGGTTCTGGTTTGGCATTGTGGTGTTGATTCAGAGGAGATACGCTGCTGCTTATTCTGTGTTGTGACGTGATTCAGGTCCGATGTAGTCACAGGTGAGGCTCTTGTTCCGTTGTTTCTTATTGATAGAGAGTTTAGGACTTTTCCATCATATTCGACAACTTGGCTCCAATTCTCGTATGCTGTTTTCACTAGTGAATCCACTGAAACCTGCAAACAGAAAACAAAGGAGTTGGGCTGTATGTCTGATGAACGAGTCAATAATCTGTATCATGATTTTCCAGTACACGACTAGGACCGAAAGTCTAGTTTACATACCACTCGCAGTAGCGGGGATGACTAATCAGTCCAATTAAGTAGGCATCGTTTGTTATGACACCTGACTAAAAATCTGGTTAAGTGCTGCTATAATTTGAAATCATCTTCTTTTGGTGAATGAATTTGAAATCGATTCAGTGGTTAAGTAACTTAAGTCCATATAGTAGTACTCCTACATGCAGAGAGCACATCGAAGTAGATAGTCCATCTCCGCACATGGCATCCAATCAAGGCCATCTCCCCATGCAAAGAGAAGTGATTCTATTCTATAAAAAGATGGCATTGAGGACTTCCTAAACCAATCCAGGTAATCATGGGAGCAGGAATCCTACAATCACGATAATAATCACCAATTGATAGGGGTATGGATAGCGGAGGACTAAGAAGATCTAATTTTTTGCAATATATGCACTGACTGCCCTAAAAAAGTTTTACCACTGAAATTATGGCCCCCTTGTACCTCAAAAAATCGAGAAACTCAAGGGACATTATGCTGTGTGTGACTATGCCCCCAAATCAAAAGCCCAAAGGCATAAGAGGGCAGGCCTAGAGATCCGATTCATATATTAAAGATTTGTTGATCTAGGGGAAAATTAAATCCACTCCATTTGCTACAGAATTGAAATTTCTCCTTTGCAGAACTTCCTCTTGGGACGAAAAATCTGATATGATGTCCAGAAGGAAAAAGCTAGCATTCAGGCATGGACTGTAGTCTGGTTGAAAAGGGTATTTCAAAGATTAATTAAGTTTAATCAGCTAAACTCGATATGTGTTAAGGTTCTTCAAATTACTTTAAAGATGAAATCTCAGACCTTTTGATTGTGCGTAAGCGAGTCCAGAGGGAAGAACTGTCCGTTGGCAATAAGGCCTCTAAGCTCATAGATATCATTGAAGACAGCGCCCATGCTATTTGTTCCATCTGAATAATAAACATATAACTTCTCACCCAAAACGCATGTCTTTGCATGCTCCACAGTATTATCCCACATCCTATTCGACATACCACTTCCAAGAATCTACAACATAAACATCAGAGTAGAGAGAGAGTTAAGCAATCATTTCTCCAAGGTAATGAAAACATGTAATTCAACACCAAAAAGGAAAAATGAAGAGGAAGAAAAGGAGATAAAAATTGAAGCCCTTACATTTCTCAGCCTCTGTGGATCCCTAACAAGAAGCCTGAGGAAATTTTCAACAGTTATGATTTCAGCCTTTATCAACTTTTTATGCAGTGCTCCATCCTTCGCTATTCTATCCAATCTCCATACTTCATCTTGCAAGGCAGGCGGATAATGTTTCTTGTACACTACAATACAACAAACACTTCACTAATTTGAAAGCCATAATATCAACAAAACACAAACGATCGCAAAAGGAGTTTTAGTAACTATATTCTTTAACGAGTAATCATATGCCATTTGAGTTACTTCTGCCCATTTTACTGCATCAGAGTTCTTTTTTGGCCGGTTCACTAAAAGCAAAACGTGCCACCATTACCAGGAATATCATGATGTAAGGGTCTTAAAAAAAATTCTCTTACTCCTTATGCAAGTAAGTTCTATGTAAAACTAACATCAATGGTAGCGGGAATGGCCGAGGCACAGGCTCAAAAGCCAGACATCTCAAGCGTGACTCTCCTCAACTTACACTAAAGCATGCTATTTGCTACATCACATGCTTCCCAAAAGACTTGCATCTACCCAAGATAGATTAGAATGCATGTTATTTCTAAACAACAAAAATGCTCCAAAAGAACCCTCCACATCACTCATTTGAAGTGCTCTTAAACAAGCCTTCATTTGAAAATAAACGAAGAACATGTGCTTCGGAGATCTTCCTGTAATCATGCCATATGAATTTACCTATGAAGATTTGGACCTAGCTCGGTCCAAACGCCTGAAAAGAGTTATGGTAAAATTCAAGCAGGTCAAATTTCTACAACCATTTCAATCATTAGGCTTTCATGGGCCCTCATGCTACAAATGATGGTGGAAAGGCCCTGACTTAATTTGACCAATAAAGGTCGGGATCTTCAAAATAACACTGTTATATTTTTCCATTATGCTGGTAACTTAGGCAGTAATAGAGAACATGTATCAAAAATATCGGCTTTGCATCCATGGAACAATCATTGCAACAGAATCTCCATGCTCTAGAGTAGTGTTTCCAAAAATAAACTGCTCAAGGATTATTAGTTTCATTTTGAAGACCGCCAAAGTATTGAACATCCACTCACATTCTAGCATGACTGTGTTATTATATCTATTTTTTTTTGGGTGGTAAATATGTGTTACTATATCTTGCAATGACAGAACCCAATAATGTGTGAGTGAAATATTAAGGCATTGATTGGTCTTTTTTTCCCCTATGCACAACTATGCTTTATTTGTCATAGCAAAATGCACAAATATTAGATTGCCACGCTTTTTCTTCTCTCTTTTCCACATGCGTAAGGGAATAACTATCACTAAGAAGACTCACATTCGCCCCGATGATCTTTTACTGCAAAAGCCTCTGTTTTAGCCTCACGAACACGAACCTCCTCTAAATATCCAGTAGCAACCTTCAAACCAAGCCTAAACTTTCTGCTCCTTGTCCAGCTCGAATTGTCAGTGAAAGTCATATCTCCTAGAGTACCCACACCTTCCTTGAGAATTACCTGCAAATCCCCTGTCAGAAGTGGCCTTTTCCCCTCGCGCTCCTTTACTTCATGGGTTTCAAAGTGATCCTTTGTCCAATCTTCTTCGGTTTCCTCATTGAAGTCACCTTCAAGCACCACAACACTCAGTTTGGCTGCTGATTCCGGTCCAAATTGTACTACATTCCCAGTTGTTGCATCTAGAAGGACAACATGGACTGCTGCTCCTTGCTCTCCCTCAACCCTTCCACCTGTAAAAAGGTGTGGTGGCATCCTTGTTTTGAAATGAAGCTGCAAATTTTTTCCTTCTGGGCCTTGTATTCTTGGTGGCGAGGACCTGTCAAGCGAAAATTTGCTCAATTACTGCCCAAAGCAGAAGATTTAAGGCGTCAAGATTAGAACGTACCCAAATAAGTAAAAACCTGCATGATTAGAAGTTATGAATTCTACTGAGACAATGAGGTCATAACATACAAAGCATGCAATCTCCCGTTTGAGGCCATAAAAAATAAAGCACAAACACACCTTCCAGCTAGTTTAGAGTGGCCCAATTTTGTCAATGCACGCTCCACTTCTTCACTTACCTGTTTTCCCAATAAAACTAAGTCAATGTTAACGGAAATGGAGACATTCTTACATGCTAAAGAAAAAAAGAAGATTTCACTCAGATATAATAAACTTAAAAACTTTATTGTCTAATAGGTCAAAACAAAAATTGCTTATAGCTAAAGTATCTTTGTGAGATCTTTACAAAATCTATAGTTATTACAGATACACAAAGAAAATATGTGGGAACAAATATAAGGAAGTATTACACGCTAAATGGCTACATGTATCAGAATGGATGGCGACAACGCAGTTAAGATACTTCAACAATCTATAAGGCAAAGTGAAAGCCATAGCTCATGTAGATCTTCAATATTGGAATAAGATACATCTGTATATTAGCAAAAAAAGCTAAGGGCTCTACAAAACAAGCAGGTTAACTGGAGACAGTGGAGAGATACATAACATTGCTTGTAGTTGACTACTTCACTTAACCCGCAACCTGGACACAAAACGTACATACACTAACACAAGGGCAAAAGTGCAATGCTAGTGAACTTCATTTTCACTCGTTAACATATTCAAATAATAATTCACCACAACAATTCAATCAGACTTACAATTCTGCGGAAAAGTGGCTCCAATGATGAGCAAAGTCTTTGCAAACTATCCACCTTCAAGGCTTCCACAATCACACTGTAGGAAAAATTGAACCAAATAAATTAAAAAGACATTGATAACAAAGGCAATATATTTACACAGAGAATATTAGCCAGATTAGATGTATTTCCCACAACCAAGTTTTGTGAGTTCCAAATTGAATCACTCAAAGAAGTTTAAGTACTTTAGAGCTTACAAAAAGCCTCAACCCACTGAAACTATTTCAGTCAACTGGAGAATATATAGTTCATGGCATTTAATCGATTTCAATACTATCTTGAGATCAGATGTATGTGGTCAGCACGTTGTAAGGCTAACTTGATCACATACTTCGTGCTAAATCTTGAGACGAGGTTTGCAATACGAAATGAGGATAACATATTCATAGGGTTGATCATTGTGCAATGTTCCAACCATTGTAACTTGGTCAAAACCCGCTTGTATCTAGTAAACGAAAGGTTGATCATCAATGGAAGCTATTCGAGAGAAAATTGAATGATATAAACTAATATCAATAAACATTTACTCTCAGTGATGCTAGGATTAAATGTTTAAAACTACAGTTAAATTGACACTAAATTCAACCCACAGTTTACATCTTGAGATAATGCCCCCACTGCAAGGATTTCATTAATGTTCCTCAAGATCTTGGCCCAATTTTATCCAATTGTGTTATCTTATCATTCTTCTTTCGATGCGATCTAAAAAACTGCATCACCCATTAAATGAAACCTTTGGCAACCAAAGTGAATGAGACCCACAAAAGAACGTGACCTCGGTATTGAGTTATTAAAGCTGTCAAACAGTGAAAGGTGTATACCTTAACATGCAAATCTCATGCTACCACAAGACTCTGGCACATGATGTCCCTTAACTCCATGGTTTTCTGATTTTGTCAACGAAGTCTTTCTAGTTCCCTAGCCTATTAATTTTTCATGTTGACTCATTCGTAAAAAATAATTCTTATTGTTTTTATTTGGATACACCTTCATGGACAAGGTTAATTAAATTGCGCTGCCACTGCGTACCAAGAGTCGTAGGCAATCTCCTAAAATCCCTGTCACTCCTAAATTCGGTGAGCGTGATAACCATAAGTCTACAATCTAGATTGCGTACCAAGAGTCGTAGGCAATCTCCTAAAATACCCATCATTCCTAAATTCAGTAAACATGATAACCGTAACTCCAAGTCTACAATCGATTGCTGAATCCATAGAGTAACCGTGGTAATAACCAAAATTCATTTGGCAATCTCTCAGTTTCTCCACAGCAGTAACAGGTTATTTCATAACCTAATACATACATAAATGCATCAATGTAAATGTATACACATGTTCAATATTCTCCATATCCAGCAAATATCAAAACTTTAAGGACCGTAAATTCCAACAAAATTGAAAATAAAACAATTGGAGCAATACCCATGAAGAGAAACAAGAAATTGAGAAGAGAAAACACTTGTATGCACAAAATTTGTACTTCAACAAACCTAGCCAAACCGGGTACTTTGGGCTTTTTCAAATTTGGCATCCCACCATCTTGATCTTCTAAACTTTCTTCATACACTCTCTTCTCCACTCTCCTGCCTCTTGAGCCTTCCATTCTTGGAAAAACTAACCCAACTCCCCAAATCCAGTTACCTTTCCAGATTAAGCTTCCAGATTAAGCAACAAAACCTAACTTTTGTTTTGTAATTAAAGATCTATACTGCAAAGATAGAATGCCTTTCTAGATGTAGTGGTCTGAAGCTTCAAGGAAAAGAAAGATCTTTTACACAACTTCGATATATAGATTTGATAGCAACAAGGGTCTGTGTATTCGAGATTTGGATCACAGCTGTGTTGAGTGAGCATTTCTAATTTTAAATAATTCTTAAACATCGAAACCGCGTTTTTTGGTCGTTGGGTTGTTCTCGTGTCCTGGACTTTTTGGAAGTCAATTTTGTGCATTCACACTTCTCTCTTTGTTGTATAAATTTATAGTACTAAATTTACTCTCCCATTTCTCGATTCGGGGGTCTGTATTAAGTAAACTCATTATACTTATATAGTGATCAATCACGATCGTCTATGCACCAATCAATAGTCTCGATTAAATACAATTATCCTACATCCTAGACCTCCCGATTCCCCATTTCTCTTGTACTAGTATAAAGTTGAAATCATATTAAATATGAAACACTGAATATAGTATGAAGAGACATCATTGAAAATCCACGTGAAAAGAAAAAAGAAAGCATTCTTGTATCTCATTATATTTTTCAATAATCTTTCACACACTTTTACATATTTTTTTTAACATTTCTACACAAGCCTAGCTTTTGAGCAGCTTGGAAATGGACTGTAAATAACAATCTAAGTATTCTCGGCTATTCAAAAATATTTTTGATGGCTCAAATTTGCTAAAAGAATATCTCAAAAAAAAAAAAAAAAAACTTATTAGGAAGAGCCTTTGTATAATACGATTAATTGCTAAGATGGAATGATAGATGACCGAGGTTCAACAGTAGAAGCTTGTACACATTTTTGAAACTTTATAAAGCCCAATGAAAAAGAAGAGTGGAAGAATGTTTTGTGGAAAGGAAAATTTTGACAACATCAATTACCCAAAAGTGTATTATAATCCGGGTTGCTATGAAATGAAATGTCTTTAAAATTATGTAAATAATTTTTTGTCATTTTTATTTCTCAAAAAATAACTTAAATTGGACTCTCATTATGTCCATTAAAAATATGTCATTCCATATTCGTCATCAAAAGAATGGGAATTCAAGTTGGTTCCAAGTTTGCTGACAAAAGGTTTTGGGAATAAGTTTGCAATTTGGCAAAAAGATTTCGATAAATTTACAAAAGAATCCGGATTTTTGACATCATATATTCTCCGAAAAAATAATTAAAAACTTATTTTCCAGAAACATTTATGTAAATTTAATACATAAATTATTGGTGTCAGCTATATCAAATCAAGCTTTTAACTGAATTTCAACTCTAGTTGAATAATGGCAAAAAAAAAAAAGTTAAATAACAATTTGAACCTAAATTTCTAATGTATTTTCTTGTATATCATTACTAGAGCAAATACAAATGTCCCTCTAGTTGGGCAGTGCCCCTCCCACATGCATGCATTAAGGCTTGGTTCTTGAATGAATTTTTGTGTGATAAAATCTAAGATTTTATCACCATCCTCTACCAATAGATATTTTGAAGGATCTTTCTATTATCCGCCCACTAGGCGGACGGTAAAACACAAAACAATCATAATTCTTACATAGAAGAGTTTTCACTATTTGAATTCTTACATGTAAAAATTCAGATTCTATACACTTTATTGTCCGCCCATTGGGCGGACGGCAGATTAATCCTATTTTGAAATCCATTGTGGCTCCCTTTGTGGCCCACCCACAAATGGCATGTCAAATTACCATTTTAACCTTTATCCTTTGAGATCTATGAAACAAAAAGAAAGGTTAATTGGTAAAAATGGCATTAGTGGAGATTTTATCACAACTAGATTTTATCTATTGGAAAAACAATGTGATTTTATCACCCCTCCATAAAACACCAACTTAAATGAGATTTCTCATTTTATCTCATAAAATCTGTTGGAGAACCATGCCCATTGGGCGGATGGTAAAACACAAAACAATCATAATTCTTACATAGAAGAGTTTTCACTATTTGAATTCTTACATGTAAAAATTCAGATTCTATACACTTTATTGTTCGCCCATTGGGCGGACGGCAGATTAATCCTATTTTGAAATCCATTGTGGCTCCCTTTGTGGCCCACCCACAAATGGTATGTCAAATTACCATTTTAACCTTTATCCTTTGAGATCTATGAAACAAAAAGAAGGATTAATTGGTAAAAATGGCATTAGTGGAGATTTTATCACAACTAGATTTTATCTATTGGAAAAACAATATGATTTTATCACCCCTCCATAAAACACCAACTTAAATGAGATTTCTCATTTTATCTCATAAAATTCATTGGAGAACCATGCCTAACCCTGTTTGGATACAGAGACTATTACTTTCGGATTTGTATTTATACTCCTATTAATGGGTCATGGAATCTGAATTCTCTATCCATTAACATATTTTAATTTCTGGGTGACTATCTTTGGATATAGAATTCAACGTTTCACATGGGATCTTATTTAGGAGTATTTAATACCATACTGTTATTGGATCATCGTCATTATCAATTATCATGACAAATTATGTTAGTTTTGTTGAGAAATATGTCCAACTACCCGCTAACCTCCTCTGATGTATACCGTGTGGGAAAAAAAACCACGCAAAATGCCGGATGAAATTTCTTCCAACAAAGCCCCCTCCCTCTCACGTCATGGGCGGAGCTATAGAAACAAGAGGGGGCACTTGACCCCTATCACTTCAATTTCTCACAAGAATTTTTAATAGTCTAGAGCTAAATTTTACAATTTTGCTCCTGCAAAAAATTTAAAAATTGCCCCAACTTATTTAAAATTCATATAATTCTCAAGTTTTTTCTTCTTTTTGAGAATTAATAGCTTTACAATTGAGATTATCGTACATTGTTTTCAAAATATAATAAGTCATTGTGATGAGTTATAGAGCAAAAGTACATGTATCACTGTATATTTACGTTAAAGTTCACCTCTTAATTTAGTTATTTCTTTGCAGGAGCTAATAGAAAAAACAACTTGCATATATATCCAATTTTTAACCCCGTTGTCTTAAAATCCTGGCTCTGCCTCTGTCTCATGTGATTGTGTTCGTTTAAAGATTTTGAGAAATAGTTGTTTAGAATCAGAATTGGGAAAACCCCGCTCGCTCCTTCTCTCAATAGGATTTTTGAGGACTTGTCCGTAGGTATGCAAACGAGCCAAACCGAGCTGAGTTTTTGCGAGCTTGTTAATTAAACGAGCCTGAAAATTGAGCTTGAGCTCGGCTCATTTACTTATCAAGCCAAGCTGAGTCTTAACAAACCGAGCCATGAGTTACTCGCGAACAGCTCGGTTCGTTTGCAGCCCTACTTGTCAATCTTGGAGAATTGTTTGGCGCTCTCTCTCACCTCTGTTTTGGTTTCAAGCCTGAAAAGGTAGAGGAAGTTTACGCGTAATTTATACACGGCAGGAGTTTACTCGCATTACTTTTGTACATTTTGCAATAGTTCGGATGATTTTTTTGCTCCTGGGTCTATTAAAAAAATTGAGTCGTTCACAAACTGTCTGGGACACGACTCAGTAGGGGCTTGTTTAAGTTTAAACTAACTTAACGATCTAAATTTGTGTCTCAATTTTAGGCTCGTTTAATAATTAGATGAGCCAAACATTTGGGAGCCTTTCAATCGGGCCTCCCCTCAATTTTCATCTTAATGTTAGAGTCTCATCTCCATAAAGAAAATCTTAGTATCAGCCAAGACGTGTTCGTTAAGTATAAATGTTTGATATTTTGGCTCATTAAGATTAGTGAACAAGTCTCAGAATCGACAAATTTAGGCCCAATTAACTCGCCAAATTTTCATCGAACTTGAGCTTGGCTAGTTAAAAACTTAAAGCGTGATACAAAGTCAAGGAGATAATTAAGCTGAGCTTTAACGACCCAAGCTACGAGGTGCTCGTGAACAGCTTGATTCATTTCCAGGCATAAGTAAAAGTATCACAGGCAAACATCTTTTGGGACTCTGTTCTCTTTTATCTAAAATCCAAGGTGGTGGTTGAACCATTAATTTGACAAGCTCCCAATTTAGTATTTTAACTATTTTCGAATCTTTCCTCCCCATTTCTACACCCCTTCCAAATCTCCCAATAATTAAACCCCCCTCTTGAAAGTTTGGTGGGTTGTCCGGCAAAAAATTTAAATTTTGTGTGTCTGCACACAAACTTGTATTCAATCTTTGCTTATCTGATCTAAAAAATAAGTTAATGAAAATATTTGGCTCATGTCTTTATTTTATTTTGTCATACTTTTCTTAGTTGTTTAATTTGTATATCTTCCGTGATATATTGATTTCGTCAAACTTATTTAAATTTTCCAAAAATTTGTGGTGGTATTGCTGGTGACATCTAGTCATATACCGGAGTATATCACTAGAGTATTAACGGGTCTTTTCGTGAGTAGCTTTACCGAACAACAAGTGACATTTATACGAACATGGAGAGTGGGTGATTAAAGTAATGACGTTGCTAAGATGTGTGATAGTGCATTAACGTGTGAATGTGTTGTTCGATCAATCTCTCTCTCTCGCCACTCTCTTTTCTCTTATGTTGACATTGACATAAATGCCGAGTTCTCCCTCTCCCATTCTCTCTAGTGTTGCTAAGAGAATCGCCACAGTTAGAAGCCTGCAAATAATTAATCTCTCATAATTAAGTTTAAGCCAGCATTTTTGGGGCATTTTGGTTCGGACTTTCATTTAAATTGGATCCCCAAGTTTTAATGGACATTTTCCTCAATGAGTGCACAAAAATTTGAAGGCTCACAAACTTGTTACCTGGTAGACAACCACCTTTTCTCTTCTGCTCTCAAACTTAGTGAGCTCATAAACTATTCTCATCTACGACCACCACCATTATTAACACTACTATTGTTGTTAACATAACAACTACCCCGTATCATCCTCTGAACCCAACACCACCAGATCATTGCCCACATTGAGCCAGCCCCTTGACCCATTTGACCACTGGCAGCTGACCCTTTTAAACTGTACCATGACCCATCTAACCCCTTTGACCCAGACCAAAAAGACCAAAAGGTTCACTGACTGACCCTTGCTGACGTGGCGCCGCATCGGCATTGACCGGCTACGTGGATGCTGACTATCCAACCTGGCATCTTCGTGGCATCCAATATGGTGCCGACACAGTGCCCCCTGGCGCGTGCGTCCCAAGCGCGCGTACGTGACCCGACGCATCTTCAACCTCTAACCGCGTGTGCAGCTCACGCTGTGAGTAGATCTTACGCGCCTGTAGACACCCCGATTTTGACCCGAGAAACTTGTCAAGCATCCCCGATGATGAAAATGCCCGATAAGATCACGCGAAGCTTGATTGTGAACTTGGAAACCCCTCCAAAACCACCTCAAAATCAACCCAACCTTGCATCACCTTCTAGTACATTCAAAACCCTCTTTTTTGATATATAATATGTCCCAATCCATTTTGAAATGAGGGAGATATGCCTGTTTTACCGAAACGATTCATTTTTCCGACCTTCTAAGGGTAAAATGGTCACACATTTTGATGTACAAATCATCTTGGGTTCAAACCACTTGGGTTAGAAAGTAGACCTTTCAAGCTTTCCAACGCTTCAAACCATGCACAAAACGGAGTTCGGTAGCACCCAGAATGGCCCCGCAAAGTTTGGAATTTTGTGCTGTCTCGCCATCCAGGCGCCTAGATTCACCTATTCCAGGCGCCCGGACTCAATCCAGGCGCCTGGATTGCCTTAATGCAGGCGCCTGGACTCTCTCCAGATACTTGGCCCCCAAGGTCAAGTTAGTGGGGAGGAGCGTCTTGAGGATCTTTCAGGGATTTTTCTGCAGAATTCTGTTGAGAGAGAGTAGGGTATTTTGGTGGACTCCTACCTTGACCCCTATTTGATCCCTAAGCCATCTAATGGCCCTTTTTGAACCTTACTTTGCCTATATAAAGCCCCTCCCCTCTCTCCATTTCCATGGACCAGCTCTCCACCCTCTTTTCTAACTGTCATGCTGCTGCAAAAATTTCCAGAAACTCCATCCTAGTTAATCCCTCTCAATCCCATTCATTTGCAACCCCAAAAACCACCTTCTTGCCCCATAAACCCATCATCCATCCACCACCATCAACCTCAATCCATCAAGACCAATTCTCTCTCCTTCCTCTATTGTTATGCTGCTGGAAATTTTCCAGAAATTCCATCCCCAATCCATCCCCCTTTGGTCTACTCATTTCTAGCCTAAAAACCCAACTTCTAGCCCGAAAGACCTCATCTTTCATCACCAAAATCTTCTTATTTCAACCATCCACCATCAAACCCAATCAAAAACCAAAGCAATCAGATCTTTACTTTTCCAGAAAATTGAATCCTAGCTCAATCAATCACCAAACATTACCCAAACTAGTTCCAAGTTCATCAATCAAGTCTTCCAAGGTAGATTTTCTACCAAAGTGTTCAAAAAGGCCCTGAGGGGAACTCAATCAAGTCCTCACTGGTCTTCTATACCAGTAGAGGGTTTGAGTGGAGTTTGAAAATTATCAAGAAAAAGAGTCAGTTTTGTGCATCAGCACTCAATCCAGGCGCCTGGACCATCACTTTCCAGGCACCTGCATTGAGTCCAGGCGCCTGGATTCACTCCATGCAGGCGCCTGGATTCCCTCCCCATGACCATGATTTCTGCTTTCTTTTGCATTTCACTCAGTTTATGGAATATCATTTGCTTGCATTGATCTTAGATTACTCATGCCACATGTTTCAATCTTCATTATAATGGTCATTTGGAGTATTTCATTATCAAATCATCTAAAATCAAGCCTCTTTTAAGTTCATGGCATGCATTTAAGTTGAGTTTGAGGTCCATGTTTGTTACAGTGCTGCTAAACATCATCTAGAGTGTGTGTAAATTAGTTAAATACATTGCATCTGGAGTTTTCTGTGAAAAATGAGATTCTGAAGTTTCTGTCTGGAGGGTCATTCAGGCGCCTAGATTGGCCCTTTCCAGACGCCTGGATCTGCCTAATCCAAGTGCCCAGATTGCAATCCAAGTGTGATGTGTTTGATATGTGTGATCAATTTCTGGAGCATCTTAAGGCAGATTGGGGGCCATTTAGTGAAATTTCAGTGTCTCTTAAGCATAAATCATCCATTCATCACACTTTGCACAAGCATTCACCCATGCTTCATTAATCTTTCGGTGCATTTGCCATGCTCTCACATGAATTTGAGTCCGAAGTCCGTTCAAATAATATTTTCAAAATCCTTAAAGCATTTAGTAGAGACCGGTGGCTACACCGGGCGCGAGGGGTGAATTAAATTCCTTCCCCTTGCGTAACCTAGCTCCCGGACCAGAGAAATCTCATTTTTGCAAGACCGGTAAAACATTTTCCATTCAAAAGGGCAAAAGAGTCATTTTCAAATGGTTTCTCGGGTATGGTCCTCAAATCCGGGTGGCGACTCCATTTAACCAATCAAACCATTTTTCAAACCAAATCGCAACCAATTTCGTGAGCTACTCCGCGGGGTGTTCACAAGCTGGCGACTCCGCTGGGGACTCTGGTTAATATATATTTTAGTATTATTACACTTATGTGTGATTTTATTAAAACGTGTATTAATCATCGAGAGCTAAACTTGAAAAATGTTTAAAGGATTTTGAAAATATTATTTTTATGGACTTTTTGCATTGCACGTGCATGGTTACTAGCCTTCGCTGACGTATTTCGGCAATCCTGCCCGGCTTGTCGGTGACGGGGAATCCCGAAATGCTCAGCACCCCCCGACCGTGATAAGTCACAATTGTCGCTATTACCATCGCCTTGCGGGATCCTTGGCGGTGGGAGACAGTTTTGGCTTTGAGTCTGGGGTACCCTTTTAAACCAAAACCAGCCTTTGCATATAGATAACCATAGAACCCCATGTTAGTTAACCAATCCATGTGTTAGGATTATGTGCTTCACCCTGTTACGTGCTATGTGTTACCGTCTTTCCAAGCATGCCATACTAAATACATGCATACACTTGCATCCGTACATTTTTTTGTTATGTTGTTGATATAGTATAAGTTAGGTTCCTGGCAGTTAGTAGAAGGTTGCTTCGGCCCGATGATGAGTCGTGCATCCCATTTGCGCGTTGTTCTTACAAGTTGGCCTTTAGGATGATCGGACGTGGGAAAATTTGGATTATCAGTTTCCTAACAATGATCTAAACGGGTTTAAGGGACCTTGGCCCAAGGAGGGCCAATCGCCCTTAGGCATCTGATTCTAGATCATTGCCGGAATACGTGTGAATCATAATTTCCCAAATCCGATTATCCAATATCAAGGACATGTTACTTAAAAGAAAACTTGAGGATTGGGGCAACCTTCCAAAGCTGTCGGATTCAGTCTAGGAGACTTAAAATCCATGGAGTTTGAGATACCTCCGGTGTTGGTCGTGCCCGAACGGCCACCCGTGATTCAAACTAGCCTTGAGATCATTTGTATCTGGATTGCAACATCCAAATTGCTTTGTCTCGGATGACCAGGAAAAGTGCTACGGCGTCAAAACATTTAGGCTTTAGGTTGAAGCACTGTAGCTACCGAGTAATGGTTTACCCGGGGTGTTGGAAAATCTTCTGTGCAATGGTCTTAAGTGAGATTTGGATCCGGTAGACTAACCCTAGGTTGTACATTCAGTCTAGGAGACTTTAAATCCATGGAGTTTGAGATACCTCCAGTGTTTGTCGTGCTCGAACGGCTCCCCGTGTTTCGAGCTAGCCTTAAGTGCATCTGTATCCGGATTTCAACAACCTTATTGCTCTGTCTCGGATGGTCTATAAGGAGATTGGCTCTGATTCCACGACGATTGGAATTTAACCTGCCTGTCACGACTTACCCGTGGTTGTTGTTTCGCACATCCGTGCAATGCCTTAAGTGAGATCGAAACCGGTAGCGGAGTCCTTAGGTTAGGATCCAGTCTAGGAGACTTTAAATCCATGGAGTTTGAGATACCTCCAGTGTTCGCCGTGCTCAAATGGCTCCCCGTGTCTCAGGCTAGCCTTAAGTGCATCTGTATCCGGATTTCAACAACCTTATTGCTCTGTCTCGGATGGTCTATAAGGAGATTGGCTTTGATTCCACGACGATTGAAATTTAACCTGCCTGTCACGACTTACCCGTGGTTGTTGTTTCGAACATCTGTGCAATGTCTTAAGTGAGACCGAGACCGGTAGTCTAGATCTTAGACACGACACGACAATGATGCATGCGCAACATTTCCTTCAATAAAACCAGGGGCACAATTTGAGTTTGACCTTTTTGCTTTACTGTCAGAAACCTTACAACTTCCCGAGCAAAAGTTGACTCAGCCCAAAACCTCAAAACATGGATGTTCCGGCTGAAATCGAAGGGCTCAAGATGGCTGTGAATAACCTGGGCAATCAAATCACTCAGCTCATAATTATGGTGCAAGACATCCGTGATCATCTCCCAGATGTCCGAGAGAATCTCCAACGACCCGGAAAAAGCCCGGAAATGGCCGCAGCTTTGGCCAAGATCTCCGAACTGGAGGAAGCTATCGTGGAAGGATTTAAACCCATAGGCTCCAATAATTTCATTGGCACCAGAGATGTGGAGATGCACCATTGGGACGTCGAAAAGGACAACCTCACTCCAGAAGGTGAAACGGTTTACTCCGAGAAGGACAACACACTACTTACCAACCACAACCATGCAAACACCACCCCGAGCTCTATAAATAACAACTCCAACTTCACAACCAACACCATCAACAAAGCCAAATCAACCACAACCACAACCACAATCCAGATCAACCGGCCCAAAGACCAACCAAGAAAATTCTCCCAATTCTCCACACCCCTCTCCTCGGTCTATGAGGAGCTTCTCATGGCCAGTCTTCTTAAACCACTCCATTCAAGTCCTCTACCTCAAAAGCTCCCAGCTTACCACAATCCAAATGCTTTCTGTGCCTTCCATCAAGTGACCGGTCATGCTACCGACGATTGTCAACGCCTCCATCACAAGATCCAAGATCTCATTGACAATAAAACCATCTCTCTTCTGCCATCCGACACCATATCAAACCCCACGCCTCAGCATAAACAAAAACCCAGCATCAATGAAATCAACCTCACCTCCACTAAAAATGCCTATTCATGCTCCATCAACAAAGATCCCAACCAAACTG
The DNA here is from genome assembly GCA_020921065.1 of Vaccinium darrowii. Taxonomy (NCBI): domain Eukaryota; kingdom Viridiplantae; phylum Streptophyta; class Magnoliopsida; order Ericales; family Ericaceae; genus Vaccinium; species Vaccinium darrowii. The sequence continues at coordinate 42,964,475 of CM037154.1, forward strand.
AACCGATCAACATGATCATGACCCAAAGTAACCGTCAAAACCGGCGAAGAAAATTTTCCCAACTCTCTGCGCCTTTGACCTTGGTCTATAAAGAGCTTCTCATGGCAAGTTTCCTCAAACCACTTCAACCAACCCCACCTCCACAAAGTCCCCCACCTTCTTACAACCCAAATACTTTCTGCATCTATCACCAAGCACCTGGTCACCCTACCGAGAGATGTCAACGCCTTCGCCACGAAATACAAGATCTCATTGACAACGGATCCATCTCTGCTCCACTGGCGAAACCAAACGCCTCGCCAAGTCAATGAACCATCAATGGCCATGCAATAGTTCAATCTTCCACGAGTCTTGGAAGTCTTCAAGTGTCAAGTCAAATTTTCACTTCTGATCGAGTCAGTTTGTATTTCGAGTCTGTTTATGTTTTTGCTTTCCTTGTCTATGTATTTTCATCTTTGAGTCTGTAATGTCTTGTTGTTGTTATCAAAAATGAAAAAGACTAAAAAATAGAGTCAACTTTGTCGTCCCGAACTACGCATGACCTGATTCCTTGCAAAGGGATATGTAGGCAACCCTTAATGGTTCGGTCGTAACTATAAAAATCAATGTCATCCCCCGTTGTGTTGAAATTGTCAATCATAAACTTGGATTTTTATAATAATACTTTAACTTGGAATTGTTTTACACCATCATTTGAGAAACATGATAATCACTTCAAAATACGAGATGAATTTTGATTGAACCCTTGCCCCGTACAAGGAGCAATTCCAGTGGACCATTCCCCAGCGTTATCAAGAAGCTATGCTTTGACACAGAAAAAACCTACTAGGTCGAAAACCCGCAAGGGCGGCCTAGGCAAAAGTTAAGGCAAAAAGCTCGCTAGATCAAACTTCAAAATGAGATCTAGGCAAAAGTTAGAGCAAGCATGAGTTCTCCCTATCAAGTTGTGCAATTCAAGATGAAGAAAGGCATTCTTTGTTTGAATCCCCACATAAATATCCATTGCAAAGCCCCTTTGAGCCTAAATCAATTTCTTTGAAAAAGAACCCAGTTAGGCAGCTATCCCCCACACTGGGGCAAAAAGGAAAAAAATGAAGAGTGCTAAAAATGTGGGCGTGTGAAAATTCAAAGCATCTCAAGAATGAAAGTGCCAAGCTGATAAACGTGTGAAAACACCAAACACGTGGGCGCAACGAGATAAGGAGCATTGAAGAAATAAAACAGAAAAATCAAATGGAAAGAAAGCGCCAATCAAAAACAAGCACAAAAGAAGAAGAAAAGAAGAAGCGTCCATCAAAAAGCAAAAAAAAAAAAAAAAGAGGCACAAATGAAGTCAGAGATAGCTGCTAGTTCAAACAACCCCGAGGAAAAATGAGATTTTTGAGCGTATTATCCTTCCTTTGTTAAGCCCATAACCTTGGCCCCGTCATAACCTAGATAAAAGACCTTTCAGATTGAAAAGTGCAACTTGATAGTGAGAATTCAAGTCAAAAGGGAACAGTCTAATCTCCCTTGAAAATCAAAAGTCAAAGCATTGTGCAAACGCTGACGTCACATAAGCAAAAATTCAAACTGGGGCATATCAATGGGTCTTCATCAGCAGCCCTCTAAATTGGGGCATTTTGAAGAAAAATCAATGGGGCATCATCAGCAATCTGGGGTATGGGTTCATGATAAGAAATCTTGTGTTTTGATAAAATAGTAGATTTGAATGAACATCACTTGATGGAGTGAAACAATCACAAAATAAAAATTCAATTTTATCATGACAATTTCGACATTAATAGTGAGGCATGTTTGCCATCTTTCAAGAACTTCGAGTCAACATAGTCTTCCATATCTTTCGAGTCAACACGTTCTCCTATCTGTCAGGTCAACATGGTCAATCAAATTCCTCAAGCCTTGTCTGTCAAAGTCCGCCCTTCTTGTCTAAAAGGGCAATCAAATTCCTTAGCCTTATCAATCTTATCGAAGTCCATCCCCTTGTCAAAAAGGCCAATCAAATCCATTGGCCTTATCAATCTTATTCGATGTCCACCTTCTAGTCAAAAGGCCGATCAAATTTCTCGGCCTTGTAAAAATCCACCTCTTTGTCTAGCGGCCAATTATGTTGCCTTAGTCTTGTCTATCCTTGACTCATGGAAACGATTTCAATGCATCAAAGAACTTGTGTTTGGGTACATGGTCAGTTGGTCGCCAAAACCATCAGCAAAGGCGAGAAAGAAAATCAGAGTTGAGGTTCATCATCTGTGAAGGCACGTCAACCCGAAATTAGGGCATGTCAGCCCAATGCCATTTCTAGGGGAAGCATACACCCAAATCCAGGACTGGGGCATAGGAGCCTAAAAGTCGAAAACCAATCAAAAACTCAAGTCTTGCCAAGCTCAAACCCAAACCTTGGCCAAAAAGGGAAAGACAGTAAAGCAAAAGAGCCACCCCATTGAGCCTCCTACTTTTTAAAGAAGGAATGTTGCCGTTGTTGTCGTCGAGTGTCGATGCACGAGTCACATGCAATCGTCCTGAGAGACAACTTTTAAATCAATCGTCCTGAGGGACAACTTTTAAATCAACTGTCCTGAGGGACCAAACTTTTAAATCAACTGTCCTGAGGGACATACTTTTAAATTAATCATCCCGAGGGACAACTTTTTCAATTAAATTCAAGACCAGATATGGTCGTCTTCAAAATGAATCTCAAAATTAACTTCAAGACCAGAAATGGTCACATTTTCAATAGTATCATTCAAGATGGCGCATTCAATCATGTTAGTCCCCTAGCTGACACACCCCAATCATTTTAGCCACCAAGCTGGTGCAATCAATCATTCAAAAGCCGCCTAGCTGGCGCATCCAATCATTCAATCAATCACCCATCGCATTCAATCATTTATCGTGTACATCAATCATGTCAAGTTGTTTCAGTATTTGTTCAACCAGTTAGTGCATTTAATCAGTTATTCTGAGTATTTGTTGTTGACAAACTATTGTGCCGCTAATGTGTTTGGTTCAGTAGCGTATTGATTGCCTCTTTGCTCAGTAAGCAATCACATTTCCTCGATTGTCTCGTTGCTCAGTAGACAATCATCTTATCATTGGCCATCTTGTTGCTCAAGGGATCGCCACCGTCAGATTTAGCCTCCCCGTTGCTCAGAGGGTAGCTCCATCCAATAATCATTCAAAAGCCGCCTAACCCGCGCACCCCAATCATTCAAAAGCCGCCTAACCCGCGCACCCCAAACATTCAAAAGCCGCCTAACCCGCGCACTCCAAACATTCAAAAGCCGCCTAACCCGTGCACCCCAATCATTCAAAAGCCGCCTAACTCGCGCACCCCAATAATCATTCAAAAGCCGCCTAACCCGCGCACCGCAAAGATTCAAAAGCTGCCCAACCCGCGCACCCCAATCATTCAAAAGCCGCCTAACCCGCGCACCCCAAACATTCAAAAGCCGCTTAACCCGCGCACCCCAATCATTCAAAAGCCGCCTAACCCGCGCACCCCAAACATTCAAAAGCCGCCTAACCCGCGCATCCAATAAACATTCAATCAATTATTACTCATCAATCATTCAAACAATCACCCATCCATCATCAATTATCTATTGTGTACATCATTCATCATTCATTGTCAAGTGAATCGTCAATCTATTCCTTTGCCCCCAAGAACTACGCCGGTCTGATCCCTACAATGGGGTACGTAGGAAGCCTGAGTGGCGCGACCGTGATTTTAATGTTTTCCTTTGCAGTTTGAGAAAGGCTCAAGGAACGAATCGGGATGTCTCTGTCTTGGATGTAACTCGTATCAAGCAATGATACGGAGTTCCATCCAAGAGGGGCAACTGTAGACACCCCGATTTTGACCCGAGAAACTTGTCAAGCATCCCCGATGATGAAAATGCCCGATAAGATCACGCGAAGCTTGATTGTGAACTTGGAAACCCCTCCAAAACCACCTCAAAAGAAACCCAACCTTGCATCACCTTCTAGTACATTCAAAACCCTCTTTTTTGATATATAATATGTCCCAATCCATTTTGAAATGAGGGAGATATGCCTGTTTTACCGAAACGATTCATTTTTCTGACCTTCTAAGGGTAAAATGGTCACACATTTTGATGTACAAATCATCTTGGGTTCAAACCACTTGGGTTAGAAAGTAGACCTTTCAAGCTTTCCAACGCTTCAAACCATGCGCAAAACGGAGTTCAGTAGCACCCAGAATGGCCCCGCAAAGTTTGGAATTTTGTGCTGTCTCGCCATCCAGGCGCCCAGATTCACCTATTCCAGGCGCCCGGACTCAATCCAGGCGCCTGGATTGCCTTAATGCAAGCGCCTGGACTCTCTCCAGATACTTGGCCCCCAAGGTCAAGTTAGTGGGGAGGAGCGTCTTGAGGATCTTTCAGGGATTTTTCTGCAGAATTCTGTTGAGAGAGAGTAGGGTATTTTGGTGGACTCCTACCTTGACCCCTATTTGATCCCTAAACCATCTAATGGCCCTTTTTGAACCTTACTTTGCCTATATAAAGCCCCTCCCCTCTCTCCATTTCCATGGACCAGCTCTCCACCCTCTTTTCTAACTGTCATGCTGCTGCAAAAATTTTCAGAAACTCCATCCTAGTTAATCCCTCTCAATCCCATTCATTTTCAACCCCAAAAACCACCTTCTTGCCCCATAAACCCATCATCCATCCACCACCATCAACCTCAATCCATCAAGACCAATTCTCTCTCCTTCCTCTATTGTTATGCTGCTGGAAATTTTTCAGAAATTCCATCCCCAATCCATCCCCCTTTGGTCTACTCATTTCTAGCCTAAAAACCCAACTTCTAGCCCAAAAGACCTCATCTTTCATCACCAAAATCTTCTTATTTCAACCATCCACCATCAAACCCAATAAAAAACCAAAGCAATCAGATCTTTACTTTTCCAGAAAATTGAATCCTAGCTCAATCAACCACCAAACATTACCCAAACTAGTTCCAAGTTCATCAATCAAGTCTTCCAAGGTAGATTTTCTACCAAAGTGTTCAAAAAGGCCCTGAGGGGAACTCAATCAAGTTCTCACTGGTCTTCTATACCAGTAGAGGGTTTGAGTGGGGTTTGAAAATTATCAAGAAAAAGAGTCAGTTTTGTGCATCAGCACTCAATCCAGGCTCCTGGACCATCACTTTCCAGGCACCTGCATTGAGTCCAGGCGCCTGGATTCACTCCATGCAGGCGCCTGGATTCCCTCCCCATGACCATGATTTCTGCTTTCTTTTGCATTTCACTCAGTTTATGGAATATCATTTGCTTGCATTGATCTTAGATTACTCATGCTACATGTTTCAATCTTCATTATAATGGTCATTTGGAGTATTTCATTATCAAATCATCTAAAATCAAGCCTCTTTTAAGTTCATGGCATGCATTTAAGTTGAGTTTGAGGTCCATGTTTGTTACAGTGCTGCTAAACATCATCTAGAGTGTGTGTAAATTAGTTAAATACATTGCATCTGGAGTTTTCTGTGAAAAATGAGATTCTGAAGTTTCTGTCTGGAGGGCCATTCAGGCGCCTGGATTGGCCCTTTCCAGGCGCCTGGATCCAGGCGCCTGGATCTGCCTAATCCAGGTGCCCAGATTGCAATCCAGGTGTGATGTGTTTGATATGTGTGATCAATTTCTGGAGCATCTTAAGGCAGATTGGGGGCCATTTAGTGAAATTTCAGTGTCTCTTAAGCATAAATCATCCATTCATCACACTTTGCACAAGCATTCACCCATGCTTCATTAATCTTTCAGTGCATTTGCCATGCTCTCACATGAATTTGAGTCCGAAGTCCGTTCAAATAATATTTTCAAAATCCTTAAAGCATTTAGTAGAGACCGGTGGCTACACCGGGCGCGAGGGGTGCTTTAAATTCCTTCCCCTCGCGTAACCTAGCTCCCGGACCCGAGAAATCTCATTTTTGCAAGACCGGTAAAACATTTTCCATTCAAAAGGGCAAAAGAGTCATTTTTCAAATGGTTTCTCGGGTATGGTCCTCAAATCCGGGTGGCAACTCCATTCAACCAATCAAACCATTTTTCAAACCAAATCGCAACCAATTTCGTGAGCTACTCCGCGAGGTGTTCACAGCGCCTCCTTTGGCCAGCCCGTGTGTCGTCCTCCGGCATCATCCGATGACGAGATTTATGTTCTCTCAAAGCCGAACAGAACCCTGTGTTCAAAACCGCCGTCCAATCACTTTTTGCAAGACCGATCTTAACCAGTCGGTCCGCCTCCGCCCGCTGCCCTTCAAACATTGCCCCGTAGTGGACCAAAATTAAGGGACGGAGGGAAGTACTTATACATCTGATGCAACAACTTCACATATTTGATATTCGTGTCACGCAATCCGAAGATTAAACTCCCTCCGTCCCTTAATTTTGATCCACTATGGGAGAACAAGCATTTTCAAACTCAAATAAAATGTATTTTCGTAATTAAGTTTGTAAATTTTTTTGTACCAAATTAAAGTGCTGATTGCGCTCTTTAATTTGGTGCAAAAATAAATCAAACAATTATTTATGAAAATTTAATTTTTTTGTTTTGCAAAAATACACGTTTCCTAGGGTGGACCAAAATTAAGGAACGGAGCGAGTAAAAAAGAGTATGGATTTGGTGTTATTTTTGCACGGAAGACCAATTTAGAGTACACTTAGAGCTGCAATGAGATTGTTTTAAAATGCAAAGTTTCTCTGCACTCCTCATTAATTCAAATCTTTGTTTTCTTGATTATTTGGAGGTCAAAGTGACTGGTGTTGGCTTAGATATAGACAACCAGCAAATTGGTCCAAGCCCCACGGTCCATGGTTTTTTGTTTTTTTGATCGGCAAAAAAAAAATTTAATAAAGAAGACTTGACAAAGAGAACATCAAGCCGGGGGAGAGAAGGGAAGGGAATCCAACCAAGGTTGAATAAAGAAAAAACACCCCGAAAAAACAAAGCCGAAAAACACCTAATAGGCGAAATCCAAACTCCTAAAGCGCCCAAAGATTCAAACCCAAAATAGGCCAAAACCAACTTCAAAACCTTCCAAACGACGACCTACTACAGAAGCCCATAACCAGGGCCCATGGTTATGGTATATCTCTCTCACTTTAGTCCGGCCCAACCTTTTAAGATGTCACATTCAAGCTGAATGCCTTGTGTTGGGCACGGTCACTTTCTAGTTCATTGGTCTAAAAGTTGATCCACATGTTCAAAGGATTATCTAACTAAGGGCCTATTTTTTAACGCTATCAAGTTAACACTTACCACGCTCATCTTCTTAATTTATCACTAAGCAAAAACATAAATCAATTGGGAGAATTAGAGAAGTACAATGTGAATTTCTGTTGCTGATCTGAAGCTAAAGTTTCAAAATTTGAAAAACTAGAGCTAATCCATCAACTGTCCAGATGAATATTAGAGAACCCATGTGGAGGTTAATAATTGAAGAAAAAGCGTCAATTTTTCGTAGCTGTTCTTGTTGCGGATTTTCATAATGAGAGACACATCACAGGTGAGAAAAATAGCAAAGGAAAAGACCCATTTTGCCGTGTACTTATTTCGTTGGTATGTGTGTGTGGTACCACAAAATTGCCATATTTTGAACTATTTTCTACACTTTTGCAATTACTCTACAGTTGCTTACAGAGAAAAAGTAGAGTCTTTAGAGAGAGAGAGAGAGAGGGAGATTACAAAGGTTGGTTGAAAGGATGAGGATTAATGATGGAGAGTCTTTAACACTGATGTTTATTGATGCTTTCACGAAAGAAGATGGTCTACAATGACACAATCTTGGGTGATACTTCAGGAAAAGTTTCCTAGAAATCACAAGTAGTATTAATCCATCCGAAACTTAAATGGGGAGGATGGAAAATTACTCTTTCGCATCTTTTTCAGACCGTCTGTAGGTACCGGTGGCTTTGCACTGACCAATGAACCGACGGGCACGCGGGGCCTACTTCGGGTCCCACGTGGATGATCCAAGCCTTTCAATAATTTAAAAAAAAAAAAATTACTGAGCGGGATCTGTAATCTGAATGAAAAATGAAAGATTGGATCAAGCATCTATTCATATCATATTGAACTGATTTATCATGGGCCCACTCGGTTTTTTTTTTAAGAATTATTGAACGGATTGGATCATCATTGCTGGACCCGAAGTGGGCCCCACCCGCTCGTCGGTTCATGGTCGGTGCAAAATCCGCCAATCCCTCTCCACCTTCTGTCCTTAAGTTGGAGTGAGCACGAGCTCGAAGCTGGAGTTCAATTAGTATTTGAAAACTCGATCTTTGTTTGAGTACTAAATGGGCCTCTGGAACCGAGCCGAGCTCTAACATACAAGTCGAGCTTATTACGAAATATCCTATTTAGCCTAGCACATTGTTTGCAACCAAACTTCTTTCAAATGGCAAACCCTGGATTTGTACGTAATGGGCTAGTGGGAACCCAAAAGGGTGTGCACACTCCTAAAGGAGTGTGCACACTCTTGAGAAATATTTGTTTCTCCTAAAAGGGTGTACATATTTGTTTCTCTTTTTTTTTTTCTTTCTCTTTTTACACCAATTCAAGGATCCCGTTGAGAAAAATAATAGTGTAATTTTTTCCCCCCAAAAAAGACTCATAAATACATTACTTTGATAGGTTTTTTTTTTGTGCAAAATGTTTGTTTCTCCTAAAAGGGTGTGCATATTTATTTTAGACCATTATTAACTCTAATAAAAAAAGAAAAAGAAAAAAGAGAGAGAGCATGGTTAAGTAAATCATGTAAAAAAGAAGAGAAGAAAAAAGAGTCTAGTTAGCTTTATATCTGAAAAAAGAAAAAGGAACCGAAAAAAAGTTAAAAAAAAAAATGCAGGCAGTGGGCTTAGGTGATTATTGATAATTTTATTTTTATTATCAAAATGTTGAAGTATATCTTATGGGAACTAAAAAAAAAAAAAAAAAACTAGTTTTGAGTTAAAGAAAAAAAAAATTCCAAGAAAAAAGTAAATAATTAAGTTATTTTTTCACTCCTTTCAAAAATTTTATGTAATATGCACTCAAAAAAGAAAGAATAAAGTAAAGTTTAAGGGCATTAACGTCAATGCGCCATCAAAGTTAACACCGTTAGACATTTTTAACGGCAAGGGGGGAATCTGACATTTATTTTGTAAAGCAAGGGAGGGCAGTGGCATTTATGCAAACCTCAGGGGAGGTTAGTGAAATTAACCAAAAAAAAAAAAAGGATCACATTAAAAAGTTTTTTAAGTTAACCTGAAAAATAGACCCAAACTATACGTATTTAGAGTTGTGCATGTGCCCGAGCAAGCCTTTGCGTTTGTCATTGCACCCAACTCTATGCGAGTTTTTGTTTTCTTAATAAGTTAGCGCCCCATATTGCATCATGGGATCGAGTCCCATTCTCCCTCTCTCCTTGTAAAGAGGTGTTTGGGATTTCCATTTTGCATTATAAATTATGCATTTTCACATTTTATCTGTTTGGTTATGGATTAAAGAATAATCTAATTTCATTTGTCTTCCCCTTCTCTCCCGCAATTGTAACCCACAGCCACCGGGTTCAGTTTTGATTGTAATTCGTACAAACGGGTTTCAGTTCGAGTTCGATGTTTACATAATACGATTACGGTTTAAGCCAAAGACTCATCGAGCTTTGATTCGGGATCTATTTTGTTTCTCAACGGGGAATCGTGCATGATTAAACCCGTAGTACCTCAGGGAGGGGAAGTTTTGTTAAAGCAACCAACTCAATACCAACTACCAATGCATAAATACTTGCTGTTCCATACTTCCATTCCACGGTTTCCACCATTTGCATGCCTCTAGCTACCACTCACAAAACCCATTTCCCCAACAATCAATCAAATTCCTCTGCTCACAATTTTTCCTTTAAATTCTCACCCAATTCCTAGATCTCTACTTCTCAAATTCCCCAAACAATTAAAGAAGAAAACCCAAGATGTCTGAACCGATCAGAATGTTGATGATATTATTCACAACTCTTCTCATAACATCCCCTTCTCAGCTGACTGCCTCCAGAGCGCCATTGTCGCCGCCGGTGACTGCCGGTTGTTCCCCGCCGCTGGGGCAGACCAACCTCCTCAGTAAATCGCCGGAGATTCTCTCCTCTCCACCACCCAGTACTCGGTTCATGCCACCTCCACCACCACCACCACCAGAGACTCTCTCCTCTCCAACACCACCGCTGTCATTTCGGCCACCACCCAGCACTCTCCTCACGCCGCCTCCCAAGACTCTGTCCACACCACCACCGCCCAATACTCTGCTCACACCACCAGCCCAGACACGGTCCACATCACCACCGCCGCCATTTTTCACGACGTGGCTGGGTAGTTTTGTGAAGGGTATTATCTTCGGGGTTATGATACTAGTCATGGGTGTTTTTTCCTTCCTGGTGATCAGAGGTTGTCGTTTACTCTGCTGTCCTTTGACAACATCACAGAGCGAGCAGGTAATTACGTACGATCCAAAATTCAAGCCAATTATATGATTATTATGAGTCTATTTTTAGATTTCATAAAATATTTCATCCAAAAATTTTCACATCCTCTCTCTGTCATTTCCTTCTTTCTTTATTTATTTTTTCTTTGAATATATTTTTTAATTTCATGCATATAAAAATAAATCCGTCACACAGTACGCATGGATGACAACCGAAGGACCATTTTCCTTAAAAAATTTCAACCGAATGAATATGGTTTTGGATGCTTAATTTGATACTATGTGATTGCAGGGGCCGGGTTGATGGATCTATGCAATGTTCTTGAAGTCCAACTTGTTACTTGAAAAAATGGATGTTACGTTTTAGTTGGTTCAATATATTTTACTAGTCGATATGATCAACACTTGCTTGAGAATCTATGAAGAATTTTTATAGCACATTTCGATTTTTCCATGTTTGCATAGTTTGGGTTACGTCATAATTGAGTAGAGATTTAGTTGGCACAAAGAGTCCCGTCTGCAAAATTAAACTTAAAAAGATTGTATTATCAGTCCCAAAAAAATTCACAACTTAAAAAACTCATCGATATCTAGTGACTTTGGGAAAATGTTTGAATCTGTTTCGATAATTTTCTTCAAATTCTTATTTTGCAAACAAGACAATATTTTTGAGATAGAAGAACAGTTTAGTTGAAGTTATTACGGAAAATTTTTGTATGCATTCTTTTTAAATCGGATGATTGTTAGTGTCCATTATAATTTTACTTGTTTCTCGTGTAGTGATGAAAATAGATTTAGGCCAAATAATAGATGAAAAGACTAGACTTCAGTACATGATTAATCCTGAAAAACTTGTGATGTATAGTGGGTGATCGTACTGGGATGAAGGAAGTAGGTTTAGGAAATTAAGATTGAAACAAAAGAAAAAGAAAGGTAAAATTTTTGAATCATCTGGAAAATATGTTGTGCAATTAACTAAAGGACACATCCAACGAAGTCGTATATTGTCAAAAGATCTGCATGCGACTTGCCAATGTTCAGCTGTCCCGGTACTCAATTGCTTTAGTTCGTACTATTAGTTACTAGCCTGTATAATATCTACTCATTTTCTTGGTTTGATAAAATAGAAACCCTCCATAAAGTGCTAAAAATAGAATTAATTTGAGTCATAGAATTATTTTTTGTGGTACTAGCTCCTCGTTTCAGCTTGATCCATCTATTTAACAAAGAGAGTTAATTTGAGTCATAATTTTGAATTCCATAAATAAATGAGATGAGCCAAAGCCATTGAGAGCCTTTCAGGGGCAGTTTTCCAAAATGTGCTAAAAATAGTTTATGCATGTGAAATAATGGCCTGACACGAAAACCGTGTATGAGACTTTTTAACACTTTTAGACAATGGAAAACTAGTTATTTAAGGGGTGTTGCACTAACAAAAAATTGTTTTTTCCAAACATCGAGATAGGTCATTCTCTCACAACACATCATATAAAAAACTGTGAAAAACTGGGTTAGTGGAACACCCCCTTTGGGTCTCAAAACAGTGCCTCATCTCCATAAAGAAAATCTAATTTGTGGCCTAGGCATGTACGTGTAGTATAAATCTACGATATTTTGGTTCATTTAAGCTTTGTGTGCAAGTTTGAGATCGAATCGTGAAATTTTCATGGGGCTTAAATTGGGCTCGCTAAAACCATAACAAACAAATTTGAGTATACTGGCCATGTTCGGTTGGGAGCTTTGCTCCGGCTTAGTTTTGTTTCTGTTTTGCTGACATCATCATTTTTTTCACTTTTCTCTCTATCTCTCTCCACTTATTACATCTGTTTACATCATCAAAACTAAACTAAACTCCCTCAAAACTCCCAACCGAACAAGGCCACTAAAGTTCGGCTCTACTCTTTTGCTATCCTATATTTGTACGTAATAATTAATGCATGTGGTTTTTTTTTTTTCTTTCTCAATGAAAGATATTTTTGTATAATATAACATGTGCAGCTCATATGAGATCAAGAACAACTTTGTTTGAGGACACGTCAAAATGTGGAGGGATTTAAGAAGCAACTAAAATTAGAAATGTAAATAAATTTTTTTGCCAGACGGTAGAATGTTTAGTGTATTAGTATTTGTTAAATTACTACAATGGCCAACCTCTCTCTATAGGAGTTGAATCCCCTACCTCACGCTCCAAAAGAACGCTACACATAATGGGGCAAAACCCAAAGGGAAAGTTGGGAGAAAGAGGAGAGATTGACCATTTTCCTCTCCTAATTAAGACGGTTGGTAACACTTAGAAATGTAAATGAGCGCGTCCGAGCGGAGCTACATAGGGGCCGGGTGGTAACACTTGGAGTATGTTTTGCATAATTTTTTCATAGTTTGGCCCCCTCTGACTTTGATTGATTTTGGCTTTGCCACCGTGAGCGCACATCTCGGCCATCGAAAATTTTCTCCCACTACCCAGTGCTCTCTTCACACCGAAGAGAGAGTAATGGATGTTCACCAAAAGTAGTAGTCTGTGGAGGGGGATGGGTTGGGGTGGGTGGGGTGAGGAATCAGCCTCTGTTTGGCTCTCTCTTTTTTTATCTTCTCTGTTTTGGTTTTGAGCATGAAAAGGTAATGGATGTTTAAGTTTGCTCCACTTGCTAGTATTGTTTTACTTGCATTTGTTTTGTCAGTAGTATTCTGATTGTGCACATTCATTTCAACATATTTTGCATTTTTCTTATGACATTTCTTCTTGTAAGAAACCGAATACATGTCTCAATTTTACGCTCATTTAGTAATTGGATTGAGCCTCAACCTTTGGGAGCCTTTCTATCGGGCCTCCTCTCAATTTTCATCTTAACGTTGGAGCCTCATGGCCGCAAAGAAAATTTTAGTAGCAGCCAAGACGTGTTTGTTAAGTATAAATAAACGTTTGATATTGTTCATTAAGAATTGTGAATAAGGTCGAGCTCGGCAAACCTAAGGCCACTCCGCTTGAGCTCGACTCGTTAAATATTCATTGAGTTGAGCTTAGATAGTTAAAAACTTAAGTTTCCGCTAAAGTAGTTTTATATATTTTTTGTATTCTAGTTACATTCTAGTTATTTCAAAATATTTTCACAGATATCGACACTTGAGAATCTGTGAGGAATATTTAGAGCACATTTCGATTTTTCCATGGGTGTCATATTTAATTTGGGTTATGTCATAGAGGAGAGATTAGTACTCCATCTGTCCAACAAAAAAAAAAAGAAAGGAGCCCAGTCCATTAGAACACAGAACACATGGAGTCCTTAAATGCTCACTGTAACTTAGCTTGTTATGGTGTTTGCAGTCGTCAATTTGTGGTCAAGTTTAATCTCTACGGTGAGTGTAAAATATATACCTCCTTTAGAATGCAATAATAAAACCACGCAATGACTGGGCCATTTTTGGTCCTACTAGTGAAATGTAAGTGAACCCTCCCATGTGACCATGTAATGTAAAATCAGAGTTATTGCCGTCTTATTGACAATTTAAATAGTTCATTTTGTAGGTTAATTTCGATACACATATCCAATGGAAAAGATAAAACCGATCAAAAATCGACGGTATCTACTTATTGTGTTTGGCCGTTTATTTCTCTTTATATGCAATTCAGAAAACTTTTAAATGAAGTCCGATCAGCTCGAAAATTAGGCCTTGTTGACTCTTTAAAACTTAAGAGGCTAAAATTGGATACTTGTGCAATGTAAACATATATAGGAGTATACTCATATTGAATCAACAATTTGACAAGTCATTTACTCTTTAAAACGTTAACTTAACCGATTGATTCTCGATACCGTTTGGAACTAAACCTTCGTTGAAAACAAATGAGCCCCACACTACCTCCGATTAACAAACTAACTGCAATGAGGTTTTTACCTTCAGTTTTGATTGTGCACGTTCAATGTAACATATTTTGCATTTTTCTTACGGCATTTCTTCTTTTAATTTTTAATTATTGCAGGACTTTTGTAGGTATCTTTGCAATAGTTGTGAAGCTTTTTAGCTATTAGGGCTGTAAAAAATGAATCGAGTCATTCATGAATTGTTCGAGACACAATTCGATACGGGCTTGTTTGAGTTTGGTAGGTGGTCCTGCAAAAAATTTAAATTTCGTGTATCAACACAAACTTATATTCAATCTTTGCTTATCTGATTTAAAATAATAAAAAAAATCTTTGTTGTATTTTGCTTTGTTATCCTTGTGTCAGGTGTGTTGCACGTCCCCTGTGATAAATTGATTTTGTTAAACTTTATTTATTTTGAACTCAGTTTGTTCAAGAATTTGTGATTTTGCCTAGTAAAATCTAGGGGCACTTAAATAATCATCTTTTTACTCACTTGAAATTAGAAAATCATTCTGAGCCTTTTTAGGAGTTATGTTTACATCCCAAGATTCAAATAAACCCACTTTTGCCCTTGATTATATATATAAATATATATATACTAGGAGATTAAGGGACTAAAAGGAATGTTTTCATCCAAAATTAATTATGTTTCCATCCAAAAATTCTTTGTCTATAGGGTAAAGATTTTTTGGATGAAAACATAATTAATTTTTCATACAAAATTAATTATGTTTTCATCCAAAAATTCTTGGCCTTGATCCAGTAATCATGATTAAATGTTTTAGGGTGCCGCATGCGCGAGCCAAATTCATAAATGGAAGTGATCATGGTTAAAATCAAACTAGTAATCATGTCAATAGTTTTTGACATTTTTTTTACCATGATTCAAGATGTTAATTCAATAATTATTACCATATTTAAGGAGAACGAACATACTCCTTATCTATGTAGGCCCGCGCAGCGGCTGTTTTGATCTTTTTACCATGATTTTTGATCATTTTTTATTTATACCATGAAGTGTCGAACATGTGGTTGATATGTTTTACCATGATTCAAATAATCATGGTAAAAATCAAATACAAAACATAAAATATGGTAAAATCAAGTAATCATGGTAAAAATAAAAATGATTGAGATAATGAGTTAGTAATGTAGTTAAACGTGATTCCAACAACAATTATGATAAGATATAATCCCTCTTTTGAATTTCCACCATTTTCGAATTTCTTGATTTTAGGAAGGAGAATAATTCATCAATTAAAAAATATCTTAATTTTAGGGTGTGTGGATCAGCTAACTTTGAATTCAAAAATTACTTATATTTTATATATTTTCATCCTCTAGGAAGGGTAACAATGGTAAATCACATTACAAGAGGATGAAAACACAATTCCATAAAGAATGAGGGATGAAAATCTAAGTAGTACCCAAAAAGCGGATGAATATTTAATTACCTCTAAAATCTACTTATGTATACCAAACATTACTTTAATATTAATGGGTCTTTTCGTGAGTAGCCTCACCAAATGACAAGTGATATTTATACTAATTCGGAGAGTGGATGAATATTATAAGGGTGTTGTTAAGATGTGTGATGGTGCATGTAACTGTGAATGTGTTGTTTAGTCTCTTTCTCTCTTTTCTCAAATGCCATTGACACAAATGCCCGGTTTCTCTATCCCATTCTCTCTAGTGTTGCTAAGAGATTTGCTGCGGTTAAGACCCTGTCTTGCCAGCATTTTTGGAGCATTTTGTTTCGGACTTTCATTTTAAATTGGACCCTAAGTTTACTAGACATTTTCCCACTAACACAGTATAAGTGCATAAAATTTTTAAGGCCCCGAAAATATAAAAATAATTAGTGCCATTTCTCTTCCTTCGTTTAATGCAAAATTAATTAATGACATGTGGTCCCCCATATTCCCTCCGTTCCAAAATTTTGGTCTGTTATGCAAAATGAAAACTTAAAAATAATACAAAATTTTCAACAAAAATTCTATATTTTTTTAGCAAGTTACTAGCGGAACCCCAAAGGGAGATCAAGCTTAGGCGGAACCCAAAGAGACAATTTGTGACATCCAAGTTCAATGTCATGGTCACGGTCACTTTCTAGTTCATTGGTCTGAGTCGATCCACTTGTCCAGAGCCTATTTTTTAACGTCATCAAGTTAACACTTACCACGCTCATCTTCTTAATTTGTCACTAAGCAAAAACATAGTTCAAATGGGAGAATTAGAGAAGTACGATGTGAATTTCTTTTGTTGATCTGAAGCTAAAGTTTCAAATAGAGCGCCCATCAAGTGGTCAGATGAATATAAGAGAACCAATATGAAAATTAATAATTGAAGAAAAAGGATCAATTTTTCGTAGTTCTTCTTGCTGATTTTACATAATGAGAGACGCAACACAGGTGAGAAAAATAGCAGAGGAAGAGACCCATTTTGCCATGTACTTATTTCGTAGGTATGTGTGTGTGGTACCACAAATTGCCATATTTTGAGCCATTTTCAACACTGTTGCAATTACTCTGCAGTTGCTTACACACAGAGAGAGAGAGAGAGAGAGAGAGAGAGAGAGAGAGAGAGAGAGTACAAAGGTTGGTTGAAAGGATGAGGATTAATGATTGAGAGTCTTTAGCATTGATGTTTATTGATGCTTTCATGAAAGAAGATGGTCTACAATGACAGAATTTTGGGTGATACTTTAGGAAAAGTTTCCTAGAAATCATAAGGAAGTGGGCCCAGCCCGCCCGTCGGTTCATGGTCGGTCCAAAATCTGTCGGTCCC
The DNA here is from genome assembly GCA_020921065.1 of Vaccinium darrowii. Classification (NCBI taxonomy): domain Eukaryota; kingdom Viridiplantae; phylum Streptophyta; class Magnoliopsida; order Ericales; family Ericaceae; genus Vaccinium; species Vaccinium darrowii. The sequence goes on from CM037154.1 coordinate 42,981,597, forward strand.
TCTTCACCTTCTCTCCTTAAGATGGAGTGAGCACGAGCTAGAACTTGGAGCTCAATTAGTATTTGAGAACTCAAGCTCAGTTCGAGTACTAAATGAGCCTTTGGAACCGATCCGAGCTCTAACATACAAGTCGAGCTTATTACTAAAAATTCTATTTAGCCTAGCACTTCATGAGCTGAGCACATTGTTTGCAACCAAACTCCTTTCAAATGGCAAACCCTGGACTAGTGGGAACCCAAACTACATATTTTTAATACTGATTAACAAATATTGTACTACCATCGTCCTAAAAATATTTATGGGCTTGTTGAACAAGAATTTAAAAATAATGCATTTTGCAGATGGACCCGACTACATGTACAGAGGGTATATAGTGTCTAGAAAGTTCGGGGACCCACTTTTGAGTCTCACACGAGTGATCCAAGCCATTCATTATTCTTAAAATATTTTTCCAAAGGGCCCCACAAAATTTTAGCTCAATCGGACGGTTAGAAGTGCTCGAACCATGTAAAGTCCCACCGTTTCAATCAAAATGTGTTCGAGGACCCACTTTTGGGTCCCGCACGAGTGATCCGAGCCATTCATTATTCTTAAAACATTTTTCCGAGGGGCCCCATAAAATTTCAGCTCAATTGGACGGTTAGAAGTACTCGAACCAAAGTCTCACTATTTCGATCAAAAGAACACGATCGGTACATTTTTTGGATACTACCCTCTGTACCCTGTTTTGCGGACATAGGTTGCTAATGTGCATGGGATGCACAACAGGTGTTGTGCACCATCCGAGCCATTCGTTGCTCAGATGGACGGCCCAGATTTCATCTTGACACCTTTGCATCCGAACTGTTCATTGTCGTGCGTGCAAGATGAAATCTAGATCATCCATTCAAGTAACGAACGGCTCGGATGGTGCACAACACCTGGCGGCTGGCGTGCATCCCATGCACAACAGCAAGTCAAAATCCGCATTTTGCTAGGTCCGAGGAAGGAGACTAGAATATGTGTAGGTATCATTTAAATCTGTACCCATGACAAAAATAAAAAAAAATAAAAAGCTCTTAATGCGATACCTAGTGTAACTTTCGCACACATTATATAGAGATTCTCACAATTCCGTTTTCGTTTTCGTATAATTACGTTTTCGTTGTTTCGAATTGGGAATTTCTTATTTTTCATTTTAGTTTTCAATTTTGGGAGTTTCCCCAATTTTAGGGATACTTTATTTTTTTAGTAAGTTTTTGCTAGGGTTTGCTAGTTTTCCTTATAAAAGGGAATGTAACCTCTCTTATTCGGTACCTCTTATTCAATAATAATTCCTGAGTTAAATCTCTCTCTTCTTGCGAATTCAAGAACTCTCGAGGATTCGAGATCTATCTTCGTTTGAACTAGTACGCTAACCAGTTTCTCTTGAATTCCACTGCGTTTTCTCGTGAATTCCGCTGTGTTAGATCTTTACTTCTCAAATTCCCCAAACAATTAAAGAAGAAAACCCAAGATGTCTGAACCGATCAGAATGTTGATGATATTATTCACAACTCTTCTCCTAACATCCCCTTATCAGCTGGCTGCCTCCAGAGCGCCATTGTCGCCGCCGGTGACTGCTGGTTGTTCCCCGCCGCCGGGGAAGACCAACCTCCTTAGTAAATCGCCGGAGATTCTCTCCACTCCACCACCCAGTACTCGGTTCACGCAACCACCACCACCACCACCAGAGACTCTCTCCTCTCCAACACCACCGCTGTCATTCCGGCCACCACCCAGCACTCTCCTCACGCCGCCGCCCAAGACTCTGTCCACACCACCACCGCCCAATACTCTGCTCACACCACCAGCCCAGACACGGTCCACATCACCACCGAAGCCATTTTTCTCGACGTTGCTGGGTAGTTTTGTGAAGGGCATTATCGTCGGGGTTATGATACTAGTCATGGTTTTTTTTTTCTTTCTGGTGATCGGAGCCTTCAGAGGTTGTTGTTTACTCTGTTGTCCTTGACAACATCACAGAGCGAGCAGGTAATTACGTACGCCCCAAAATTCAAGCCAATTATATGATTATTATGAGTCTATTTTTAGATTTCATAATATTTCATCCAAAAATTTTCACATCCTCTCTGTCATTTCCTTCTTTCTTTATTTATTTTTTCTTTGAATATATTTTTTAATTTCATGCATATAAAAATAAATCCGTCACACAGTACGCATGGATGACAACCGAAGGACCATTTTCCTTCCAAAATTTCAACCGAATGAATATGGTTTTGGATGCTTAATTTGATACTATGTGATTGCAGGGGCCGGGTTGATGGATCTATGCAATGTTCTTGAAGTCCAACTTGTTACTTGAAAAAATGGATGTTACGTTTTAGTTGGTTCAATATATTTTACTAGTCGATATGATCAACACTTGCTTGAGAATCTATGAGGAATTTTTATAGCACATTTCGATTTTTCCATGTTTGCATAGTTTGGGTTACCTCATTGAGTAGAGATTTAGTTGGCAAAACGAGTCCGGTCTGCAAAATTAAACTTAAAAAGATTGTATTATCTGTCCCAAAAAAATTCGCAACTTAAAAAACTCATTGATATCTAGTGACTTTGGGAAAATGTTTGAATCTGTTTCGATAATTTTTCTTAAAATTCTTATTTTGGCAAACAAGACAATATTTTTGAGACAGAAGATCAGTTTACTTGAAGTTATTACGGAAAAGTTTTGTATGCATTCTTTTTAAATCGGATGATTGTTAGTTTCCATTATAATTTTACTTGTTTCTCGTGCAGTGATGAAAATAGATTTAGGCCAATTAATAGATGAAGAGACTAGACTTCAGTACATGATTCCCGGAAAACTTGTGATGTATAGTGGGTGATCGTAGTGGGATGAAGGAAGTAGGTTTAGGAAATTAAGATTGAAACAAAAGAAAAAGAAAGGTAAATTTTTTGAATCATCTGGAAAATATGTGATAGAATTGTGCAATTAACTAAAGGACACATCCAACGAAGTCGTACATTGTCAGAAGATCCGCATGCGACTTGCCGATGTTTAGCTGTCCCGGTACTTAATTAGTTGCTTTAGTTCGTAGTATTAGTTACTAGCCTGTATAATATCTACTCATTTTCTTGGTTTGATAAAATAGAGACCCTCCATAAAGTGCTAAAAATAGAATTAATTTGAGTCATAGAATTATTTTTTGTGGTACTAGCTCCTCGTTCAGCTTGATCTATCTATTTAACAAAGAGAGTTAAGAATAATGCTAGAGGCACACACTCAACCACACACATACTCACATGTGGGTGTGTGTGATTGTGCGTGTAGTTGAGTGTGTGTCACAAGCATTTTCCGAGACTTAATTTGAGTCATAATTTTGAATTCCATAAATAAATGAGATGAGCCAAAGCCCTTGAGAGCCTTTTAGGGGCAGTTTTCCAAAATGTGCCAAAAATAGTTCATGCATGTGAAATAATGGCCTGACACGAAAACCGTGTATGAGACTTTTTAACACTTTTAGACAATGAAAAACTAGTTATTTAGGGGGTGTTTGGGAACCTGTTTTTTAGCTTTTCATTTTCAACTTTTTGGTTTTTTGGCTTTTTGGATTATGGCCAAAATGTGTTTTGAATCTGAGAAAAGTGTTTGGGAGAAATGTGCAGAATGCATTTTGAAACAAGAGTAGTGTTTGGGAGAATAATGATGAGAATGAGTTATGGATTGGTTGTTTACCATTGTGCCCTTGTTTATTTATTAAGGTATTTAAAATGTATATGAATATTGTTTTTGTCAAGTTTTTTTAAAGTTATTTTGGGAAATATTTTTGTAAACGTATCATGTCCAATTTGTTTTTGGGAAAAATACTTTTTCTCTTCATTTTTTTTTATTAATTGAGTGTGTCACTACTTAATACAAATAACGTAAAATGGAAATAATTGCCACCATCTAATTTTTTTTTCTAATTAGGAAGAATTAACTCTTACAACCAAGTAAGGGGCAAAAAAAAAAAATAGTGTTAATGTACAGGAAAAATTAAGTCAAATATAATAGGAAAAAAAAAAAGACTTTGTAGCATAATTAACCCCACAAAAAAGACTACCAACTAAAGGTCAATAAAAAAACAACTTAGGCACTACATAAATTAATGTTTAGGGTTGCTTTTGTCTCCCAAAAAAAAAAAAAAAAACTACCGTGCACTACACAAATTAATAAAAGGCTAGGGATAAATCAGTCTTTTTGTCATAAACCTAAAATGAGAATGGAAAGCTAGAAATGGAAAAACTCCTCTTCACCTCTTTTTAACTTTTGGCCTCTAAACTCAAAAACAAATAAGTCATTTTGTGGGAATGAGTTTTGGGAGGTGGATGCCAAACACCCAAAATGAGAAAATAAAAAATCCAAAAGCAAAAAAAGAGCTTGCCAAACACCCTCTTAGTGGGTCTCCTCTCACTTTTCGTCTCAACGTGCAGTATAAATCTACGATATTTTGGTTCATTTAAGATTTGTGTGCAAGTTCGAGCTCGAATCGTGAAATTTTCACAGGGCTTATATTGGGCTTGCTAAAACCATAACAAACAAACTTGAGTATACTAAAGTTCGGCTCTCCTCTTTTGCTATCCTAAATTTGTACATAATAATTAATGCATGTGGTTTTTTTTTTTTTTTTCTTTCTCAATGAAAGATATTTTTGTATAATATAACATGTGCAGCTCATATGAGATCAAGAACAACTTTGTTTGAGGACACGTCAAAATGTGGAGGGATTTAAGAAGCAACTAAAATTAGAAATGTAAATGAATTTTTTTGCCAGACGGTAGAATGTTTAGTGTATTAGTATTTGTTAAATTACTACAAGGGCCAACCTCTCTCTATAGGAGTTGAATTAGGCCCGGCCCTGTGGGGAGGCTGGGTAGGCCCGGGCTTGGGGCCCACCGAAAATGGGTCAATTTTGGGGCCCCCAAGCATATAGGTTAGTATAGGTATGGGTTTGCATAAAATGTCTAACAAATTGATCAAAGAAGCCCACCAAAATCACTTAAGCCCCATTTTATTTGTTGAGGCCCATTTTTTTTAATTGTTAGAGGCTTGAGGCAAAAAAAGAAGTTACCATCTGTTTGATAATAATTTTTGCAAAAAACGTGGGCTAACTTCATATGTGCGCGAGGCTCTAAATTAGGGGATTTGCACCCCCCCTGCGCGCAAGGTTCGCAACGCGCACCCGGATCGGTTTCCACAAATTGGCTTGGACCTTGGCCCAAGCCGTGTGCGCGCGAGGCCTCTCTTCGGCCTAGCTCATCAATGGTTCATGGAGCCTCCACACTTATAAAGAACACAAATGTTCTCTAGTTAGCCAATGTGGGACAAGTGTTCTTTGAAGAGTTTTTTTTTTTTAAATACATAATCCCAACACTAATAGACTCTTTGTGGGACTCTGGATTGTATAATTGTTTTTTTGTATTCTAGATCTAACTCCAAGGACCACCGACTGACCGACCACTAGTTTAATTGCTTAATTCCTTATAGTTGAAAGCATTGAATGATAATTACTTTTTGTGTCTAACCAATGGAACTAATATCTTTTTGTAAATGGTCAATACATGGTGGTAGCACTTTTGTGTATGGGATTATGGCTTTTTGTGTATTGGATTATGTATATTTTGGCGCATTGAAGTAACGGTCTTGTATGTGTATTCCCAGTTCCGAACTTTGTTTGAAATTTACATGAGATGTTGATCTTTATTGCAATAATAGTCTTGCTTACTCTTCTCATAGAAAAAAAAAAATTATATATGAAGGGCCTCAAATTGAGGATAGGGTTGGGGCCTCGGGAAACACAGGGCCGGGCCTGAGTTGAATCCCCTACCCCATGCTCCCATGCTCCAAAAGAACGCTACACATAATGGGGCAAAACCCGAAGGGAAAGTTGGGAGAAAGAGGAGAGATTGACCATTTTCCTCTCCTAATTAAGACGGTTGGTAACACTTAGAAATGTAAATGAGCGCATCTGGGCGGAGCTACATAGGGGCCGGGTGGTAACACTTGGAGTATGTTTTGCATAATTTTTTCATAATTCGGCCCCCTCTGACTTTGATTTTGGCTTCGTCACCGTGACCGCACATCTTGGCCGTCGAAAATTTTCTCCCACCACCCAGTGCTCTCTTCACACCGCAGGACACTCTCTCCTTGTCCCAACACCGAAGAGAAAGTAATGGATGTTCACCAAAAGTAGTAGTCTGTGGAGGGGGATGGGTTGGGGTGGGTGGGGTGAGGAATCAGCCTCTGTTTGGCTCTCTCTTTTTTTATCTTCTCTGTTTTGGTTTTGAGCCTGAAAAGGTAATGGATGTTTAAGTTTGCTCCACTTGCTAGTATTGTTTTACTTGCATTTGTTTTGCCAATAGTATTCTGATTGTGCACATTCATTTTACTCCTAACATATTTTGCATTTTTGTTATGACCTTTCTTCTTGTAAGAATCCGAATACATGTCTTAATTTTACGCTCGTTTAGTAATTGGATTGAGCCTCAACCTTTGGGAGCCTTTCTATCGGGCCTCCTCTCAATTTTCATCTTAACGTTGGAGCCTCATGGCCGCAAAGAAAATTTTAGTAGTAGCCAAGACGTGTTTGTTAAGTATAAATAAACATTTGATATTGTTCATTAAGAATTGTGAATAAGGTCGAGCTCGGCAAACCTAAGGCCACTCCGCTTGAGCTCGACTCGTTAAATATTCATTGAATTGAGTTTAGCTAGTTAAAAACTTAAGTTTCCGCTAAAGTAGTTTTATATATTTTTTGTATTCTAATTACATTCTCGTTATTTCAAAATATTTTCACCGATATCGACACTTGAGAATCTGTGAGGAATTTTTAGAGCACATTTCGATTTTTCCATGGGTGTCATAGTTAACTTGGGTTATGTCATAGAGGAGAGATTAGTACTCCATCTGTCCAAAAAAAAAAGAGCCCAGTCCACAAAACTATACCTAAAAAGATTGCATTTCAGTCCAAAAAATAAAAAATCGCAACTTAAAAACTCATCGATATCTAGTAATTTTCAGAAAATGTTTGAATCTGTTATGATAATTTTTCTGTAGTTTTTATTTTACAAGCAAGACAATTTTTTTGATAATGGCCCAGGAAATTTCCTCCTTAATGCCCTTGGGGTACTTGTCATACCCACAATTCCACAATAAAGCCTTCCACAGCACTTGAGAGTATAGGGACAATAAATGATCATTAGATTCCTCCCCATTAGAACACAGAACACATGCATGCTCACTGTAACTTAGCTTGTTATGGTGTTTGCAGTCAATTTGTGTTTAAGTTTAATCTCTACTGTGAGTGTATAACATACCTCCTGATTTAAAATAAAAAAAAAATATTTTGCAAACAAGACAATATTTTTGAGACAAAAGAATAGTTTACGTGAAGTTATTACGGAAAAGTTTTGTATGCATTCTTTTTAAATGTGATGATTGTTAATGTCCATTATAATTTTACTTGTTTCTCGTGCAGTGATGAAAATAAATCAAAAAATTTATTTATGAAAATTCAATTTTTTTTGTTCACAAAAATAAACGTTTCCCAGGGTGGACCAAAATTAAGGGACGGAGAGAGTGAAAAAGAGTATGGATTTGGTGTTATTTTTGCATGGAAGACCTGATGCAGGGAGAAGCCTCCTTTTACGAAATTATTTGCAAGAATAAACTTGAACTAGTTTGAACTAAAGGTACTCCCTCTATGAACAAACAATAATTGAGTAAATACTCAGTTTTTCATTAATCATAAACAACCAAATTTTAATGTCACCGTACAACTTATTTTATACTGGAAACTAGGACCAAAAAGGAAATAGCAAAATAGGAAGCTGAATCCCGGTTAATAAAGGATTAAAGAAAAAAGGAAACATTAAACTAGGAAACAGATTACTCTAAGATCTCTAATTTCTTAATTCAAATAATCCTAGCAAGATATAGAAATACATATTCCTACTACATTAAAACAAACTGGAAAAGTAAAATCTTAATTAAAATAAAACACATCTATTAAAATACTAATATGAAATAATAAAATAAAATTCCTATATTTCTAAAATACTTCTAATATTGTTCTGCATCAAGACCAATTTAGAGTACAAATTGGAGCCGCAATGAGATTGTTTTAAAATGCAAAGGTTTCATGGTTATGGGTATATCTCTCACTTTAGTACGGCCCAACCTTCTAAGATGTGAGGGGTCCTGCCTTCTAAGATGTAATTCGTCCTTATCAACAAGGCACCCTAATGACCACTCTCTTGTTGAAGCAATTTTACTTACTAAATGTAGACAGTTTTAATTTCACTAGTCAGTTATGAATTGCTCTATTTTTTATTTCACATATCGAACTTGGTTTGCTGGATCCTGTTTGTGGTCTTAATTTGTGACATCCAAGCTCAATGTCATGCGTTGGGCACGGTCACTTTCCAGTTCATTGGTCGAAGTCGATCCACTCGTCCAGAGGATTATCTAATTAAGGGCATATTTTTTAACGTTATCAAGTTAACACTTACCACGCTCATCTTCTTAATTTGTCACTAAGCAAAAACATAATTCAATTGGGAGAATTAGAGAAGTACGATGTGAATTAATTTCTGTTGCTGATCTGAAGCTAATAAAGTTCCAAAATTTCGAAAAACTAGAGCTAACCCATCAACGGGTACCTGTTGGATGCATTTTATGGGGTATTTTCTGGGTTTGGATTTGGGACTGTACCAAGCCTCTTCCATGTGGGTTCTCTTCCGTTGGATGCATTTTGTGGGGCCTTTTCTGGGATCAAACACTTGCCCCACATGAAACTAGAGTAAAAAGGAGGAGAAAAACTTGGTGCTGGTCGGGTATGGCCACGTGGTGTCCAACTGAACATCTCGACTATCCAAAAGTATTTTGGACTTTGAGATTTTTTCCATTGTCCTAAAAATATTGTTCAGCTTGTAGCACAAGAATTTAAAAATAATGCATTTTGTTAGGTCTAAAGCTAAAGTTTCAAAAATTTGAAAAAATAGAGCTAATCCATCAACTGTCCAGGTGAATATAAGAGAACCCATATGGATGTTAATAATTGAAGAAAAAGAGTCAATTTTTCGTAGCTGTTCTTGTTGCGGATCTTATATAATCAGAGATACAGCTGAGAGCTATTTTGCCATGTACTTATTTCGTGGGTATGTGTGTGTGGTACCACAAAATTGCCATATTTTGAGCCATTCAACACTGTTACAATTACTCTGTAGTTGCTTGCAGAGAAAGAGGACAGTCTTTAGAGAGAGAGAGAGAGAGAGAGAGAGAGAGAGAGTGGAAAGGGATTCCTTTTTTTTGCTGAAAATGGTGGGATGGTGAGTCAAAACAGGTAGTGACTCAGTTTTTCTTTTTCCTCTTTTTGGTTTTTTGTTTTTATAATTAATTATGAGTAGAGATACAGTGAAAAGGCAGAGGTGAAATTATAAAAAAAGACCAAAATTATAACGGCCTTGTTCGGTTAGACATTTTAGTTTAATTTAGTTTAGTTTTGATGATGTAAGCAGGTGTAATAAGTGGAGAGAGATAGAGAGAAAAATGAAAAAAGTGATGATGTAATCAAAACTGAAATAATGCAAAACTGGGGGAAAACCCCCAAACGAATACAGCCAACGTATTCAGAGTTGTGCATGGGCCCGAGCAAGTCTTTGTGTTTGTCCCTGCACCCAACTCTATGCGATTTTTTGTTTTCTTAATAAGTTAGCGTCCTTGTCCCCAAAAAATATATATATATATATTTGACCAGACAGCGATCCGTTTAATTTTTACACGCACTTCAGTCTAATTTTTGAAGGATGTACCAAATACTCTATGCAGTTCATGTTTAATTAGGGCGAATCTGTATTGTAAAATAGATTTGCATAAATTTTGTGAAATCTTTTAATGCTCGAGAAAGTAAAGAGGGAATCAGAATAGGAGTAAAGGAGTGTTTGGGAGCTCCATTTTAAACCCTCCAACCCACGCCCTGCTCTATAAATACTTACTGTTCCATACTTCCATTCCACCATTTGCATGCCTCTAGCTATGACTCACAAAACCCATTTCCCCAACAATCAATCAAATTCATCTGCTCACAATTCTTCCTTTAAATTGTCATCCAATTCCTAGATCTCTACTTCTCAAATCCCCCAAAAAATTAAAGAAAAAGCCCAAGATGTCTGAACCGATCAGAATGTTGATGATATTATTCACAACTCTTCTCCTAACATCCCCTTCTCAGCTGACTGCCTCCAGAGCGCCATTGTCGCCGCCGGTGACTGCTGGTTGTTCCCCGCCGCCAGGGCAGACCAACCTCATCCGTACATCGCCGGGGATTCTCTCCTCTCCACCACCCAGTACTCTGTTCACAGCAGCACCACCACCAGAGATTCTCTCCTCTCCACCACCACCGCTGTCATTCCGGCCACCACCCAGCACTCTCCTCACGCCGCCGCCAAAGACACTGTCCACACCACCACCGCCCAGTAATGTTAACTTGGTAGTAGTAGTAAATGTAACAGATAATGGGTACTCGGCCGCCGGGAAACCAATTGGGTCGTCGGGAAATTTGATCGTCGTATATTTGTCATGGGTGCTTGGTGTTGCGGCCTGCCTGGTTTTGCTTGGGGATGTGGCGTTTGTGTCTTGGAACTGTGTGAAGACACAACAGTTCCAGAGGTCGACACATTTCATCCCCGCAGTGGTGATTGCTGTTTCGGCGATCCTGGTTTTTGTTGTGTCTTTCATTTGTCTTCATATAGTATATACATAATGATATTATCTTCTAATGAAGGCTTATGCTTTATGTGGGCAATGCTTACAGCACCGGGCTTGTCTAATCTACGTTATAGTGAGGCAGGAAGCTCTAGAAATATTATTATTGTTGGATTGTCGTTGTTTTTCTCCCTTTCAATACCAGCCTACTTTCAGCAAAATGGCATATCTCCAATTGCCAATGTGTCTGTTCCCAGTTGTTTTCAGCCGTATGCCGTGACTTCTCATGGTCCTTTCCATACCAAAAATGGAGGGGTATGCATCGCGTTGATTTTAATTTAGCAATTAGGAAGCCAGGGTTGTAGCTGATTTATGTTGTCAAATGGTATTACGAAGGAAAGATCGATCGATTGTCAAATTTGCAGCATGTGGTTCCCAAGCACATTCGGTAGAGATACGATTCAACTTAGTTGAACCAATTCATTTGTGGTTCGATCGACATTGTGTCGTACTGATATAGGTTGTGTTCCGATACAATAAGGAGCCACAAGAAGTCATAACTCGAGCACATTGTGTTGCAACTCGTGGTGGTTTGCATTGCAGATTGGCTGTAAAAAATGAATCGAGTCATTCGTAAATTGTTCGAGACACAATTCGACAAGGGTTTGTTTGAGTTTAAACTAACTTAACAACTTGAATTTGCATCTCAATTTTAGGCTCTTCTCAATTTGAGAGAGAGAGAGAGAGATTGGTGGGCGGTCCTGCAAAAAAATTAAATTTCGTGTATCAACACACAAACTTATATTCAATCTTTGCTTATCTGAATTAAAATAAAATAAAAAAATCTTTGGTGTATTTTGTTTTGTTATCCTTTTCTCAGGTGTTTTGCACATCCTCTGTGATAAATTGATTTCGTTAAACTTATTTAATTTGTTCAAAATTAAAATTTGTGATATTGCCTAGTAAAATCTACTAATGTATACAATATATTACTATAATATTAATAGGTCTTTTCGTGAGTGAGCCTGACCAAATGAGTGAATGACAAGTGCAATTTATATTAATACGGAGAGTGGATGAATAGATCGTAAGGGTGTTGTTAAGATGTGTGGTGGTGCATGTGAGTGTGAATGTGTTATTTAGTCTCTTTCTCTCGCCTCTCTCTTTTCTCATATGCCATTGACACAAATTCCCGGTTCTTTCTCCCATTCTCTCTAGTGTTGCTAAGAGATTTGCCGCGGTTAAGAGCCTGTTTTGCCAGCATTTTTTGGACATTTTCTTTCGGACTTTCATTTTAAATTGGACCCTAAGTTTTCCTGGACATTTTCCCACTAACTAGAAATACACACACACACACAATATAAGTGCATAAAATTTTTAAGGCCCCGAAAATATAAAAAAAAATTAGTGTCATTTCTCTTCCTTCGTTTAATGCAAAATATTTAATGACTATAAAATTAAAATATTTAAACATTAATAAGAATGCTATATCAAATTTTATGGGTATTCTCCTGCATGCACACCAAGACGAATGAGAAGAAATCCATTTGTATGAGTGGACCCCACATTAGGTGTATTTGATGTGCACTACTCGTTGTAATCATTTCCCCAAGCACTGCACACAATTCGATAAGGGCAAACCCCGACGGGAAATTGACCATTTTCCTCTCCTAATTAAGACGGTGGGTAACACTTAGAAATGTAAATGATCGCGTATGGGCCGGGTTGTAAACACTTGGGTACATTTTGCATATTTTTTTTATATATATTTTTAAAAAAATTATAAAATGTAGACAATAATTAATATGTAAGAACATTTTTTATTCCAATAACATTAAAATTATGGTGAATTATACTGTGCGATAATGATATTGCGTTTGCCGAATAGAATGATAACAACAATACTCGAGATTAATAAATTTTTCAAAACCGTCTCATAAACTAGATTTAGTCATGAAAAAATCTTTGAACCAATTTTTTTTTCATAATTCGGCCTCCTCTAACTTTGATTCTGACTTCGGCACTGTTAGCGCGTATCTTGGCCGTCGAAAATTTTCTCCCACCACCAACTCTTTTCACATCACCATACACTCTCTACTCTTCCCAACACCGAAGAGAGAGTAATGTATGTTCACCAAAAGTAGTAGTCTGTGGAGGGGGCTGGGTTGGGGTGGGTGGGGTGAGGAATCAGCCTCTGTTTGGCTCTCTCTTTTTATCTTCTCTGTTTTGGTTTTGAGCCTGAAAAGGTAATGGATGTTTAAGTTTGCTCCACTTGCTAGTATTGTTTTACTTGCATTTGTTTTGCCAGTAGTATTCTGATTGTGCGCATTCATTTCAACATATTTTGCATTTTTCTTATGACATTTCTTCTTTTAAGAAACCGAATACGCGTCTCAATTTTACGCTCCACTACTACAAAAATAGATAAAGATCTCGGTTATTTGGTGTGACCTTTTGCTTTTAGTCTCGCATTCAAAACCGTGGTCTATCAAGGCGTAACTAAAAGTCTCATATTATCAACCACGGTTTTTAACCGTGACAAAAGACCCCGAAAAACTGAGATCAATTCCTTAAAAGCGTGATCAATATGGTAGGTAAGGTCTCAGTTTTGAAAAAAACTGTGATCTTTATGTAGGATACAGTCACCCTTTTTTACAAAACCGTGACCATATATCTTGTTATTGTCTCGGTTTGTACCTAAACTGTGATTGTATTTATGCAATGACCTCAACTTTTGACCGTGATAATAATTCACTCTAATATTTTTGTATTTTCCAATTCGTCTATATTATGAAATATTATCAAACAAGTAGCAACAAAAGACATCAATCTCAGCAGTCAATAAAAAATACCCAACGGCTAAAGTAAAACTATATTGAACCATACAAAATGTCACGATATACTACAACTGCTCCCTTGGCTAAATTCTCCCTTCTCTAAAAAATAAAAGGGGGAAATTTTTGTTAAGTGTTGTAAATTTGAAATATAAAATTACAAAATAAAGCAATCTGACAATTCTAAGTCCCACATTCCCACCACACAGTTGTTGTCGTTCCAATCTCTACACTTGCTGCAAAACAAATAATAAGACGCTCATTAGTATCCAAGGAAACTAGCGGAGAGTACATATAATGAAAAAGAAGATTGACGTCGTTTGATCTTGAATTGGCCTAAGCAATCAGTTCATTTAGTATTCAATCAGCAAACAGGGATGCCTTTGTTTTGCCTGCAGAGAAATGTCTCAAATATGCAATTGAATTGTGCCCAAATATACCCAAGAAACTACCCCCGGAAACAACTGATGAATAGATGAATCATTCACAGATATAGAAAAATAAGACCTAGATTCAAGAGACGCACAAAATTGGGAGTGAAAAAACAAACCTTGAAGGCTCAGCTTTTCCTTAGGTGATCTGATTTCTGGCAATCCATTCATTCAACACATCCTTAGTGAATTCATCCAGATTCTTCCCATCATCAATTAAGCCACTCATACCAAAATATCATTAATTGAAGCAACAGAAAAATGACAAGTAAATAAGGTTAGAAAACAAAATTATGCAAAAAAAAAAAAAAAGGAGAGAGAAGGCTCAATTCACCACCTGCATGGTGATATACACATGATGGTAAAAAATGCCATGTATTTCTTCCTTTGGATGCTAAAAAATGTCAAGTATTTCCTTTGGTTATCAAGCAAAATTTGTGAATAAACTAATTTTAAAATTTAATGAAATCGGTGATTATCCAGTTTGAAGCGTCTTTGATCTAATTGAGGATCAAGGGCTATCGATCTAATACCAAGGACAGAGCTACTAAGGCCTCGTACGGTGGTGGTCCTTTAAATTGGAATCTATTGTGGGACAGAGCATACCCAGGAAGGTGTAAGTTTTTGCGAGTAGAGCTTATACTAACAATCTGCTAATAAATGCCAACTCGATGGAATGGGAGTAAGTACACAACAACAATCACTTGAAGTGATTCTAATTTCAAATGGAGAAAAAACACTCCTTTATTCAAATCAATTACAAGAACTGAATCGAACTCTTACACTTGATTTCTCTGTTTCTTATTCTTTTCCCCTTGTACAAATTAATACAAGGAAACATGTATTTATAGCTCTGATTTGTTCAATGGCCTTCACTGTTGCTTCTCATTCAACTGCCGCTCAAGCTGTTGAATGCTTCATCAAATTCTCAACTAATATGGACGCAACCACTTTAGAGGCCTTAAGGTAAATATATAATCCTTTCTTACCCAAGTTGCATCCTAACAAACCATAACCAAGAACAGAGATTATCAAAAAAAAAACATGGACCAAGAACACTATGAACATTTTACAAAGATGCTTACAAATCGTCAGCCTCAATACCCATCTGCCATGTTGCATCGGCCGCCTCCAAAAATGTTTGCCCCACAAACATGACACCTCCCTTTCTGGAAAACTTTCACAAAAAGGCAAATTATATACCATGGGATAAAATTCAATATTACTGGGCTATAAAATAATCAATCCATTGAAGAAAAACTCCAAACAATAACAAACCTTTAACAAAGGCTTCCCCCAACCAAAAAGCATGTATAGATTAGGTGATACAGTTTTTGATAACATTCGCTCCCGTGCTTCCCAATCATACTTGAGCAAGTGTGCCGTCACAAGTCTTCAAAGTTTTTTGTAAAACTTCAACCTCAACAGTGGCTTCAAGATAAAAGACAAAGTTATCTAGAAAAACTGAAAACATTAGCTTCAAAATAACATCTCTTTGGACAAATCTAAGTCATAATCGAAAGGCATTGGTCCCAATTGCACTACAGAGACGTACCTCTTGCATATCATACAACGGGAAAAAAAATGAGAGAGAAGAAGCTAATTAGAAGAACAATTCACTCAAAATGTGAGCAGAGAAATTGTTCAAGTTACTTATCATCACAAATCTGCCTTCATCCAACCTTATAGAAGGAATCAACCGGTTTGAATCAATCAATTTGATGAATATGATATAGTAGTTGTTTTGTTCATCTAGGCAAAAAGAAGAAGAAAAGATGACACAATAAATCACAAACGACCTTATTTGAATAGGGTTATGCATCTAAAGAAACAATGTGGCCACTGTAAAAAATTACTTGTCTCCAAGTCAGTTGGCCCATAATAATGCAAGTTCTTGTCAATTGTAGCCACTAGCACTTTACGAGTATACCTACAAAGAAACAACGAAATGGCAAAGAACAAAACAACGGCATGCCGAAAAGATCCAGAATCTCTCTTCTTCCATATGTAAATAACAAAATGGCAAATACACAATCAACATTCTGGATTTTTTAGGGTTTCAAAACGAAATCTAGGTTTGAAAGTATGATAAACTGATGAAACTATCTAGGGTTTACCGATTGGGCAAGAATGGATAGTAAACTATGGAGACATACCGAAGAGTGAGTGAAGATGCTGCTTTACTGGTATTTGAATTCTGCGAGAGTAGAAGGAGCCGCCGCACGCAGAAATCGTTCTAGCTAGGGTTGCAGAATGGTGGAGAGTTAGAGCAGAAGGAGATATGTTTTCGGGCAAATCGATTTCGGCGAAAATAGAGGGGAAATTTCCATCTCGGTTTTGTGGGAAGTTACAGTCACAGTTTATTACTGAGGTCTTTTAAATTATAATCACGGTTTTACCAAGCGAGACCTAAAATTTTTAATTAATCACGGTTTTTTTGAAAGTGAGATATGTTTTCTTATATACAGTCTCAGTTATCAGAAAATGAGATCTATTCTCTTAGTTACAATCTCAGTTTTAAATTAGTGTGAGTAAAAAATCTTTCCATCTCAGTTTTTCAGTACAACTGAGATTAAAACTATAGTCCATATATTTTATCACGGTTTTTAAAAAACTGAGACTTTGAGAGTGTGATCTTTATCTGTTTTTGTAGTAGTGCTCGTTTAATAATTGGATTGAGCCTCAACCTTTGGGAGCCTTTCTATCGGGCCTCCTCTCAATTTTCATCTTAACGTCGGAGCCTCATGGCCGCAAAGAAAATTTTAGTAGCAGCCAAGACGTGTTTGTTATGTATAAATAAACGTTTGATATTGTTCATTAAGAATTGTGAATAAGGTCGAGCTCGGCAAACCTAAGGCCACTCCGCTTGAGCTCGACTCGTTAAATATTCATTGAATTGAGCTTAGCTAGTTAAAAACTTAAGTTTCCGCTAAAGTATTTTTATATATTTTTTGTATTCTAGTTACGTTCTTGTTATTTCAATATATTTTCATAGATATCAACACTTGAGAATCTGTGAGGAATTTTTAGAGAACATTTCGATTTTTCCATGGGTGTCATAGTTAACTTGGGTTATGTCATAGAGGAGGGATTAGTACTCCATCTGTCCAAAAAAAAAAAAAGAGCCCACTCCACAAAACTATACTTAAAAAGATTGCATTTCAGTCCAAAAATTAAAAAATAAAAAATCGCAACTTAACAACTCATCGATATCTAGTAATTTTCAGAAAATGTTTGAATCTGTTATGATAATTTTTCTTAAGTTTTTATTTTACAAGCAAGACAATTTTTTTGATAATGGCCCAAGAAATTTCCTCCTTAATGCCCTTGGGGTACTCGTCATACCCACAATTCCACAATAAAGCCTTCCACAGCACTTGAGAGTAGTGACAATTAAAGAATAAATGATCATTAGATTCCTCCCCATTAGAACACAGAACCCATGCAGTCCTTAAATGCTCACTGTAACTTAGCTTGTTATGGCGTTTGCAGTCAATTTGTGTTTAAGTTTAATCTCTACTGTGAGTGTATAAAATAAAAATATTTTGCAAACAAGACAATATTTTTGAGACAAAAGAATAGTTTACGTGAAGTTATTACGGAAAAGTTTTGTATGCATTCTTTTTAAATGTGATGATTGTTAATGTCCATTATAATTTTACTTGTTTCTCGTGCAGTGATGAAAATAAATCAAAAAATTTATTTATGAAAATTCAATTTTTTCGTTCACAAAAATAAACTAGTAAAGCACACTATCCAATTAATATCGTGCAACTACCCGTCGATTGCTCATTTATCTCTGTGATAGTAAATTGAACACCTTTGTGCACTGATACTCTTCTTTTTGCGATTTGATAAAGTGTGAAAAGGATCCTTTTGTGTGCAAGAGTTGTGTTAGTCAGAAAAGTGAATAAAATAAATAATGAAATACTATAAGTAAGTAAGCAAGTAAAAAGCTTTTGATTCCCTTTTTAGGCTACCAGTAACTTTAGCAATTTTTGATTGGTCTAAAAAATGAAATATCTGTATACTTATTTTGCAATTTTTTTTCTTGAATTGGTTCACTTGAAACCATACCTTTCTCATTGGAGGTGCCCATACTTATATATATACACGTATGTTTTGTGTATGTATTTCTAGCAATAATAAAAATAATAAGTAGATATGTAACTCCAAAACAACCAGAATGTAGCTTGGTTGTAACCCGTAATACTAGGTGCTCCACTAACAAAAAAACATTGTTTTACTTAAATGAATAAGCATACAAAACCAAACCAAACGGTTTATTCGTTTGCATAGCAGAGTTCAACAATGGTAAATTTTGCAACTTGACTAATTCCACTGTTGATCAATTCTGCCTTTTATCAGGCATGGGCCTCGGATTTTTGGCACAGTGAGATTTTTCGGTTCTTTTTAAGTGTTTTAACTATTTATTTGTCAAAAAATAGTTCAATTGTAGGGGGACGATTCTGTTTTTAAGAAAATGAAATTTGAAGTTTTACGTTTTACAAAAAAAAAAAAAAAAAAGAGTTTTTATGAGATTTGCAGATTTTTCCCCATCTTTCCCCCTTGATTTGCAGGTTTGTGTAATGTGCTTGCAATGTGTAATGTGGGACCGCATGTCATTAAAATTTACATTTGACCCATTGCTTCATCACACCCTATATAAAATCCTGCCAGTGCAAATTCATTTCTCACACCCAAACACAGAAAAACACCTCCTCTCACGCAAATCCATCTCTCTTGAACCTTTCTCAAACACCCAAAAATAAAAAATGGCCTCTTTTTCTTCAAGAGTTTCAGCATTGTTGCTTGCGATGTCTCTTGTGGTTAGTTTTTCAATGGCTGTCTCAGCTGGTAATTTCTACCAAGACATTGACATCACTTGGGGCGATGGCTGTGCTAACATACTCAACAATGGCGACCTTCTCACTCTCTCCCTTGACAATACCTCTGGCTGTGGCTTTCAGTCCAAGAATCAATTCCTTTATGGACAGTTCGATTTGCAAATCAAGCTTGTCCCCGGAAACTCCGCCGGCACCGTCACCACCTATTATGTATGTTTCTTTTATTGTTCCTGTGTATACATTGCAATTTGCATCGATCAGTTGTTTCCCAATCTATAAGCTCTAACATATGATTCTTGTGTTGGTTACTTCTGCAGTTGTCCTCAGAGGGATCAACCCACGATGAGATAGACATGGAATTCTTGGGGAATTTGAGTGGTGATCCTTATATTCTTCAGACCAATGTGTACAGCCAAGGAAAGGGCAACAGAGAGCAGCAATTCTACCTCTGGTTCGACCCTACTGCTGATTTCCACACCTATTCCATCCTTTGGAACCCCCAAAGCATCATGTAAGTACCCGAAGCATATACCAGTCCTTCCTCCGTCTCACAAAGATAGTCAATAAATTATCTTTTCATGATCATCGGTGAATTTTCCATTTGGTAAAATCAAGTTGATGAGGAAGCCATTTCAAAAATCTTTGATTTTAGCAAAGATTCTTCCTCGTTTGCTAAAATTAACGGCTAATTTTAGTAAATGTTAATTTTAACAGATTTTATCAAATGGGAAATTCATAATACTTAACAACCATCCAATTTGAGTATAAAAAATTGAGTTACAACACAAGATGAAATTGCGCTAAATTTTGCACTGATTCATGTGATTTTCTGGTGCCAATTTCAGATTCTCAGTAGATGGGATACCAATTAGGGAGTTCAAGAATGCAGAGTCAATTGGTGTTCCATACCCAAAGAACCAACCCATGAGGGTATACTCGAGTCTATGGAATGCTGATGATTGGGCTGCAACAAGGGGTGGGCTAGTGAAGACTGATTGGACTCAAGCTCCATTCATTGCTTCTTACAGAAACTTCAGTGCAAACTCTTGCATTTGGTATAATAATGGAGCATCTTCTTGCAGTTCCAACTCTGGTCTCCCCACCACCGTACACTCGATTCTTACCAACAACACCGCCATTGTTGCCGGGGATTCTCTCCTCTCCTCCAACACTGAAGACTCTCTCTCCTCTCCACCTTCACCTCCCCCCAACTCCTCCATCATCATTGCGAATGCAACTACAATTGTCACCATTAATATCAATCGTGCAACTTTGTCTTGCTATGTCGGAGTTCCGGTGCGTGGTTTTGGTTTATTGTGGTTCTTACTATTTACTGGCTAGATTGGAGTTTCAATCGTGTAAGAGATTAGTGAGAGAGGTTGCAAGTGTTTGTGTGTGAGCCGTGAGTTTGTTTAAGATTGAAAGTTTGATTTTGAGTAATCAATGGAGTTAAAGATTTGTGCGAGTGTTTTGTTATTTGGTGATTCGTTTAATCTCAGTACATTAATTTGATTTGTCATTTGTAATTTCAAACTTCTTTTTTTTAATTTTATTTTTATGGAATTTCATTCCATCTCGAGCCCAATATATATATATATATATATATATATATTTATCAGTAAAAGGAATTTTAAATATCACATGGAGATAAAAGTACAAAATCAGTACAATATGAAAAGAAATGCTTTCAAGAGTGAATAAATCAATACTGTGAACTCTCCTATGTGACCATGTGACGTAAAACGAGACTTATCGCTGTCTTGTTGACAATTTGAGTAGTTTATTTTGTAGTTCTCGATATGCATATCATCAACGGAAAAAAGGAAACTGATCGAATATCAGTATCTACTTAAACAAAGGATAAACGTAACAAATGAAGTGGACTTTTAGTGTCTGGCCATTTATTTCTCTTATACACAAATCGAACAAATCTTTAATCAAGTCCGATCAGCGCTAAAATTAGGGCTTTTTTGACTCTTTGAAACTTAAGAGACTAAATACTTGTGGAATGTAGACATTAGAGTTTACTCATTGAATAGGTTTCCTCATTTTAGGATTCATAAATTCCAATCCTAATCCAATCCCATGCATTAACTTAAATTCATTGCGTACAGATTTTCACTAGAGCGTTTAGAGGCCTCTAAGACGAAAGGAAGACATGTAAGGCCTTATTTGCTTCTCTAGAAATATAAGCATTGTTAAAGAGACTACTTTTCCTATGAATTTGTAAATGTATTTTGGTTCGGGGAGGGTACTACGTGGTAACCTCCAAGCACATCCAAGCCATACAAAAATGCAACCGACGGTCTGGATTGAAATGTCGAGCGGATTTAAAAAAGTGTGTTTTAATCCGGACCGTCAATTACATTTTTGGGCTGCCTGAATGTGCCGCACGGGTACCACATTACTCATATATATCCTGTTTGCACCCGAATTCTTCTCCACCTAAAAAATTTTTGGGTGCAAATAAGATATCTCACACGTGATGTCCGAGCGCGCATCTTGACCGTCGAAAATTTTCTCCCGCCACAAAGTACTGTCTTCACACCACCGAAGAGAGAGTAATGGATGTCTACCAAAAGTAGTAGTCTGTCGAGGGGGATGGGTTGGGGTGGGTGGGGAATTAATCAGCCTCTGTTTGGCTCTTTCTCTCTCTAGTCTCGGTTTTCGTTTCTTGCCTGAAAAGGTAATTGGTGTTTGAGTTTACACGTTAATTTATACCAGTGCTCCACTTATTGGCTAGTACATCTTACTTGAATTTGTTTTGCGAGTATTCTGATTGTGCATGCACAATTCATTTTAACATATTTTGTATTTTTCATTGGCATTTCTTCTTTTAATTTTTAACTATTCCAGAACTTTGTAGATTTTGCAATAGTTGTGATGCTTTTTTTGATCCTAGGACTGTCAAAAAAAAATGAGTCATCATAAACCGGTTGAGACACAGTTGCT
The DNA here is from genome assembly GCA_020921065.1 of Vaccinium darrowii. Classification (NCBI taxonomy): domain Eukaryota; kingdom Viridiplantae; phylum Streptophyta; class Magnoliopsida; order Ericales; family Ericaceae; genus Vaccinium; species Vaccinium darrowii. Next base: position 43,003,387 of record CM037154.1, read on the forward strand.
ACAGTCATCTTCTTGTGTTTTTTCCTTGTCGTTAAATTTTATCACGAACATGAAATTGGGGCAGTCAGTATTATTGGTGAAAATTACAACTACTGATGTTAAAATTGTGGGGGAAATTTAAGAGAAAATGAAAAGAAGATTTGGCTGTTTGATCTTGTGTCTTTTTTGTTTTGTTTTTGTTGTTGGTATGTATAAGCGAAATGTCTTGGAGTTCCTGGAGCTACTGCGGCAAGTGTTTATGTTTCTTAGGGTATAGACCCTCTTGTGTACCAAAAAAACTGATTTTTTGTTGTTTTTTGTTTTGTTTGAATCTATTTTCATAATTTCTCTTAAGTTTTTATTTCACAAACATGACAATATTTTTGAGATGGAATATCATTTGACAAACAAGACAATATTTTTATATTTTTACTCAAATTTGGGTAAAAAATTGAGTCAAAAGTGGAGATGCTCTTAGAACACAGAAAACATGCAGTCCTTAAATGGTCATTAATTGTAACTTAGCTTGTTATGTTGTTTGAAGTAAATTTGTGTTAAATCTCTTTTAGAGTTCTAAGATACCTCCTTTAATGCAAGAACAAAACCCAAGGGCCCCACCCCACGTCAATGAGTTGTGGCCATACTTTTTTCAATAATGCTACGGACCCGGAAATGTTACCCCCAAAAAGTGTAAATCAACGGCCCAGATTCGTTTCAAGTGAATATGGGCCGTTGATTTTCAAATTCTGGGTGTGTTTTCTGTGTATGTGGCAGTGCTGTATTTTTTTGTCCTACTAGTGGAGTCTGAGCCCTCCCATTTGATCATGTAAGGTAAAATGAGATTTATAGCTGTCTTGTTGACAACTTGAGTAGTTCATTTTGTAGGTCTTGATATATGTATATATCATCAATAGAAAAAATAAATCTGATCGAATATCAGTGTCTACTAAAACGAAGGATAAACGTAGCAAATGAAATGGGATTTTTTACATCTCTTCGTATAAGTCTTTAATTAAGTCCAAGCAGCTTGGAACTTGGGGCTTGTTAACTCTTTATTCATTAACTCTTTAAAACGTTGACTTAACCGATTGATTCAAGATGCCGTTAATTTGGAACTAAACCTTCGTTAATGAGCCCCATAGTACCTCCGATTAACAAAACTAACTGCAATGTTTTTTACGTTCAGTTTTGATTGTTACTTTGAAAATATGAGCGGGTTTTGATTCAAGTTTTAGTTTATATAATATCCGAGCCCAAACAGAACCTGCATGTAGTGAGCTTATTCGGTCGTCCGATCGGCAATCAACGGTCCGGATAAATTGTGATTAAAGTAAATGTAAAAAATGCTTTTTTAAAGTGTAACATGATTCGGACTATTGATCGCCGATTGGACGGCCGAGGGAGCTCACAACACGCATGTAGTGAGTCCCCTCACTACAGCCCCCCGTTTCCCATAAAATAAATTTGCATAAGTTGAAAAAATATAGTCCCTCTGTTCCTTTTTAAATTTATTGTTTTGTAAATCTAACTTATTAAAAAAAAAAACATCATTATATTAAGGGGTTGGCAAAGTGATCTTGTCTTGAGACTTAGTACTTAGGCCCTTATTTACCTCTCTCAAAATATAATTAAGCATTAATTGTTAAAGAGACTACTTTTCGTATAAATTTAAATGTATTTTTATTTTAAACACACAAGCTCAGTGTTAGTTCTGTAACACCCTGCATTTTCGTAAAATATAATAATAATAATTTTTTTTTATATATATTATACTCTGAGCTATTTTGATTTCATTCAAATTTCAATTAGCGAATTTCGAGGACGAAATTGTTTTAAGGGGGATAGATTGTAACGACCCGTAATTTCGCCCATTTTTTTTTGGGTTTCGAATAAAATTTTGATTTCATTAAATCTTTTAATAATTAACTAATTTATCTTAGTCTCAATTGATTACTACATTTTTATTACATACATATAAATATATTTATGTGTATTCAGTTACCCTAACCGAAAATTCCAAACTACGGTCCTAATACTACTAAGCTCCCTCCTTTCTTTTCAATCAACCCATCATTCCACCATCAAATTTGTTTAGCTATTTTTGGCTCCTTCTTTCCCCAACCAATAAGAAGTCAACACAACCCTCTAATACTTTCCTTATCTCTTGAACATAAGGTTTCCCCCAAACTTCCTTTTATCCAAGAGATCAAGTCTTAAACTTAAACCTCTTTAAACTCTCTTCCTCCCTTCACATTTCGGACAGCAGAAAGAGAGAGAGAGTTTGGGTTGCTTTGGGTAACCATTATGCACTCCCACACTATAGTACATCCACCTCATCACCACCATGCATAACCCTTTTTTTTTTCTCTACCGATCACCTCCATTCCCAGCCCTTTTAGCTCCATAAACAGCCCCAAAATCCAGTTCGAAAAGCAGTTGCGTTCCACACCGAAACAGTCTAAAAACAGCCACGTTAGCGCTGTGTCGATCGCCTGTTCAAGCCCACAACTCTCCCATTTAAACCGTAACCCATCGCTTTGTCTTCGGAGGAGAGGTAGAAAAACCCACCTCCCTAAATATAATGATCTATGTGCATTTGGTTGCTAGCGCAGAAATTGTTTGTGTGTATGCATAGTTTAGTTCGGACGTGTTTATGCATTCGTAATGACCCAACAAAAACATTGGATTGACCATTCTTTGTTTTTTTTTCTTTGTTTAACCGAGCAATCGGTGGTTCATATAGTTACTGTATCATTTTATGTTGTACCTATTCAAAAGTCCAAAAGTTAATATTTTTAGTCTCCAAAATCGTTTTCTTTGTGCACTAATTAGTCTAAGATTTACTTTGTTAATTATTTACGTTTACGTTAGTTCCACTAGATCAGTACCCAAGATGCTTAAGAATTAAATATGCAAAATGTGAGTTTTATTACAGTACCTAGTTTAGTAGTAGTAAGAGCATCTCTAACAGGCTCAACAAATGGAGCCTGTTAGCTTTAATAGCTAGTCCAGAGCACTTTCTTCACTTCAACAGGCTAGCTATTCCACTAGCTATTTTACAGTTTTTCATTTCCACTAGCTACATGTAGCTAGCCGGCTCCCCTAGCCTCTCTTATTAGCCGAGTAGAGAGTAGTGTTGGAGTGTGGTGTGAAAAAGAGACTAGGCAAAATAGAATTAATACTTTTTTAATATTTTTGGCTCTCTACTCTGCCTAGCAGTGTTGGAGATGCTCTAACAATTGTTATAAAATATTATTATCATTACCTTTCTAAATTAAAGTCAACAACTATAAAGATAATGTATAGGCCATATCTTGTTCCAGGAAGATAAACATTGGAGTCTGAATTTGTAGTTTTGTGCACTAAGCCTATCACTGGTCACTTTTAGAAGAAATTAGAAAAAAGGTAGCTAGGTTAATAATATGTGATTGTTCGAACTGATAACTTAGAGTTAAGTCAAGAGTTCCCGGCTGTAATTTTTGTGCCTAAACTAAGAAAATAAATGTTGATTATTATTATTATAAGTATCAAGATTTTAGAAAAATGGTATACATTTCTTATATTATCACGTGGGTTTTAATAAGGTATTTTACGTGTTTACCCTTCGTTGTTGCGAAATTACAATTTTACCCTTGCATAAAGTTTTATTTACAAAAGGCCCCCAAAGTTAGTAAAAAATTACGCGAAGGACCCTAGAATCGTGAAATTGCTTTTGTTACCCTTATACTTACTTAAAATTACGAGGGCAGCCCCTTATTTCTATAAATTACATTTATGACCCTGTACTTATTTAATTACGTTAAGGCCCCTTGTTTTCAATTACTTTGGTTTGTGATGATTTGTGAACTTGTGAATCATGTTATTTGATTTTGTGACCCTTAGAATATCGTTATCGCTTTGTTTCTTCTGTTGTGCGCACTTATCATGAAACTGATGAATGTTAGAATGGACACTTAGGTTCTTGGGTTGGGTGATCGTACGTAGATTTCACGTAGACGGTGAGGTTAATGGAAATTGGAAATGAATTGATTTATGGGGAGTCACCCCGAGATTTGTTGAATGGCAGTCAGCCAGTGATTTTGAGATGGATGGCAGTCAGCCAGTGATTTTGGAGATGGATTGACAAAGATTCGGAACCCTAAGTTGTGGCATTTTGTGATTACTCCATACTGAATTATTTGGTGATATAAGGGTGATTTGTATTATAGACCGGGTCACGGCTATATACTCCCGAGGTTACGGTTAGTTCCTCGAGGGCCCAGTGGTACGGTTAGTCCCTGGGAAATTCGTCCTTGTGAGGCGTTTGATGAATTCAACTAAGTAGATAACTTAGGCTTTTCATCTGGGCTCCCGGTCAGGGCAAGCAAGGAGGAGTTGAATCACGAAATGGCCATAGACTTAGTGGTTAGTCGGAAGGAAAGTTCTCTAGGTTGAGAACTTAGATGGAAATGTAGGTTAATGGCTAGTAATGAAATCAGTTATGTGTTTACTCTTTTACGTACTGCTTTTCAATCATATATGTTGTTCTTGTATGTTATGTAAGGATTGGGGGTTAGAGTAGCTATTGAGTGATTTATCGCTCACGGTGTTACACTTCGTGTGACCCTGGTATAATACCATGATGTTGCTTCGCGACTCGGACGTATTATGCCAGATTGTGATCAAACAGGAGGCGTAGGTGTCGAGGGCGACGCTTATTTTGGAACAGAAGGTTTTTCAGTGGATCAGGCTCAAGAGGCGCATTGGGATCAAAATCTCAACCTTAACCTGTAGAGCCAATCTCCCTTATTTTTGTGTTGGAAAATTGTAATTTAATTTTTCCAATAAAAATACTATGTTTATTTGTACTTAAACTAAGACAATTATGTTATTTCCGCTGCTTTATTAATGAGATCCTTTTTATTTGTATTAATCTTTTATTAAATGATTTAAATTAATGCTTCCGAAAATCGGGGCGTTACAAGTTCCATATAACGTAGAGTGTTTTTGGAAGTTGGGGAAAGGAAGTGAAAGGAAGACAGTACTTTAATACTAAAGAACCTAAAGAAAATGTAGATAAATTAGGATAATTCTCGAAAAAATAACTTAATAATAACCCACCTTATTTTGAGTTGGCCACCTGGTGTGCGGTATTCGAGCCGTTGGATGTATTTTCAACGGTCCTAATTTTATCTTGGTATTTTGCAAATCCGACCCCTCCATTACCAAAATAAAATCCGAGCCGTTAATTGCTGAGATCAACGACGGTTTGAATGCGCACACCAGCACTCCGGGTCTAATTAATTAATGAACATGGCCCGGCGAATTATTCAACTTAAATGCTACTTTCCTAAGATAGGGAAGCCTACGCTGGTTTGATGTTCATGGTTTTTTTTTTTTCCATTTCCATTAATCAACTTAATTTTGTCACATATGGTTGATGTATACTTCTACAGTATCTAATTCCATGTAATGTAGGGTCTGTTTGAGAGTCAGAGAAAAGAGGACAAAATATATAAGAAAGAAAATGTAGACAAATGTTGGGAGAAAATTTTACTATTTCTTCTTGTCTACGTTTTTATGCTTCTTTCTTCTCTTTTTCACTACCAACCAAATAAGTGAAGGGAATTTTTTTAACGTTTAATCTTCTTTTCTCTTTCTTTTCCAACTTCCAAACACCCCCTACGTTTCATGGAATTTCATTCTCCAACCCAGTAGTATCTTTTTTTTATCGGCAAAAGCAATTTTATATATCACGGAGATAAAAATATAAAATCAGAATCCGGGGTGAATAAAGACTTCTAGTGCTGCTGCTTGCAAAATTTCAACTTACCCATTAGCCTCCCGATCTTTTTTTTTTTTTGTCAAAAGTTGAGAGATAGTATTCATCAAAGATTCCCATGGGGAAAGATTGGGAGTCCACAGATCGGACACTCCAACGACAACAGGTCACAGAAATACAACGGGAAAGCGTATGACCAAACCAACGGAACACACCGGAAAAAATCCGGACAAAAACCGGCCTAAAGCAGGACAAAACACAAAAGAAACAAGAAAAAAGATACACTCCCCTTCGTCGCTAAGCAGCCCATCTCTAACCAAACCTCCAACCGGTCACGCGCCTCTACCGGAGGCCTAAGAAGCCGCCGGAACCCGTAAGGTGCAAAGGAGGAGCAGACAAATCGTACCGCCCAACAGGGCTGCGGAACGCCAAGTTCCAACGATTGGCGAACGGAAGGCGAATATGGTGCAGAAGGGGAAGGGGAAACCAGATCTAGAAAGGGGATTAGTCCCTCCCCTCCCGCCGCCCAAAGGGTGTGCAACCCATGGAGGGGGAGGGGAGGAGGGGCTGCAATGGTGGAGCTGTGAAGAGTTGAGATAGAGAGAGCGGCTCTTAGGGTTTCCTAATACATGTCCTCCCGATCTTTTAAGAAAAGAGAATAAATAACATTACAAAGAAGCAAAAAAATTATCTTCTAAGTTTCTTGGTTTGATACTCGAGAATTATGAAAGTTGCTCAGTTTCGAATTTAAGAATTTAAACGAATGGATGATTATGTGCATACTAAACTTAGTAAGTAATGGTGTTTGCAGTCAGTTTGTGTTTAATCTCTTCTATAAGTTATACTAATATACCTCCTTTTTTTTAGCAACAAATATACCTCCTTTTGAATGCAAGAATAACACCTAAGGGCCTCACGTCAATGACGGGCCATTTTTTGTCCTACTAGTGGATTGTAAACCCTCCTGCATGTGACGTAAAATGAGACATAATATATATCGCTGTCTTGTTGACAATTTGAATAGTTCATTTTGTAATTTGTATGGTCTCGACATGCCTATCATCAAGGAGGAAAATAAAACTAATCAAATGTCAAATGGACTCTTAGTGTTTGGCCGTTTATTAATTTCTCTTATAAGTAATTTGAACAAGTCTTTAATGAAGTCCGATCAGCTCGAAAATTAGAGCTATAATATGGAAAAAAAAAAAAACTTGAATCAAGATGTTAATTTGATTACCCAAAAAAAAGATGTTAATTTGATTAAATCAAGATTGTTAACCAGGGGCGGAGGCGGGATCTGAGCCCCCCCCCCCCCCCCCCCCCCCCCCCCCCCCCCAATTATCCCCATTTTTTTATTATATATTATATTTTATTTGTAAAAATTAAGAAGAAATGTCATTTCAAAATTGTGTTACTAATATATAAGGATGATATTTTTTGTTATTAATAATGAACATACATGATTTGGTTCCTCGCAATAGGAATCCTGCATCTGCCACTCTTATTGGCTCTTTAAAACTTAAGAGACTAAAATTGGATACTTGTGCAGTGTTAACATAGGAGTCTACTCATATTGAATCAACAATTTGATACTGTTATTAACTCTTTAAAACGTTAACCGATCGATCCAAGATACCATTTGGAACTAAACCTTCGTTAAAAACAAATGAGCCCCACAGTACCATTTTGCATTCTAGATTATTCATTTTCAAATTTTTTCTGTTTGGCAGTTGAATTGTAAAATAACGTGCATCTAATTTTATTCGTCTTCCTCTTTTCTCTTGCAATTGTATGCCACCCCCACCAGGTTCAGCTTTGATTTTTAATTCAAAAATGCCAGCGGGTTTCGATAACCGAACACAAAGTCGGTGTCATAAAGCACATTTGTTAGAAACAAGATTTTAGTGCCGCGCGGGTACCACGTGGTCCGCGCGCGTAGCACATCCGGCCAAATCTTGATTCATTCTAGCATACATATAGAGCCCATTTGAATGACAGGATGTAGGTATCGGATTAAACTACAAATTCATTCGTTGTTCAATAAAAAATCCTTTTCTTCATTTGCTAAAATTAACCCATTGATTTCATGGGATTCCCATTTTATTAAATGGGAAACTTGGAGTGCTTATCTAGCTAGATCAAGTTGTCGCATAGAACAATACTACGAAATTCAAGTTCATTTGGATTGGTAACTAGTGAACAATCTCATTTTTTGGCTTGATTTTTGGACATCGATAATAGCCCTGCACAAATGTATAATTTGTTCACTAGCTTATCGCTTATTGCTATTCAATTGACTTGATCTTTCAAAAGATTATTTCACACCTTGAGCCCTATGAAATGAATAATTTGGATAACGTTTTTTCTAATTTTTTACCTTGTATGCCCTGTTATATGTATGAGAATTTTTTATCTGTTCAAAGTTATACATGCTCACCTTTAAAAAAAAAGGGTTAAATATGTAGTAGTACTTCCCAAACAAGTACTAACACATCTCAGAGCAATTCAATTCCGATATCAAAAATGTTAGGATACTGTAAAATATTCTCCAAAAATATCCACGAAAGAGAAATAAAAGGCTTCATGGACATCATCGAAGAAAGTTTTCCTGACCCTGCTCCTCGAATGAAATTGCCTTCCCTTGCTAATTTCCTAAATAAGTAACAGATCTCATTCTAGAATGGTCCATTTCATAGTCATTGGCCTTGCCAATATCTACACCACCCACGTGTCAGGCTCTCATCCATCCATGTTTGCACCACAAATCTTTTTTTTCTTCAATCGATAGCCATTTTATTGATTACGAAATATGCGAAATATCAAAAAGAACTTCCCTACGCACCCAGTCCGGACAAGTCCCTTCCCAGGTTGTAGGTTGCTCAATAGATAGGGCGTGCTTGGCCACGACATGGGCCGCCTATTACAATCACGAGGAGTAAAAGAAAAAGAAAATCACAAAAAGAAGTAGAAAGTCTAGTAATATCTCGAATGATAACCGCTAAGCTTGAGCTGATTGCCTTCTCTCCTTTAAGCATCTGTATGATAAACTGCGCATCTCCTTCAAAAGAAAAGCGTTCGCCCCCTTTCTCCTTAGCCAAAGTCACTGCCCATCGAAATCCCAAGGCCTCCACCGCCTCTGCCGAATGAGTGTTTGAGATTGGAATAGCTGTGACCCATTTCACTTGCCCCAAGTAATCCCTTGCTACCAGACCTACACCGCCTCTCTTTCCTGACCCGTCAAATGCTCCGTCAGAGTTGATCTTCACTACCCCATGGTTCGGAGGTTTCCATCTGCTAATTGTTTCCTCCATTGGCTCCCGTGGCTCGCTAGTCTTTGACGTGGCTGCTACAAAATCATGAAACTCATTAATCCCGTAACCCAAGATTTCCTGCTCTCCAATCCACTTCTTATTGAACACCCAATCATTCCTGGCCTTCCAAATCTGCCAGCAAACAGACGCAAATAACCCCAGATTCTCCTTTCGATTCCCTCCATTCGTAACAGATCCTATACTTGTCCACAACTCACCAAACTGGGAAGTAGCTAAAACCTCCGGTCGAAACCGAAAGGGTGACAGTAACCACACTTTGCAAGCCCGTTCACAGGTCATCAACACATGAGTTGTAGTTTCCTCTGTCATCCCACAAACTGGACATTCCGTTGACACCGGTACTTTCCGTTGGGCTAACAATTTATTAACGGGAAGGATATTGTGCAAGCTACGCCATAGAAAAAGCTTGAGTTTATTAGGAGCTTGAATTTGCCAAATCCGTTTCCATTTATCCTCATCGACAGTACTTCCACTTGTTTGCCCACGATCAACATTGCTGTTTGAACTCTGTTGTCCCAACTTTTTTGCAATCATATATGCCGTCTTAACTGAGAATTTCCCGTTCGGCGTACTCCTCCAAATGCGCTCATCCAGTTGGTCAGTAGTACTTAATGGTATACACAAAATTTGCTCAGCATCTCTGTGATTAAACATCTCCCTTATTACTGCCTCCTTCCATCCGTTGCAACCATGATCAATGAGTTCGCTGACTTTCTCATACGGCACATTCTCCGGTCGAGGGGATAAAATTGTTGGTAGTAAAGGATCCTCAAGCCATGGATCAGACCATATCGCAACTTTTGCACCCGTAGCCACTCTCCACCTCCAACCTTTCTCCACCACAACTTTACTTGCTAAAATACTTTGTCAAGCCCACGATGCCGTAGGTTTAGCCCGTGCTTCCAAAAAATTTGAGGTGGGAAAATATTTGGCTTTGAAGACTTTGTAAAACAATGAGTCCTCCCCCTTGAGCAATCTCCACCCTTGTTTAGCAAGCATTGCTAAGTTAAAAGCTTCTAAATCTCTAAACCCCAAACCCCCCTCACCTTTGATCTGAGTCATCTTCTCCCAACTTAACCAGTGAATTTTCCTGTTCTCATCATCGCCATTCCAAAAGAACTTAGCAATCAGCGAATTAAGTGAGTTGCATAATCCGATTGGAAGCTTGATACAAGCCATTGTATACGTGGGCAATGTTAGCAAAACAGATTTCGCCAATACCTCCCTCCCTGCGGGGTTGACATGCTTTCCTTTCCAATGTTTAGCTTTATTCATCACACGCTCCTTAATATACCCCAGAGCTGCATTTTTGGAGCGCCCAATAATAAAAGGCAGCCCTAGGTATTTCCCTTCCTCCGAGCTCCTGCTAAAACCCAAAATGTTACGGCATATCCCTTTACTTTCCACAGTCGTATTGGGGCTGAAGAAAATTGATGATTTATTGTCATTCACCAATTGCCCAGAAGCTTTCCGGTAAGTTTCCAAGACACACTTAACCACCTCACTATCGCGGCTTGTGGCTGGGCAAAATATGAGAGAGTCATCCGCAAACAAAAGGTGTGAAATAGATGGCCCATTCCTGCAAATCTTAACACCTTTGAGATCCCCCCGTCGCTCCTTTTCCTGTAACAAACTAGATAATCCTTCAGCACATAACAAGAATAAGTATGGGGAAAGAGGATCCCCCTGTCGTAGGCCCCTCTGGGGTTTAATAAACCCATGATGCTGACCATTAACAGTCACTGAGTAAGATACCGTGGTAATACAATTCATAATCCAACCCCGCCACTTCTCATTAAAACCCATGGACTGCATGACCTTCTCCAGGTATATCCATTCAACCCTGTCATATGCCTTAGCGATATCAAGTTTAAGTGCCATTTGACCTTCCTTACCATTCCTTCTATTTTTAAGATGATGCACTAGTTCATGGGCTACTAAGATGTTATCACAAATCTGCCTATTTTGGATAAAAGCACTTTGGTTGGGGCTAATTAATTGAGGCAAAACAGCACGCAGTCTATTAGCCAAGGCCTTAGCAATAATTTTGTACAGAACATTGCATAAAGAGATAGGGCGATATTGTGAAACCTGCACCGGAGTTTTGACTTTGGGAATCAAAACAATCTGAGTGTGATTGAAACTCCTCAATATCTGCCCAGTCCGAAAAAAGCTCTGCACTGCATTAGTAACATCATCCCCAAGTATATCCCAATAATGTTGGTAGAACCCTGCTGTCATGCCATCCGCTCCTGGGGCCTTTGTAGGATCCATATCAAAAAGAGCTTTCTTAATCTCGCCACGGGAAAAGTCTTTAGTAAGCCGGCTGTTCATAGTCTCTGAAATCCTTCCGTGAATAGTGTTAGTCACCTCCTCCATGTGCTCAGTACCCTCCGATGTAAAGATCTCCTGAAAATACTGGACAAATTCATTAGCAACTTCATCTGGATCATCACACCATATCCCATTTGAATTCTGAACTCCTGATATAACATTCCTCTTTCTTCTTTGATTCACCTTTGCATGGAAGAAGGCCGTATTCTTATCCCCTTGTATCATCCAATTCACTCTAGCCTTTTGTCTCCAGTACTTCTCTTCCTGATCCCAAGCCGTGCTTAGTTCCTTCTCGAGTGCTCGAACTTCCCCAATCTCTCCACTTCGTTGATCAGACCCAATGGCCTCTAATCTTTGTTGCAGGTCATTAATCTTTTTCCTCGCATTGAAGCCCTTTTGCTTGCTCCAATGTCTCAATTCCTTACGACAGTTTTTAACTTTTTGAAAAACTTCAAACATCTTAGACCCTCTGATAGCACCATTCCAACTTCGTTTAACCACTTCATGGCTTTCGGAGTCCTCACACCATCTACTATCAAATCTGAATTGTCTGAACCCCTGCATCTTTGGAGGATTAGTATCAAGAAGCAGTGCAACATGATCAGACCCCACTGTAAATAGATGTTTCACCATAGCCCTATCATAATTCAACCTCCAATCTGAAGACACAAGAACCCTGTCCAATCGTTCTTTAACCAATCCATCACCATATCGCCGATTTGCCCATGTAAATGGATAGCCTGAAAAGCCCAGATCAATAGCCCCCAGATTATTGACAAAATGCCGAAACGCTCGTAGAGACCAAGCCTCACGCCTTCTCCCCCCTTGTTTCTCATCTTCCCATAACAGGTCATTAAAATCACCCCATAGAACCCATTCACCAGAACTTTGTTGTCGATACCGCAGCAGTTCATCCCATTGCCCCTTACGAATTCCATCATGAGTACTAGCATACAGATTAACAAGATGCCACTCTTGCCCCGATTCATCATCCGTTATTAACAATTCAATAAAAAAAACTACTTTTATGAACTAGTCTGACCTTCAAATCTTGTTTCCACAGCACCACCAGTCCCCCAGCTGTGCCTATCGGATCCACAATCTGCAGGCCATCCATCCCTACAAAACGCCGAATAAAATCTACTCTAGTAAATTGATTTTTCGTTTCGGCAAGAAAAATCAGCTGGGGAGAGTGAAGCTTACATAACTCCTTCAATTGATGCGCTGTCAGAGCTCTCCCCAGTCCCTGACAGTTCCAAGCCAATAGCCTCATCTAGCCCCTTGGGCCCAGTCGCGGCTGGCTGCCTCCACCGTTTCATCAATTGTAACAATACCAGTACCTTGAACCATTTTTTGCTTCTTCGACAGACCCTGAGATGAGACAATCAGGTCAGCCTTCTCCACCATATCACATGCACCCTTTCTTTTCACTGGCAGGATCGGATTATACCCCTTCACCTCATTATTCTCAGCCCTTTGCTGCCTTCCAGGTGCTTGTCTTCTTTTTTGCCCTTTACCCTCCATAGCCCCTTGTGGAGTCACCCCAGAATACTCTTCCACCACTCCATCATTTGCACCAACCGCAACTGGTTTTTCCTTCTGTGTTTCCAGCATATGGACGGTAGAACGACTCCCTCGTTCAGCAAGAAAGGCCTCATCCAATTCCTCCTTTTTTGCTAGCTCCCTCTCTCTCTGTTCAAACTCCTTTTCCTCTCGAAGAGTTTTATGTGAGTTGCTGGTAAACATTTCAGTTGAACTGGGTTGATTTATTTTAGTTCCAACACCTATTAAGGGATCGACTTCCATATTATTTACTAGCCCATCAGTACCTTCCACCACTTGGGCCTTAGTTTGCATAAGTATTGAGTCATTTCCTCCAATTGGGCCTAACCGTTCACTTGGGTCCATTTGCACACTATCCATTGGGCTTTTAGGATGATCCATAAGATTTAATTTTGGAGAATCGTTGACTGTATCACCATACTTCCACTCTATCCTTTTTTTCGAAGATTTTGAATCCCCTCCTTTCCTGGAATAAACCTTATCAATGCCAATATTTCCGCCCCTTTCCTTATCCATTTCGTCTGCTGACGCCGCTGATTGCGCCAAATCCGGATCCTCCTCTATTCTCCGTCGTGCCGGAATCTTCACCGGAGAAGCTTTCAGCCATGAACCATACTGGTTTTCCTTTACTACTTCAGACTTAGAATCTTTATACTTCAAAACACAGGCTTTATCATCATGACCCACGATTCCACAGTAGTAACAAAGAGTTGGTAATTTCTCATATCGGAACGGCACCCAAAAGGGCTCCCAGCCCGCCGACATCACACGCTTGCCCCGAGGAAGAGCCTTCGTCACATCCAACTCTACCTTAACCCGGATACACCGTCCTTGATTGCCATTCAATTGAGCCACCATAACTTCTTGGACATCGCCAAACGACTTCATAAGACTTCGCCCCACTTGAACCGACATGTATTGCAGCGGAAGAGAACGGAGTTGTATCCAAAAAGGGCTTGACATAAAATCGATGTGACCAATTTTTGTTCCTTCACACCAGCGTTGCAAAATAAGAAGTTGATTGTTATAGAGCCATGGGCTACCCGACAGTACACGCAGGAGAGTCATCTCATCACTGAAAACAAATTGATAAATTCCACCACCCACTTCTGCAACCTTCAGATCCTTAGGAAAGCCCCATGCTATCTCCATAGCTGCCTTGAGCCCTTTAAGATTAATCCCTTTGTTTGTGATTATTTTCCCCAGAATACTACGCTCGCACTCTTCTTTCCCGATCTTGACTTCCTCCGCCGACAACAATACCGTCTCATCCTCCTCCTTTGTGAGGACAAAGGCTGAAAGTTTATCAATTATTTCTTCCTCCATTGAGATCACAGATTGGACCAAGTTATTAAAAGACAAATGAAAATAGAGATACGAAGAAGAGAATAGACCCTACGCTTACACAGTGTAATCGAGGGACTGATTTGCATTAAGCAAACCCTAAACCCAACAAGAAATCTCCATGCAGCGAACTACACGGAGCTCTCCGTGGTATCCATCGCACCACAAATCTATATATCCCAATCTCTTCACCTTTTTTTTTTTTTTTTGCAAGGTAAAAAAGGATTTTATTAATCTTTGAAAACAAATTACAAAGATTAAAGGGACCAAGCACAACAACATTCCACAACCCATGCAAATCTATACATACAAAAACCCACAAAACCGCTCTCTTTTTTTCTCTCAAAAATTGTGAAGCAAAATGGCCAATAAAGAGATGGAAGTGGTGAAAGGTCTAGACCTAAACAGGTACATGGGCAGATGGTACGAAATTGCCTCATTCCCATCAAGAAACCAGCCCAAGAACGGGACAAACACTAGGGATATGATGTTTTAGAGATTAATAAAATTTCTGATTTTTAAAAAAAATTGTATCTTCAGAGATTAATAAAAATTTCTGCTTTTCAAAAAAAAAAGATCTACTCACTAATTCCAATTGGTTTTGGAGTGGATATGATGTTTCCATGTATCAGAGCGAAAAATAGGAAAAAATTAACATTTGACTTTATCAAATGAGAGAGAGTTGGGCCCAATATACATTAAATGACTCATATCCACTTAAAAAGCTCAAGCTTCTGGGGAGTATCGACGGAGTTCATCACATACGTTGGGCCCAATATACATTAAATGACTCATATCCACTTAAAAGGCTAAATCTTGTAAGTAGTGAGTCATCCAATTGTATATTAAGGTTCAACCCTTTTTCTATTTTTCCAATGTGGGACTTAATCTTCACACATGTTCCAACATTGGCACCCTCTTCCACTTTGAACCCCCATAACGGCCAGCCAAACCCCTGCCAAAAATGACCCCGGCCTTTTTTTTGGCCGACTTTGACTAGAGAAATGGCTCTTGCCATTTGTGCCACGTCAGATTTTACCCCCGTTTTCAACCACCCACGCATCAAGAAGAACATAAATTTAACATGCACACAATTTTCAGTCCAAAATTTTCAAATCTGATTTTAAACCCTAAAAATACATAGAAAAAATTCTTAATCCTAAAAAGTACAGATCTGATTTCAACTTACTAGAAATCAAAGGAGGTATAGATAGAAAAAGAATCTGATTTTCAATCGTTGAACCTCCATTAATAGGACCAGAACTATTGGCGATGCACTAAGATTATAATTGCCGCACTTTTCTAATGTTATCCAATATCTACTGAACTATGATTTTCATTTTCCCGTTAAAGCCGGTTGTCATTCTTACGTTGAAAAGTTACTTTGCTAAATTTCAATTTTGGATGGAAGCAATATCCA
Source organism: Vaccinium darrowii (assembly GCA_020921065.1). Lineage (NCBI taxonomy): Eukaryota > Viridiplantae > Streptophyta > Magnoliopsida > Ericales > Ericaceae > Vaccinium > Vaccinium darrowii. The sequence continues at coordinate 43,019,120 of CM037154.1, forward strand.
GACATTAACATCGGTTTGAAAATAAGAAGAACTTGTGATAAGTTTGCGAAAACGAAACCAGAACGAGTCAAAATATCGAAAAATAAAAGACTTGGGGGACTGTTTGGAGAAAGTGTGAACACATATATATGCGCATCGTGTGGCCGCACGCGGAGTGAACCTATTTATGACCCAACTTTTACGGACAAACTCATTTTTTCGCCCCAAGTCCCTTTTTCCTTTTTCAGAAAATTGGCTAAAAAGCAAAGTTTGGGACTTTAAAAGATTTTTAGTCCAATCTAACTTATAATAAAGCATCTAATACATGAATTAAAATTTTTTGAGAGCTTAGGTATGTCTAATACTAGACAAAAAAAACCCTTAATGAACCTACAACGGTTACAACCTCTTAGAGAGAGAGAGAGAGAGGTGGGATATCATCAATGTTCCCATGCCACGTGGAATCATTTACCTGGTAGGCCCTTTTTTCGTCTTCTTCTTCGGAAAATAGTAGCAGGAGTATTGGGTAATTGCCAGAAAGCCTATTGGCCCTTTGCACCCCACAAATTTTCATACAAACCGGAAGGATGTGGGTACCCCGATAATTGACACCCAGCATGTCTCTCTCTCTCTCTCTCTCTCTCTCTCTCATGTGTGGGTATTAATTGATGGTGCAGAACAAAATTGATTTCTCTCTCTTCAATTTTAGGGGTGGGTTTAATTTTGGAGTTCAATTTTTTGGGAGTTTATGCTCTTTGGGGTAGGGTACAGTGAGTTTAGGCATTTTGGTTTTAGGCACTTAGGACATTATACGGTTTCATAGGATTTTAGAAATTTAGGCACTTTTACAATATTATAGAGGTTTAGGCACTTTCATACGTTTTGGGGGTTTAGCATTTTCATAAGGTTTTGAAGTTTAGGCACTTTCATAGGGTTTTGAAGGGTTTAGACACTTTCATTGACTAGCTGGGGCATTTTTGAAACGGGAGGGTGATTTGTTCTCCTGACATTAAGGAATTAGTTTGAAACCAAAGCACTACATATCTAGAATTTGGTACTCCAGAATTTTGTACTTCGAAACACACAATGTGTGGCTAGGTAATTTCTGAGTACTTAACATTCCTGTTTTGAAACAAGTTTAGGTTTTTCAAAAGAAAGTTAATAATATGTCCAATCCGGAAGGAGCCCACAAGCAAAGACATTCTCCCCTTCAAAAGGAGCCCACAAGCAAAGACATTCTCCCCTTCAAAAAAAAAAAGTCTTGTTATTTTGCTATTTTGTATTCATCGGAGGCTCATGACACTGTGAATCATAGACAAATTAAAATTAACAAAGAAATACTTATGAGTACTTGATCTTTGAAATTAAGGTTGTATTCACTTGCAAAAATGTGGGTAAATTTATGGTTTCTAATTACATCTAAAAAATTATCAATATAACAACCATTTAAACATTCTGTAGACCACTTGGGGGTTCAAAGAACAACACATGCTTATCATACTATGAAACCTCTAATTGTTCTGTGGAAAACCTCCGCAACAAAAAAAAGATGAGCACGCGGTTACGTGCGAAGCACGTAGCCTTACACTAGTATATATATATATATATATATATATATATATATATATATATATATAGAGAGAGAGAGAGAGAGAGAGAGAGAGAGGGCGAGGGTGTGAGCCTCCGCAGTGTAACCCATAGGCTGTGTATATTGACTTATTCATTTCTAATGGCAGATTTAATTTGGATATTTCCACGCATGTGATGATGTCATGATGTGGCGAAATCCTAGTCGCGGTGTGGTAAGTAAGAACGTTGCTACATGCACAGACGGAAATGCACCAATGGCGTACCAACGGCGTCGCCTACGCCGTTGTGGGCCCCAACCGGTCGATCCGAGCCATTCATCCTTCTCAAAATCGAATTTCGAGTGGGCCTATGCAGGAATCGAGGCAATCGGACGGCTGTATGTACTCGATCCAAAATCACCCCATTTCATTCAAAAAAATTTGGATCGAAATGGGGTGATTTTGGATCGAGCTCATACAGCTGTTTGATTGCCTCGATTCCCGCGTAGGCCCACTCGGAATTCAATTTTGAGAAGGATGAACGGCTCGGATTGACCGATTGGGACGCACAACAGCGTCCGCGACGCCGTCGGTGCATTTTCGTCGGTGTGGAAGGAATTACCGGGTAAATCGGGTGAAATTCTAGACATGGAGCTGGAGAGAAAGTTCAGTTAAAAAAAAAAGAAAAAAAGAAAGTGACATAGAGAAGGCGAGGATTTCTAATGCAAAAATGATAGGTGTACAACAATCTAGTTTCAACATTCTCCAACACACTTACATGGTATGGAGTTCATACACACTTAAGTGTATGTCTGGACTCCACACACTATATAAGTGTGTTGGAGCCTTATTGAAAACTTTTGTTGTACATGTATTATTATTGTTTCTAATGGCAGATTTAATTTGGATAATTCTGCACATGTGATGATGTGGCGAAATCCTAGCCCGTGCTCCGAAAACCCTCAGCCTGAATGCCCAGTGTAGTTACGTGCTTGGGAATAATTTCTCTTTGACCTAATTCTACTAGGTGGGCCCATATACAGTACTTAAGCGTTTTGGAATATGATCTTCGGCCTAGTGTGGGTCATGTACGATGGAGTAACTTGTTTTGGGTCCTGTACGATAGGAACTTGTTTTCGGCCTAGTGTGGGTCCAGTATGATAGTAACTTGTTTTCGGTCCAGTACGAATGTACGATAGTAACTTGTTTTCGGCCTAGTGTGGGTCCAGTACGATAGTAACTTGTTTTCGGCCTAGTGTGGTCCTGTACGATAGTAACTTGTTTTCGGCCTGGTGTGCGATAGTAACTTGTTTTCGGCCTGTTGTGGGTCCCCTTTTGAGGGGTGAGTGTGTGCATTTTGCACGCAAAAAATAATATACAAACATTAATTTTTTTTTAACAAACTTTACACTAATTTAAAGATATCATTGAGAAGAAAAAATTAGTGTAATTTTTTTTCCAAAAAAGTTTTCATAAACATGTTATTTTTTGCGTGCAAAATACACCAACTCCCACGAGGGGCAAGCAAATTGGGACGGAGAGAGTACCTGATTTTTAGAGTCATGGACTCATGGCGCATAAATCCGATAACACACGTTTTCGACATCTTAATGTCGGTCCATTTCGACATCTTTTGAGACATGAGAGCGTGCATTTTTCACGCAAAAAATAATGTACTAGCATTAATTTTTTTTTAACAAACTTTACACCAATTTAAAGATCTCATTGAGAAGAAAAATTTAGTGAAATTTTTTTTCCAAAAAAGTTTTCGTAAACATATTATTTTTTACGTGCAAAATACACGCAGTCCCACGAGGGGCAAGCAGGGACGGAGGGACTGATTTTCAAATTTATGGTCCCATGCGCATAAATCCGATAACACACGTTTTCGACATCTTAATGTGGGTCCAAAGCAAGCAAATAAATAGACCCTGAGTCTTGAATTTTATCTAATCCTCATGCTCACAATTTCAGAGATGAACCCATTCTTTCTTCCCTTCTCTCTTTTACTGCTAGCATTTCCTTGTGTGATTGAATGTAGAGTCCACAAAGGCAACATCCACTACAACAAAATCCACCTATCGCGACGAATTAGTTTTGTCTCCAAAGCGCCAAATTTCCTCGCTAAAACTATTAGCGAGGAAAAATTTCCTTGCTAGTTTTCCTCGCCTATACCTCGTCGCAAAAGCTATTAGCGAGGAAAAATTATTTTCGTCGCCTATTTGGCACAATTAGCGACAAATATTTTCCTCGCTAATTTGCGAAGAATTCGTCGCTTGTTATTTTCCTCGCCAAAAAGACGTTTTGACAACAGAATAGGCGAGGAAATAATTTTCGTCGCTAAAAGTCCATAAAACTAAAAAAGAATTGGAACACGCCCCATCTACTACCGTTACGCTATTGCGGTGACTTGAACCACCGACCTCGCGCGTTTAAGTCCTTACTCCCATCCATCTCACCTCTTTCCACTAAACGTTACTTTTGTCAAACTTTTAATATTAATACTCTTACGACTCTTATTAAAAACGTTTCAAAATTTGTTTCTTTTCTATTAAATATTCATGATTCTCTCCACTCTTAATTTTAGTCCCTTTTTATATTCTTAATTTTTTTTATAACCCGATGTCCAGACTAGTTTGTGTGCACCAAGGCTAATTTTAAGACCCTGAAGGTAACGACCGGGTATAACTTCCAATGACCCCAAGGTTTGGGATGGTTTGTAGGCGTAAACTTAATTCATCAAAGTTTATATTTTTGAAGATATGGTATTTTTTCGTGGGTGAATTCTACTGCATATGTACATCGTAACAATCTTTTATTCAACTATATATGACAATAATAGTTGTTATGTTTATTTTTTAAAATGGGTTCATCTAAGTTGTTTTTGAATAGGTTTGTCATGATTTAACTTCGAGACATTATTAACTTTATCCTTAAGCTTTTTGGTACTTTTTTTTGAATAATTAGTTATTTCTATGAGATGGATCAAAATAGTTAGATAATTAAATTAATCTATGATTGTGATTTTTTTGTTAAAGCATGAATCCTTAATTAGATGCGATGGAACGGTATAAATGAAATATCTATTAAAGTGTATAAAATTACTTTATTGCTATACTATATTTTTAATCACATATTCCAAAATGCATATCTTTTAGCCTGCGAACTCCCCGGTCCTTTGTTCGGTTCATATTGTTGTTACAATTTCTCTATAATGTATTTTTATTTAGATAAACCTTTATGAAATTTTTTTATTTTTCACGAATTCTTTAGTTTTTTAAATTTCAATCACTGTAAGAAAATTGAAAAAAACAACTGGTGAACTTAAAAATTACATCGTTTGATATCATCTAAAAATGAGTTAAACTTTTTGAATAAACTATTAATTTCTATTGAGAATAATGAATACAGAAAAAGAGACAAATATTTTTTCATTTTTATCATTACTAGAAATTGAGGAAAAAATCATATTGTTAAATCATGTCTTATCATTGGAATAAGACAACACATCTATACATAATTAACTTGTAGTTCGGTTCAGTTCTTAGCATAGGATATGGCGTTCCTTTGTTAATTCATAAGAGGGGGCTTTATACTTCATTTCATTAAGAAATAAAGATGCGGTAGAAAAAAAGGCACCGTTAATAACTTATACAAGTATATCAAATCTAAATAGTCATCAATAAGGCGAGGAAATATTTCCTCACCTAAAATTAACATTTGGCGAGAAAAAGAGGATTTTGTTGCCTAAAGTGTGTATTTTGCGACGAAACTAATTTTCCTCGCCACATGTAGCCTTTGGCGAGGAAAATTTTATTTTCCTCGCTAAAAAGGTACATTAGGCGAGGAATTATTATTTCGTCGCAAAATGTTCCCTTTTGGCGACAAACTATATTTTCCTCGCGAATAGTGTACATTTAGCGACAAAATCTATTTTCCTCGCCTGATTTCGTCGCGTTAGGTAGTTTTTGTTGTAGTGATCATAGCTCCACCATTCCGGCCACCACCCACTTTCTCCACACCACCGAGAACTCCTTCCTTTCCGCCACAGCCAAGATTCCGACCACCACCGAAAGCTCCCTCCTTTCCACCACCGCAGCCACTCCGGCCACCACCCTCTATCTCCAAACGACCAAAAACTCCTTCCTTTCCACCACCGCCGCCATTCAGCCACCACCCAGTCTATTCACTCACACCACCGGATACTCTCTCCTTTCCTCCACCGCATCCGCATCCATTGTTGCCGCCACAGCCGGACACGCCAGTCCCCATTTGTTCGCCGCCACCTGCTCCACCTCCTGTTCCTCATTCCTATGTAATGGTTGCACCGCCGGCTCGCAATACCTCCTTCCTACAAAGGTTCGTCGCGAGTAGTCTTGGGAGAATTATCATCGGGGGGGTTATCATTCATTCCGTGGGGTACGTTCTGTACCTGGCTTACAGACCACGGCGTGATCCAACTCCACAACAGTCTGAATCCAGCTCTGGTTCACGGACACCGGACCGACTACCCCAGCGGACAAGACCACGTAGTGAGCAGTACTCTTCCGCTATCACTCGTGTTCTTACGTACTTCATATCTGCAGGATTTGCCAATGGGATCATGTGATCAGGTAATTGAGTATGCATGCATGTTTTAAATTTAAGTTGATCATTATGCATGTGTTAAATTTGAGCAAAGAAATCATTGGAACTCATCTTTAGCTTTAGCGGTTAATAAGTGTCTATTTTCTATAAATAACCATTAAAACATATCAAACTTTCAATTTTACCCTTAAAAAGTAATCTATCATTCTTAATTGATTTGCTAGTTTTTGATATTTATATGATTCTTAAATTGATAATATCTTTCAACGTATAATATTTTTCATGATTTTGAAAACTTTGTGTAATAGAATTAATTGAAATCTATCAAACAAGATACATATTACACATTTTTTGAGATTCATATTGAAAGATATAAGCAATTTAAATACATTTAATTGACTTCACAGTTTTTAAGGTTACTTTTGAAAATTTAGAGGACAAATTTTAACTTCTTAAAAAGATTGATTTCCCGTAGAAGACACTTAAATTGGGACGGAATGAGTATATTGTATATGTGCGCTTCACTGTTTTGTATATTTAGGACTCCCTCCGTCTCTTTTTAAATGATCCATTTGGAAACGTGTATTTTTTTTTACGTTAAAAAATGTACTTTCGTATAATGTTTTTAAAAAAATTCACCAGATTAAAGATTGCACTTTAATTTGGTATAAAATAAATTAAAAAATTATATAAAAAAATATGTTTTTTAGGGATTTAAATTTACACGTATTCTTATAGTGATCATTGAAAAAGGGACATATGGAGCATATATTACTGTGGGAAATAAATGTAATTAATTATGGACCCTGCTAGGGGTACTGACGGCTAAGGAACCGAAAATGTACAGATGGCACACGGGGACCCACTTTTGGGTCCCACACGAGTGATCCGAACCGTTCATTATTTCTAAAAACATTTTCCGAGTGCCCCCACAAAATTTCAGCTCAATCGGACGGTGGGAAGTGCACGAACCAAAGTCCCACCGTTTCAATCAAATTTTTGTCCCACCGTTTCAATCAAATTAAAAATTTGATTGAAACGGTGGGACTTTCGTTCGTGCACTTCCCACCGTCCGATTGAGCTGAAATTTTGTGAGGGCACTCGGAAAATGTTTTTAGAAATAATGAACGGTTCGGATCACTCGTGTGGGACCCAAAAGTGGGTCCCCGTGTGCCATCTGTACATTTTCGGTTCCTTAGGGTCGGTACCCTTATCATTATCGATTAATTATGTTGTTTATTAATTATTCGGCAGATGACGCTGGTTTTGGGGACGAGGAGAATGAAGGCTTGATCATGATGGAGGCCAATAGTGATATGGGGCTTCTCATCCTTCAGTCAAATTATTTTAGTCAATTGCAATTACTATTGTGTACGATAATACACGAAGTTTATTTAATAAAGAATTGTTATAGGGTCCATTATAGCTTTTTATAAGCCCTCTAGTCCACCTAATGTTTTCATAACACCTCTAGTCCACCAAATCACTTTTTAAATGCTCTTAAGTCCATTCTATTTTTTTACTAGACAAATGTACCCTTACATTAAATTTAATACATAATATACCTTTGCCGGAAAAGTCGCCGGCGCCGGAAAGTCTGCCGGAAAAGTTCACCGGCGCCGGAAAAGTTCGCCGGAAAAGTTCACCGGCGCCGGAAAAGTCGCCGGAAAATTGGATTTCGCCGGAAAAGTTGTCGGCGCAGATAACCATATCTGGAAGAGGTGGTTATCTGGACACACAAGATGTGGTTATCATCTTGATTTGCAAGAGGTGGTTATCTGTACTCATAAGATGTGGTTATCTGGGCATATTTTTGTTTAAAAAACTTACTTGCAGCACAAATCCTCTGCTTTTAACATAAATTTTTTTATTGAAAATTGAATAAAACAAAAAAACCACTTTTTCAAAATCGAGGTGGTTATCTGGACTCAAAAGAGGTGGTTATCTAAACTCATAAGATGTGATTATCTGGACCGTATTTAAGATAACATCGTTTCAAAATGGATAATTCTTACTAGTAAATTACTATTGGGCGTTGGTTAGCATTTCCCTTAATGTTAACATATGTTAATTAAGACTAGAAACACTGATTTGCACACGAAAGTAACTAAATCTCATAAGACAACCACAGATGTTAAGTCAAACACAGTTCCCAAAACTAATTCTTGGAGTGCTTATTTCTCACCCCATCTTTTTGTGCGAACATACTCATTTCGGTTAATTATAACATGAAGTTATATACTATAGTCACAAATATGTTGTTTTACCAAAAATAAAACAAAAAAACCACTTTTTGAAAATGAAGGTGGTTATCTGGACTCAAAAGAGGTGGTTATCTGAACTAATAAAACAGAGTACATTCATCACAAATTCATCCAAACAACAGAAAAATGTAGAATCGCAATATTAAGTAGTACTAGAAAGCAAAGAAGTAGATATAGAGCACATTGTGAGCATACGTTAGATATTGAGCTGTTGTTCAATCATGCAGCTTCTGTGTACTAAACCCTTACAAGGCATCACTACTAATTTGTAAAATCAGTTGGTCCTCTTTCTAATTTCAATTCATACATTCAAGTACGTCATTGCCGTGTAGGATCCAGCATTTTCAAGGTGGGTGATTTTCATAACCAAAAAAATGTATAGTCATTTCATGTCCGACTAAAAACACACAGAACCGAGATATTCTGATGTCCACCAAACTTGCATACCAATAAAAGAGAGCAAAAAAAACAAAATAGACTAAAAAACACATCCATTCAAAATGCAGCAACCATACGTACACATATGAAACATTGATAAATCAAGCCCACTTGTCACTAGTTTTTCCTTCTTCTTTTTTTCTCTTTCTCTTTCCTCGCTTTGCCAAATTGTCCAAGGTTATCTCAGGAAACCAGTTCGACGGCGGTTCGGCTGTGTTGGACTCCGGCTGTAACACTCTTCAGGAGAATCGGCTAAGATTCCTCAACCGGCGATGAGCTTTGGCAGAGGTAGCTGAAGAACCGGAGTCGTCGGCGTATGGTGAGCCCCGATCGGACTCCTCATTGTAGTTGACATGAAAGCAGATGTCGCCATCGCAATATATGAATGTATAGGTCGATTGATGACCTGAATGTGTAGGTGGATAGAGATTAGGGTTTGAACTCTGCCATTGAGAGAGAGAGAGAGAGAGAGAGAGAGAGCAGATCGTGATCGAGGGAGAAGGAGCAGAGGAGAGAAAATGTTAGGGTTTCGAGATCGGGGGGGGAAGAAGACAGTGTTGTTTGCGTTGCTTTATAGTGAGGGTTATTTTTGTCTTTTGAACACGCGCGTGGACTGCAGGGCTTACGAAATTGCAGAGTGGACCCGATAGTTTACCAAATGTCTATAGTGGACCTCCCAACAATTTACCCTTTATTTAATTTGTTAAGGTGGTTGATTTGTGATTTTGGTCAACTTTATCATGGTGGAGGCCAATAGTGATATAGGCTTCTTATCCTTCAGTCAAATTACTTTAGTCAATTGCAATTACTATTATGTACGATAATATACGAAGTTTAGTTAATTTGTTATAGTGGTTGATTTGTATACGTTTGCAGTCAATTTGTGTTTAACCTCTTCTATTATTAGTTCGAAAATGTTACATGTGAATCTGGTCTCAGGGGATGCACTGCACCGTCTAGTGCACTATCCGGCCGTCCATTTCGACAATGGACGGCTCGGATTTAATTTGAGCAATGAATTGAGTCCGACCGTCGATTATTTAGATTAAATCCGAGCCATCCATTGTCAAAATGGACGGCCAGATGGTGCCCACTGCATTGTATAGTGCATTTTAATTTCTGCACTACAGGACCCCTTGGCCATGAATCTAGGTCACTAATTTCTCTTTTTTGGACCGTTTTGGAAAAAGTTTTTTCATATACGTAGTACTCCTCTTATTAGTTAGTACTCTTTTTGTCCCTTTTTAAGTGTGTTACTTCTTAAATTCAATTTATTAAAGAAACATCACCATTACTCTTTTCATATCATTTTTTTTTTATCACAAAAAGAAATATTATAACGAAACTCGATAAGAGATGATTTCAAAGGATTAAATCTCCCTAAGGGGATAGATTTCCTACGAACTCCTTGTTTGGTGCGTTTTTTTTTTTTCCTTGTGACGTTTGAGCTCCACATACTTAGTTTGAGCTCCACATACTTAATAAGAGGATCGGCAAAGACAAGATCAATGCAGTCGTCATCATCCACCAAAACCCCTATAGGATCTGCCACATTCACCATAGAATTTGCCACCTCGTCCTTTGACTCCTGCACATCATCACAGTCTCAATAACAGTAGACTCTTCCACCACATCTAAAATAGCTTAACCAATTTGTGAAAGTTACACTCAACTTCTGTATCTATCTGGCCTTGAAAAGATTGAGCAATTGGTTCCACCACCACTGATTATAAACCCACCACCGAGTCTATTAACTTACCAAAATTATTTTTTACCTCAACTTTACACCTTTTACATTAATTTTTACCTTCACTAACCAAAATTATACTTCACTTTTACCTATTAACTCTTTACATTTAACTTTCCAAAAGGGCAGAAAAATAATTGTACAAATTTTTATCCATTAACTTTTCAAACTAACCAAAATTATACTTCTCTTTTACCTATTAACTATTTGGATAAACCTACGGGTACAGAAATTATTGTACAGAAAATGCACAAAGTGCTCTCGGGGACCGACTTTTGGGTCCCACACGAGTGATCATTTTTTTTATTGAAACGGTGGGACTTTGGTTCAAGCACTTCTAACCGTCCGATTGAGCTGAAATTTTGTGGGGTCCCTCGGTAAAATATTCTAAGAATAATGAACGGTTCGGATCACCTCTTGTGGGACCCAAAAGTGGGTCCCCGAGAGCGCTTTGTACATTTTCTGTACAATAATTTTTGTACCCGTAGCGGGGTCCTAACTCTTTACATTTAACTTTCCAAAAGGGAAAAACAATAATTGTATAAATTTTTATCCATTAATTTTTCAAAATACACTTATTAAGAGACAACTCCAAATAAAAACAAAACAAAAAAACTCTTCCTATTCTACCATTAAAAAGGAATGGAGGGAGTACAAGATAAGATACCTCCTTTAGAATGCAAGAATATACTGTGTTTTATTCGAGTGCTTGTTTTGTCTTTCTCCGATACAAGGCTACAGCGCAAGATGGCCTATGCAGTACTCACCTGGCTTAATATGAGAATTTTATAGTCTCCATGGACAATTTAAGTCATTCATTTTATAGGCCTACACATATTTTTCATAATTTTGAAAATTTTGTACTCTTTCTATCCCAAATTTTTTTGGTCTTTTTTCACTATTTTGGACCTCTCCACAAATTGTCTATATCTTCTCATTTATAACACTCGTTATATTGAATATTGATCTTGTTTAATAGATCTCAATTAGTTTTATTAAACAAAATTTTCAAATAAAAAAAATAACATATTGTGAAATATAGGGATCCGGGGTGGGTGTTATGCGGTAGATGTTGTACGCTGTACTGTGCGGCAAAACTACGTTGTTTTGCTTAATTTTTGTGCGCCCCTCCAAAGCTTCCAAGGGCCTAGTTTGGAGGGAAAAAAAACCACTACAAAGTGCCTAAACCCAAAGTGCTTAAACTCTAAATCCAAAATGCCTAAACTCGAAGTGCCTAAATCTAAGTGCCTAAACCCACTATACTCTACCCCAAAGAGCCTAAATCTCCTAAAATTGAATCCTAATATTAAACCCCAAAATTAACTCTTCAAACAGAGCCCTTGGATGTACCAAGAAAATGAGCAAAACGACGTAATTTTGCTGTACAACACGGCGCACAACACCTACCGCACAACGCCTCTCCCGGATTCGAAAATATAGACAATAGACAATTGTAAAGGGACAGACAATAATTTGAGACGGAGGGAATAGAAAAATTAATTTTGAACTATCAAACAAGATTCATATTATATATTTTTAAATATTCATATGTAAAGATATAAGCAATTAAAAACTGACACAAACATCGAAACATTGGTAAACAAATTGAGAGAGAGAATAGCATATATCGGAGTAAATCAATTTCGATGTTCATCAATTTCGGGTGAATTTCGAACGAAATGGCTGTTACTTACAATATAAGTAACGAATCATTCTAGAAGGACCTATTTCCTAATCCTTGTCTTTACCACGTGTGCGGCGCTCATCCATCCACGTTTGCCCCAGAAATCTATATATCCCAATCTCTTCACCTTATCGACAGCATTCCACAACCCACACAAATCTGCATACACAAAAACCCACAAAACCTCTCTTTTTTCTCTCAAAATTGTGAAGCACAATGGCCAACAAAGAGATGGAAGTAGTGAAAGGTCTAGACCTAAACAGGTACATGGGCAGATGGTACGAAATTGCCTCATTCCCATCAAGAAACCAGCCCAAGAATGGGACCAACACTAGGGCTACCTACACTTTAAGGGATGATGGCACAGTGCATGTCCTAATCTATTACATGGGGGAGGGGGGACTGGGACTCAATCCCGGGATGTAGTGTGGGGCATCCAAGAGCTCTATTGCATGAGCTAGCCACCACTTGCGTCTGTTGACAATTTGAGTAGTTCATTTTGTAATTTGTATGGTCTCGATATACCTATCATCAATGAGGAATATAAAACTAATCAAATATCAAGGACAAACGTAACAAATAAAATGGACTTTTAGTGTTTGGCCATTTATTTCTCTTATATGCATTTCGAACAAGTCTCTAATGAAGTCCGATCAGCTCAAAAATTAGGGCTATAATATGAAAGAAAAAAAACAAACTTGAATCAAGATGTTAATTTGATTAAATGAATCAAGATGTTATTTATTATATATATTATATTTTGTTTGTAAAAATTAAGAAGAAATGTCTTTTAAAAATTGTGTTACTAATATATAAGGATGATATTTTTTCTTCTTAATATATGAATATACATGATTTGGTTCCTCGCAATAGGAATCCTGCGTCCGCCACTCTTTAAAACTTAATAGACTAAAATCGGATACTTGTGCAGTGTTTAGTGTTTACTCATATTGAATCAACAATTTGATACTGTTATCAGGTCCGGCCCTGTGGGGAGGCTGGGCAGGCCCAGGTCTGGGGCCCACCGAAAATGGGCCAATTTTGGGGCCCCCAAGTATATAGGTTAGTATAGGTATGGGTTTGCATAAAATGTCTAACAAATTGATCCAATATTGTTAGAGGCCCACCAAAATCACTTAAGCCCCATTTTATTTTTTGAGGCCCATTTTATTTATTTATTTATTTATTTGTCAAAATTGAAACTGTGATTCAATGAAAGACTTGAGAGACTTAAGTCATTCGGTGAAACCGTGAAATTGGAAAACGAAAGAGAAAAAAAAAAAAAGAAAGCCCCAAGTAACTTTACCAAATCTCTCTCTGATTCTCTCTGCCAGTTTGAAGCTCCGGGCCTCCAGCGACAGGCGACGGCGAGGCACTCAGGCAGCGGCCAGCGAGACTGCAGTCACCGTCGGTAGAAGTGCAGAATCTTGGAAGACCCGAAGAGCCGCAGAAGCCAAACTGCCAAAGGTTAACTTTATTCTTTAAGGAAGGTATTAAGGTAATCTACTAGACTTTTATCTTGTTTTGTTTTATTGTCTACAGTTTAATAGTTTAATCTTTGACTCTTTGTGGGAATCGGGATTGTGTAATTGTTTTTTGTATTCTTGATCCAACTCCAAGGACCACCGACCACTAGTTTAATTGTTTACATGTGTTAAAGTTTAGTGCATGTGTAAATGTTGCAATAATAGTCTTGCTTCCTCTTGTCCTAATAGTCTTGCTTACTCTTGTCATAGAGAGAAAAAAAAAATTATGAAGGGCCTCAAATTGAAGATAGGGTTTGGGCCTCGACAAACACAGGGCCGGGCCTGACTGTTATTAACTCTTTGAAACGTTAACCGATCGATCCAGGATACCATTTGGAACTAAACCTTCGTTAAAAACAAATGAGCCCCACAGTACCATTTTGCATTCTAGATTATTCATTTTCAATTTTTTTCTGTTTGGCAGTTGAATTGTAAAATAACGTGCATCTAATTTCGTTCGTCTTCCTCTTTTCTCTTGCAATTGTATGCCACCCCCACCAGGTTCAGTTTTGATTTTTAATTCAAAAATGCCTGCGGGTTTCGATTCAAGTTCGATTTTATATGCTATCCGGACCCAAAATCCAAACTCAAACCGAACAGAAAGTCGGTATCATAAAGCACATTTGTTAGAAACAAGTTTTTAGTGCCGAGCGGGTACCACGTGGTCCACGCGCACAGCACATCCGACCAAATCTTGATTCATTCTAGCATACATATAGAGCCCATTTGAATGACCGGATGTAGGTATCAGATTAAACTACAAATTCATTCGTTGTTCAATAAAAAATCCTTTTTCCTCATTTGCTAAAATTAACCCATTGATTTCATGGGATTCCCATTTTATCAAATGAGAAACTTGGAGTCCTTATCTAGCTAGATCAAGTTGTCGCATAGAACAATACTGCGAAAATCAAGTTCATTTGGATTGGTAACTAGTGAACAATTCTCATTTTTTGGCTTGATTTTCGGACATCGATAATAACCCTGCACAAACGTATAATTTGTTCACTAGCTTATCGCTATTCAATTGACTTGATATTTCAGAAGATTATTTCACACCTTGAGCCCTATGAGATAAATAATTTGGATAACGTTTTTTCTAATTTTTTACCTTGTATGCCCTGTTATATGTATGAGAATTTTTTATTTGTTCAAAGTTATACATGCTCACCTTTAAAAAAAAAGGGTTAAATATGTAGTAGTACTTCCCAAACAAGTACTAACACATCTCAGAGCAATTCAATTCCGATATCAAAGGATACTGTAAACTTTTTCCAAAAATATCCCCGAAAGAGAAATGAAGAATTTTCTGGACATTTTCGAAGGAAGTTTTCGTGACCCTATTTCTCGATCTTCAGCAATTTCGAATGGAATTGCTTTCCTATGCTAACTTCCTAAATAAGTAACAGAGCTCATTCTAGAATGGTCCATTTCATAGTCCTTGGCCTTGCCAAAATCTACACCGCCCACGTGTCAGGCGCTCATCCATCCACGTTTGCTCCACAAATCTATATATCCCATTCTCTTCACCTTATCAACAGCATTCCACAACCCACACAAATCTACATACACAAAACCCCACAAAACCGCTCTCTTTTTTTCTCTCAAAAATTGTGAAGCAAAATGGCCAATAAAGAGATGGAAGTGGTGAAAGGTCTAGACCTAAACAGGTACATGGGCCGATGGTACGAAATTGCCTCATTCCCATCAAGAAACCAGCCCAAGAATGGGACCAACACTAGGGCTACCTACACTTTAAGGGATGATGGCACTGTCCATGTCCTAAATGAGACTTGGACTGATGGGAAGAGAGGGTTCATAGAAGGGAGTGCTTATAAGGCTGACCCTTCAAGTGATGAGGCCAAACTCAAGGTCAAATTCTATGTTCCTCCTTTCTTGCCTATAATCCCTGTTGTTGGGGATTACTGGGTTTTGTATCTTGATGGGGATTATCAGTATGCTTTGATTGGGCAGCCCTCCAAGAAGTCTCTTTGGGTATGTTTTTGTGATTAAATGTCAGTTCTCTCTTTATGTCGATATATGCACTAGTATAATTTTGTACTAACTCCGTCCTAAAAAGACTGTCCGGTCACAAAACTTAAAAATAATGCATTTTTGAGTTCTTTCAATTTATGCAAGAAAGAAAATTGAATTTTTTTGGAAATTCAAGACATGTTATTTTTGGAGGACATATTGGTAGCCATTAATTTGAATTATTTTTCTTGTGGTGTTATTTGTGTATTCAGATATTATGCAGAGAGAACCATCTTGATGAAGAGATATACAATCAACTAGTCCAGAGAGCCAAAGAGGAGGGTTATGATGTGAGCAAGCTTCACAAGACACAGCACACTAATCCCCCACCAGAGGGAGAAGAAGGCCCCAAGGACACTAAGGGCATTTGGTGGATTAAGTCCATTATTGGAAAGTAGGTATTGCAAAGGGACTGGTCGAATTTACCGCACAAAAAGAAAAAGGACCGGTCGGTCCTGTCCGGGCTATTTCTGGGCTCTTCCGGATCCGTTTTGCTAAGATAGTACATAAACAATGTTTAGTGAAGCATAGAAATAAAGGGCCTTAAAACCCTTCAGTAGATTCTGTATTTTGAGTTTTGAATGTCATTATCCCACCAGATAAATATTTGAAAGGCTTATATAATTTGTGAATTCTAGTTTTGAAGCATGTGGGTTTAGCTTCCTTCGTAGTGAAGTTTCTTGAATGGAATGATTTGACTATGGAAACTGGAATGTATGGCTTAGAAAACCTGGACCTTATGCCCTTTTACCCTTTTTGGCCTTTTGTATGGTGCCACCAGTTTTATAGAATCGCATATGGTTTTGGCAGGGCTGCGAACTAACCAAATCTAATCGAGCTTTGGTAGGGCTACAAACTGGCCAAATCTATTCGAGCGTTATAGTATTACAAATGGAGCTTTGAAGTGGCTCGCTCGAAATTAGTTCAGCTCATGCTCAAATGATTAAGCGTAAACTCAAGCTTGTTTGTGGCTCGAGCTCTAATAACATGCAAAGCTCGAGCTCAACCTTGATTCTTCTAAAGAAAATCAAATTAAATTAAAATGGACCCATAAGGGCCCACAAATGGGTTAATTGAATGGTTCAGTCCATTTTCACGGACTAGAAAGGATAAAGTTGTTAATGGATTTTGCCACAACCACCATCTCTCCATGTAAGCTTGGGAAGGACCAAATAAGTAGAATCTACAGTCTACATGAGTTGCCCTAAACAGATCCAGCCATACTACAGATCCAGCCATACAACATACCCACAAAAAAATGATTAAAGAACGGAAATTGCTTGGTACACTTTGTATACGGATGTGTCTAGACATTTGGACACGTAGCACTGCCGGGTAAAAACTAACCCAGAAGGTGAAAGGATCTCCCAACTCGGAAAAAACACAAACGTTCATAACACGAGCATGCATCACCATGTTAATTGATTAAAGCATTCCAATCGATCCTTTATTTTCAGATCTGTAGGGGAAGGGCATGAGAAGCATGTATAACACCGGAAGATAACCAGTGTTTAGGATACGAAAGGCAACACAGATATCAGAGCATTAGCTTTCATTTTCAATCTGGAAACCAAAATACAAAGAGAAAGAAAGACCATAGATTCTGTCAAGCAAACAGAGTGTGCAATGATATAGACAAACAATTACTACCATTTTGTGATACAACCATACCATAACACGGGAACAAAGTGGATGTTTTGATAAGATAGCCTCCTCCCACTTTCAAAGCTCACAATATTGTACAGCATTGATTAGTTTTCTTCGCTTGTTTGTAGAACATCTGCCAAAAACAACCACCAGCAGGTACTTGTATTTAGGTGCAATTATGAATATTACACTGTTAACTCTTCAGAAAAATAAAGATATAAATACAAACATGGGCATAAGTTTTAGATCCCAACAAGGCATACCAGTATACGAACATAACCCTCACTAAATCTTTTATTTCTTATATTGCAAAATCACAACAATTTAACCCCCAAAAAAAAAAGTTCAAATTACTTATTCATTTTTTTCCCTCAACATAGTAATGACCCTATTATAATTTATAACTACAACTGGTAGATGAAGTCATGCGGATTATCTCATCACATTGAACTCGAACCAGTTAGAACTACTTTGATGACTAGCATATTGAAATGGAAAAATAGGGCAAAGATCAGATAATAACACGGTAATCACATAAAAATTACCAAGTGGAAATGCATTATTACAATGGACGTGGGCGATGCAGAAATGTTGTGAACATCAAACCTTTTTAAAAAGAAATGAGAGAGATGCATTCAGGTAGTCCATCTCAGTGAGAAGCCTCCAAAGAAGTAAAAAAAAAAAAAAAAAAAGACGACCGGACGTGAAGTATATGGTGCTCCATGCAAGACATTTCAAGCAAAATGATAACTAATCATGACTGTCAGTGGCACAACAGTAGTTTTTTCTTGAAACCATTCCAAAACATGGTTGATTACAATCAGGAAGATTGAACTGTAAGACTCTGCGAACAAGCAAACACACATGTTCACAATATCACAATCATAAATGATGAATATGTGTACATAATTGCAATTCCAAAGCTTGACAATTGTGGCACTCTATATAAGCGAGGTCATGAAAATCATTCATTGACCTTTCGTACTGATATTTTCAAATAAACATGGAATAATTGATACTAGGGTAAGCTAAGCACGAGGAAATAAGGTAGTGTGGAAATCCAATATGTGTGTTTGGCCCATTAACAGCATATAAGCACAATAAAAATTACCTGTGAAGCTGCACTGAGATCTGAACTCTTCTCAACCAAACTATCAAGCCTTTCACCTCGAGCAAGGACACTATCAATCGTCTTGTGCTGTGTCAAAGGAAGGTTCATAAGTCGCCATAAAGAACAAACACAAAATTAATACAGAATTGGGACAATATATGAGCAGCAAATCATTGTAACACAAAGGAAAGCATCTGTTAACTGGGACCTCCATGTAATCGTTAACTGTTGCTAGAAGATTGATACCATCTCAAGCAAAAGAAATGGGGTTAGATTTCTGAACAAGAATCATACCAAAGTCAAAAAGAACTTATATATCACGTATTTTATACAACTGATTAACTGGAAATAAAGCTTCAAAGTTTTATCTGAATGGCATCAACAGCTACCAAACTAGTTGATTCCACTATCAATGAGCTAGTTTTACAACTAAGCTAAAATTTAACAGAATGCTATCCACATGCAACGTAGAGGAGAGAGAGCTAAAGGAATAGGAACGAAGAGAAAGTAAAGCTCCTCAAGCAAATGCAGTTATAACTTGATACTCACAAGAATAATCTTTGTTTCGTCCAATTCCCTCTGAATTTTCAACAACTTGTCAGCTTCAGCAGGATCCTGAAGAATCAAAAGGAAAAGAGAAGATAAGAGTCACTTCAGTTGGTAGCAGCAAAAAGGTCAACAAGCAGAACTGAGTGAGTTTCGTGATGCAAAAAAAGAATAGAATAACTATGTTTTCTTTGCGACCCTTGGCAAACAAACCTCAAAATAAAGCTGGAAGATACCTGAAATTTGGTGAGAGCTTCATTCAAATAGGGCCAGGGTTGAGTACCATCTGCTTGCACAGTTCTCCATGAATCCCCAAAATTCTTCTGGTACTCATCTAGCACCTGAAAAATAAATCAAAATATCGTTAACCTATTGAATAGCCTTTCTTAATAATCTATAGAAACTAATTCAACAATTTCTGCACCGTTTTAAACTAAAAAAGATAACGTAGATAACAATCAACTCGCTGATCCAGAGGACATCCAAAGAAGCAACTAAAAATGAAGGATAGGGGGCCTATTTTCAGGTTACCGATGGTTTCATCTATGAACATCCACATATGGTTTATGAGCTGGGTTCTTTCTTCTTTGCCTTCACATTTCTTTTCTCTTTTGTTTTTTTTAATGTTTTTGTGTTGCTTTCTTTTTTGTTTTAGTTAGCGGCCAAGTGGATGTATGTGCGTTTGATTGAGATAACTTTCTGTTTCGTTTTATTGCTTCTCGTGCAACGGAGGTGGACATGGGATCTGGAAGAGGGTATTTTGAAGCTGTATATACAGTACTTCTTTTGATGACTATGCATATTTTGAACCATTTCATTTTCCAAATTAAGTTCCTCTTTCGTTAGTATTCTCTCGTAAGGAGCCTATTATTTTGAAGATAATGCAAAAATACTACGAGGGTTACGGATGGAACATAAATCATATCAGCATATTTTCTCTGCAAGGTTTGTGGGCAAATTCTTGAACCCATCTCCATCTCTTGCTCAGTTGATCCATATTCAGCCACTCAGGCTAAACTACTCCACATACGATTCTGATCATCTTTTGAGTTTTGACCTCCTGTAAAAGGCTTCCTTTAATACATTCATTCGTTCAGGTGCAACAGTGTACTAGAAAATTTTACTTCCGAGTAAAACCATATGCTTCACTATATGCAAATTGCAATAGAAAGCACTCCTTTTTCTACCCAAATTTATTGTCCAACTTCACTGCATTACAGAGTGACGAATAACATTTAAATTTGGCTCACAACCCAATGTTGGTTCAAATTAGGTAAATGTAGTAAGTTTTTAAACTGGCATAACATTATCATATATACTTAGGTCAGTAGCATCATAAGCACAAGTAATTCGCTAGTATTTGAAGAATAGAAAACTGAAATCAAGCTCATTAGCATCATAAACACAAGTAATTCGCTAGTATTTGAAGAATAGAAGACTGAAATCAAAATCTATAGCATGGGAGCATGCGGCAGTTGCATATGATAATTGTTACTCTGCAAAAATTAAGTGGCAAATGGTACCAATTCACATGGGCGGACTGAGGTATTGAGGTGGGGGTGTCGAATTGCTATGAACTCCCATAAATATGTTACATCCACATTGTCTAATAGCAAATATGTATTTTATTGGCACGTCCTCTTGAAGGCCAAAAAATTAGCTTGATGCAAAGAAAAATCTGTACTGATTTACTGATTTGTGATTCCATATAACTAGCCCAACTGAATGAACTCCATTAATTTTCTATATTAAAAAGAAAAATTGCTTCCAAAAACATCGAATTTACAAGGCCTAATCGAAAAATATGTATTAAACTGAATTACTTTCGTCATTCTAATACTTCCCTCATGCTTAGCTTCAAAAATTTGGCACCCCCTACCACAAAATCCTGGTTCCGCTATTGCCAATCCAACAAGGACGTGGCTTTCTGCAACTATAATGCCCACCAAATAAAATAGCATTAATCGGGAAAAAAAAATGGATTTAACTATCCTTTGAATACCCTTTCAATTTTCAGGAAGAGTTCAACAGCATAAAATCATTTCACATCACATAGGTCAACAATTCCACCACACATATAAGATTTTATCTACCAGACTTATAGAATTTAGGGTTCCCAGAAGGCTTATCGGGGAAAAAGGGGGGTTCTCAGCAGGTGAGGAATCAAAATACATACATATGTGCATCAAATAATTGCGGGAAAGTAAAAAAGTGCTCCCATGAAACCTAAGTAGAGCAATAAAAGAAATTACCTGGTTAAGTAGAGAAAATGCACTTCGGACTGGGTAATGATCATCCATGAAACCCACTACACATAGGCCATTTCTGCTGTATGAATGCACTTTGTACTCTGTGAACCCACAAATAAATAAATATATCATGGCCACTTCAAGATGTTTCTTGATATAAATATATGCCAAAAGTTAAAACAATTTCCATCAGTGGAACAGAACTCGAGCCATATGTTTCATTAATCTGGTTTTAACTTTTAAGAAACAAGGCAGCCCTACATAATCAAGGTGCTAAGAAGTACACTATTTTAAAATCTAGTTTAGTGGCTAGGAAATTATGAGCATAGACATTCCTCCACATTTATGCATAAACATTCATGACACACAAAAGGCACCAAACAAATGAATCAGTCTTAAAAATTTGGGACTTCAAAAAATTATATGCTCATAAACATCAAATCATGCAGTAGCTTATCTCGAAGAAGGCAAACTTTAACATTGAACAAGATAATACAACTCCCTTATGTCTAAAAATCAATTCCCTTAAGGACCAGAGTTAATCCATGATAAAAAAAAAAAAAAAAAGGAAAAACTATTGTGGTGCAACGAGCACATTTCACGTAGACAACTGACAAATATCCTACACTTTGCAACAGTTTTCGGCAAAACCACTTTCCAAATGACCCAAAATCAAACAGGTTCGGTCAAAATCTCCTAAATCAAAATACAATCTTGATAATATTTTACCCAATCCAACATCCCTCCACACTTCATGATGAAAGAAAACGTGCCCATTTCTACCCCAAAATATTCCTGAAATTTTTAACCGACAGCCTATTTCCAACAAGCCAATTGCCCAAAGCCGACTCAGATCGAGCATCTAATCCAAATCCAAATTACAAAGTAAAATCTAAACAACTCCAAAATATAAAGAATGCACATCCCATATTATCCAAAAGATCTGCCCAAATTCGCATCACCCAAACCCCAATCCCAATTCCATCTAATTTGTAAACCCACATATCACCAAACCCTAAGGACTTCGTTACACCACAAAAAACAACAAAATAGGATCTCGATCAGATCAAAATTTCTCAAAAGGCTAAAAAGATGGCAAATTACGAGATCCAAAACCCTAATTCTCATGAGAGAAGAGGCGAAGGGAGCAAAAGGTACCTTCGTGTTGGACGGATTGGCGTTGCCCAGGTGGGGTCCGTTTGGCGACGGTCCGACCGACGAAGACGATGAATTCCCTGACGCTGGGCCTCTGGAAGAAGCCGAAATGGCTGACGTCCGTCGCGTTTGCAAGTATAACCGGGTCGGTTCCTTCCGGGTTGCATTTCAACACCAACAGCGCCGTGATCTTCATCTCTCTCCTCTCCTCAGCTCTCTCTCTCTCGACTTATCGGTTTCTCTCTCTAAAAAACTTCCGGAGATTCGATCAGTTTCTAATTTTCTATGTGTAAATTGTAATGGATCGCGTAGAGGTTGAATTAGCGGTACGGTTGGGATTCTCTGTGGTGCGATGGGAATACTGTTACTCTGTTACAATCGCTTAGGTGTCACGATTTGACTAGCCACATAAGCTCTATTCTTTTGTCTTTGCTTTATTTTTTGTTTTCCCTCAGTTTTCCAAAAGATTTTAGCACCCAGGTGCTAAAATCATGATATTTCAAATCAAAAAATAAAGGAGTTCGTATATCGTTTTTTGATTTTTTTCGCACCAAATTAAAGTACTCCTCGTGTACTTTAGTTTGGTGCAAAAAAAATCAAAAAACGATACACGGAACCACTTCATTTTTTGATTTGGAAAATCATGATTTTAGCACATAGGTGCTAAAATCTTTTGGAAAACTAGAGGCCGTCTAAAAGTAAAAATTATAACCAAAAGCAAAAAAAAAAGTTCATTAAAGACAACATCCGTCTTTTTGTCCAAGGTATAGTCTTATATGAATTTTTCTCAATTTCGGTCCATATTTTTATAATTATCGATACGAATGATTAATCACTCACAAAATTACGACGAAAAGCTTAAAAAATTTACGAAAATAAAAAAAAAAGTCAAAAAGTTATTTAAACAAAATAATGGAGTCTCAATAAGTACTAGTATTTGCCTCGTTTTGAGCTTGTTCTTGATAATGGGTTTTCTGCGCTCACACCAACGCCAGTGAAAGCACTTAGGCGAGGCATTCACAGTCAAATGTAATTAGTAATTACAACTGTTATAAAAATGATTGGCAAATATGAATATTTCTATGGTGTCCCAATGTAGTATCGGGGCATCGATACCCTGCTAAATTTAAGTCATTAGATAAAAAACAGATGAATATGAGCCATTAGATGAAAACCACCACAAGAAGGAAGGTGATTTTGTTCTTTTCCCACGCAATTGCACTTACTATGAACATATGTATTACTTACCATAAACACAGGATTTACTTACCACACGTATAGGCCATAAATCATGGAAAGAAAATCCTGTGTTTATGGTATTTTTGTAGTTTGTAGACCCAGTGTTCGCAGTAAGTAAAATTGGGGCACCGGTGCCCCAATACCACTTTGGGGCACCACAGCCAGCAAACAGTAAACGATTTGAATTACATTTTTAGACTTGATATGGTGCACGTTTTTGGAGCATAGACACACAACTACCGAATCTCTTGATTATCTCATTATCTCACATGCAATCTAAACATATCAATGTTACAGATGTCCGAATACGGGGTTATTGGATTATTGGATGTACATGATTTCCACGGGATACAGGTTTAAGACCCTTACACATTTGATAATCATAAACATAAAAGCGTGTCTAAACACTATATTTCAAGAACTTATTTTTCATCAAGATATAGAAATTCAACAATCTTTGGATTGAAATGAGTGGATCGTTGGGAAAATATAAAATGTGGGTAAATATGCCGTTCAAAATCATAAATCAGACGTACAATGAGCGTGGCAGAAAAAAAATCTACATGGGTCTAAGAAATGGTGAATGGGCATTTTGTAATGTAGAAACCTGATTCCAAAATGTCAAATTAGGCATGTAGAAAAAGGGAAAAGATAGATAGAATAATACAATGGGAGATGGAGGAATTGGCAATGTCATTCAACATACAAAAGGTAGGACTAGCGGGGAATTTAAGCTTTTGTCAAAGGGAATACCATAAAAGTGGATGGCTTTCTGTATTCCCAATATCACATTTCCATTAGTTTTCTTCTTTTGTTGCAGCTATTCGAATTACGTCTCTGCCTAGGGCGCAAGCTTTTCGTTTGCTAAAAACTTTGTTTTTAACACCTCCAACTCTAGCAACTTGCTTCTAGCAAAAACGTCTCTAGCAAAAACGCCTCTAGCAAAAAAAGTATGTGAGAGAAAATTAACTTTTTAGCAACTTAGTTTTTAACACTTTTATGAAAAATTAGCTTATAGTAAAGGGGCCGGTTCCGCTAACACAATTTTTAACACAATATTTGACACTCCATCCTTGCCGTTGAAACCAATGGACAAGATTAAACTTAAGTTTCTCTCCCTCCCATCTGCATTCTCGATCTCACATGGTCCCTACCTCTCCCTACGTCAGATCCAAACATTTTCCTCTCTCTCCTCTATCTTCTCAACCCTCATCATTTTCTCCACTGCAATTCTTTGACTCACTCTTCTAAGATAGGATCAATCCTAACAATCGAAAAAGGAATTCAATTCCAGAAAAGATTTCAAATGGGTTTAACTCAAATAGAATTATGAGTCCGAAATTAAAAATTCTGTTATGTATACGTATAGTATCAAAACTGAAATTTTCGGGCCGGAACAATTTTACTCCGAATCGTTCATCGATTGGTACGTGAAGACACCATTGGAGGTGATATACGAAGAGTACTACAAAATCAAGTGATAGGCTTCGCTAATGTTTTTCTACCCAAAATCGAACTCAGCTCGTCGAGCGGCTACTTTGCCCGTGTCGGAGGGTGGGATTCGCCGGAGAATATGAGTTTCAGGTGGCCGGGTGAAGAGAACAGAGAAGAGAACAAGCACGATGGTTCAATTTGAGGAAGAGAGTCTAATTGAGATTGTTTACAAAATTTGATTGAGATCGACATATCTCGGCAATATTTCCGGCAAGAGTTAAGATTGTTTAACATGGACTGATTGCAAGGTTAGATTAGGTTGAAGAGAACAGAGAAAAGATTTTGGGTTTTGGGTTTGGTTTGGATTGGTATAAGGAACACGTGAGAGAGAGACAGAGACAGAGAGACAGAGAACATGTGCTAAAGAGGGGGTAGAACTTAAGTTTTAATCTTGTCCATTGGTTTCAACAGCAAAGATGAAGTGTCAAATATTGTGTTAAAAGATGTGTTAGCGGAACCGGCCCCTATAGTAAATTGTGCTAAAAACGAGAAACTCGACCGGAGTAGTGAAGTAGTGAGGAGCAAAGGCAGTGTAGGCTTATTTTGGCAAAATGGATGCTCGATATTTGGCAGTCATCGTCGTCCATAAAATAAGTACATCCAAGGCGATAACCTATATCGATAACTTATATTAATCTCGTACATGCACAATCTTTTCTTAGGTCTTCAAAATAGACTGTTTTCACATCATCAATGTAGAACATTTTAGTTGTAAAGATACCACTACCTTTGGTTGTTTCCGTATGAAATTTTCACATGAATAGCAACTAAACTTCCGTTTCGATTTCAAAAAAAAAAAACCTAAATATCAGTTCCAATATACGACATATTTTGTGTCTTGTCCCCTGCCGTGTCCAATTGTTGTGTCTCGTTCTCGCGTCCGCATCCATGTTTCTTAGATGAATACCACTGCAATTTATTCACAAATTGTTAGTCGAAGGCATGATCAATATCAAGCATGCTTTTCATATGGGTAGGAATATGAAAAAATGGAACCACGAAAGGAAGCAACCTTGGATACTCTATCCCTCCCTCACATCCACAAGGATAACATTTAGGACACGAAACATACCAGCTCTTGACATCACTGTGGTTCCTCGGCCAATATACAAGACCTTTTGTTCCCAAAAATAAGGATCTACAACAAAAAGAAAAAGTCAAACCCTGATCTTTCAACAAATATTTGTGTGCTAAACACAGAGTGTAGGAACAAATTTTGCGATCATTCATCAGGTTTGCCAAAAGAAAAGCCCTAGGCTTAGCTAAGAGTTTAAAGACGTACGATAATTGCAGCTAAAAAGTGGTAATAGGACAACACATTGAGAGAGAGGGAGATTAGATGAGATGAGGAGAATGCGCGAAAGAGAGATTTAAAAAGAGACTAGGTGGGCAACACCGTGCTACGCACGTATGTGTCAACCCGTTAATATCAAGTTATATATTTATGTTCATTTTAGCGATAAATGGATTTGTAACTCAACAGACAACGTAGTATAGTGCGCTAGCTTTGCTGCATAGTTGCGGCCAAAATAGTTAATAGATGCAATGCTACAATCTTCGATCTCAATGCGAAGATTTGGTCCATTGCGGCAGTTGAAAGTGGTTACTATTACAACTTAACAAAATCAGAAGCCTGGCCTTGAATAATCGTCCGACTGATCGTTCATTATCCATACACCACGAAAGTATTAACCCATAAGCTGGGCTGCTACGGGCTTGGCACGTTTGGTTTGGTGACGCCCTTTGGCTTAAATTTTCGGTGTATCAATACATGTCTCCAATAAACATACAAAAGTACATCACTTGTTATTATATTCTTTTTTTTTTTTCGCTTCATGTTTGGCATACCCATTACAAAACACCTGAGAATCATATTTAATCCTCGCATCACTACAACCCAATAAAAGTACATGTTTCAAATGAATAATCATCTCAGGACATCATCACTCTAGCAGCAAAGTAAACGTCTAGTCATGATACACAACCTGAAAATACCAAGATTACACAAATGAGGAAGGACGAGTGAGAAATTACCTCACCTCCAAATGGAGGTGGCTGGGATCAGCAGTCGAGAATTGCAATGGGCGGGGGAAACGCTTAGGGGCTGACCAAAATAGAGCCCCAGTACTGGCTGCAGCATCCTATGGGAAAGTAAAAGCCAACTGCTTCACCCGGTCCTGGACACATTAGATACAGAAAACAAGAGAGTTAATCTCCTATCGTTCAAACGAAAACTCTCTGTCCCCACATTGTCTGTCTTTATACAGTCATGAACTTTAATCAGGTTACAGAAAACATATTTTCGTGAAAAACTAAGAAGCACCGACACTCCTAGAGATGACTCTATTTTTTATTAGGAAAGTTATCAGATACATGTGATTTTGGTATCAGATGGATACAAGAAAGTTACAAGAAGTTCTTCCAACAAAAGCCTTGTTTAATTTAAGTACATAATCAACTTACAGAAAGAGTTACATTAGGCTATAACCGAGAGAGGATGTATGTAAACAGACAACGCAAAAATGGAAAACAACACGAATACTTTTCACATCATCATTGGGGCTAGTTTGTTCGTCTCCCTTGCCATTAGCATCTAAAATGTTTCAAGAAGAATCATTCACCTTGTAAAACGAGTGCTCATTCAAGTTAAAGAGCCGCTTGATGCTACCAATTGCTGGGTCAATGATGTCTAGGAACCCCGTAAACCATGAAGCATCATCGGTGACTTATGTACGCTATTGCAAACGACAATAAGGTCTTTAACCCATATTGGTCTGACAAATCTCCATTTTAAGTCATGTATCTAAATGATGCAGGCTGTGGACCTAGGCTTTAAGCCAAACCATGCACATCCTTTAATTCTTGAATGACTGCTTTGGTTTCTGTTCTCATTTTCATTTCCATATTAACATAATTGCCGAAAGTGAAGCATTCATTTGTAATTATCAAGGTGTTTCATTCACTTGCTCATATTGAAGAGTTATTCATTATGAGCAAATTGAATGCAATGGATTGAGTGGAAAATACCTGCTGAAATATAGATTACAAATCTCCTCAACAAGGATAGAATTTCCTTGATCCTCCTGAAAAGACGCCCACGTCATCCATGTAACGTAGCTTTGGGAATTTTTGTTACAGAAGCCCTAAATAGTCTCTGAGCAGCTGATAAGTTGCCAGCCCCCTGCTCTATAACTCCCAAGCCTGTAAAATATGACATAGCAACTAAACTTGACGACGACACAGTTAATGGGCCACGACTTTTTCATATGGTCTCTTCTACCTAAAGACAACGAACTTGTCAGCGCCCTTTGGTACAGTTCCCTCGCTGTGTCTATGTTCCCTGCTTTCCGCTCAATCCAACCCCAAGCCTAAACATCCCAAGGAAAAACTATCAACCCTACACCTGAAATCCCATACAGAAACCACATTGGATAATCGAAAGATATAAGTTATGATGTATCAAAAAGTACGATTTATTATTTTAAAAGTAGTACAATAATATACATCATTTGTGCACAAGTTCCACGAACACAACTGAAAAATAAGCACGGAATTCAGTGCTAATCCAAGTAAGTTGCAAACCAAAGCAACCAAATCTGGATATGAAATCGGGAAAACAACAAAGTGGAACGTAGTTTGGGCCTTGGGGCCTAGTCATCAAGACGTGTACAGTGCCTACTGCATAGTCTTAAAGACATATAGTCATAGCACCTAAAACTGGGATTTTGGTTACAAAGCACTAAGCAGCATTGTCCTTCATTCCTTTGTACGAATAATTGGGGATCCAGAAGTCAAGTCTCTAATAAAGAGAATAGGAGCAGAACTCAGTAAACTGTAACAAAATAATTTATTACTAGCACTGTCCGATTAAGTATAACAACTTACAATCCACACTGGTTGGTCCCTTGGGTCCACTTGGGATGCTCTCTGGATCAAAGCTCGAGCAAGGTTAGCTGTTGAGTAATTGTATTCCACCAATGCAAGAGACTGGAGAAGAACTTGATCCCTTGGATTTACTGCATGGCCTATTTTTAGAAGTTTCCTTCTGAATTCAACATTCCCCTGATTAGCTTCAAAAGGTCCCCTTACATGCCACGTAAACCTATTCTTTAGGCTGCCTTCTGCAATTGAGAGAGAGGGAGAGAGGGAAGTATTAGTAACATACAGAGTAGTTATGAAAGGAAAAACAAACTAACAAATAAGGCACAGCTTGGGTAGATCTTCAATAACAACAAATATGAAATAGATCTAGCAGTGACTCTTGAAACCAGAGTGGAAACTCATAAGAAGTAGAAGAGATTTGTTTTATTATGCCCCTCAAATAGCTACAATCCTTCACATGAAGGATTTCCTATCACTTTCTAGCAACCAGTGCTTTGAAATCCTTTTAGGGAAAGCTCCCAAATTCACAGTCGAAGTTCATGAATAAACTCATAAATCTTGAGTTGAGCTCCTCTCCCTGAATATTAACTTCTGTTTCAATGGAAATCGACATCTACCCAAACGGATTCTAAAGAAGAGCTCAATGTAGAGCTTCTCAAGAAGTAAAATATCGACCTGATGGAGCGAGAAAAATATAACCACCTCAAAAATTTTCCGAGCAGCACTGATGTTTTGTTGCTGCATTTCTAGCTGTGCCATGCCTGGCCAAGAAAAATAGAGGGATACAGGTAAAAGACTTCATTAAATCCTAGAACATGAATGATCATGAATGATGAAACAGGAAATAATCCTCACAAAAACTTAAGGTGGGAAAACACTTACAAGCCTGCTGGCACAGCTTTTTGGGTTACATTTATAGTGGCTTGCCTGAATAAATACCAGGCCTGCTCATAAGAAGTTGCTCTTTCAAGCAAAGCTAGTATTATACATCCACCATAGTATATAATGCATTTACCGAGAAGATCTCTGGGCTCCTAGACTTGCCCGTCCATGCCAAGCTGCAATATGTTTCTTATCAGCAACAATTCTGTAGCTCTCCTTATTTTCCTGAACAGCCCAGCAATGTTCCAAGGGAATGAGTCCACATATAAACTTCTAATGCAATAAATTTTTTTACTCAGCTACTATGTACCAAATATTCCTTTCTAATAGAAGCTAATTCCTTGATTTTCACCAGAGCTGGCATCTACCCAGTTATGCAATAACTATGACTTACAGCAGGTCTCTACAGCCGGTTTTTCTCCTCTAGATTTTCCCTCCTATAAACCCATTAATCCAACAAATCAAAAAACATCTCCCTTCCCCACAGGCTTCATATTTTCACCTCTAAAAAAATGTCAGAACCCACCACCAAGAATAATTTTGGTTCCTCCTCCACATTTTGCGATCCGCCCGCAGCCTTAACAGGAGATAATAGCACAAACTCCGGGAGTATAGACTTCCACGAGCCACAACGGCAGTTGAATGGTTTCTCTATTAGTCCACGAGATATGCAGGGCAGTCTAGGCAGTTTAGACGATGATATGGGACTGAGGAAATATTCAAGCGAAGGCCGTGATAGTAACGGATGGGTAAACATCTGATCATTTGTCTTTCCTTTCAGTTAGCCATTAGATCTTCCAGACGAATGGTACTATGATTAACAAAGTTAAGAAAAAGGGACTATGATTTTGGGGATAAAATGTCTAGCACACCTAAAAAAAAAAACCAGAACTAAGAGTCTCATTGGCAGGTATTCTAATCCCATTCACATAATCACTGCAAAAAAAAAAAAAAAACAAAATGAAACCAAAAAACAATAATCTCTGTGATGTTTCCCTCGCCAAAATGATACAAGAACTTCAGATGAATGATTTTTCGAGAGTGTGGCCGAAAATCTGCCCGCCCTTCCCTCTTATTATGTATAGGACTATAGGTATGACATACACCAAAATCAAGCAAACATTACATGACTGTCACCATCTCTGAGCAAATTGAAGAATAGAAGATCAACAGAACACTCACTTTTAAGTTTGAGGTAGTTTTGGAGAGTTCATCAACTTAGTCAACAGTCCATTTACAAGTTTTCCCAGACTGCACATGGAAAGACCAGCCGATTAATGCGATTAATGCAAAAACTGGAACCAAAATCTAGCACCGAAGAATCACCCAACCAAGAGAATCAAGTAGATCTTAAGACCAAAAAAAAAAATGAATAACCTACAAGATCACCTAAAAATTTTAAAATGGAAAAAAGACCAATCATTAGCTAATGTCTCTCAAAGATCAACAATTTCAGCAAAGGTAAAGATGCCTCACAAGCTTTCAAGAAGTTAAAAAGATATTTACGGTTCTAAACATCAAACAATACAACAATAACATAACCTATTTAGTCCCCAATAATTGGGGGTATGGACGGGGGATGGATAGGAGACAAACCTAACCTTTGGCAATAAATGCACAAAGTTGCCTTTTGTCAAGGCCAGTACGTGCCAGAACAAATACATGGCTGAGATGAGTTAAAAATTTTCTTGTTGCTTTTGATAACCCACAAACCCATCCGCGCGTGAGAGCCACTTGTACAAATCAAAAGACGATTATGACCCTCCCATCTACACTTGAGGCTGGACAATTGGAGGGCTCAATTGGAAAAATCGGACAAAAGCTAGGGAACAACTTAAGCTTCTTATAATCTTTAGGTTTTTGAATGAGAAGAAGGTAGAAGGGTGAGTGGGGTGGTCGCGGCTATGGTCAGTAGTGATTCAAATTGTACAGCAGGCATTGGAAGGGAGAGAAAGAGGATTAGCAGATGGGTTAGAGGTACTATTTTGTCCTTCCACTTACTTCATAAAAAAGGCTATAACTCTTTGCATCTAATTTCAGCAGATGAAGCTCATTGTTTCCTAAACTTGATTGCAAGTGATACTGTGCTGCAAAATAGTAAATCACAAGGGGACTTAGGAAAGGTCATCGTCATTTACCAAAAAAAGAAGTATTAACAGACAAAAAAAAAAAAAAGGAAGTCGATTGAGATTAAGCTCACTCAAGACGTATTGCAACCTCCATTTCGATGAAGACACAGCACAGTTCATTGAAATCAAATGCTAATGTCCGACGACTTTCATCAAGTGCTATGCCACCAGTTTTTCGTCATTTCCTGGCTGAAACCTCAACTAATCAAGGTTGAACGGTAAAAACAACTAAAACCTTTTTGCTGAAGGTTATTCAGTTTCCTGAGCAAATAACGGAGGATTGTCTTGCCTGTGTGTGATCCTTTTAGAACAGTCCAACCTTCCATACAAATTACCCATCTATAATCCAGACCAGGCTGCTCCCCAGAAATTGAAACTGTAAATATATCACCATTTTCGACATGAGCACTACGAAAGGATCCACAAGCATTAGACAACCCTATCGAATCTTTACACTGCCTCAGGATAAAAAAATTTAAGTTGCACATTGCGCCACCACAACAAATTTATTGAAGAAAAAACCAGAGAAACACTAAATAGTTAAAAAGTAAATCCTTTGATCAAATGTTAAACTGAAGGACTTTCTTATCCATGCAGTGAGACATTACAACATTATCATACCAAAATGGATTCCAGGATTGAAAGATTGACAACCAGATATATCAAAACAAAGAATGTCATACAAAGAAAAAGGAAATGCTACAATGTTCATGATACAAATATAACAGTTAAAAGCAATTGACTTGACAAACATATTTCAGTTAGATTATGTCCTGTAAGGGTGAAATTATGCCCTGTATCTCCTGAAACTAGTACTTAACCAAAAGAAAGTCCAGAGCAAGATTGGGACAGTGGCATTTTTCATTCGATTGAATGGCTGTCACCACTGTGCTATCAACATATTCAAGTCATAGAAAAGCCCTAAAGACGAAGTCCTATTTCTTGAACCCCAAATCTAGGTTCAAAGAACTTCAACTTCAAACCCTGAAATCGGTAAGTAAGTAAAAACACTTCACCTGGTCAAGTAGCACCATTGGAACCCTGGTTGAAACAAGCAGAGAGAGAGAGAGAGACCCTCGCCGCATCCGTGCTCGTCTGATTCGCCGGGTTCTCGGTGATGGTGTGCTAGTTGCAGGAGGTGGAGAGGGAGGCGGGAGGCGCTACCGATGGTGGTGGTAGCAGGTGGTGGTCGAGGGAGGCGGGAGGCGCTGCCGGTGGTGGTCGTCGCTCACCCCGCCCCCGTACAAATCCAACCAAAATGGGTTTTAAAGGTTTTCGATTTTTTTAAAAAATAATTTCCACGTCATGACATAGGTTCAACCTATGTCATGACACCAAAAACGAGTCCGTTTTAATTCTTTGAACTCCTGGTTATTGTAAAGATAATTTCTACCTATATTGACCGTAATTTAATGATCCGAGACATTCTTCTTATAAAAAATATTATAACACATATGATGTACAAATATCTCAAAAATAAAATAAATTTTAGTACTTAATCTAAATGAATTTCTATTTCTTAAAATGGATTCGGATACATTGAATCATATCCTCTTCTATATCAACAACTTTTGGGGGACTCTAAGTACGTTTTCTATCTATCCGGGTGATATTTTTATGATCTGAGACAGTCATATTGTAGAACGCAGAAAAATACATTTCATAAAAAAAATTATTATTAATTGAAAATAAATTAGTAATTGATCTGAATGAATTTATGTTTCTTAAAATAGGTTTGGATATACCGAATCAAAACCATAACAACCAATTTCAACATAATCTCGTGCTTCCTTTTAGAAGTTAGAACCGACGGTGCGGTGGTGAAGCTCACTCGATCAGAATCATCGCCGATAACGGTCGGCAAAGCTCCGGCCAATCGAAACGACGTCGACTGCTGCTCATTCGAAGCTCGCTTGGTCGAGAAAGAAAGTTACCGTATGAAGAAATCCAACAGTTGTTTCGTCTTTGAAGGTAATCAATCTCCATTCTCCAATCTACATGTAAACTAAATTTTCGGACTCAATGTTCAACTTGGGGGCGTCCTGAGCCTGCTAAAAATTTGACACAATGGATTTGAGTTGCACTAAATGAAAGTAAAGTTCTTGACAGATTTGCAGCGCTTTGTTTCTTCACTACCTCTTATTTGATACTATTTCCAAATCATTAAAATCATCCTGAGACAGTGAGATGCCATTTTACAAACACTATTAATTTTACTTCATTCACCACCTGCTAATTTTTGTTTTTTTGGTCATTTGATATAGGACGGATTATTTACATCATGAATGAATTACACATAACAAATCACGGGACGCTAATTAGCTGTGTACAAGGTTCTAAAACTCACTAGGCGCTCCCAGGGCAGCTGGGCACATTCTAGCTTCCAGGGTCGAGTACTCGGTGGCTAGTCGGGCTAGTCTGCAAGGGGCTTCTAGTGCCTAGGCGGCGAGTACTCAGCTTTCCAGACCTTCATTTAGAACATTGGTTGTGTACTCCTCGAGACAACAAAGCTCAACAACTAAGTCAATCCTAGAAATAACCCTATGATGGGGAAGAAATATAGAAAGAGGGAATAATTTCTACGAAGGGTGAAATTATTGATCTTGCTTTAGACAAGATTCGACCCCTTGACCTTCCGATCGGGATTGTAGCAACTGAGCTAGTTTGAGAGTGTACACTGAGAAATTTGACGCCGTGTTCTTACTATTTGATGAATGATAGTTTGAGAGTGTATGATATGCTAGTGCATCTAAAAGATTTTATTTCCCTGGAATAGATGCTATCCCAATATGTATTTGCCGGTTTCATTTACTATTTTTTTTCTTCTGCTAATTATGCCGCTGCTGTTGCAGCTCCAGCAGTAAGCATTGGGCTGATATTCACTTCATTTTGTGTGTTCCAGGACGTATGTCCATTTTTAACTTGTCACGGTCGAGCAATATTTAGCTGTGTCCTCAGATTTTGTACGTGCTTAAGCCTTGTTTTTGGCAATTACTCCCACTCGTCCTGTTTTTTTTAGCTTCGTTGGAGATTAGCTTACTGCTGGTCAGATTCCAACTCAACATCTCTGATCCCCAAAGCCTTTACAAATAAACAAGTCTCACGAATGGCCAGTAACTCACCTTGCAAGCTTGAAGATAATCCCACCGATTTGGTCCTGCCATCAACACTTTACCTTCCCAAGTTCTAAGTAACACTGCCACTTTCCCTTCCCTTCCATTCCTGGGATAGCCACATCACAGTTCACTTTGAGCTTTCCACATTCCGGAGCCTTCAATGAGATATTTCATCTCTTTTTGAGGGAGGTTATCCATTTGGACCAGGGACGGAGGGAGAATGGGGCACTGTTCCAAACTTTCCACATTATACACAATCCTACATGCAAAACAAGTCTATCGATGAAACATGGAGTCTCTGAAAAAGGATTGAATTTACAATAACACTTCCCATTGTTATATTTGTCAGGGTGTG
This sequence comes from Vaccinium darrowii, assembly GCA_020921065.1. Classification (NCBI taxonomy): domain Eukaryota; kingdom Viridiplantae; phylum Streptophyta; class Magnoliopsida; order Ericales; family Ericaceae; genus Vaccinium; species Vaccinium darrowii. The sequence goes on from CM037154.1 coordinate 43,054,752, forward strand.
TTCATGGGGCATGCCACTCCTTACAAGTCGTAACACGGCTCAGACAATCATGTTTATTCATTTGTTCAACGACGGAGCTGATTGTAGGCAGTATTTTTTCCCTTGGTTGTTTTCATTCCTTATATCTATAGGAATGAGAAGAATATGTTTGCATTTACAGGCTGCAGCCATATTTGACTGTAGAAGAAGATGATGAGCTTTGTAGGATGCGATGGTCAGCCATTGGAAGCAAAAGGAGATTGATGCGTAAGACAGAAGGAAGCTCAGTGGCTGTCCATTGACCCATATACTTCCCTTTCGCTCAAAGGGCTTGGGTTCACATGCAATACTAGGATTTATTTGGTAGCCGGTGAAGCTTATTGGAAGGGAAGTACTCCTAGGCAATATTTCACAGACGACTTTCAAAATATGTTCACGCATTCTACTCTGTCAAAAGAAGAAGAACTAAAACCATTCAGGGATCACCAGAACATGCTAGCTGGTCTAGATTTTGTTATTGCCCTTGAGAGTGACGTTTTTGTTCACACCTCCGATGGGAATATGGTAAAAGCTGTTCAAGGTCATTGGCACTTTGAGGACTTCAAGACAACTATCAGTCGGGACAGGTATTTTATAATCATCCACTGACTGTTGTTTGGCTACTCATTCTTTTGGCTTCTTGATGATTTTCATTTAGCATTTTCTGTAGATACTTTTCAGCAGGTCAGGGATTTTGCTGTTCAAGGTCATCGCCTATGTTTACCTTGCGTACATAGTTTTGGCCTTCGCTTTTGCCCTTTTGGAATATTACTCTCACTTGTTTGATACCTTGATATACAATGGTGGGCCCATTTCCTAACTGCTTAAGCTTTTGGGAATACGGGTAACTTAACATCTATGATAAATAGGGGAAAGCAGTCAAAGCACTATTGTTAACCTGTTGGAGTTGGTTGTTTTCAGTTAATGGATTTCCCACCCCCTTAGGTTTATGTTTCTATTTCTGTAGATTTTCCAATCATGTACTTGTTATTCTGTTGATGCAGATGAATTTTGTAAAACTTGTTGATCAGGTGGACAAAGGAAAAATCACTTGGAAGAAATTTAGTTCCGACGTGAAGAAGTTTCACAAAGACAGAAGAGGTGCTCCATATTTAACTGATGTTGGCGGATTCCCAAAGCTGGGAGAGAGTTTCTATGCAAATGCCCTTCGGGTGATATTTGTGAGCTGAAAGAATAGGCAGTGATACGGTTAATGCTAATTGATAACATTACAAGTTCGGCTGCAAGACCTCTTGAAAGGTTAGTTGTCATAGCTTTAGCCACAATTAAAATGAAACCAATAGCTTCGATAGGAAAGGTTGCTGGTTCAGAGATGACCTTTCTAGGCTTCTTTGAGACCAATACAGTGAGGCCAGATTATGTTGCAGAAAATTGATGATGCATGAGAGAAGTAATTGTTCATTGCATATGGGCCCTCTTCCCATAGAATCACGTCCAATGATTGAGGTAGGCAATTTATGATATAATGCAAACAATGAGGGTATGTGGAGCTAATACTAAGGATTTTTTTTGTTTGTTTGTTTAGGATACAAACAATACAGTACGAGCCACGCACAAGATTTATCTTTTCCTTTCGAGACAAATGTCCCCATGTTTGTCTTCAATGCCCCCTGATAACCAAAATAATGTGTCCCCAAGTTTATCTTCGAAGCCCATTTCAGCTGGTGTTGGCATTATCAATTTCTTAGTTCATCCACGAAACAGTGTTTCAATATTGCTTTTCACTTGCTTCATTCTCAGCGCCTTGGAGGCTAAGGACTAAGAAGCACATATAGAGACACAAGGCACAAGCATGACACAATAAGGACATGCAGACGCATTACAATTCTAAAAATTTATGCAGTGTTACAGTGAACCTTCAGTTCCAGAATAAGTTATAGGTAAGTTATATATCAGATTTTCACAGAAAAACATTACTTCTATCAAAATCAGGGACAAAATGCAAGTAAGATTTTTCATTATGAAGGTATAGAAATACAGTCACTAGATAAATATTTAAGAACCAACCATCCATGGCTATTTTGATCCTTTTACACATCTTGAAATTGCCCTTTTTTTTGTAGGGGGAAGGGGGGCATCTTCGGCTGTGCTTCTCTTAACAATGTCAAGGCCACGAAATGTGATGTATAGAAAAATGGGCTTATGAGTATTCATGGGGTGGAGGAATGACCTATGTAGAAGACTCTTCTATTGCTTGGTACCCTCGTGTCTCTTGTTTTGTATGGATTAAAATGTGTATTATAGCGGTGGTTTTGAGAGACTAGATGGGCAGGATGATGGATAGCAGGGCATCTATGGTGTCCGCTGCTTCAGCGACTTGAAGAGAAGCTTTAGCAATGAGGATGGCTAGCTACCTACTGGTAAAAGATCACATATCAAGTGCAGCAAGCGGAAGTGATAACAGATCCGTGATTCACCTCTGTTCCATTAAGAATGTTGCCACGCGGGAGTGCACAACTGTAATGGAAGACATTCTGTCGTTTTCTTCATCTTCCAATTGTACATTTTCATGGGTGCTTTGAGTTTGTAATAGGGTTACTCATTGGGTGGCATTTTCTTGGTGTTCTCCGAGTGAATTGGGTGTCTATTCCCCATCCCCAGTAAATCTGTAGCATGGACTTAACATTCTTTTGAATGTTTTGACAGCTAAATGTAATAAAAGTCTTCACAATTTTGTACAGAAATACAATGAAGCTATTTTATGTCACCATATTGATCTTCAACCAGTGTCTTGTAACCAAAACACTACCATCTACCCCAACAGGAAATATTCACCATATAGAAACTTATGCCTAAAGAGGCATAGAAGAGAGAGAAGACACATTCCAGTGATTGCAAGAACCGACATGACTAGAAACTTGTGCTGGATTATTAAGGCGTTCGCCGAAGATAGAGCAGAGACCACATCAGGCGAAACCCTTGAGTCCATACCACCGTTAAAATCCTGAGTCCACCACTGGGAGTAACAAAGAGAGAGTGCCTTGTAAAACTATGGACATGGCTATGTAGCCTTTGGCGGATCGGATAGAGCTGTGGAGATCTTCCCTATTTCCGTGCATATAATTGGCCAAATCCTAACCATCTAGGATTAAGAATCGTGAACACAATCCATTTCATCTTGGATGATCAAAAACTAATTTTACCTTTCCCATATACAAGTAGATTAATTATTCAACGGTCCCAGAGCAAAGTTACGTGTACTCCGCATCATTCTAGCACCACACATTTATGTACTATACATACACTTGTACCCCACGAGAATGTGTGGTGTTGGAGTGTTCCGTAGCACCACGTGGCCGTGCTCCAGTCCTAGTTTACAAGAATTTTGGGATCTCTCCTGGAACCTCGTTTGGTGCCTGCATAGGAAATTTTATGTATACGTTTTATTCTCTATTTAATTTAAGTAAATAAAAATAATAGAAATGAGATTTAAGGATAGATATTTGTTCTGATTTCTGTGATCTGGGACGAGCTCGACGAGTGTTTCTTCTTACCCTCCTTGCAGGTTGACACAGTTTGTTAGCGTTGTGAAGACTATGAAGAATGAAGAGAACTTATATAATGACCTCGTGCGGAATCATTTGTGTATGATGCATAATTTTTTTTTTATTTACAAAAAAGGGTGGGAGGGGGCGACCAATATTGCAAGCTCCCTTTAGCTACTATTCAAGAGGAAAGGCCAAGGATGACTCTACCATAGTACCATACACCCAGCGAGGTCTGGGTTCAAAAATTGCCTTGAAGAATTTGTTTTTTTTAGATGTAAATTAAATTTTCTTTAGTATTGTCAGCGCTGGGTTACTCATGTGAGGTTAAAATAAATTTTTTAACTAAACTTGAACCAACTTGTTATAGCCTTAACCTAACAAAACAAAACAAACTTAAAGCTCAATATATATGAATATAATATCACGTACATTAATGGGATAGTAGATTTTTGAAAGCCCCAATATATAATATCATGGGATAGTGGATTTTTAAAGCCCAATATATAATGACATAGTGGGTTTGGTCAGAAAATAAAAATAAATTTTTACCTCTAGGTATAGAAAAGAGACATCTAAAATGAGTTGATAGTCCGGAAAAATAAAATGTGGGTAATATACCGTTCAAAATCACAAATCAGACATTCTCAACCTGCAGACAAAAGAACTTCTCTCATTTGTGAGCATGGCAGAAAAAAAAATTTACATGGGTTTAAGAAATGGTGAATGGGCATTTTGTAATGTAATACTTGATTCCAAATGTCAAATTAGGCATGTGGAAAAAGGGAAAAGATAGAGAGAATAATACAATGGGAGATGGAGGAATTGGCAATGTCATTCAACATACAAAAAGTAGGACTAGTGGGGAATTTAAGCTTTTGTCAAAGAGAATACAGTACCATAAAAGTGGATAGCTTTTTGTATTTCCTCTGTGTAATTGTTACTCCAGTATTTTTCTTCTTTTGTTGCAGCTGTTCCAATTATGTCTCTGCCTAGGGTGAGGTGTTTTTAACACCTCCACTCTAGAAACTTGCTTTTAGCAATTGGAATATGTAAGAGAAAATTGACTTTTAGCGACTTAGTTTTTAGCACTTTTATGGAAAATTGGCTATTAATAAATTCTGCTGAAAACGGGAAACTTGGCCGAAGTAGTGAAGTAGTGAGGAGCCTGCAGGGCAGTGTAAGCTAATGCTCGATATTTGGCATAGTCATCATCCACCATAAAAATAAGTACTACCAAGGCGATGACTTATATTAATCTTGTACATGCACATTCTTTTCTTAGGTCTTTAAAATAGATTGTTCAGATCGTCAATGTAGAAGATTTTAGTTGTAAAGATATTAAGATACCATTACTTTTGGTTGTTTCCGTATGAAATTTTCACATGAATAGCAACTAAATATTCGTTTCCATTTCCAAAAAAAAAAAAACTAGTAAATATCAGTTCCAATATATGACATATTTTGTCTCGTCTCCCGTCGTGTTCCAATTGTCGTGTCTCATTCTCGTGTCTATATCCATACTTTTGAGATGAATACCACTGACACATTGTTAGCCAACGGTGTGATCAATATCAAGCATGCTTTTCATATGGGAATATGAAAAAATGGAACCACGAAAGGAAGCAACCTTGGATACTCTATCCCTCCCTCACATCCACAAGGATAACATTTAGGACACGAAACATACCAGCTCTTGACATCACTGTAGTTTCTCGGCCAATATACAAGACCTTTTGTTCCCAAAAATAAGGATCTACAACAAAAAGAAAATGTCAACCCTGATCTTTCAACAAATATTTGTGTGCTAGACAGTAGACACAGAGTCTAGGAATAAACTTTGCGATCATTCGTTAGGTTTGCCAAAAGAAAAGCCCAACTAAGAGTTTAAAGACGATGATTGCAACTAAAAAGTGGTAATAGGACTACACATTGAGGGAGAGGGAGATCAGATGAGATGAGGAGAACACGAGAAAGAGAGATTTAAAAAGAGATGAGAAGAAGGTAGAAGGGTGAGTGGGGTGGTCGCGGCTATGGTTAGTAGTGATTCAAATTGTAGAGCAGGCATTGGAAGGGCGAGAAAGACTATTAGCAGACGAGTAAGAGGTACTCACTACAATAAAAGTCTGTTTCTATAGCATCCCAAAAATGCTATAGAAAGTCATATATAGCGTTTTAGCAAATGCTATGGTAGCTGTCGCTATAAAAAGGGTCAGACTTTTAATAGGATTTTTCAAGTGCTATCTATTTTGTACACTTTCCATAACATTCATACCTAAAAATTATAACGTTTTCCGAATGCTGTCTCGGGTACACTTTTCAGATGCTATGTTTTGGCATACTTTCCATTGCATTCTATATCTGCTTTGTTTGGTGAACTTACTATTGCATTATTTACATGCTATGTTTGAGATTTTTTAATAAGATCTGCAATTAGACATTATTGTAGCAATCCCAAGCAATTTTAATATCCTTAATATGACTCCAATAAGCTCATAAAACACTAATATAAAGAATTGAATAATCAAATTAATACCCATTCATTAGCAACGTGTTAAAAATATTACATACAAATAAAAACATTTACTCCATATCCCAAAAATAGACTACAATTCTTGGCATAAAAAATAAAGTAGTATGCTGAGCAAAAAAATAATAATAATAAAGTAGTATGCATCAAGGGAAACCGGCACTAGCACATAATCATATCTCTCTCTTCAGCAAAAGTGCGCATCGTCTCTTTCAACTCGTAGACCTACATGTTCGAGAAAAAAACATTTCAATTTGATTCATCAATTAAAATTTTAAACCAATCTACTTTAGAGAGTAAACAAAATACAGTATTGTTAGTAGTGCTATGGAATTTAATGGTCAAATTACAGCCCAATCATAAAATAAAAATACAGAATATCATAAGTGCATTACCATTATATAGACTAGGGCTTGGGGCACACGCGATGCATGTGCACGTTGATTTGGGGAGAACACGCGTAGCAAGGGGGTAATTGCGAGGCAGTTAAAAGGGCAGTTTGGGTATAGAAAAAGTGAGCCAGCTTCAAAAACTGATCCATACGAAGAGACTGCTCTCCCTTTATATATTAGATAGATCTTATAGTGGCCTTGAATAAACATTTTTACCCACAGTATGAGCCACGACCTTCAATAACCCGGAGTTGATCAATGGATGCAGTTGTTAGCATGCCTACACTATAAGGAGAATTAAGGTCCCGATTAAATAAATAAGAGAGAGAGAGAGAGAGAGAGAGAGAGAGAGAGAGAGAGAGAGAGAGAGAGACTAACAACCTGGGAGTCCAAAGTCAGCGGCATCGAGCAAAGAACATTGCTTACACATGACTGATGGTGATGACTTCAGTTAAATCCTCAACATTGGAAGCCCTGGCGAAGCTTATTCTTCTACAATAATTGGAGATGAAGAAAGCAAAGGAGACACATAAGCAGAAAATCACTAAATATGTTGATACATGCACCGTTGAACTAGAGAGATATAACTGGAAGCATTATGCACCAGACACAAAATTGTATCTGAATTTAACTGATACATACGTAAATGTCCGTGAACTGATTTCCTTGTTCTGTACTTGTATCTGATTTTTCTTTTCTTACTCAAAACCTATTAATGCTCAATTGTGCAACCGTGTACTTTCTATTGCAAGTAAAAACCTGTATCTATGTGTGTATCTATTTAGTCAACCACATGAGGCGGCTAAGAATAGGTGCTAGAAAGCTTCAACATGCATCTTAAAAACCATATATGAGTATGTTGTCGTATAAATTAGATGAAGTAACAAGAGAGGAAAGAAACAACAATAACTTGATGCATATGTTATAAGTAGGATGCCATGTCAAAAGAAACTTGGCCATGGATGGAACTGCACTAATATTGAAGTAATAGAATTTTGCCAACTATTGAGCACTAAAAGTTGACATTTTGAACTGACATGGGAGATACCACATGTAGAATTATCAACAGCCAGCCTTAAACAAGGAAAAATTAGATCATGACATGTGTTACCCACATGAGAATACTTGAAGAGACCAACTGAACAAGATTCGATGAAATTTAACAATTTTTACCTGTGATTTTGAATTCGCCTTTCATGCATGTGTGTGTATGTGGTAACTTATATTGCCTTCATGATTGCCTTGGCTGGTGAAGGACTAGCTTACTTTCCAGCTTTAGTCTCTGGAGTCGAAGATGAAACAACAATTGCAGTTTGAAAATTAAAAGAAATAATCTCATGGTTGTTATCAAATCAACACAAAAATTAGCAAATCTATACTAAAATCCTCAAGTCTCCCAATACAGAGTAGAACGAGATGACCATCAATCAACTTATAGTGTAAAAGTGGTGAATTAGAGAATAATATGAAATTGGATACCTCGCTTCTAGTGTCCAAAACCACCTCGCCGTGGGAGATACGGAACCCCAACGAAAGAACCGTCAAGAAGCAATTTCGTCAAAAATAAGTGAACTCCAATTCTTGACAGAAAAAAAAAAAAAGGTATAAGAAAGATGGCGTTGCCTTTGCTCATGTTGATTGTAACTTTTTCTATGTCAGATTCAACACCAAATTCAAATACTGTTTAGCTCCACAATGCATAACAATGACAGCTAAGAAGTACAGAATCCCATTTACTCCAACAGCATGTTTATAAACAACAATACAACATGAATAAACTCTGCTTGCTGCCAATTTCTTGCAGCCCAGGAAGTTCTAGGGAATGCAATTAATTCTGACTACAAAAGCCTTACCTGAAGGAAGGTGCTCCATTGAGATAATTCTTCCCCCAACCCCAGGAACTACTTTGAGATTCCAAACTGAACTTTTTATTTCAATAGGAGTCCTTGAAAGTTTTACTATTCCCTTGTGTCCAGAAACCTTTTCCAGATCTGGAATGCACCTAGCACTTTCTGCAGTAAGCAGCTTATCAGAAAATATCATTATGAGAGCAAGAAAATTGTAATTCACTTTCACATATAAGTATGATATCCTGACATGAAAAAAAGAAAGAAAAGAGAAGAAAATTGAAGCACGTTAGGTTACTAAATTCATCAGAAATGTAATGAATGAAAAACTAGGATATAATGGCCACAATACACCACCAAATAACACAACCAATAATGAACGTTCAAATGAAATGTGTCTTAAAGCATAACATCTGAATGAACAAAAGAAGGTATCTTATAAAATGAAGTACAAAAGAAGGTATCTTATAGAATAAAAATGTACATGCTAACTGTATGGTAACCAAAACTAAATAATTTGCCCCTCTTGGGATCATCACGAAGGTGTTAAACATGATGTAAAACAGTTTCTTTCTCAACTGCACTAGGTGAAATCGGAGGAGAAAGTTGAATATGCAACATTACCCATTTGAATATTGTATTGTTTCTCACTCGTAGATACCAATTTAGACACTTCGTCTTTTGACGGCATCTTGACTTGAATAACCTCTCTGTCGATGCCCCATGCATCAAGCTAGTGATGCAAATCAGGTAAATTGATAATAGCACATAGAATCCACTCCTCTACCGCAACACAAATCTATGAAGTTCAAACCCCAAATAAATTTCTGGACTGAAGAATCATAATCCCGAAATTCCACCACACAAATCGAAACCGTAGAACAGGAGATCAATAAGATATATTGACTGTCTCTAACCCAAAGAAAGAAGAACAAGAGCAGTGAGTTCTTTCCGATGAAATGTTTCAATAGGCCTACGGCAAGACCTGTTTTGTAAAATCTTTCGAGGAGCCACCGATCCCGTGTATGAAACTAGTTGCAGGCATTGTGCGAAAATCTCTTTTGGCCCTTTCATCAAACACTAGATGTGAAAACAAGAACGGAACACATATACAAGGCATAAAGCAAGGAAGTGGAAGAGTATTTCATCTTTACTTGCCCAAAAAAACAAAGCAAGAAAGAAATCAGTCTACCAGCTTTTAAGAAAACAAAATTAATCAGTTAAACTAGATATAACATCTTAATAAAACAAAAAGCCCTAACAAAATCTTGCAAAAATTAAAACTTTTTGGTAACTGGTAAGATATGTAAATATGGTCGTCGCAAAACGAAATTACCAAACAAAATCTTTGCAATAAAAAAGCCCTAAAAATCAGCCTATATTTAACGCCAACTGTTGAATCGCAGAGAAATCAGCCTATAATGGAATCAGAAGAAGCCCAAGCCCAAATGTTTGGCTTCCTTGAGGTAACATCAAAATTAAACGCTAATGACGTGGTTTTGACATCACATGAATAAGAAGAATAAGATCCAAATCTCCTCCTGGTCTTCTCCTTCTTCCCTTCCTTTTTATCTTTCTCTCCATCAGAAGACGACGACTCCACTAATTTGTCTGACCGAGGCTTAGTATTGTTATGATTTTATCTTTCTACGACTCTTCTTCTAGTTTGGATTCTGAAAGGGGGAGCTGGGGGTAGTCGATGTTGTGTGGGGAAGAAACGGTGTTTTCAACGAGTGTGAGGTCGGTTTTGAAACTGGGGTTGCGTGGAGGAAGGTCTGTGGTGGTGGTGGAGTTGGCAATTGAAGAAGGGTTGGATGGTGTTTGCAATGGAGAATGTTTCATTTCAGCGTATAAGCTGGGAGATCCTTTCAATGATGAGGTCCATCATCGTTTGTGATTCTCAAGAAAAAAACAACTAAATTCAAGTTCTAGGGAATTCTTACAAGCAATTTCTAAACCAAATTACAGGAAATTGACATAAAAGACTAGAAAAGTGGTAAAATCAAACCTCAACAGAGCTAGGGCTTCCAAACAATTGTTTCCACATCCAAATTGGTTTCTGTTTGTTGATGAGTTGCCACTCATAAGACACCTCCTTAATCTTCTTTTTCCTTCTTGGTTTCTTTTCTTTCTCCACGTCCACTTCCTCAACAGCACCTTCCTCTTCCGTCTCGGTTTCCTCTTCTTCACCATCGCTAATTTCTTTCTTGGTGGTTTCCTCGGTCTAGAGGTAGATGGGGTAACTGATGAACTTAGAGTGCTTCTTCACAAGGTCTTTCAACCTCCTTTCCTTCAAGAACTCCAACTGCACAAATGAAATCAAGTTACATTAATACCAAAAGCAGCAGTACAATCCTATGCAGCTTGTTTGTAAATTGTTACATATCTTTCTTAACTGTTAGCTAATACCATCAGAGACTGAATTCAGACGAGATTTCCAACACACAACATGGCAGAGGCTAAAGTTATAAGATGCTATGTGCTTGGGAAGTAAACCTTTTCCAGAAATCATAAATACCACCAAGTACTTAAATAAAGCAAGAAATAAGAACTTCAATAATCCCTAACAAAACATCAGCTAAGTTTTACCTTCACTAACTTTTTTCTTTTTGGCATTCCCAACAACTTTGCACCTTAACCCTGGGCTCTGGTCAGCATTTTCTAATCTAACTACTGCATTTCCCAATTGACACTGAAATTTAAACTAAAACCAGGGCCGATAAACAGTCTTATCAATCTTTCTTTACCCAGAATTCGCCAACTCCGCGTAACCATAACACCTAAGAGAAAAACATCATGCCATTCACAATAACGGCTATTGAACTATAATCATATCTTCTACAAGACATCGGCGAACTAACCTGATCTTCCTCGAGAAATAGAGTAACTTTGAATCCTCTTGCAAGTGGCTCTCCGTTAACATCCCTCGTAACAGTGAAAGACCCACCAAATAGGAAGAGTAAAACCCAACACCGAACTGACCAATCATGCTCACATCAGCCCCTGCATGCAACGCCTCCATGAACTCCTTTGTCCCAGACCTAGCGATTGTCCCCAAATTGTTCACCAAATCTAATCACGAAATGCATTAGCCATCAGTTTCAACTATTCAGAACCAATGATGGACCCAAGGTAGGTGTAAGGGCAAACACATCTTCCAACTTGATAAACCCTCATAATACACCAAAATATGTGTCCTTGCAACATAATCTCAAAACTACAAGGGGGTAGAAGTCTATAAAAGATCATATGAAATTATTCATTTTAGCCCCATAATCTGAAGTTTGTTTATAGAATAAAAGTATGCAAAAAAAACCTCAATGATGAATTTCATGCCATATGACAGCTACAAAGCATGATTTTTCCATATATGGACCATATTCCAGCTACTGACCAAAACACAACTTAACACCCTGACTTATCAGGTCAGATTTATCTAAACTATAAATCATCCGGCAGAAGAAGCTATTGTACCTTGGGAAAAAGAGAACTGCCAGCTTTCTCACATCCCATAGTGTCTACTGGTGCACTTTAGAAGATCTCATATTTCGTATCCCTTCAAGGACCTTTTCCCAATTGGCAGCTGCATCAAATGAGATGTTCAAGACTTTGTTAAGTCTCAAATAGGACAATATCTATGAAGTATGGATATGCATATGGGACAAAAATACAGTACAGTGAGAATACAGCGATATGGAAACCTACAAAAGTATGATACAGGTACGGCTAGGCTGCTAGGGTATGTTGGTAAGACACTCTTGAGAATGTGAATGAGCTTGCCCACATGAACTATCAATCTATCATACTTAATGCAATGTAATACCCTGAAATTGCCACTGCTGCTCCACATACCTTTTGAAATAATTGGATGCACAAATTTTCTGTCCATTTAAGACACGTCTGCGGCAATATTGCTGTTGGTTCTAAGCTAATTTTTAGACGAAAGAGAAATAAAACTAAGAGTGGAGGAAGAAAGAAAGAGAAATTGGACCAAGAGTGGAGGAAGAAAGAGCAATATTACATAATTGGAAGCAATCATACATGATATTATAGTCATCCGCTCCACAGACATGCACAAGTGTATGCATCTATATGGAGAGAGAGAGAGAGAGAGAGAGAGTTGGCTATGCTTTGATCTTTCCATTTTGTCCTTAGGGAGGACTTTTTCCCTCATCCTTCTTGTTAGTCGATCTTATAAGAGAGTGGCATACTTCGAGGAGGTCAACAAGCTGTAATTTTTAAAACGTGCCCTCCTTTTTTGCACTCCCACCTTTATATACACTTATTCACATATGCAAAGTCCTCAATGTCAGGCAGGCCACATAACTGCATTCCGGTAAACTGATTAGGAGCGAAATGAACCCTTTTCTATGGACAACTCAATCTCGGCATAGTAAGCAATCAAAGAATATGTTGTTTGAATTCCAGGAAATCAAACAACATATTGCATAGATGAAGTATACAAAATTTTGCTTATTTGTTGATTGTATGGTACCAAGCCATTCATTTCCAAATATTTGCTTTTCTTTTCCTACTTTGTACTTCAAGCTCTGTTACGTTCATTTGAGTCCACAGAATTAGCAAAGGAGTTGAAATCACCACAATTTAAGTCCCTTAAATGGCCATAGTTCAAATTCAAAACCACCCTACCTCACGTATCTAGTTGTCCTAGTGACAAATTTTGCACACTTTCATGGAATACTACAAATGATATGCAATGCAATAACTTGGAATTTCACGGTGCCAACAATGTAAAACCTGGTGTCGGTGATAAAGAATAAGTCCATCACTCTACCATCTGGGGAGGTAGATACCTTCACTCTCTTTATCATAAGCTCAAGCTGACAAAGAACCACAGTCACATCTGCCAAAAATGTTCTCCATATCTCAGGTATAAGTTATTGAAATCATGCTAGAATCTGATAACTCAAGTAGCATACAAACAACATAGAAAAGGGCCAAACAATCAGACACAATAATACCCCTAACGTAGCTTTAAAAAATAGAAGTTTTCTGATCGGCATAAAAATTGGGGCTTTAAAAAATAGGGAGTTGTGCAATTCTGCAATGCTCATAACTAAAAATGCCTAGGAAACCCTCAAAACCTGCAGGCTTATACCGAAATTGAGTTTTCTTCTCTATCTTCCCCTTCCAGGCAATCAAACAGAAAATAAAGGAGATTGCGGAAAAAGATTTTACCACATAAAAAGCCTAAAGTAGAACATAGGCCTATAAAATAATTCATCGTATTAAAAACGATAGCTAGCAGCTAAAAAATCAGAAGGGAAAATAACCAAGACTCTCATGAACACCCACGTAGTGGAACACAGCTGAATGTACGCTAAAAACAGCAATTCAACTTAAACCAACCCAGACAAATACACAAAGTAGAGCATCGCAGTATTGGATATGAGCCATGGAGAAATTACCATGGAGCTGCTGAAATGGCAGGTTCCCAATTATAGTTCTCCGTAAGGGCTTGTCTGCCTGTTTAGAAAGAGAAAAGCATAGAATATAAGAACTCATAATAGATATGCCAATTATGGTGTTAACACGCATAGGGACAAACTTACTTGACCGAAAATAGTAATGTTATCCATGATTCTAGAGCTACCTTATTCCTTGAGCTCCTTCATAAGTCGCTACCTGTAGTATTGAAAAACCAGTCAACTTTCATATGTAAGCTACTGGCTACTTTCCATAAATGCACTGGTCAGTTATTATGTTAAATTAAGGTAAGATTTAATGAAAATTAATCACGAGTAAGCCAATTATAAAAGAAAATCTCCATAGACATTAGCACCGAAATTACTTGATGGCCAAAAAACACCATTAAAGATTACTCCACGTTCATCTAACAACGTAAGTTTTGTAAAAGTCTATAATGGTGTGAAGGGGGGAGGGTGTAGAACCATCTAGATTAGTCATAACGGGATAAAGATTGTACAAATGAATACGAAGAAAAGGTTTCGTAATAAAAAATAAAAAAAAATTCCCTTCACATGGGTTTGTATCCTCACATATAGGAAGTTTCGCCCTCTGTTTCCCGTTATTTTGAATCCTACAATTTTGTGGAAAGAAATTTTAGAATAGTCAAAGAAAACCCTTGTCACATTTCACAATACTTAAATTTGATGACAATATACAACGGGAATGAATAAGAAACTCAACAACGACAAAATACCGAGAACCCCAATTCACATTGTTCAACCACAAACCCACATTGTTAGATGAGGTTTTTTTATGCAAGCTTGTATACATAATTGCATCCAACTTTCGCCATAAATTTGAGTAATCGAATATCTGGGTACTTCCGTTACAAAGTTAAAACCAGATAGGATCAGAAACCAAAGACATTTACTGATAATAAGTCGAAAGAAACCTGGTCAAAAGAGAACGGTTCCAACTAATTCACTTAGCACGATCCAAGCTCACTCTAGTTCTGTTACTCAAACTCAATAGCCTCCTGCAAAATATTCGTAAATCAATGAAAAGGCTGGCTACGGCTTTCTCGGGAATCAAGGTGATACTCCTGTATATTATATATAGAAATGTCACGATGGAATCATAAGTATATACAGTTAGAATGAAATAGTATCACAGCTTGAATTAAGAATTTACCTGATTTCGCATCACTGTGATGTTTTCCAGATCTGTTAAACCAAAAGAAGAAGCTGCGGAAGACAGAACAGAGAGAAAGAGAGAGTGCACCTTCAAAAACCCCAAGAACAGAAAGAGAGCCACTCGATTTGTAAAGGGGGCTTTAGAAAGGGGTTTCGTGACTCTTTGATCGGGGTCTCTCTCGAGAGAGAGACATATAGAAGCTTGAGATGGAGATGGAAAGAGGCGTATAGAAGATGGAAACAGAGAGAGACGTCTGACAGACGTAAATATTCCTAGGGAGACAGAGTGAAACGTATTGCAGAAGCTTTCAAGTGCGGTGGCATAAGACGTAAATTTTGTTAATGGCATGAGACGTAAATAGAATGAAATCGAAGGGCAAAACAAAAAGTGGGGACACTCGCCTCAAATTTCCCAAGCCTCTTATTCTTAAGCTTTATGGATTAAGCATGCTTTCCACATTGGAATATGAAAAAATGGAACCACGAAATGAAGCAAGCTTGGATATTCTATCCCTCACATACACAGGGATAACATTTAGAACACGAAACATACCATCTCTTGACATCACTGTGGTTCCTCGGACAATATACAAGACCTTTAGTTCCAAAAACTAAGGATCCACAACCAAAAGAAAAAGTGAACCCTCATATTTCAACAAATATTTGTGTGCTAGACACAGAGTGTAGGAATAAACTTTGCGATCATTCGTTAGGTTTGCCAAAAGAAAAGCCCAGCTAAGAGTTTAAAGACGATGATTGCAGCTAAAAAGTGGTAATAGGACAACACATTGAGTGAGAGGGAGATCAGATGACATGAGGAGAACGTGAGAAAGAGAGATTAAAAAAGAGATGAGAAGAAGGTAGAAGGGTGAGTGAGGTGGCCGCGGCTATGGTAAATAGTGATTCCAATTGTAGAGCAGGCATCGGAAGGGCAAGAAAGAGGATTAGCAAACGGGTTAAAGGTATTATTTTGTCCTTCCACTTACTTCATAGAAGGGCTATAACTCTTTGCATCTAATTCCAGCAGATGAAGCTCATTGTTTCCTATCATTTGACTAAAACTTGATTGCAAGTGCTACTGTGCTGCAAAATAATAAATCGCAAGGGATGTAACTATACCGAAGTAAGGGGACTTGCGGAAGGTCATCGTAATTTATCAAAAAAAAAGAAGTATTTAAAAGACAAAGAAAAGGAAGTAGATTGGGATTAAGTCACTCAAGACGTATTGCAACCTCCATTTCGATGAACACACAGCACAGTGCATTGAAATCAAATGCTAATGTCTGACAACTTCCAGCAAGTGTTATGCCACCAGTTTTTCGTCATTTCCTGGCTAAAACCTCAGCTAATCAAGGCTGAACGGTAAAAACAACTAAAACCTTTTTGCTGAAGGTTATTAAGTATCCTGAGCAAATAGCAGAGGATTGTCTTGCCTGTGTGTGATCCTTTCAGAACAGTCCACCTTAACCCATCCATAATCCTGACCAGGCTGCTCCCCAGAAACTGAAACTGTAAATATATCATCATTTTTGACATGAGCACTACGAAAGGATCCACAAGCACTACGAAAAATTATTCCCTGTATCTCCTGAAACTAGTACCTAACCAAAAGAAAGTCCAGAGAAAGATTGGGGACAGTGGCATTTTTCATTCGACTGAATGGCTGTCACCACTGTGCTATCAACAGAACTCATTGAAAAGCCCTAAAGACGAAGTCCTATTTCTTGAACCGCTAAACTGGGTTCAAAGTCAATTTCAATCCCTAAAATCGGTAAGTAAAAACACCACACCTGTTCAAGCAGGATTTCGGACATTGGAACCCTAGTTGAAACAAGCAGAGAGAGAGAAACCTTCGCCGCGTTCGTGCTCGTCTGATTCGCCGGGTTCTCTGTGATGGTGTGTTCGTTGCCGGAGGTGGAGGTGGAGTGGGAGGCGGGAGGCGCTGCCGGTGATGGTGGTGGTGGGTTTCCCGCGCTACCGGTTGTGGTCGTCGCTCCTCTCTCTCTGTACGAATCCAACGACTACATTTTACTAGTTCTTAAAAATGGGTTTTAAGGTTTACGATTTTTTTTTTCTTGGCTTCGGTGAAAATAATTTCCACGTCATGACATAGGTTCAACCTATGTCATGACACTAAAAACGACTACGTTTTAGTTCATAAAACTCATGGTTGCTACAAAGACAATTTCTACCTATATACCATAATTTAATGATCCGAGACATTCGTCTTGTAAAAAATATTATAACACACATGATGTACGAATATCTCATAAATAAAATAAATTTTAGTACTTAATCTAAATAAATTTCTATTTCTTAAAATGGGTTCGGATACATTGAATCATATCATCTTCCATATCAACAACTTTTAGGGGACTCTAAGTATGTTTTCTATCTATCCGAGTGATATTTTAATTATCTGAGACATTCATATTGTAGAACGCAAAAAAATACATGTCATGTAAAAATTTCATATCAATTGAAAATGGATTAGTAATTGATCTGAATGAATTTATGTTTCTTCAAATAGGTTTGGATATACTGAATCAAACCCATAACAACCGGTTTCAACATAACCTCGCTGTTTCCCTTAGAACCGACGTCGTCGACGGTGCGGTGAAGCTCTCTCCCTCCCTGGCCGATCAGAATCATCTCCGATAACGATCGGCAAAGCTCCGGCCAATCGAAACGACGTCGACTGCCGCTCATTCGAAGCTCGCTTGGTCAAGAAAGAAAGACACCGTTTGAAGAAATCCATCAGCTGTTTCGTCTTTGAAGGTAATCAATCTCCAATCTGCATGTTCAACTTGGTGGCGTCTTGAGGCTGCTAAAAATTTGACACAATGGATTTGAGTTGCACTAAATGAAAGTAAAGTTCTTGATAGATTTGCAGCGCTTGTTTCTTTGCTAAAATCTTCCTGAGACAGTGAGATACCATTTTAGAAGTTAATTCCTTTGATCTCTGTATTTAGATTTTTTATTTGTTTTCATGCATTTGGGCAATGCAACGTTAGCGTCCATGGAATTAATCTCCATGTGCAATGCAACATTAGCGGGCTTGGGACTAATCTCCAGCCATAGTGTAGCCTTGGCAATGAAAAGGAGTGGTCAAACGAACTGATTTCTTTCCAAGTCTACAATTGATTTGATACTATCACTACAGAGTAGGGAGTTATCTCTTTGCTAATTGCCAAGGTATTCATTCATGAAGCCTCCCCAATCTTCACTTTATGCCACACGCCCACACCGACCCCTTTTCGTCATGGAATTCGACCAAGTTGAACCTCCCTAGGAAGTAAGCCCTGAGTTTCGCACATAGGAGATTGAGATGCTGCCTCAGGTCTATGGGTGAAAATCGGATCCATCGCTCGATAGACATTTACATATGGGCTCTCTGGAAAATACACATAGCATGTCTGATACGAAAGCTATTTTTTTTGTGTTTGGCATCATATCTTTTATAAGAAGCAAAATAATTAAAACTTTTGTATGGTTTGAGAACATTGCCTAAAGGTGGATTTTTTTTCCCGGAGTTACAGGAACACAGTACGATTCAATTGGAGCAGACCTGTATGAACTCCACTGATTTAAAGTAAATCATCCTCTATTATTAGAGATGGGATATCCCAAAACTTGGTTTTTCCTTCTTTTGAAATGAATGGCAATATTTTAGTGCCTTTCTTGTGCTTTGAATATTGAAAGCTTCACAGCATATGCCTAAATGAAAGAGTTTGTGGTTCTGGAAACACATTCTGGTTGAGGTTCTGGAAACACATTCTGGTGGTCATAGTATTATTAGTTTGATTTGTCTCCTTGTGGTTTTGATTGTGTACCAATCACTAAAGATGGTTTACTAACTAAACTTGACTTACTCGTACTAGTGATTGCTTCTATTTTTTAATGAATAAGTTCTTTGTGTATGTGAGATGAAACTAAATTGAATGAGGTGTTAAGAAGAAAACCTGGCTTTGTGCTTCAGTTGAGTCCAAACTAGTGTTTGCTGTATCAAATATTTCTCATGGAAGGAAAAGGAAAAGCTAGGAATGAGCAAATTTATTTAGCATCTTCTCATCGTTTTATTTGTCACCTTATTATTTTCTTTCTTTTCACTTTCTATCCATAATTCCTTCCACAAACCTTGATCCAAGTACTTCCTAAAAAGAAAAATGAATTCTTCTCACTCGGTTCGTATAATGACTAACAAAGTACAAGACTGACTAAGCATTCAGGTAGTTAAGCCATCATAGTACGTTTTCTTCTTCTTTAAAAGCCCATTGTTTGGTTTTGCAAAATGTCATTTTAATTCCCTGTCGAGCATAGTCGTCTCCTGTTGGTGGGGAAAACAAGTCTCTGTTGGCACACACTCACGATTTGATGAGGAGCAATTCAACCAATGGCGGATCTACCCACGGACTACGGTGGGCTGTAGCCCAGGTGAGGTCGAGAAAAAGTAAAAAAAAAAAAAAAAAATTTACATGTGGAATTTTAGTCAAATAAATTTTAGCCCACCATATTTTTGTTGTGTAGCCCAACTCATGTCCGGTACGATGTTCAGAACCTTAAATAGCCCAGGGCAGAATAGGTTCCTGGATCCGCCCTTGAATTCAACCTCTATCGATCGTCTGTTTTAGTCTACCTTGTACAATTAAAACACAGTGGAAGTTTTGTAGTTAGGTTGCAATGAATGAGCTGGATGAAATTCATGTCTATAACTTTCTTCATTTGGTGAGGAGCAGTACTTGTCTTGGTGCACAAATTGATTACCTTGACTTGAAACTGATATTGCGGAATGGAGCAT
This sequence comes from Vaccinium darrowii, assembly GCA_020921065.1. Lineage (NCBI taxonomy): Eukaryota > Viridiplantae > Streptophyta > Magnoliopsida > Ericales > Ericaceae > Vaccinium > Vaccinium darrowii. The sequence goes on from CM037154.1 coordinate 43,074,466, forward strand.
GTTACATATTGGAAGTGCTGGAACGGGCATGATCTTTTGGGCTGAGCCCGAAGCCATGCACCTAGTGGTGGTCAAATTGTGGGACCTCGGAGGTTTGCTCCCCTAGGTATCGGGTTCAAAACCTCCTAGTTCTATTAACTCTTTTAAGGCTAGTTCATGCGACTTTAGTCGGTCCTCTGGTAGTGGAAGGTGGGTTTGTTCCCTAGTGATTAGTAATGTGTGCGGAAGTTCGTTCAGACAACTGAGTTATCAAGAATGAGTATGTGCTTTGAAAATGCTCTTACAGTGCTTTGGAGATGCTCCAAAGAAAGTTCTGTGCAAATAGAAGCATGCTAATGAATATCTGGAAAGAACTCGATAATGAGGCTAATGAGCAGAGAGAAGGGATGTTTCTAAGGGTGGTTGCCCTTCTCTTTACCTGTATGATCTTGGTCATCCCTTGCTCAGATCATCAAAACCAATGATTTCACTTCATAAAAAAATCAACCACCCTTTGTATGAGTTGGCGTATGTATTTATGTGAGTGTGCTTGCACGTCGAATTTGGTTTATGACCTGTTTGGTTCGCATTTCCTAATCTTTTCCTGTTTCTGCTGCTGCTGGCTGTTCGTTTCCAAATGCAGAAACCATCACGGAATAACCAAGTATAGGAGGCTGTGATGATATTTTCCTTGAGTTCATATTTTGAGATTATGTGACCCATGATATTTTCCTTGAGTTCATATTTTGAGATGATGTGACCCATTTATTGGCAAGGCAACTGATGTTGCAACCTTGGTGGGAAAACCCTTCTCTTCTACAATCAAAACATAGATCTGAGCCTCACCTTTTCCCTCAATTTATCCACACACTTCATTGGAGCCTCTTATACCGAGACAATGATCGAAATGGTGTGCATTTAGAAGCTCCCAAAACAGCTCTGGAAAACATTTTCGAAAGCAACAACCAAACATGGCCTGAGCCTTGTTCGATTGAAGATTGACTTTCGGCTGGTTATGATTCTGTTTGATTAGCAATTTAGGGCTGAAGCACGCGGTATATGGTTTCCTTAAAAGCCTTGCATTTGATCCACTTTAATACTTTTGGATAAACCTCAGAAACTGAACTCGGAATGAGGCTAATGAGCACACAGAAGGATGTTTCTTAGGGTGGTTGCCCCTCTCTGTTGAATAGATTATCTTGACCCTAAATCAGATCATCAAAGCCTATGGTTTCTTTTGCATACAAAATCAACAACCCTTTGTGTATGTATGTGTGCATGTATATATCTGGGTGTGTGTCAGATTGCATGTTCTTTGAAACGACCAATTTGAATCTATCTGCAGCTCGATAGTAGATCATTTTTTTCAATATGAAATGTATCATTCCTTAGCCCAAACATAATAATTTAAACTGAAAACGATATGCATGATATTGTATCGACCTTTTAATGAGTCTCTTCAAACTTGATGAATGCAACTATTTTTATCCTTTATTGGACTCACAAATTTAGGATGGATCATGGATGTGTGACTTCAAAGTTTCTGAAGACATGGTGAACATGTATGGACTGGTGCTTGGCTTATGTAAGCGTCTTTTGGAAATGCTTGTTTCTATTTACTCTTACATATTAATTATCCCACACCAAATGCATCTGATAACGCCATCATTTTACCTATTCTCTTGGAAAATGGCTAGACAGTAGCAAGGGTGGTTATTGTCGTCATCACTGTTGCTTTATTCAGATGGATTTTAGCATGAATTAATTTCTCTCAAATTATTAGATTTTTTATGACGAGAAAATTTGGTTTCGGCTACTAATTACCTATAGGAGGCTAACCCTGCACCAAACCCAAAGTTCATAACCTGGTACATCAGTGGCATATATGTGAACTGCACCAGAAAAAAAAAAAAAAAAAAAAGATTCTTGTAGACCAAAAATAGGTGATGCAGTAACCTCGAAAGGCCACTGTTTCAAACTTTCCATATTATACACAATCCTAAAACATGCAAAACAAGTCTATTGATGAAAGGATTGTATTTACAATAACACTTCCAATTGTTATTTTTGTCAGGGTGTGTTCATGGGGTATGCCGCTCCTTGTAAGTCGTAACACTACGGCAGGTCAGACGATCATGTTTATTCATTTGTTCAACGACACAGCTCGGTTGATTATAGGCAGTATTTTTTCCCTTGGTTGTTTTCATTCCTTATATCTATTGGAATGAGAAGGATATGTTTGCATTTACAGGCTCCAGCCATAATTTGACTGTAGAAGAAGATGATGAGCTTCGTAGGATGCGATGGTCAGCCATTGGAAGCAAAAAGAGATTGATACGTCAGACAGAAGGAAGCTTAGTGGTTGTCCAAAGACCCCTATACTTCCCTTTTGCTCAAAGGGCTTGGGTTCACATCCAACACTAGGATTTATTTGGTGGCTGGTGAATGTCATTGGTATGGAAGTACTCCTAGGGAATATTTCACTGACGACTTCCAAAATATGTCCACCCATTCTACTCTGTCGAAAGAAGAAGAACCAAAACCATTCAGGGATCACCACAACATGCTAGCTGGTCTAGACTTTGTTGTTGCCCTTGAGAGTGACGTTTTTGCTTACACCTATGAAGGGAATATGGTAAAGGCTGTTCAAGGTCATTGGCGCTTTGAGGACTTCAAGACAACTATCAGTCGGAACAGGTAATTTATAATCATCCACTGACTATTGTTTGGCTACCCATTCTTTTGGATTCTTGATGATTTTCATTTTAACATTTTCTGTAGATACTTTTCAGCACTTCAGGGATTTTGCTGTTCAAGGTCATCAACTATGTTTACCTTGCTTACATGGTTTTGGCCTTCGCTTTTGCCCCTTTGGAATATTATTCCCACTTGTGGGACTACGGGTAACTTGACATCTATCATAAATAGGGGAAAGTACTATTGTTAACCTGTTGGAGTTGGTTGTTTTAAGTTAATGGATTTCCCACCCCCTTAGGTGTATGTTTCTATTTCTGTAGATTTTCCAACCATGTACTTGTTATTCAGTTGATGCAGATGAATTTTGTTGATCACTTGGAAAAAATCCCTTGGAAAAAATTTAGTTCCGAAGTAAAGAAGCTTCACAAAGACAGAAGAGGTGCTCCATATTTAACTGATGTTGGCAGAATCCCAAAGCTGGGAGAGAGTTTCTATGCAAATGCACTTCCGGGTGGTATTTGTGAGCTGAAAGAATAGGCAGTGATATGGTCAATGCTAATTGATACCATTACAAGTTCGGCTGCAAGAGCTCTTGAAAGGTTAGTTATCATAGCTTTAGCCACAATTAAAATGTAACCAATAGCTTCGCTAGGAAAGGTTGCTGGTTCAGAGATGACCATTTCTTGGCTTCTTTGAGACCAATGCAGTGAGGCTAGCTTATGTTGCAGAAAATTAATGATGCATGAGAGAAGTAATTGTTCATTGCATATGGGCCCTTTTCCCATAGAACCACGTCCAATGATTGAGGTAGGCAATTTATGATATAGTGCAAACAATGAGCTTACGCGGCGCTAATACTAAGGAATCTTTTTTTTTCTTCTTTAGCATACGAACAATAGGGTACGAGCCGCGTACAAGATTTATCTTTTCATTTCAAGACCAATGTCCCCATGTTTGTCTGCAATGCCCCCTGATTACAAAAATAATGTGTCCCCAAGTTTATCTCTGAAGCCCATTTCAGCTGGTGTTGGCACTATCAATTTCTTAGTTCATCCACGGAACAGTGTTTTAATATTGTTTGTATTGCTTTTCACTTGCCTCATTCTCAGTGCCTTGGAGCCTAAGAACTAAGAAGCACATATAGACACACAAGGCACAAGCATGACACGATAAAGACATGCAAGCGCATTATGATTCTAAAAATTTAGGCACTGACACAGGGGACCTTCAGTTCCAGAATAAGATATATAGGTAAGTTATATATCAGATTTTGAAAAACATTACTTCTATCAAAATCAGAGACAAAATGCAAGCAACATTTTTCATTATGAAGATATAGGAATACAGTCACTAGCTAAATATTTAAGAACTAACCATCCCAGGCAATTTTGATCCTTTTAACACATCTGGAAATTGCCCTTTTTTTAAGGGGGGAGGGGGGCATCTTCGGTCGTGCTTCCCTTAACAATGTCAAGGTCACAAAATGAGATGTATAGAAAAATGGGCTTATGTGCATTCATGGGGTGGAGGAATGAGACCTATGTAAAAGACTCTTCTATTGCTTGGTACCCTTGTGTCTCTTGTTTTGTATGGATTAATATGTGCATTTAGCGGTGGTTTTGAGAGACTAGAGATGGGAAGGATGTTGGATAGCAGGGCGTCTATGGTGTCTGCTTCTTCAGCGACTCGAAGAGAAGCTTTAGCAATGAGGATGGCTAGCTACCTACTGGAAAAAAAATCACATATCAAGTGCAGAAAGCGGAAGTGATAACAGATCCGTGATTTACCTCTGTTCCATTAAGAATGTTCCCACGAGGGAGTGCATAACTGTAATGGAAGACATTCGGTCGTTTTCTTCATCTTCCAATTGTACATTTTCCTGGGTGCTTTGAGTTTGTAATGTTGGAAAATTGGAATTTTTTCATTAATTATTTATGCGTTTTGACCCTTAAATTAAAATTGGACCCACACCGCGTGAGGTGGGCCCTTAGAAGCAATTGACACTCCTATGTTGGGAGTTTATTTTGGTAGAGGAATGAGCAAATTCCAATTTAGAGATGAATGAGAAATTGTCTCTTAAAGTGGACTATTTGGAGTACCCAAATTTTTAGAAGGAGGGAACAGTTTACTGTGCGCGCCGCCTCCTGCCCGGACCGGACCGTGACCGGAACTGTAAGTTCGAGGTCCGTGGTCCTTGGCCTGGGCTTGGGCTTGGCTGGCTGGCTAGGCGATTAAATGGGCTTGGACCTAAGTTCCTCCATAATTGGTTACAACCCAAAAATTAGTGGGTTTGGGAGCGGGTCGTACCCGTTTGATTTAGATCCACAAAAGAGTAGGAAAATCAATATTGATTTCTTAGTCATGCTCAATTTTCTCCTCACGGTATCATGGTCTGTTGGTCTCTTGATGGCATAATCAATTGTGAGGATATTGCTCTTTAAAGTGGCCAAGGTAATTGTATTCTTAAATCGGCAAATTCATTTGATTAGTGCACTGAATGGGTTTCAGTTTGCAATTTTGAATGCCGATTGAATTTGTTTCTATTGCAATTGGAATATTGCACTTAGTGCAATATGAGTTACGGAATTTCAATTACCAGATTATTCAAGTCTCATGGATTGAGTAGAAAATCAATTGCAATGGTTATGGATGAATATGAATACCACTGATTGGATATCAGTTTTTCCTTTTTTGCAAATTTAATTTGCAAGGTTAATGCCCCAATGAATGAGGCTCCTCTCCTCACCTATAAAATGGTAGTCTCTGCTATTGTTTCAACACACCGAAAATCAGTCTCTTGTTCTATTGTTCTTCATCCAGTTTTTCGGAAGAGAGTACAGACACTAGTTCGTTCGACAGGGCAATCCGGTTGGTGTTACCGTTTGATTGTCGTAAGCCACTGTATCCTGGGAAGGAGACATCGGTCAATCCCTCAAACACCTACGGTGAGGCGGCGAATTTCCTTTAAGGAAACCGTGTGAAACACGGGCCCTGGCTTGTTTTTCCGGTTTGCTAATTTTTCCCGGTTTCCATTATTTCTTGTTCATATTTTTAATTTCCAGAAATTTAATTGTGTTTACTGTTTTTAGCACTGATTTTTTCCTACATGTAATGGGGCTACTCATTGGGTGGCATTTTCTTGGTGTTCTCCGCGTGAATTGGGTGTCTATTCCGCATCCCCAGTAGATCTGTAGCGTGGAGTTAACATCCTTTTGAATGTTTGACAGCTAAATGTAATAAAAGTCTTGACAATTTTGTACAGAAATACAATGAAGCTATTTTATGTCACGATATCGATCTTCGACCACTGTCTTATAACCAAAACAGTACACTACCATATACCCCAACAGGAAATATTCACCATATAGAAACTTATGCCTAGAAAGGCATAGAAGAGAGAAAGGACACATTCCAGTGATTGCAAGAACCGACATGACCAGAAACTTGTGCTGGATTATTAAGGCACTCGCCAACGATAGAGCAAAGACCGCATCGTTCAAAACCCTTGAGTCCATACCACCATTAGAATCCTGTTTCCACCACTGGGAGTAACAAAGAGTGCCTTGTAAAACTATGGACATCGCTATGTAGCCTTTGGCGGATCGGATAGAGCTGTGGAAATCTTCCCTATTTCCGTGCATATAATTGGCCAAATCCTAACCATCTAGGATTAAGAATCATGAACACAATCCATTTCATCTTGGATGATCAAAAAATAATTTTACCTTTTCCCATATACAAGTAGATTAATTATTCAACGGTCCCAGAGCAAAGTTACGTGTACTCCGCATCATTCTAACACCGCACATTTATGTACTATACATACACTTAGTTGTGTACCCCACGAGAATGTGTGGTGTTGGAGTGTTCCGTAGCACCACGTGGCTGTGCTCCAGTCCTAGTTTACAAGGATATGGGTTGAGTTATTAATAAATGAAAGGAATTTTGGGATCTCTCCTGGAACGTCGTTTGGTGCCTGCATGGGAAATTTTTTGTGTACGTTTTATTCACTATTTAATTTAAGTAAATAAAAATAATAGAAATGAGATTAAGGATAGATATTTGTTCTGATTTCTGTGATCTGGAACGAGCTCGACGAGTGTTTCTTCTTACCCTCCTTGCAGGTTGACATAGTTTGTTAGCGTTGTGAAGACTATAAAGTGTGAAGAGAACTTAATGCCCTCGTGCGGAATCATTTGTGTATGATGCATAATTTCTTTTTTATTTACAAAAAAGGGTGGGAGGAGGCGATCAGTATTGCAAGCTCCCTTCAGCTACTGTCCAAGACTTTGTTGGGTTCAAAATTGCACTGAAGATTTTTTTTTTTAAGATATTAATTAAATTTTCTTTAGTATTGTCAGCGCTAGATTACTCGTGCGAGATTAAAATAAATTTTTTAACTAAACTTGAACCAACTTGTTATAGCTCTAACCTAACAAAACAAAACAAACAAACTTAAAGCCCAATATATGAATATAATATCACGTACATTAATGGGATAGTAGATTTTTGAAAGCTCAATATATAATGTAATGGGATAGTGGATATAATGAGATAGTGGGTTTGGTCAAAAAAATAAAAACAAATTTTTACCTTTAGATATAGAAAAGAGACATCTAAAATGAGTTGATCGTCCGGAAAAATAAAATGTGGGTAGTATGCCGTTCAAATTACAAATCAAATGGTACAATGAGCATGGCAGAAAAAAATCTACATGGGTAGAAGAAATGGTGAATGGGCATTTTGCAATGTAGAAACCTGATTCCAAATGTCAAATTAGGCATGTAGAAAAAGGGAAAAGATATACAATGGGAGACGGAGGAATTGGCAATGTCATTCAACATGCAAAAAGTAGGACTAGTGGGGAATTTAAGCTTTTGTCAAAGAGAGTACAGTACCATAAAAGTGGATAGCTTTTTGTATTTCCTCTGTGTAATTGTTACTCCAGTATTTTTCTACTTTTGTTGCTGCTGTTCGAATTATGTCTCTGCCTAGGGTGAGGTGTTTTTAACACCTCCACTCTAGCAACTAGCTTTTAGCAAAAGGAATGTATAAGAGAAAATTGACTTTAGGCTCCTTTTGTTTCAACGTAAAATATTTTACAACGTAAAATGTTTTTGCTGAAAATGAACTTTTGTACTTTTATTTTCAGGTGTTTGGTTGACACCTCACAAAAATATTTTCCAAAACAATTATTTTCCGTTGTTTGGCTGTCAAAATAATTTTCAACACAAAGTTTATGTACTAGCCTACAAGTTTAAGGGGGAGTTTCCCAATGGATTATTTGATTTTATCATCTTCGATTTTATCATCATCTTTTACGAATGGATAAAAGGAATGTGATTTTATCACACTAGATTTTATCACACTATATTATCCACAACTATTATCACACTAGATTTTATCTATTGGGAAAACAAGGTGATTTTATCACCCCTCCATAAAACACCAACTAAAATCAAATTACTCATTTTATCTCATAAAATCCATTCAAAAACTCCCCCTAAATAGAAATAGAACCTCCCAAGCATTTTAGAACCTCAAACATATAGAAAACTAGAACGTAAGAATAAACTAACATCTGTATTTCTAAGAACCTCCAAAGCATTTTACCATTCCATAAAAACTCATCAAAGGATTATTCAATCACATAAGAACAAATAACATTTTCATCTCTAAATCCGAAACATAAAAAGAGAACAAAGGTCAAAAAGTACATAAAGATTTCTTAAATAGATAGATATGCTACTACCAACAAGAACCGGCAAGTCACAAGCCAAATTTTTCAAGCCAAATCCTTCGAAGGTTAATGCTCCTTGCCATAAATGCCTTCCCAAGCCTTTCATTCTCAACTAAGTAATCAAATGCCGAGCCTAGAAAAGCCTCATCAAAACCTTCCATCTGCATCACTTCATCATGAAGAGCTTGCACACGAGCCTATCCCATGTCAACCTGGTAATTGCATCGGCAACTTGCCCAAGCTTGTCTGAAATTGTTTTGATATCGGACAGACGACCACGCTTTCGATGAGCTCTTGGTTGGGATGAAGTTCTACTGGAGCAAGCTGATTGTTTTCCAGCATTCTTGTCTTTAGAGATGTCTTCAAAGGCATTTTCATCATCCAAATGTATTGGTTCAATCTCTGGCCTTGCTTCCAAGTCAACGTCACCAAATGATTTAGCAAAATTTCCTTTGGCACGATCTTTGCTCACCACTAAAGCTATCTCGTCATACATTTCAATCTTCTTGTCAAGATACTTGTCATGAGTTGGATGTGCCTATTTTGAAGCAATAAAATTAGATACTAAAAAGATTTTAAAAAGAGCATTTAAAGCATACGAAGATTTCAAAACATACACAGCATAAGAAGATTTCAATCTTCTAATGGATGTGCCTTTTAAGAAGATTTCAAGCATACACAGCATACTATCTTATAGTACAGTTATTCTCTTGGTCTGATACTAGATATAAATTCCATACAATTTTCAAAACATAAGTACGAGATTGTGAAGATTCTGCAAGAAAAAAAGTATGTTGTTGGAATGACTGGAGATGGTGTCCGTGCCACATAGCCTGTCAGCGACCACCCTTGCCAGCAATAATCTGAAACCCAAATTTGATGTTAGGTCGATCACCCAGATTCCGCCCAAGATTTTCAATGTCCAGCCATAACAGTAGTAAACTACTGCTTCCAGTATCCAGCTGTGGCAACAGCATACTGGTCTAATCTTGTTGTCTATCACAGTGAAATCAAGCATTGCAACACAATAACTTACTTTAAAGAAAGCACGTTTGTAATGAGAAATAAATTTCTTATTCCAGCGATGTAACTTCGAATTTAACTTGTTTGTGTCTTTCCACCGATGTAAAACAAGTTTTAATCGAGTTAATGAGTGCCTAGTCAAACAAGTTTTAATCAAGCTAATCGATTTAACTTCATCATTTTTATTTTATTTTTTTTGAAAAAATAGGACATTTGGAATTTGAGTATCGGACACGTGTCTGAACAGTGTCGGTGTCCTAAAATTGCCGACACCTGTATGTGGATTCCAACAAAGTGTCTATGCTACATAAGGTACAGGGTACTAGACAGAATAGTAGTAGTCACAAACTTCTTTACTGAAGTTTGTGATGGACTAGGAGGGTATAAGATATTGCTCGACTTCTAGGCAATTTAAATCCATCAAAGACTCAGTACTTCTTTACTGAAGTTTCGAATGCTTCACTTTGTTTGTTCTCACCTGGATAGCTTTCTAGAAACTTTCTCTGGAGTCTACCGAATTCTACTCATTCTAACAAACTGGAGGCAGCCTTGGTCTAACAAGGATCAAAGGCATCAGTATCTAATCAAAAGCAGGTGTTTTTGGACTCTGAATACTCATATCCATTGCCAGGCCATTTGTCAATATTACTAAAATCAAGCATTGCAATACAATAACTTACTTTAAAGAAAGCAGATATTGGAATAGCAGTGGCAGATGCTACAAATGCAACAAGGAGTGCTGCTGATATTGTGATTATTAGTTCAAGATTAACTCATTAAACTTAAAATACCAATACTAAAATAAAACAGTGACAGTGCAAATCCAGATTTCACAGAGAGAGATATTTCAGAAATACCTACACAGAGTTATCATCTTCATGCTGTCATCCCATCCAAATCCAGATTTATCTCGAAGTTGATCTATGACACCCCATGCAGTTTTCACAGTTCTAAGATGACTTAGTTTTTAGCATTTTATGGAAAATTGGCTTTTAATAAATTCTAATAAAACCAGGAAACTCGGCCGGAGTAGTGAAGCAGTGAGGAGCCAGGGCAGTGTAGGCTAATGCTCGATATTTGGCATAGTCATCGTCGTCCAAAAAAATAAGTACTACCAAGGCGATAACTTATATTAATCTTGTACATGCACATTCTTTTCTTAGGTCTTCAAAATAGATTGTTCAGATCGTCAATGTAGAACATTTTAGTTGTAAAGATATTAAGATGCCATTACTTTTGGTTGTTTCTGTATGAAATTTTCACATGAATAGCAACTAAATATCCGTTTCCATTTCCAAAAAAAAAAAAAAAACAAACAAAAAACACAACTAGTAAATATCAGTTCCAATATATGACATATTTTATGTCTTGTCCCCTGTCGTGTTCCAATTGCCATGTCTCGTTCTCGTGTCTGTATCCATGTTTCGTAGATGAATACCACTGACACAAATTGTTAGTCAACGGCATGATCAATATCAAGCATGCTTTCCATATTGGAATATGAAAAAAATGGAACCATGGAAGGAAGCAAGCTTTGGATACTCCATCCCTCACATCCACAGGAATAACATTTAGAACACGAAACATACCAGCTCTAGACATCACCGTCGTTACTCGGCCAATATACAAGACCTTTCGATCCAAAAAATAGGATCTACAAACAAAAGAAAAAGTCAACCCTGATCTTTCAACAAATATTTGTATGCTAGACAGAGAGTGTACTCTGTCTAGGAATAAACTTTGCGATCATTCGTCAGGTTTGCCAAAAGAAAAGCCCAGCTAAGAGTTTAAAGACGATGATTGCACCTAAAAAGTGGTAATAGGACAACACATTGAGGGAGAGGGAGATCAGACGAGATGAGGAGAACGCGAGAAAGAGATTTAAAAAGAGATGAGAAGAAGGTAGAAGGGTGAGTGGGGTGGTCGCGACTATGGTCAATAGTGATTCGAATTGTAGAGCACATTGTTTCTTATGATTTGAGGATTAGCAGACGGGTTAGAAGTAGTATTTTGTCCTTACACTTCATAAAAAGGGCTATAACTCTTTGCATCTAATTTCAGCAGATGAATCTCATTGTTTCTTATGATTTGACTAAAACTGATTGCTTGTGCTATTGTGCTGCAAAATAGTAAATCGCAAGGGATGTAACTATACCAACGTTAGGGGACTTAGGGAAGGTCATCATAATTTACCAAAAAAAGAAGTATTTAAAAGACAAAGAAAAGGAAGTAGATTGGGATTAAGCTCACTCAAGACGTATTGCAACCTCCATTTCGATGAACACACAGCACAGTGCATTGAAATCAAAAGCTAATGTCCGACGACTTTCATCAAGTGATGCCACCAGTTTTTCGTCATTTCCTGGCTAAAACCTCAGCTAATCAAGGTTGAACGGTAAAAACAACTAAAACCTTTTTGCTGAAGGTTATTTAGTATCCTGAGCGAGTAACGGAGGATTGTCTTGCCTCTGTGAGATCCTTTTACAACAGTCCCACCTTCCATACAAATAACCCATCCATAATCCTGACCAGGCTGCTCCCCAGAAACTGAAACTGTAAATATATCACGATTTTTTACTTGAGCACTACAAAAGGATCCTCAAGCATTAGACAACTCTATCAAATCTTTACACTGCCTTGGGATAAAAAAATTTAACTTGCACATTGCACCACCACAACAAATATATTGAAAAGGAACCAGAGAAACACTTAGTTAAAAGGTAAATCTTTTGATCAAATGTCAAACTGAAGGACATTCTCATCCATGCGAGTGAGACATCACAACATTACCATACCAAAATGGATTCGAGGATTGGAAGATTGAAAACCAGATATATCAAAACAAAGAATGTCAAACAAAGATAAAGGAAATGCTACAATGTTCATGATACAAATATAACAGTTAGAAGCACTCAACTTGACAAACATATTTCAGTTAGATTATGCCCTGTAAGGAAGAAAAATTATGCCCTGTATCTCCTGCAACTAGTACCTAACCAAAAGAAAGTCCAGAGCAAGATTGGCGACAGTGGCATTTTTCATTCGATTGAATGGCTGTCACCACTGTGTTATCAACATTTCAAACCCTAATATCGGTAGGTAAACACACTTCACCTGGTCAAGTAGGATTTCGGACATTGGAACCCTCGTTGAAACAAGCAGAGAGAGAGAGACCTTCGCCGCGTTTGTGCTCGTCTGATTCGCCACGTTCTCAGTGATGTTGTGTTCGTTGCCGGAGGTGGAGGTGGAGTGGGAGGCGGGAGGCGCTGCCGGTGGTGGTGGGTTTCGCGGTGGTCTCTTTCTCGGTACAGTCTACAGTTCCACCGAAAATGGGTTTCAAGGTTTTCGAATTTTTTTTTTGTTTTTTTTGTGCTCTGGTAAAAATAATTTCCACGTCATGACATAGGTTCAACCTATGTCATGACACCAAAAACGACACCGTTTTAGCTCTTAGAATTTATGGTCACTGAAAAGGCATTTTTAACTTATATCAACCATAATTTAATGATCCGAGACATTCATCTTGTAAAAAATATTATAACACATATGATGTACAAATATCTCATAAATAAAATAAATTTTAGTACTTAATCTAAATGAATTTCTATTTCTTAAAATGGATTCGGATACATTGAATCATATGCTCTTCTATATCAATAACTTTTTGGGGATTCTAAGTACGTTTTCTATCTATCGGAGTGATATTTTAATGATCTGAGACATTCATATTGTAGAACGTAAAAATATACATGTCATGTAAAAATTTCATATTGATCGAAAATGAATTAGTACTTGATCTAAATGAATTTATGTTTCTTAAAATAGGTTTAGATATACCGAATCAAAACCATAGTAAGCCATTTCAACATAATCTCGTGTTTCCTTCAGAAGTTAGAACCGACGTTGTCGACAGTGCGTTGGTGAAGCTCTCTCGACTCTCCCTACCTGGCCGATCAGAATCATCGCCGATAACCGTCGGCAAAGCTCCGGCCAATCAAAACGACGTCGACTGCTGCTCATTCGAAGCTCGTTTGGTCGAGAAAGAAAGTTACCGTATGAAGAAATCCAACAGCTGTTTCGTCTTTGAAGGCAATCAATCTCCATTCTCCAATATACATGTATGCTAAATTTTCGGACTCAATGTTCAACTTGGGGGAGTCTTGAGGCTGCTAAATGACGCGATGGATTTGAGTTGCACTGAATGAAAGTAGAGTTCTTGGTATATTTGCAGCGCTTGTTTCTTTATTTGATACAGAGAGATACAATTTTAGAAACACCATTGCTAATTTTTGTTTTTGGGGTCATTCGATAGGACAGATTATTTACATCATCTATGAATTACACATAACAAATCACGGGACCCTAAATTAGATGTGTACTCCTCGAGACAACAAAGCCCAACAAGAAGTCAATCCTAGAAATAACCCTGTGATGGGGAAGAAATATAGAAAGAGGGAACAACTTCTATGAAGTGTGAAATTATTGATTCTTGCTTTATGCAAGATTTGACCCCTTGACCTTCCGATCGGGAATGTGCAAGAGTGGCCAACTGAGCTAGTTCGAGAGAGTGTACGCTGAGAAATTTGACGCCGTATTCTTACCATTTGATAAATGATAGTCTGAGAGTGTATGCTAGTGCATTTAAAAGCATTTTATTTCCCTTGAATAGATGCTATCCCAATATGTATTTGCCGGTTTCATTTACTATTTTTTTTCCTTCTGCTACTTATGTTGCTGCTGTTGCAGCTCCAGCGGTAAGCATCGGACTGATATTCACTTCATTTTTTGTGTTCCAGGACGTACGTCCATTTTAATTTATCAGGGTCGAGCAATACTTAGCTGTGTGCTCAGATTTTGTACGTGCTTAAGCCTTGTTTTTGGCAATTGCTCCCACTTGTCCTTTATTTTGAGCTTCGTTGGAGATTAGTCTATTTCCATGTTCGAAAGGGGTTTGGATGGCATGCATTCTGACTGCGGTTATTTGCCACAATGGTGTTTAGATTGCTCCATATATATTTTTTTTTTTGGGATTATTTAAAACTGCCTTAAAAGGCTACAAAGAAGCATCCATACATAAAATAGAAAGTGAAGACCACAGAGAGGATGCAGTCTAGTTGAGTGGAAGAATGTCTTTAAGAGCCAAAGCTGCTACTTCGTGGGCAGCTTTATTGGCTTGTCTTCAAACCCAGCCAAAAGAAAATTTCCCTTGCCTCGCCAAGTCCCTAACATCTGATACCACCGCCATCACATCCCATGGGGGAACCAATTCAAACACTAAGGGTAATAGCTTACTGGTTGTCAGATTCCACCTCAACATCTCTGATCCCCAATGCCTTTACAAATAAACAAGCCTCACGAATGGCCAGTAACTCACCTTGCAAGCTTGAGGATAATCCCACCGACTTGGTCCTGCCATCAACACTTTTACTTTCCAAAGTTTTGAGCAGCACTGCCACTTTCCCTTCCCTTCCATTCCTGGGACAGCCATATCACAGTTCACTTTGAACTTTCCACAGTCCAGAGCCTTCCAATGAGATATTTCATCTCTTTTTGAGAGAGGTTGTCCATTTGGAGTTCAGACGTTAAATATCTCATTCTCATTCAAAAATTCCAGATTCGAATAATTAATTATTGCAATAGTTTCCAAAGGGTTGACCATGCTTTGCCGAAAAACAGCCTCTTTCCCGGCCTTCCAGCTATACCAGGCAATAAGAGCCACCCTGCTCATATAATTTGCTGCCTCTTTTGAGGACAAACTCTCAAAAACATTAGAAGACCATATTAGTACTGACACTGGGCTACCCATATCGCCATCAGTACTCTAAAACGACGTCGACTAACAATCGTTAAAAGCTCACATTTTGGACACACGAGGTGACACCTGGTTTTGCTTGTTTCCTGCTTTTTTCTCTCCATCATCACTCACAACTTCCCCATCGACACCACAACCCATCTCTATAGACATCTTATTGTTCCAAACTTTGCACATTATACACAATCCTACATGCAAAACAAGTCTATCGATGAAACATGGAGTCTCTGAAAAAGGATTGTATTTACAATAAGACTTCCAATTGTTATTTTTGTCAGGGTGTGTTCATGGGGTATGCCACTCCTCCTAAGTCGTAACACTACTGCAGGTCAGACGATCATGTTTATTCATTTGTTAAACGGCAGAGCTCGGTTGATTATGGGCAGTATTTTTTCCCTTGGTTGTTTTCATTCCTTATATCTATTGGAATGAGAAGGATATGTTTGCATTTACAGGCTGCAGCCATAATTTGACTGTAGAAGAAGATGATGAGCTTTACAGGATGCGAGGTCAGCCATTGGAAGCAAAAAGAGATTGATGCACAAGACAGAGGGAAGCTCAGTGGTTGTCCATTGACCCCTATACTTCCCTTTCGCTCAAAGGGCTTGGGTTCACATGCAACACTTGGATTTATTTGGTGGCTGGTGAAGCTTATTGGAATGAAGTACTCCTAGGCAATATTTCACAGACAACTTCCAAAATATGTTCACCCATTCTACTCTGTCGAAATAAGAACAACTAAAACCATTCAGGGATCACCAGAACATGCTAGCTGGTCTAGATTTTGTTGTTGCCCTTGAGAGTGACGTTTTTGTTTACACCTACGATGGGAATATGGTAAAGGCCGTTCAAGGTCATTGGCACTTTGAGGACTTCAAGACAACTATCAGTCGGGACAGGTAATTTATAATCATCCACTGACTATTGTTTGGCTACCCATTCTTTTGGCTTCTTGATGATTTTCATTTGGCATTTTCTGTACATACTTTTCAGCAGTTCAGGGATTTTGTTGTTCGATGTTCAAGGTCATCTCCTATGTTTACCTTGCATACATGGTTTTGGCCTTCGCTTTTGCCCCTTTGGAATATTACTCTCACTCATTGGATACCTTGATGTACAATGGTGGACCCATTTCCTAACTGCTTAAGCTTTTGGACTACGGTTCACTTAACATCTATCCTAAATGGGGGGAAGTACTATTGTTTTTGGCTTAGGGTTATTTAGGACCCTAAGTTTTGGCTTAGGGTTATTTAGGACCCTGTCAACCTGCAAGGAGGGTAAGAAACCACCAAATCCCTTTGTATTTGATCAAACCACCAAATCCCTTTGTAACCCTGTCAACCTGCAAGGACCCTACGTGCTTGGTAACCCTGTCAACCTGCAAGGAGCCTAAATGGTTCACTTAACATCTATCCTGAATGGGGGGAAGTACTTAACATATATCCAAATCCCTTTGTATTTGATCAAGTCCAAACTTGGTTTGTTCTTGGCGAAATCAATAATAATGCCAAATCCCGTAATTTGAAATATTCATGTACCCAGAAGGACTCTTCATCTCATCATCCCTCTGCTGTTGACTTGAAACAATTACCTATTTCATACAGGTTGAGTAATACACTCAAATCAGGGGGCTAGTTGCTGCACAAAAATCCAGAGCTAACAACAGGGGTAATCCCATTATTTACTTGGTGTGATCTACGACAGTGATTTTTGTTGCGGGTTGCAGTTACTTCCTTTTCTCTTCACTAACTATTGATGAAAACAAATATAGGTGTTAAATGTCATCGGACTTGTTATTATTTGGCATGTTATGTTGTTTTTCAAGTTATCTTTCAATGCTTTGACTGAATTTAATGTACTAAAAATCGCTAGGCACTACTTGGGCGGTGAAAGGTCACCTAGCACCCAAGTGCCGACTACTTTGCTGCTTAATGTAAGCGTTGAACCATTGCCTAGGCAGCTGGTTTTTAGAACACAGACTTTATCCTGCCCTTGCGAGGGTTCTAAATAAGGGTAATAATTGGATATAGGGATAATGACTGGAGAGAGAGAAATGAGAATAATAATTAGAAAGTTGACTAATTATTGGAGAGAGAAATAAGGTAATGATTAAAAGATTAAACTAAAACCTATTTGCCTGCCGCTCCCCTATCCCGTAATTGAATTAAGGGGCATGTGCCGCATTCTATTTGATGGAGTCAGAGCAAATGGGTCAATTTGACTGAGAGAATGCACGGTCGTGCATGATCAAGGGACAAGAGTTTTTTACTGTCACAAAACCAGTAAAACACAGACCACAAAAGAACAAAGAAGTAAAGAGGTTATAGGACCCAAATGATGCTCAAGATAAACTTAATTGTGAGAAAATGTGTCCACTATATGCTATCAGTGACTTCGTTTACATAGAGATGGTGATAAGTATCACTTCTGATGTTTGTCGTTTTTAATGAAAGTTTTTACTTTGTTAATTGAATACTAGAGAATTAATTCTTGTTTGGGACCAATCACACTAATGTTGTTTGTTTCCTCATGCAGTTGACAATTCTCATTTCACACATTTAGAAATTAGTCAAAAGCTGTAGACATAGCATGAATTGAAAAAAACTGCTCATATTCTAATATTGAACGGAGAAACATGCTCACATTCATTCATTTCTCTACTAGTACTTTTAAGTAATTTTCTTCTTTCTCATAATACTACTCAACCTTTTGAGCTTGGATGATTCCTATTAGTTGGTATGACTTTATATCACAGGTTGAAACTTGAAAAGCAAGAAAAACCAAACATTTGCACATTTGAGATTACAAAAACCAAACATTTGAACGCACATTTGAGATTACAAAGACCAAACACTTGCACATTCGAGTTCAGCTTCCCCTATAAACTAAGTTCATAACAATAACCTAAGTTCAGATTCAATTCCCACTTCCAGAATCAAATTCCACATTGTCCTCGCCCTCGTCATTCAACCTAACATCTTGCAAAAGAGACTTGAGTATGTTTTTGTTGCCTTTCACTCCTAAGAGAGAGTTGAGCAACATGTAGAGGTGTCAAACGTGCGTGCCGTGTCGTGCTGTGCCACTCAACTTCCGTGCTAAACGTGCTTCGTGTCGTGCTCGTTTACTTCATCGTGTCGCGCCGTGCCATGACATACTGTGCTCGTGTCATGCCGTGCCGTGCCAATTTACTTTACCGTGTCGTGTCGTGTCGGGTCGTGCCTTTTTTAAGTCGTGACGTGCCTTGACATACCGTGCTAGTTTTATGAATTTCTCAAGATTATCAGTTAGGGTTTCAGTAATGAGGAAAAACAAGATCTAAAAGAATAGAGAGGAAATCAACCAACTGAATTTTCATTTCATTTCTCGTGGCTTACACCAGATAGCCAATGACGCTTTTATACACTGCACTTCACCGACCTAATGGAATGTTGACTAGGATAACATAAGCTTAACAGGCATCACAGCCCCAATACAAATCAAATATCATTAACTTCCTTAATGGCCTTTGTTAACACAAGCTGGTCCAATTAAAAAGGCAGAAATCCTCTTCTCCACTCTCCCACCGTTCCGAATCATCAGCGATCTCCACTGTTACTTCCTCCTCGCGAACCCGGTTTACTGTTGGTGGGTCGGCTGCCAGAGCTGCTTTCATTTTCTTCTTGAGGGAAAGGCACTTGATTATGATGGCGGCGAGCATGCCCATCACCACGCAAATTGAGGCCGTCGATTCGGCAATCATGCTGATAGCGATTTGGCGCGTTGCATAAACTGGGGATTTGATCCTTTAATGTTCTCTCCGGTTGGAGAGTTGATGACGACGGTAACACTGGTGGTGGAATTGAAATTGGTTGTGGAATTGACAGTGGCGGTGCTGGTGGTTGGGGTAGAGGAGGAGGTGGAGGTGGAGGTGGAGGTGGGTGGAGGTGGGGGAGCCTGGGCTTGAGTAGTCAAAGTCACACATGGCGAGGAAAGAAGGAAAAAGAAAAAGAGCGAGTTGAGCAACATGTAGAGGTGTCAAACGTGTGTGCCATGCCGTGCCACTCAACTTCCGTGCTAAACGTGCTCCATGTCGTGCCGTGCTCGTTTACTTCATCGTGCCGCGCCGTGCCATGACATACCGTGCTCTTGTTGTGCCGTGCCATGCCAATTTACTTTACCGTGCCGTGTCGGGTCGTGCCTTTTTTAAGTCGTGATGTGTCTGGACATACCGTGCTAGTTTTATGAATTTCTCAAGATTATCAGTTAGGGTTTCAGTAATGAGGAAGAACAAGATCTGAAAGAATAGAGAGGAAACCAACCAACTGAATTTTCATTTAATTTCTCGTGGCTTACACGAGATAGCCAATGACGCTTTTATACACTGCACTTCACCGACCTAATGGAATGCTGACTAGGATAACATAAACTTAACAGGCATCACAGCCCCAATACAA
Source organism: Vaccinium darrowii (assembly GCA_020921065.1). Taxonomy (NCBI): domain Eukaryota; kingdom Viridiplantae; phylum Streptophyta; class Magnoliopsida; order Ericales; family Ericaceae; genus Vaccinium; species Vaccinium darrowii. The sequence goes on from CM037154.1 coordinate 43,094,150, forward strand.
ATCAAATATCATTAACTTCCTTAATGGCCTTTGTTAACACAAGCTGGTCCAATTAAAAAGGCAGAAATCCTCTTCTCCACTCTCCCACCGTTCCGAATCATCAGCGATCTCCACTGTTACTTCCTCCTCGCGAACCCGGTTTACTGTTGGTGGGTCGGTTGCCAGAGCTGCTTTCATTTTCTTCTTGAGGGAAAGGTACTTTATTATGATGGCGGCGAGCACGCCCATCACCACGCAAATTAAGGTCGTCGATTCGGCAATCATGCTGATAGCAATTTTGGCGCGTTGCATAAACTAGGGATTTGATCCTTTAATGTTCTCTCCGGTTGGAGAGTTGATGACGACGGTAACACTGGTGGTGGAATTGAAATTGGTTGTGGAATTGACAGTGGCGGTGCTGGTGGTTGGGGTAGAGGAGGAGGTGGAGGTGGAGGTGGAGGCGGGGGAGCCTGGGCTTGAGCAGTCAAAGTCACACATGGCGAGGACAGAAGGAAAAAGAAAAAGAGCGAGTTGAGCAACATGTAGAGGTGTCAAACATGCGTGCCGTGTCGTGCCGTGCCACTCAACTTCCGTGCTAAACGTGCTTCGTGTCGTGCCGTGTCGTGCTCGTTTACTTCATCGTGTCGCGCCGTGCCATGACATACCGTGCTCGTGTCGTGCCGTGCCGTGCCAATTTACTTTACCGTGCCGTGTCAGGTCGTGCCTTTTTTAAGTCTTGACATGTCGTGCCATCCGAGTGAGAGTCATGACAAAACAAGAGAAACATAATACTCCACCTAGCAAAAGCAGATATGATTCATCAGATCAGATCAGGCGGCTTTCTTCTTGGTGGGAGAGCAAACCGTCCAGACGAAGCCGTAGGGGTCCTTTAGAGATGAGAAAATAGAGTGACTATATTGAGAAGACAAGTAAGAATACCAAAAATACTTTAGTGGAAGGTTAAGTTTTTAACTAGCCAAGCTCATGTTTAATTAATTAGCTACTACTAAGATTTTCTCTATGGAGATGAGGCTCCTACGTTTAGATGAAAATTGAGAGGGGTCCGGTAGAAAGGCTCCCAAGAGTTCGGGCTCAATCCAATTACTAAACGAGCCTAACATTGAGATGTATATTCGATTCGTTAAGTTCATTTGAACTTAAACAAGCCCTTACTAAACTGCGTCTCGACTATGTTTGGGCTCCTTTGTTTAGGGTTTGAACCTCATTGATGTATCGGGTATGCTTTGTTTTGGGCTAGGCCTTTGGGGCGTTATTGTTACATTTGGTTTGGCCTACTTGGGCTAAGGCTTATAGGTGTCTTTCGAGCTTGGCCCCTTGGTGTTTTAGGCCTTGGCCCCTATTGGTGTTTTAATCCCTCAAACTCTTAATTGGAATCTCCTTCCCTCTCCCCCTAACTTGATGAACCATTATCAACTTTTCACGAATAAGCTTTTTACGGATTAAAAAAACACGGGAACTATATACTAACTTCGTTACAAATGTGGTGCACAACCGGTTTGAGCCACCAAATGAGAATGTGTCACGTCGCTCAAAATCTGAGATTTCGCACCTTCTAGAGGCGGCGCCTTGCTGTAATTTCCTTTCCAAAAATTTCCTTTGCACTTTTTGCCGCACGGATTATAACGGATTGGGGAATTAATAATGGTCAACTGATCTCAGAATTGAAATGCAATTGTCCTCTCTCCATTCCCCTCCCATCCAGGCCCCACCCCACCCCTTCCTCTCTTACAGGGCCGGCCAAGGCCCAAGGCCCACAAGGCTTGGGCCTAGGGCACTCACAAAACTCTCAAAATTTGGGGCACCCCAAGAATTTTAAGTGGTAGGCTTGACTAGGGGTCTTTTGTAGTCCAAAAAGAATTTTTAAAAGGCTCAATGTGATCCAAAATAAAAAGGGCCAAGAAAAATAAAAATGCCCAAACTAAAAGATTAGTTTATGAGTTTTGTCAGGTTCAATATGGTTTTATTTAATTGGGTTTTGCTTAGCTTAGATTAGATATTAACGATCATTCCCCATATACAGTTTTTTTTTTTTTTTTTGGGTGCTAAAAATTGATTATTCTTCATATGTCCTCACTAAAAACCAATTCTTTTATGTTACATTTAGCAAATGAAACACAACACGAGTTATATTTAAATGATACTTGTGCGTTATATATAATTGGAGATTTTGTGTTTTGACTTTTCTGTTATTGTATAATGATTAGTAGAATTTTATATTTATAGTTTTGCCTTTCTTATATTGTGATTGTTGCTGAAAAAATTATCCAGGCCCCACCCCTCCCCTTCCTCTCTTAGTCTCTTTTTACCCACTTCATTCTTGACGGGAAAAAATTGGAAAAGTGGGCCCCATCATCCCAAAACCCCCGTGTAATGCAATTGTCCTCTCTCTCACTCCCTCTCTCCCAAAACTCAACGTGTAATGGAATCCAACAATTACAATTCCAGTCTTTAAATAGTCAAGGGGTGAGGGCAGACCCCATTCAATTTATCACCAAACAATATGCCGAAAATATAAAAAAGTACAATTTAACTTTTTACCCAAAAAATTTGGCCTAAGCTGCCAAACGGACAAGGCCGAAGTCTTCAAAATAAAAAGGCACCCCTTATACTTCATTTTTAGACACTTACACCCTTTGTACTATCGACTAAAGTACAACTATTACCGATTCTGTTAAAATGGATGGAAAAGTGAAAGGCAGGAGTTTTCTCCTCCCAAACGACTTCCATAATGCCTAAAATAACTAGGCGGCCAAACACCCCATTAATGTATTTGGAAAGCTCTTTTTCAAGGAAAAGTTGGGGAGTCATGATTGCCTGATGAGGGTCCTGTGGGAATTCACTGGTTTTTGGATGCGTTCAGCCCCTTAACCACGTCCTATTTAACACGCTTCTTTATTTGGGGTGGCTGATCGTAACTTTTGAGATTATGTTATGTACAAGATTTTCAGGGCCGGCCCAGGCCCAAGGCCGATGAGGCCTAGGCCTAGGGCATCCAAAAAACTCCCAAAAATAAGGGCACTCCAAGAATTTTTTATAATATGCTTGAGTAGGGATCTTTTTTAACTCTTTTCTAGCCCAAAAAGAAAACTAAAAAGGCCCAGTTTAATTTCAAAAAGGCCTATTCAATTAAAAGAGCCACGATGTGGGCTTTCCATTTTATATACCACTCTCTCTCTCTCTGTCATCTTTACTTCTTGCTCGATGTGGGACTAAAACAAAACAGAAGGCTTCCCAACTTCCTCTCTTCAATGACTGTCTTACTTCACTATTATTATTGCACTGCCTCCTCTCATCTTCCTTTCCATTTTACTTCTTTTTTTTCTTGATGGAGACGAGTGACTATGTTCTCTTTTGTTCTTGCTCAGTCCAACAAAACAACAGAGATCAGGAAAACAGAGACCCCAAAAGGGGGGAAAAAAACTGAAGATTTAATCAAGGACCTACTCTCCAAAGAGGCATCGTTGATGTGTGACAAATGATGCAGCATTTATTGACTTAGGTTGGGGAAATGCTATTATTTGATCATCATGTCTTTAGGTGTTGTTTCGTGTCATTCGTTAAGATGAGATCAATGAGAGAGATGAGAATTAGATCAAATAGCGTAGAAGAGCAATTTGCATGTATAGGAGTAAAGATAATATAATGTTGTAGTAGCTCAGCGGGTAAGACCTCTGAGTTTTTCTCTTAAGGTCACGTGTTGCGGATAAAAAAAAGAGATAATTGAGTAGGGAAATAGTGCACGATCACCTTTCGCTCACCTTTTCTTTTTGATTAAGAGTCATTTTAAAACATTTCGCAGAGGATATGTAATAATTAGTAGAACTTCAGATTATTTTGGCTTTCTCGTATTATGATTATTGCTGGAAAAAATATTTAAATGTTGTACTCTTAGGGCACAATTTTTGGACAAGGCCTTGGGCACTCCAAACCCTTGGGCCGGCCCTGAAGATTTTCAGAGTCATGGCGGCCTGGTGGTGGTGCGGCCAAACAACCGACGCCAACCGTAAATAAATACTAGACCCCTCCATCCTCATGCTCACAATTCCAGAGATGCCATTCTTTCTTTTGCTGCTAGCATTTCCTTGTGTGACCAGGGCCGGCCCTGAGCATAAGCTCACCAAGCCGCCGCTTAGGGCCCCCCGTTTTTGGCCGAACTGGAGGGCCCCCAAATTTTAGGATATGTTATATATTAAGTATGTTGATAGCTTTACAATTGGCTTCACTGTGGCTCAGCGGTTAAGGTCGTCGAGTTTTATCCACCAGGTCCCGCGTTCGACTCTTCCCACTACGTTTTCTATACAATTTATATTGAAAATGTATCAAAAAGCAGACTCCTACTGCAGGAGTCATGACTTGAACAATCGACCTCAAGGAAGTGAGTCTTATTTCTCGTGAAGAACCTCTGCACTACAAGACAATTGTCAACCTGATTACGAACAACTAATAAATATACCATATTTAAAGAGGCCCAATTGTCACACCACGCTTAGGGCCCCGAAAATTTCAGGGCCGGCCATGTGTGTGACTGTATGTAGAGTCCACAAAGGCAACATCATATCCCCACCATTCCGGCCACCACCCACTTTCTCCACACCAGCGAGAACTCCTTCCTTTCCACCACCGCCGTGATTTCGGCCACCACCGAAAGCTCCTTCCTTCCCACCACCGCAGCCAATCCGGCCACCACCCTCTATCTCCACACAACCGAAAACTCCTTCCTTTCCACTACCGCCGCCATCCAGCCACCACCCTGTCTATTCACTCACACCACCGGATGCCCTCTCCTCTCCTTTCCTCCACCACATCCGAATCCATTGTTGTCGCCACAGGCCCACAGCCGGACATGCCAGTTCCCACTTGTTCGCCGCCACCTGTTCCTCATTCCTGTGTAATGGTTGCACCGCCGGCTCGCAATACCTCCTTCCTACAGAGGTTGGTCGCGAGTAGTTTTGGGAGAATTATCATCGGGGGGTTATCATTCATGTCGTGGGGTACGTTCTGTACCTGGCTTACAGACCACGGCGTGATCCAACTCCACACCAGTCCCACCCTCACTCTGAATCCAGCTCTGGTTCACGGACACCGGACCGACTACCGCCACGGACACCACCACGCAGCGAGCAGTACTCTTCCATTGTCACTCGTGGTCTTACGTACTTCATATCTGCTGGATTTGCCAATGGGATCATGCGATCAGGTAATTGAGTATGCATGCATGTTTTAAATTTAAGTTGATCATTATGCATGTGTTAAATTTGAGCAAAGAAATCATTGGAACTCATCTTTAGCTTTAGCGGTTAATAAGTGTCCACTTTCTATAAATAACCTCAAAACATACCAAACTTTCAATTTTACCCTTAAAAAAGTAATTTTTCATTCCTAATTGATTTGATAGTTTTTTATATTTATATCATCCTTAAATTGACAATATCTTTCAACGTATAATATTTTTCATGATTTTGAAAACTTTGTATAATAGAATTAATTGAAATCTATCAAACAAGATACATATTACATATTTTTTGATATCCATATTGAAAGATATAAGCAATTTAAATATATTTAATTGACTTCACAGTTTTTAAGGTTACTTTTAAAAATTTAAGAGTACAAATTTTAACTTCTTAAAAAGCTCGATTTCCAATAGAAGACACTTAAATTGGGACGGAAGGAGTACAGTGTATACGCGTGCTTCACTGTTTTGTATAATTAGTACTCCCTCCATCTCTTTTTAAATAATCCCTTTGGAAACGTGTATTTTTTTTACGTTAAAAAATGTACTTTCGTATAATGTTTTAAAAAGAAATTTCACCAGATTAAAGACTCGATGAGCACTCTAATTTGGTAAAAAATAAATTTAAAAATTATATAGAGAAATGTGTTTTTTTAGGGGTTTAAATTTGTATGTACTTCTATAATGATCATTGAAAAAGGGACAAAGGGAGTATATATTACTGTGGGAAACAAATGTAATTAATTGTGTTGTTTATTAATCATTCGGCAGATGACGCTGGTTCTGGAGACGAAGAGATCGAATGAAGCTGTTTGGTCATTGGCTTGATCATGAGGGAGGCCAATAGTGATATAGGCTTCTTATCTTTCAGTCAATTGCAATTATTATGTGCGATAATATACGAAGTTTAGTTTGTTAAAGTGGTTGATTTGTATACGTTTGCAGTCAATTTGCGTTTAACCCTCATCTATTATTAGTTCGAAAATGTTACATGTGAATTAATCTGCGTAACTGATTTCTTTTTTCTAGACCGTTTCGGAAAAAGTTTTTTCATACTCCGTCCGTCCCAAATTGCTGATCCTTAGTTCCAAAATATTTGTCCTATTTCTATAAACATCCATCAAATCAAGGTCACTTTCCAGTTTTACCCTTAAAAAATACTTTTTCCATCTCAATTGTTTTGTCCATATATTATCTTTTATTTTATAACGGTTCTTGTGATTTTGAAAACTTTGTATAATAAATATAATTGATATCTATCAAACAAGATCCATATTGCATATGTTTTGAGTTTCATATAAAAAATTAGCCCCACAAAATTTGTTACTGTAATTTTGACTGGACTTAGAGGCAAAACATAAAAGACAATATAAAGTTTTCACACCCCTTAAAAACCCAATTCCCCAAAATGGGCAAGCAAATTGAGACGGAGAGAGTATACTCCATTGTACTACTCCTCTTATTAGTTAGTACTCCCCTCGTCTCTTTTTAAGTGTGTTGCTTCGTATATCTAATTTATTAAGGATGCGTGGAGCTAATACTAAGGATTCTTTCTTCTTCTTCTTTTCTTTTTTTTTTTGTTTCGGATGCGAACAATAGATCGAGTACGAGCCGCGTACAAGATTTATCTTTCCTTTCAAGACAAATGTCCCCATGTTTGTCTTCAATGCCCCCTGATTACAAAAATAATGTGTCCCCAAGTTTATCTTCGAAGCCCATTTCTGCTGGTGTTGGCATTATCAATTTCTTAGTTCATCCATGGAACAGTGTTTCAATATTTCTTGCATTGCTTTTCACTTGCCTCATTCTCAGTGCCTTGGAGCCTAAGAACTAAGAAGCACATATAGAGATACAAGGCACAAGCATGACATGATAAGGACATGCAGACGCATTACGATTCTAAAAATTTAGGCACCGACACAAGGGACCTTGATTCCAGAATAAGTTATATATCAGATATTCACAGAAAAACATTACTTCTATCAAAATCAGGGACAAAACGCAAGCAACATTTTTCATTATGAAGATGTAGGAATACAGTCACTAGATAAATATTTTAAGAACTAACCATCCATCATCCATGACGATTTTGATCCTTTGTTCCATTAAGAATGAGACCTATGGCTAGCTACCTACCGGTAAAAGATCACATATCAAGTGCAGCAAGCGGAAGTGATAACAGATCCGTGATTCACCTTTGTTCCATTAAGAATGTTCCCACGTGGGAGTGCATAACTGTAATGGAAGACATTCGGTCGTTTTCTTCATCTTCCAATTGTACATTTTCATGGGTGCTTTGAGTTTGTAATAGGGCTACTCATTGGGTGGCATTTTCTCGGTGTTCTTCGAGTAAATTGGGTGTCTATTCCCCATCCCCAGTAAATCTGTAGCATGGAGTTGACATCCTTTTGAATGCTTGATAGCTATGTAGCCTTTGGCGGATCGGATAATTGGCCAATTTCTAACCATCTAGGATTAGGAATCATGAACACAATCCATTTTATCTTGGTTGATCAAAAAATATTTTTACCCTTTGTCCCATATACAAGCAGATTAATTATTCAATAGTCCCTGTTAATACATTTTAGTTGTGGATTCCACGAGAATGCGTGGTGTTGGAGTGTCTAGCTCGTAGCACCACATGGCCGTGCTTCAGGATCACTGAATAATTAGACATAAATGCAGAGTTGCAGTCAAGCGATGAATCCAATCCTAGTTTACCAGGATTTGGGAGTCTTAACATCATTCGCCTAGCAAAAAACAAAATGAAAGAGGTACAGTTGACCTTTCTCCGAAGTAATTATTGAGTGATATTGGAAATGGTCTAATGTGTGAATTTTCGTAAGTATATAATTTATGTGGTAAGCATTTTTATTCAAACATTAATCCGTCGTGTATCATCGGATGGTATACACTATGTGGGTCCACGATGCATTGTCGTACAATTATGCTTATGCGGAAGCGTCGTTTGAAAATACAGTACTTGGTCATAAAAATTGAGTTTCATTGGATTCTATTTTGGCGATTTTTTCGTGTAGGTTTTTAGTGCTGTTGTTCAAATCGAAACCGAACCATAGTCTAATGTGTTTTTTTTTTTTTTTTCTTTTTTTTTTTTTATCTGCAATGTGTTTTGGTTTGGTTCAGTGTTAAAGTTGCACGGATTCCTTTAGTCCTCAAAATCTTTTATCCGTGCAAATTGATTTATTTCTTGATTTACTCACGGAAGCTAAACTAAATGACATGATGTGCACGCATGAAAACAGAGCGAGAGTGCAAGCGTAAAAGCATATTTCTAAAACATTCTAAACTACTAAAAACTGCACGAGCCATGATTGAGAGTGAAAGCGCAGAGCAATCATTGAGAGCTCCCCTAGAATGAGCATTGAGAGTAGAAACGAAGGGTCCTCCCAGGAAAATTTTGAGACCTAGAACCGAATCAGTTCGAGTTATGCTCAACAAGGTTGAGCAAGGCCACGTGACGCGCCAAGAGCATTCAATAATTTTTCCCTTAGATGAGTTACGGCTATGACATGTTATTAATACGTGAAACGTGTTACTGAGTTATGACTCTCTCTCTCTCTCTACATTCCATTCCTGATTATCTTTGGAGGTTTCTTCATTCTTTTTTTCACAACTTTGAAAGGGAATGTTCGTTTCTTTCGTCCAACACATCAAGATTCATGTAAGTTATATTAAGTCTTCACTATTTTTCATAACTTTGACAGGGAATGTTTGTTTCTTTCTTCATAATGGAAAGTGAGTTGCAATTCTTTGAATGCTATGTATATATTTGAATGATATGTGCCCACTCAGAGGGTTGAATGGAGCCGAGACCAATAGGGGCGGTCGCCCCTACAAAAAATGATAATAAAACCTGAAAAAAAATAAAAAAAAATCCTATGAATTATATAGGCTCATCCTACGTAGTGAAATTCATGGCTCCATTCCTGGATTTAAACCTGTGCTAGTCCTCAAGTACTTTTTAAAGTGTAAGACGATCCGAATCGTTGATCTCGGATCGGACGGCCGAAAGAGCTCACTACAGGCCCCAGTTCCCAAAAACCTATGCATTTATTCCTTGGAAACGGCTTCTCTGCCGTTTGAGTGGGGACTGCACGGGGTGTAGTCCTTCAAACTCCAACCATGTGTCGCGTTCATTTTGATCATCGGTTTTTATATTGTAAAGCTCGTTGAGTACTACAGCCATGCAAAAAATCAAGTCAATCTGTCAACAAATGATATCTGATTGGAACCTATTCATATAGAAGCAAAATGATTTGGGCACACTGGATCGTAATTTCCAATGTGTCCAAATCATTTTGTTTCTATATAAACGTGTTCCGACCAGATATAATTCGGTATCCAATCGACTTTATTTTTTACGTGACCGTAGTGCTCACGAGCTCTGTAATGTGAGCGAAACGGATCTTCAAAGTGAATGCGAAATAGGGGGTCGAAGTTCCTCGACTGCACGGGGGCAGTTCAGGCACCAATGGCAGACCAGCCGTGTCGTATTCTGCTAGGATCTGCCGCGAGTCTGAAATCCCTATGATCATGCTTAGGGGATATGGTATTTGATTGTGTTACGTGGTGTAATCTGGCATTTTCATCACATTAATTGAAAATCCACACAAAGGGAAACCGGAATATGATTCAATTAAACCGAAAATGTGTGAAAAATAGTACGTTAAAGCAATATAAATTTATGACCATCATTTTATAATTATGCGCATAAGTGAAATGTTCATATCTGACATGATTTTTTCCGTTCAATTTCATTAAACCCTGTGCTGTTACGTCAAGTATATATACATGGAATCATGTAACCGAAATTGTAAGACTGTTTGCATTATGCATTTGTGAGTTATGAGTCTTTAATAAGCTAAATTTACTTGGGATGGAAACGGGTAGGGTATGGTCCGGGACGAGAAAGACGGGTGGGGATTCGAGATTGGGATTGCTTAAATCATAGCCGTCTTGTACCAGAAGGTGGATTTTCTAAATTCTACCATTCTGGCTCCCATCGGGTAAAAAATAGGTTCAAACCCGACTAATCCCCCCGTCCAATTACAGAGAGCCTAATGAAAACCGGAGCAAAGCTCCATATCAGTTAGAGCAAATGTACATATGATCTTCTTAGTTAAACCCTTCACAAATCCATGAAAGCAACCTAAAAAAAATGGAAACTCAACATATTTTGGAAGTGTTTCCATCTTTGAAACTCATAAAACTGAAACTAAATATGGATCATTTCAAATATAAGGTCCAAAAAAGACTGGCCAAAGCTATTTATTGTGTTGAAGTTTTTATTTTGTTGAGATTTCGTGTTTGCGTAACATATTTTCTGTCATTAGACAATTTATCAATCTGTTCTTGTTTTTTTTCTGAGGACAGCAGTTGAAGAAAATGATCAGGCCTTTGTTTTGGGTTTTCTTCCTGACTCGGTGCATTCTAGCAGAGAATGGGAAGGCTTCAACTAAATGGCAGACTTTAGATGGTAATATTCATTTCCTTTTGTTTTGTTTTTTTTTCCCTTGATCTGCTTGTTTCTTTGGTTGCTAAGGTATCTAGGTTGCTTCTTTAGCTTGTCTGATGTAATCCCTCATATGATATAAAATGAGACCCACCACGGTTTTACAAAACAATCTGAATTGTTATTTGGTCAATCTCGATGTTTAAATCAACCATGTAAAAAATCGAGTTGATTAGATAGCGGTAACGGCTTTGTCAAATGATATTTCTTTCCATATTTCATTGGTCTCAAGTCAAATATGATCCGTTCAAATGGATATGAATGCTGGATCAACTTAGTTTGTGCATGAAGGATCTATGTATGTATCGAGACCTATAAATGGACGGCTTGGATTGTAAATGAGACTGGGGTCACGTTAGAGGATCTTGATTCGTGATAACTGGTGATCTGGCTTTCGAAAGAATTACATTGGAATTATTGACACATTTTCTGAAGAACTACTCATGAACTCATAGCTACTGTTATCCAACTTCTGAAAAGAAACAATACTCATTGCACCCTTGGATGCACCAATGTGGTCTTCTTTTTACTTGTTTTCCTGTTTTACCCCAGGTTCTGAGCCTGTTGTGATAGCGCGTGGAGGGTACTCGGGACTTTTTCCCGATTCCAGCAGGTTTGCAATTCAATTTGCAAATTCAACAGGCTTGCATAATGTGATTTTGTTCTGTGATCTTCAACTGACCAAGGACGATGAAGATATTTGCTTAACGAGTTTACAACTTGGCAATTCGACAACTATATCAGACGTCTACCCAGGCAAACAGAAATCCTACAGCGTAAATGGACAGGATATCAGTGGATGGTTTGCTTTGGATTATAAGTTTGATGATCTACAAAAACATGTATCATGTAAGTCTCACAACCCTTCACTTCTCCATTCATGCCTTTCCCACCGATACTATGTTTAGACTGTGTTTGGATTATGGAGGAATGAATTATCTTTTCCTCTACATTTTCCATCCCATCCGTTAGTCCTTCCGAAATTCATGATAAATTAAACTCCATTTCCCTTGTGGTGTTTTCACAATATTTGAGAAGTATAGAGTCTTTCCACCTGAGAAACTTTTGAAAAGTCTCATACTTGCCTGCAAGATCGTTCGCCCCTACCAGGTTAAAATCTTGTGACCATCTGTGGCCTTAAATAGCTGAGAGTATAAATGAAGTGAGAAATTTGGATCTTGCAACTATATGTGATTGGAATTTGTGTGTGTGCGTGTGCGTGTGTGTTTCGTTTTGAAAAGCAAAAATCTTGGGGATTGAGGACTATCTCGATCAACGTTATGATGTTCATCTCCTGCAGTGACACAAAACATATTCTCTAGAACACATTTGTTCGACGGTGTATGTCCAGTAAGTGGTGTCCGAGATGCAACAGGCCTTGAGCCTCGTCACCTTTGGTTGAATGTTGAGGTACTTCTATAACTCGACCGCAAAGATGTTCTCTTCTGATATCATGCCAATTACGGCTAGTCAAGCATTTTAAACATATCCGCGAATAACATTCTTTTCTACTACCTATTGCAGTATCCCTCATTCTACACGCAACAAAAACATGATCCTGTGGTATATGTTGAAAAGGCTATGAGAAATTGGAGGATAAACTACATTTCCTCTCCTGAAATCGGTTTCTTGAAAACAATGAGTGAAAGAGTGAACAAAGCAAAGACAAAGCTTGTTTTCCGGTTCCTAGAAAAGGACACAGTCGAACCCACTACTAAACAGACATATGGTTCGATTATAGGGAATCTTTCCAGCGTCAAGTCATTTGCATCGGGAATTCTTGTTCCAAAAGAGTATATATGGCCTGTGAGTGCAGACAAGTTTTTGGAGGCATCAACTACCGTTGTATCTGATGCTCACGAGCAAGGATTACAAGTGTATGCTTCTGGTTTTGCTAATGACAACATTGCTAGTTACAATTATAGCTATGATCCAGCAGCCGAGTATCTTCAATTTATAGATAATTCTCAGTTTTCAGTTGATGGGGTGCTTACGGATTTTCCTTCCACTGCTTCAGCATCAGTTGGTGAGAGACTAACTTTTGAACTCTTTTTAGTTCATTGTTATCTAGGTAGCTGCCCTAAGGCTGTGTTTGGATCGTGGATTTGTAAAGAGATTTTACCAAAGTTAACGGAAAATGATAGGAAAACCAATGAAATGAATCAACTTCACTAAATTATCTTCTTACCTCATCCATGCATCCCAAATCCAAGATCCAAACATAACCCAAGTTGGGGTAGGATAAGAAACCCCAATTTGTCACTTTTTATCATAGAAAAGGGAAAGCCAATCGTTCTCTTTTTTTCTTGATTGTAAACTGCTTTTCTCTGATGCAGCATGCTTAGCTCACAACAAGAATGCAAGCAGACCAGCTAAAGGTGAGAAACTTACAGCATATACCTTGAATCTGAAATTTTATGCATCAAACGTGTCCGTTGTTGAACTCGGTACAAACTAGAAGACAACATATTGTTTACTGGAAAATGGTTCGCGGTTTCTTTTTAAAATGAATAGTATGCATCAAATTGTAAGGAGCAAAGAATTGAATACATCCGATTGCAAGGAAAATTGAAATCAGTTCAACATAGGGAGCAATTGTTCTTATTTGGAAACTAGAATTATGCTTTTTTGAGCTAGATACATCTACATCATGGAAAGAGAACTCAACACACCATGGAAAGAGAACTCAACACACGTACAAAACGCAAGGAAAAACTACTCTCTCGCGTTGATTCTGTTTACCATTTCAGGACCTTTGATCATTTCTCGGAATGGTGCTAGTGGGATTTTCCCAGGGTGTACTGATCTTGCTTATGAACAAGCCATAGCTGATGGAGCAGACATTATTGATTGTACAGTCCAGATGTCAAAAGATGGAGTTGCCTTCTGTTTTGAGTCGGCCGATCTCTCAGAAGATACTACTGCATTGACAACTTTCATGGCAAGATCAACCAAGATTCCTGAAATTCAAAACGACACTGGAATTTTCTCGTTCGATCTCTCCTGGAGCGAAATTCAGACACTAAAGCGTACGTAAACTTGAAAATTTGTGACCTTTTCACTTATGGATTCAACAAATCTAGGCCTTGAGTTATCCCACTTACATCAATTTTTTTTTTTCATTTCAGCTCAACTGAGCATTCCTTTTCCAGAAAGTGGATTGAAAAGAAACCCTGTGAACATTAATAAGGGCAAATTCGTGACTCTTTCTGCATTCTTGGAACTTGCTTTGACGAAAGCAGTTACTGGGATTTTGATCAACATACAAGTAAGTTTTTCATCAAATCATATTTCCTTTCAGTTTCTGATTCTCTATTAGCACTTTTTATCTAGTCTTCAATCCTCCTCAGTATACATTTTTGTTTTTTGTCTTCTGATTCTGTTTTCTAGAGATCTGAAAGTCGCGTACAAAAACATGTTTCAAAGCTTTTGTTTTCAAAACGCGGATAAAGTTTCAAATGTTCTAATTTTCTAGTAAACAAAGAAAAGAGGGGTGGTGGTAGTACAAATTTCCATTTTCTCCTCCCTCCTGCCCCACCTCCGCCCAACTGCCTCCTCCTCACCTCTATTGAGAACGTGTACGTACCAAACATGTTCTCGTGCATAAACAACGAGAACATGTTTCCTTTTATTTTGGAAACCAAAAAGCAGAAAACTTGCGATGTTACCAAATGCCACAGAAGCAAAAGAGGATCTCCTATGGGCGCTGGAAGATCAATGGCAAAATCCTATTCGAATTTGCCAAAGGGGCTATCTGCCATGAGAGATCCTCTTTTGCACTCTTGAAAGCTTTCGGCTGCTAGTGTTGGATACAGCCTTTTTGGTGTTGACCTTGCACTCAGAGAAATCGAAGTGCTCGTGAACTGGCCTTGCTTGAGCTTTTTGTTTCTTTTGCCTATCTTCTTTTCTCATTCTCCCTTTTACATTGTGCTTATCAAAACAATACCACATTAGCAAATCTTGTCAAGGAATTTTTCATCTGACTGTTCTAACATCCACACTTTCTCTCCTAGAATGCTGCCTACCTTGCATCAAAGAAGGGAATTATCATAACAGATGTCATAGCCACTGCCTTAGCCAACGCCACTTTCGATAAACAACGTACTCAAAAAGTTTTGATCCAGTCCGACGACACTCAAGTCCTATCAAAGTTCAAGAGCAACCGGAATTATCAAAAAGTACTGTTAATCAGCGAGGCAATAAGTTCTGCGCCGAATATGACAGTGGATGAAATCAAAATGTATGCCGATGCAGTTTCCATCAGAAGAACCTCGGTCATTAAGGTTTCTGATTCCTTCACCGATTCTTTGACAACTGTCGTTCGCGATATGCACGCTGCGAATATATCGGTATATGCTTTCCCTTTTAGAAACGAATTCGTCAGCCTCGCGTTTGATTTCTTTTCGGATCCGATGGCTGAGCTTGCGACTTATTTGGCTGATCCGATTCGAGTCGATGGGGTGATGACGGAGTTTCCTGCTACTGCAGATGCATACTTGAGTAAGTTTATGAACCATATACGTCATTCTTTTCTGTGAAATTTTCCTATTCTTGTGAGTTGTTCTTCCATATACTTTTTAAAATTTTCTGTCACACACTATAGACACTACTTACCATGGAATATATAACAAAGATAACAACATTTTCATTAGTACGTTTAATACCTTAGAGCATTCAAGAAAAATACATTCAAACCTAAATATTTCGTCGTCTCTCGTTGTTCTCAGAAACAGGAACGAGATGGAACCGATTCCTAAAAATGTGTCGTATCTGATACCCGAACCCGAGTTCGTATAGAATAACAACTAGTTCATGTATCAGGTGTCATAGTAGTAATCACACAGCTTAATCATCTTATATTTGAACATACCTTCACTGTAATTGGTAAAAAGTGTGTAGGGTGCACAGCATCAATATCTGTGTAACTGTCATATTTGGTTCATGCAGGAAGCCCGTGTTCTGGCAAAGACGTGAAAGATTCATACCCCATCTTAGTAATCCAACCAGGCTCCCTTCGCACCTTAGTTCCACCGTCTGTTTTGCCGCCTGCAGAAGCCCCTGCACCGGTCCTCCAAGTTGTTGATGTCGTCGATCCACCACTACCGGCTGCATCCAACGGCTCTACTTCCACGCCCGCCACTGCCCCGACGGGAAAGTCACGATCGAATGGTGCCAAAAGTGTTGCCACTGTGGGTTTTCGTCTATTCGCGATCTTGTTGGCCGGTGTTCTTTACATGGGATCTTGAAAGTTGGTTAGTTTGGCATGGAAGTAAAATGTTATCTTTACGTCGCTAATTCTTTTGTAACATGCATGTAAATACAATCAGAGATTGCATCTTTCTGTAAATCTAGAAATGCAGAATAAGGGATCGTCTGGTTACCCTTGCTTGTTTGCCTATTTAGCTTATTCGGTCTCAGGCAAAACAAACGAGGATAACCAAACAAGGCCTTAAACCATAGGGTGAAGTTATGACCAGTTCAGAGTGTTCCAATGATACTACCAATCCATGTTGTGTTCATCATTTATAGCCTTACTTTTTGCATTTAGATCTGCTGATATTCTTGTCTAATTGTTTGTTGAAGAAGAGTGATGATGGGCTTAAACTTTGAAGAATTATCTGCGATTTTGATGGTAGCCGGTCCCTTACGAGAGGCGAAAAAGGCTAGCGCCTCGGGCTCCCAATTTTATATAGGATATTATACTTGTTATTATTGTAGAAAAATAAGTTGATGGTATGACTAATACTTGATATTACCTATGATATTATACCCTGTTTGATGGTATGACTAATACCTATGATGATTAAACCTTATATATATTGATGCTCTGCTAATAATGCTCATAGGCCAACTCTATGCTTAAATTAGTACTAACACTATGCTTTCAAGCAAGCTTATGAATACCGTTCCATACAGGATTATACCGGCCGGTATGTTCCGTTTTTGACGAAAATTGGTACACTAATGCACCAGTTCCGTTCTGGCCATTTTTCCGGTCGATCACGGTCCACGGGCCGAGGAGAAATAAAGATAGAAGAAGATACAGAAAGGTAGAAGACGAAAAAAAACTTTATGATAGGAGTAGAAAAAATACTCCAGTATTACTCAGATGAAAGAAGTACTCTCTTTCGTATTTACACTTGACAAACAAAATAACTGTTCACAACATGATAAAGAAAATAAAAGATATACTAATATTTACAGTAAAACGTGGTTTGTATTTTGTAGAATATATTAATATACTTTTCATGACATAAAATGGCTATTTAAACATATTATTACATTTGTAGTGATAAATCCAAAATAGGACCCGAAATATGACCAATACCAATACATACCATACCAATAACCAGAACTGTATCAAAGCCGGTACAGTTTTCAAAACCATGCTTACCCCAAACCCTTCCTTTACCACCAGACATGAATATAAAGGGACGTAGAGTCCGTGCACTTGGTCATACACTTTCATATGGTGAACGCGTGATTGTGTGGGGATGGAGGAGCCGGAGGCATCGGGGACATTGAATAATTTTTCACATAATTATTTGTATGCTTCCACATTTTTAAAAACTGAAGAGATTTCAAGTGTCATTTTGTGTCATTTTGTTTGTCATTTTTAGAATACCATGCCAAATTTCAATTACTTTTATAATACAAAGTTTAAAATATATTCATTACGAATCTTATTTAATAGTTTTCAATGAATTTTATTATATAAATTTTATTAAATTAAAAATATAAGCAATTGAAAGTTACCACAATTTTTATAAAAAAAATTGAGGAACAAAATGAGAAGTACAACAAAAAGAAATTCTTTTCTCTCTGACTTGACTAGTAATTGACATTCAGATTAATCAAACCCATCGGCCATACGATCAGAGCACAAAATTTACATAGCAAAAACTCATTCCAGTTGGAGTATTTTTTCTCAATATAATTGCGTTTCATAAAATCAAAACCCAAAAATCATCAGAAAAAAAAAAAAAATTACTACAGAAAATAGAGTGAAGAAAGGGGCTCAGATTCGCCTTTGCTCAGACAAGAGAGGCCACCACCATGGCTGCAAAAACAACAGTTGCCATGAGAGAGAGTAAGGGTCTCTAACGAAAACCCAAATCTCTCACAAGACCGTCTGTGTTTGCCCCGCCAAGGCCTAATTTTAGGGCCTCAAAACGCCTGTTTATTTTCTGAATTCATCATCACAGCCTCAAACAAACAAACAAATAAACAGAAAGACAGACAACACATCGCAATGAAGGGCATTTACAGCCACTTCAATGGTTCCCCGTTTGGCGTGGGTACTGAGAGAAAAAGGGGTGTGTGAATAGAATTTCCCAGGGCTGTTGGTAACGGACGGACTAATTGTTGAAATCATCGGGTCTCCGACGATTGAGCGATCGTCGTCACCGTCAACAGAGATGGGCAACCACCCTGAGAAATTCCCAGATCTCTGTGACAGAGAGAGAGAGCCTCATACTTAAACTAATGAGAGTATTTTGAAGCCCTAATTTGGGTACCTTCTCTGTATTTATAGTACCCTCCCGACGGTCTATTTTCCCATTTCGTCCCTGGTGGAGGAAGATGAATGTGATTTTACTGTGCTTTGGGCCTTTTGGTGGAGCACTTAAAAATTAGGGTAATTTCCCATGACTTTGATTTTATCAGTTTATCGCCATTTGAGTTCCCTATTTGATAAAATCAATACGTATTTGCTAAAATCAAGCAAATGTCTGTTGATTTTATTAAATGAAAACTTACTAAATGGTTCATTTTATAAGTTTAATAAATATTTTAATTGTACGAAAACTCAGATTACAGAGAGATGTTTTTCGTACAGTTCATTCTCTAAATCATACTAATGAAAATGGATTCTCAACAATTGAAGAGGAAATTGTGCGCTCTACAATTCGACATTTTTTTGGCCCGTTGTTGGGTCCCTTCAACAATCGAAATCGCTCATCTTGTAAATTTGTGATATAATTAGTATGCCAATCAGATTCCAACTAGTAAATGATCGGAATAAATTTATATCTACATCTTTTTATACATAAAAAAGGAGGGTTTTTATCACAATCAGTCTCTACAAGATAAACGATTCTGAATATTGAATTAGATCCATTGGTAATTGATATTCAATCAATCTTATGTTTTGTAGGGATATATTGTTTGACAAGTGAGCAAGGGCGGAGCCAGGACATTAATCTACCCTGGGCTAACTAAAATTTAGTAAACTTTTATATAATTACGTAACAAAAAAAACCCCAATTAAAAAGCCCTAAAAACAGTACTGTGACTAACAGATTATATATATATATATATATATATATATATATATATATATATATATATATATATATATATTTCTTCCTTAGTTCCCTTCACCCAGTATATATAAATATATGTGTGTATATCAAGGGTTTGAATTCCATACCGGCTTGAGTACCATTTTCTTACTGGTACAGTACGGTATTGGTACTGGTACGGTACCGGTCTGTACTAGGTACTGTTTTGGATTTAGTGAAACTACCTATACATATATAAATCAAAATTTTTCTCTTTGCAATGTTGGAAAATGTACACATAAAATTTCACTAAAATGAAATTTGCACTACAAGATTAAAAAAGTGTGTATAGTAATTTGGGATTTGGAAATTACACTCTGAAAATTAATCTTTGCAACCATTACCCACAATTCAAAGTCAATAGGGGTAAATGAGTAATAAACATTTAAATACGTGTATTTTGTGCCATAAACGAAGAGAAGTAAATCAGGGGAAAAGCCATAGAGAAAAATAATCTCCCAAAAGCTGTTGCACAGTCCCTTTACGCCTTTCTGCTTCTAGAGACTTCCATCATAGCCGATCTGCAAAGGAGCCGACTTTCCACAGGCATGAAGAATAAAATTCCAAGAACCGACTGAGAAGAGGCTTGAAGAAGAAGATGACCGACGACGACGGAGACCATCAAGATTCAGTCCAAAACGTCGAGAACTTCGCCGGAATGTGAATAGAAGACAGAGATCTGAACAAAAATCAGTTTTGCCTTCAATCTTCTTCCCCTCTCTCTTTTCCTTCTATTTCTTCTTTTTTCCTGTCAGATACGTTTCGCCGGGCTGTTATTTTGGGCTAAATATAAGAATGGTTTGGGCTGAAAATTTTGGGATGGGCTAAAATTTGATGGATCTAAATTTTACATATAATTTTTTTTTTTTTTTTTGATTTGTTGGAACCTCACCTGGGCTGGAGCCCACCACAGCCCGTGGGTGGCTCCGCCCTTGCAAGTGAGCCTCGTTTCGCTTAACTTATTCATGTGATTTTTTTGCACTTCTTGGGTTTTGTCCTGGTTCGAGTTTCAGTCATGATTTATATTTTTCCTAATCCTCTTGTCGAAACGAATCACATAACCTAACTAGTTTGACGCAAAACTAAAAAAAAAAAATCAAGTTTTTCTTGAATAAAGAAAAAAACAAAAAAAGTGCAAAAAATAAAGCAGAACAAGGTCTCGTAAAATGAAGAGCTTTTCTTTTTTGATCCACAACAGCTTAGGTTATGATGACGATGTCTCGGAAAAACAACTTCGACATGGGAATCTTTGTGGTGTGCTGTTGCAGCAGCAGCACCCCACAGACCAGTTTGGTGGAAGTGCCTTAGGAAGTGTGTTTCATGAGTAACTACCGAATAATCCTGGAATCCTAACACTTTGACGAGTCGTTAATTGTCGAGCACGGACAATTCAATGGAGTCAGCATGCATATTGTCTCTTACTGTACGCACCCCGCATTTCACTTGACGCCAAACTCAAATAGGGGCGCACTAGCTCATTAGCCCGCTTAATATAGTCCATTTTTTTTTATGAATTTGAGAAATGTATTTTAGTTCATAGGTTGAGTTAGATATTAGTAAATGAGATGGGTTTGACAATATCCCTCAAAATCACGTCTGACCCGACCCGTATAAAGTACAATGGTGTGCATTGTAATTTGTATACCAAAAAATTAAGTCAATTAAAAAAGGAAAAAAAGGGTGGTGTTAATGCTAAAAATGTAGTGCTTAAAAACCTTGTACCATGTGCAAGGTACAAACCTTTTGTGCACTATAGTTTTGACACAAACAAAAATGGTTTTGGCATTATCATTTCCCGGAAAAAAAAGGTTGTATATATTTACAATACTTTTCTTTTACAAGCATACATATGCATTTATTCGTTGGTCTTCGCCTATAATTATTATAGCTTTGAACTCTAATTTGAAACATATGGATGATTAATGGTTACCAAACAAGACCTTTATTTTTGGGATACTACACTTTATAAAAATTATATGAGCTATTTGTACGAGCTTGAAAAATGAAACCTTAATAGGATTGGACTTGGAAAAATACAATAAGACTGGCTTACTAATTGAATGTGTCAATCTCATTATTATATAGTATAAGCTTGAAATGGGCCCAACTCAATGTATGTATATCCGTTCTTCTAACTTCATCTCGGCTACATATTTTAATGGGCCCATTAACCAATGTGTGGCAAATTGGGAGTGGCGGAAAGCCGGAAATACAGTTTCTAGTATCTTTTTTTGCCTCTAGAGATTTTTTTTTTTTTTATTTGAGCTTTATTTGTATAATTCTTAAATCCTCTTGTCGAGTCGATCTCTGCAGGAGTAATAACTATAAGAAAATATTATAAATTGAGAAAATATCCAAAAAAAACCATGCCAAAAGATATACCAAAAATTCAATTCCAGGAGAAGCACTGAAGCAGATACACCAGAAGTAAATGTCGACAACTCGACATTCATTTAGATGGAAGAATTCTTCGGGAATACTTATAGGAACGAGAAACAACAAAGAGACTATCTTAATTCATGCAGTTTTCAGTAAAAATTATTCTCTCTTTTTGAGTTTTCAACTTTTGATATTTTTTTTATTTATCCCGACTAGAAAAAATCTAAGAAATAACAAGGTACGACCAATTTTGTAACAAATTGAAATACTCTGGTTGTCAACAAACTATATTTCCCTTATTCTTGTAATTGAATTTTCTTGGGAAAAGAAATGGATACTCTCCCGTCTAACTTTTGTATCGGAGGAGACATCTAACTTTAGTATCGGAGGAGACGGTCCTCATCTTCACCGTCAATTTGTTTCAATCAATGGTTCGGAGTTAATTAGCAAATCCAAATTATTGATTCTATTAATAGATGGTATAAATAATTGGGGTGCTTTGGGTAAAAAACCAAAAACCAAAAAACCAAAAAACCACTTTTGTCCTTATTCAAATTTTTTTTGCATTCGTTTGTTTTGCATCAAGATTTTGTGGTTTCTGGGTTCCTCTCGACGAGACGAATCTAACAAATATAAAATTATTCAAAAAATTTAAATTTTTTTGAATAAAGCCAAAATAGATGGATTATTGGCCAATAATCCACCTATTTTGGCTTTATTCAAAAAAAAAAATTTACTATATAAAACCCGTAAAACGCAGAAAACCCGTAAAACATTTTTTTTTTTTTACTACTATATATAACCCGTAAAACTCGAAGCCAATAAAAATTAACGAAAATTGCTGCCCATTTTCACCCCAAATTACTGTATTTTCCCCAGATATCAATATATATCTGCACACATATACATGTATACATACAAATACGTGTACAAATGAACATGATGGGGAAGGAAGGGGGGAGGCTCAGATCTGTAGGCCGAGAACAGAGACTCCGCCTTGGCTGCAACCAAGCAGTCGCCTACAGAGAGAGAGAGTGAAGCCAAGCAAATTCCCATCTCTCTAATAGACGATCTGGGTTGCCCCGCCAGGAAACGGGTCGGGTTCTCGAAGCCTGGGTCGAATGCTCCGAGATCGAAATATCATCACAGCCTCTTATCGAAAAGGAGAAAGGATTCAGTGCCTCTTCCGGCTGTAAAGGATCGTACATTCCTCCGCAGTCACTCATGATAGTTTAGGGTTTAGTTTGGTTTCTGAATTCATGGAGCGATGATGGCGAAATCCAATTTTACCCAACCCTGTTTTCCCAGTCCCAGATATCAGAAAAAAGAAAGAACAGAAGAACAAGATCAACCAGCTTCATCAGATTCACCACCGCCGCCGCCACAAACACACACACACATACCACAGAGAGAGAGAGAGAGAGAGAGAGAGAGAGAGGGCTGTTGATTTTAGGAGGGAGAAATCATGGGCGATTTGCAGAGAGGGGTAACCACCCTCAGGAAAAATCCCCAAATCCTCTCTGCGGTGCCTCATTCTCGAGCATTAACCCTAGTGTTTTTTGCGGACTGGTGTTCTGAATTTATAGTGTCTGAAACTTTACTGTTATGCACCTGTTTTGGCGAGTTATTTACATCTTGTAGCGAGGAGAAGAATGCGAGGGTGAAGGGTATGTTGGACAATATGCAAATGTATTACTTACAGAGGAAATTAGCATTTTAATTGGAGGGGGAAATTCGATCAAAAAAATTTGGGAAAATATGTATATTCTTCTTCATTCGCCCCCTGAAAAATTAAAATGCAAAACTTTTTTTTTTTATGGAATATTCTTTAGTGAACCTTTTAATTGCTAATAAAAAAAATTTATTTCCAATTGTATTTGGGTTAATTTGGTTCAAAAATATTCTGATCTTAGCCAAACCAGTCTTGACTTCTACTTAACCCTTTTTACTTTTTTACTTAAACTCCACTGAGAGGAGTAAGTATATACACACTCGAGGGAGAGAGAAAAAAGATCCCTGAAAATGCAGAAATATCATTAAAGAAGTTGAAACAAGTTCACCGAAGATGCATTTTTAAATGAAAAACAAACTCTCTCTCTCTCTCTCTCTCTCTCTCTCTCTCTCTCTTTTTGACATTTTTACTAAATCCTACTAATCTTGGCACTTATCATTTACATTTTGTAGCTATACTTAGTTGCAGTGAAGTTGTAGATTCAATTCCTTTAAAAATAAAGTTGATACCACTGTTGAGGTCGGGTTCAAACAAAAATGAGAGTTGATTAGCGATTTGAACTATGAGAAAATGTTTTTCACATTCATATATTATAATAAATGCACTCTACTTCTTGTCTTTAAGTGCAAAAATTATACATAAAAGTTTCACTAATACAACAAATGGAGTGCTTTTGTAAGGAGGAAAAAAATAAAGGAGTGTGGACATCATTACCCAAGTAAAAATGCTCAAAAAAATGAAGGCCCAAAAACTTGTACTTTTAGTACTTATCTGTAAATGGACAAACGATATTGGACAAGCCGGATCTTGCATTGTGAGTCCAATACATAGCCCAAAATTGAATCCAATACAGAGCCCACATTTTTTTTTTTCACGGAATACAGAGCCCACATTGGACAAGTCCAGTTTTGACTATCAATGTTGTTTACTTTGAAGAATACATATTACTTCCGCCGTTCAAAATTGCATGTCCCATTTGTACATTTACCCTCCAGGCACCAACTAGATATTGTGAAAAGAAATGATAGCTTTGCAGCAAAGAAGATACTCCTTCCATCCCATTTTGATAGTCCAGTTCGATCTCCAATGCAATTATTAAATTGTTAATATCTTTTAATCTACAATATTTTTAAAGATTATTTAAAAATTTTGTATGGTAGAAATTGAGATCATCATATCAGACCCATATTGCACTTAAAATTCAGTATAGATTGAAAATATATTAACAATTAAAAATTGTACTGACGACCAAACTGGATATGGAACGGAGGGAGTATCTAATTCAAAGTTAGTGTAATTAATTAGCAGATGTCAATTTAAATACTAGCAAAAAGGTTGGTAGGATGGATGACTGTCTCCATGCATTTCCTTTGAGGCTTGAGCATTTGGGAGTAGAAAAGAAAACGTCTTTCTAGTAACTACGTTACCGGTTTCGGTACCACTGCCATTCCCTTTTTTCTACAAGAACTCCATCGAGGATTTGTGTGGTTGGGACTGCGGGTCTTTGGTGGCCGAGGTTGGTGGTGTTGGTGGTTGTGGCTGCTGGTGCTTAATTAAGAAGAGGTTGCCGATGGCGTGTGCCGTGTGGTGTGGGGATCGCGATCTAGTTTATTTTGGAGTCTATTTTTATGTTTTGTTTTTCATTGGTCTTGTTTTCCGTTGATTGTGTTTATCTCCTTCTATGGAGTTTATGTTAGATTTTTTCCCAATTGGGGTGGCCCACTAGCCTCCATGTTTTGCATAAAGTTTGTTACAGTTGGGACTCCACTAACAAATAAGCCAATTAATGATAAGGTTCATTGTGATAACTAATTAGAATTATAAATAAAGGAAAACTCTGATAATAAAAGAATCCTTGATGGATTAGGAGTCTTTTATAATTATCTCTAAGGCCCTCTCCTCTCCTCTATAAAAGAATAGAATACCCACCCCTTCTATATGGTTTTTCCATCAATTAAAGTATTCGGGTATTCTGTAAGGTTAGAGACAGAAAGGAGAAGGTGAGCCAAGAATTAAGGTGTTTCTAATTAAGGGGTTTGTTCCTTCTAATCTCGATGTTCGTCACAGGTATGTTTATTTTATTATTCTTGAGATGTGTTGAATTCAAGATCTTGATTATATCTGTTTTCCGCATAATAGTTTAAATACAGATATATGTTTTACAGTTGGTATCAGAGCATGGTTTTTCTGAATCAATACATCTTGGAATTTAATGAAGTAGAACGTACACGTTAATTTTATTTAATTAATTAACGACCGGAATTGTTGGACATTGCTGGCTTATGTTTATGTTCACATATTGCATTGGTCAGTATAACATGATATCTGAGTTGATCTCGATACTGGCGTTGGGCTAAATATTTCGTACACAGTTAGTTGGACCCACGTTGAACATTATTTCATGCGGCCGACGATTAATAGTTAATTTTGAAACAATTAAGGAGATCTTGGTTGATTGGCCTTTGAATATACTGTTTTCAAAGTTCACACCGTAAAGGGTTTTATTAGTAACTTCCAAAACAACTTATTGCAATGGGTTCATATAGGATGGAGTATATTAATTTTCCTTTATTTAATTTGTTCCCCTTCGGTTAATGCTATCATGTGCATGATAATGTATAAATTTTTGTGACATTAGCCTTGGTGAACTGGTTGGCTCCTTATTTAATTAGTCTACCGGGTTTTCCCGTACTCATGATTAATGGGCTAAAAAAAAAAAAAAATTTCACATACATGTATTCGTGGTTCTTTTTTTGTTTTTGGTTTTACGTGATTAGTAATAGAAATAAAAATCATTGTTCACCTGCTTACAAAATTAATTTATATTTTTGTCAGATTATGTTTTCTGCAATAATGTATAATTATTTTTGAAGCATTTAATTGAGAAAGTTTTTCTATTACTGGGTTACTGTATAATAAGCGAGAGTTATGGTTAAGGTGAATGCCATTATTCAGATAGTTAATCACATAAAAGAAAGAAAAATACTTGGTTTCGTATTTTGTTCTACTATTGGAGGTGATTGAATAAACGAATGACATGGGCATAACTTAGATAACACTAATTTCCATGTTTGTCTTATTGGAAATTATTATTATTATGCTAACTGCGTATTGGATTGATTGCTCATTGTGGTTGTTATATGTGTTAAGAGTTATTGCTAAATTGTCATTGAAAAATTTTCAATCACATGAAAGGGACGCTAATATTGTTGATTTTATTAGATTGGTGATTGAATTAATGAATGACACCTGCATAATTCGAATAAAATAATAAAGTATTGTCATTATACAGGAACTCCAATCACATAATTGGTTAATGGTGATTGAATTAAATGACAATAGTAAAGTAACAGAGAATGTCGTTGGTTAGTTTGATTTTCGTGGGGGTTATTGATTTAGTAGTTGCCAAAGTGACCTAGATCAGTAAAACTTGTGAATTTCAAGCTACGTGAAGGAATTGTTAAACGGGGTTAATATTGAAGTCAATGATATTCTCGATTGCAGTCATAATTAGGAGAATGAGACTAGCCCAAAGGAGAGTCGCATTTAAATAATTATGAACTGGGTAGGGTATGTAGTTTGTGCAATTTAACGGGTTATGATTGGATACCCAAAGGTAACATGAATAATTGGTTAAACTGCATAAATTACTTAGACCTACATTGGTGATTATGTTGCACCTAATTAATGAGTGAACAATAGGTATACTTAGGTTTCGCCCAAAGGAGGACCTAGGTGATATCAATAGTTCATCATTATAAATGCTAAAATTCTCAAAGTTTTAACGTGAGCATTGTCCAATTTTGTTTTCATGACTATCCCCACTTCATTGTACTTTGTGTGTCTAATGTTTAATTCTTATTGGGTCAAACTTGTTAGAGTGTGATGAGCATGATTAATTTGTACTGGGTGTACTGAATCTTGACCTGGCATTATGTGTTGAAAATCTTGTGGATATTATTGAGTAGAGTACTGCAAGACAAGTTAGTCATTTCAGTTTAGGCAAGATCGGACTGACTTAGTCTCATGTTCATTAAGTTGACCATATGAGCAACTTCAAAAATTTTCCTATTATAGACTTCTAATATACTGAAGTTTTTTTACATGTTGTGAAAGGCTGAATCATACCTGCTGATAAGTCTCCTATTGGCACTCTTATGGTTAAATTGACTACTATAATATATGATGCAATGCTAGGAGCTTTAAGGATACAAGTGAATTGTCTTTTCTCGTGCAGTTTATACTCATCTCACTTCCACCTCAGCTTGGCAAATTCAAAATTTTACCTTTTGAACGAACTAGCTAATATTTGTGTTAGGGAGGAAGTGAGATTGGGGGAGGAAAGATTTCACACTGCACTATCTGTGACTTAAGGAGCTATAAAGAAAAGAGGAAAATAAATAAAAGATTCTTAGTCTTGTGGCATAGAAAAAAAAATTGGGGCATATCTCCAAGGATAGAATTGAAAGATTGGTGAAGAATGGGTATTCAGAAGACCTAAACTTCACTGATTTTAAAATTTGTGTGGATTGCATTAAAGGAAAGTAAATCAAGCACACAATGAAAGGTGCCACAAGTAGAAGTGAGTTTCTTGAGATAATTCACACTGATATTTGCAAAAATTCTATTCCATATTTTATTGGGCAAAGATATTTTACCACCTCTATAGAAGACTTCTCACGTTATGGATATATGTATCTAATTCATGAAAGTCTCAGGCTATTGACATCCTTGAAGTGTGCATTATTGAGGTCAAGAGACAATTAGATAGAAAGGTCAAAATAGAGAGGTCAGATAGAAGTGGTGAGTTTTATGGAAAATATGATGAGTCAAGCCAAAATCCTGGCTTGTTTGCTAAACTAGTAGAAAAGCGAGGGCATTCGTGCTCAATTCACAATGTTGGAACGCCAAAGCAGAACGGTGTAATCGTACACTTATGGATATGGTTAGAAGTATGATTAGTTTTGCAAATGTACCTATATTCTTGTGGAATGAATCACTAAAGACCGCTATGTGTCTCTCAAACAAGATTCCTAGTAAGGTAATTCCAACTATTTCTTTTGAGTTGTTGATTAGTAGGAAGCCAAGTTTAAGACATTTACATGTTTGGAGTTGTCCAGCGGTTGCTAGAATATATAATCAACAAGAGTACAAGTTAGATTCAAGAATAATTTTCTGGATATTTTATTGGCTATTCAGAAAAGACCAAGGGGTACATATTTTACAGTCCTAACCACAGTACGAGGATAATGAAACCGGGAATGCCAGATTCTTATAGAATGGCGAAATTAGTGGGAGTGAAAAAAACCAAGGTGAATCTCGATGATGGGAGGGATGATGTCCCAATAGTTCTTCCTCGTCGAGAAGTTGTTGCTCTTCAACATAATGTAATTGGTTTACCACTCCATGAGGATATCGTCATTGAAATGATCTAGAACTTCCACAATTGGCAGTTTTGAGTAGATCTCAGAGGGAAAGAAGACCTGCCATTTCTAATATATATGTGGAGTATCTACAAGAATCTGATTTTGACATTGGGATTAAGTAAAAAAAAAATTCGAGTATCTTTTTCACAAGCCATGACTAGGGATGATTGTACTAATTGGATCAATGTTGTAATAGATGAGTTGAAATCAATGACCCATAAATGGTGTTTGGCACCACGTCAAATTGGTTAATATCGAATGATTTAAGGCCATGCTTATGGCCAAAGGTTCACTCAGAAAGAAGGCATTGATTATAAAGCGATATTCTTTTCCTTTTCAAAGAATGATTCTTTTAGGATTATCATGGCTCTTGTAACTCATTATGAATTGGAGTTATATTAGATGGATGTGAAAATTGCTTTTCCAATTTATATGAAGACCCACAGGAATTCGCAAATCAAAGAAAACAGTATTTAGCTTGCAGATTAAAGAAAATCATATACGGTTTTAAACAAGCTTCCATCCAATGTTTCATAAGGTTTAATGATACCATTACCTCCTTTTGATTTAAGGATATCTGAAGGTCAGTGGGAGTAAGTTTATTATTGTGAATCTATATATGGATTCTGTTAGCTAGAAGTAATATTGGTTTGTTTTATGAAATCAAGAAATATATTGTTCAGAACTTTAAGATGGTTGATATGTGTGAGATATCTTATATTTTGGCATAGGGATCTTTAGGGGTCGATCTCGAGAGGAAAATTGCTACGTCTATCTCAGAAGGGGTATATCGATCGAGTTCTTGAGCGAATTATGCAGTATTGCTCAGTCAATGATGCACCTTGTTGAGGGATAATAAATTAAGTGAAAGCTAGTACCTTAAGAAAGCATATGAATGATTTTAGGGAGTTTTGATATATGCCCTGACTTGCGCGAGAATGGAACATTGGAAGGCAATGAAGATAGTTATAAAAACAAAATGTTAGAGGACTATATGCTCACTTAGAAAGTTGGATACTCGAATTTAAATTTTTGTTGGTTGTCTCGATAGCAGAAAGTAAATATTATCGTTTATTTTTCTTTCTGTTGGAGTGTGAAGCATTCCCTTGCTGCTTCGCACATAATAGAGACCGAGTTTGTGGCATGCTTTAAGGCCACATATCATGTTTATGATTGCGGAACTTCATCTTTGGTCTTGGTGTTGTCGACTCACTTGCCAGATCGAATGAAGATTTATGATAATTCCGCTGCATTTTTATTCTCTAAGATTTTCAAGTATTTAAGTGATTCCAAGCACATGGGAGTAACGTACTTGGTTATTAGAGAACGAGTCCAGAAACAACAAGTGTCAATTTTAAATTAAGTACCACTCGTATAATTGTTGATCATTTAACAGAGGGATTGTCATCAAAGACATATATAACATGTTATCAGACTGGGTCTTTTGACAACCCTTGATTGAGTGGTTACTGTGCATGACACTATTTTTTGCGCACATTATAGTTTGTTTCTGATTTTCCTATTTCCAATTATGCGTGCACATATTATGTTGGATGTTGTACAACAGGATTGTCTTGACAAGACAAATTATTGGGGCTTTTAGGCATTACAGCCTAAATAATGATATACTTCCTATAAAGGACTTGGTTAGTGAAGGGTATCAATGGTGTAGTGCATAGAAGGGAATATGACATTGTGCCATACAACCGCTATGACTCACATTGGTGGTCTGAATTAATCACAGTATTAAAGTTTCTAATTGGTTTGAACCTATTGGCTTTTTAAATTCGTGATCACGTGTCTAAGTTTTTCAATGTGGAGTCCAGTCGAGTCGTTTACAACAAAATTGCATATTTTGAAAAAAATACACATTGCATCACAATCGGCTTAGTGGGTCAAGTGGGAGAATGTTAGATTTTTTCCCAATTGGGGTGGCCCACTAGCCTCCATGTTTTGCATAAAGTTTGTTACAATTGGGACTCCACTAACAAATAAGCCAATTAATGATAAGGTTCATTGTGATAACTAATTAGAATTATAAATAAAGGAAAACTCTGATAATAAAAGAATCTTTGATGGATTAGGAGTCTTTTATAATTATCTCTAAGGCCCTCTCCTCTCCTCCATAAAAGAATAGAATACACACCCCTTCTATATGGTTTTTCCATCAATTAAAGTATTCGGATATTCTGTAAGGTTAGAGACAGAAAGGAGAAGGTGAGCCAAGAATTAAGGTGTTTCTAATTAAGGGGTTTGTTCCTTCTAATCTCGATGTTCGTCACAGGTATGTTTATTTTATTATTCTTGAGATGTGTTGAATTCAAGATCTTGATTATATCTGTTTTCCGCATAATAGTTTAAATACAGATATATGTTTTACCGTTTATTGTTCCCTGCGTGGAACCTTTCCTACCGTACTCAGTGAATTTCTTCCCATGCCATATGAAAAACCCAAACGTTGTGAATCGTTGTCTCAACGGAGGGCTTTAGAACTTAGGTGATTCTAGCCGTTTTGACACTAAAAAAATCAAAACTACGTCACCCGTACCAAAATCCCTATATAGCTCTGTTCTTTCAAAATTTGAGTGGCAGCACAAATATTCCCAAAGGATATTTTGCGATCCTGTCACTAAAACTGCATGAGAACAAAGGTACGAAGAAATTTCTATACTAGCGATTTGACATTTTTCAAAAATCAGAGGGAAAAAATTGGCCAAAATTAGGAGGAGTTTTAAGTGTTTATTGCTTACTCGAGCTTGGCTCGTTAAAAAATCAACAAGCTATCCTAAATCTCTAACTCGATCGAGTTTGTTTACTAAATATTTTCGGTTATCAAAATGAATCGAAAAAATGTACTACGCAACATTGGATAACCAATGAAGATATCAGAACCAAGCTCGAAATCTTCCAAGCGTAAAATCAGAACAATCACGTAGAAAACCATGAAGAGAGACAGATAGAGACGGGCTTGTTTGGTGAACCCTCTCTTCTCCCATCAGCCCAAGTCTTATTTAGGGATCCGATTTTGCTGAGGTTGATCACTGTGGTCTGTGCAGTTGCAGCAGTCGAAGACGTGGACCTATGGGATGCGGCTGCGAACGTGAAGCATCTGAGATATGTTTCTGTTTACACCCAAATTTGACACAAAATAGTATAAAGTCGAAAACCATTGTTTTCGGGTAAATTGGGCTACACCGGCTTGAAAAAAATTAATGGATTTCACTAATTTTTTTGAATCATTACAAAGCCCAGTCAAAGTTTAATTATTAGCCCAAGTGTTTTGTTTCCGCAGTGATAGACCCCAGGTGGTCCAGTTATTTACCACTAGGTACAGAAACTGACTACTTAATTCCCTAGAAGGATATGGCGCTTTTTAAATTACCGTGAGGTCTAACTCAAAGATAAAATGACATTTTTGTCCTTCCTATTTAAAATAGAAACAAAACTCCCACTCATGCTTATGCTTGCTGCCGTCTCCGACGAGCCAACCTTTGGCGATCGCTGACTTGCCTTCTCCGACCATCGCCAACCTACGGCGACCACCACACTATGCTCTCCGATCACCGGAGCTCCATTTCCGGCGACCGGTGACTTTGAAAAAATTCACAGTGATTACAGAACGATTGGGGGGAATTTCTCAGTGGATTACAACACTGATTTTCAAAAAAAAAAAACTCCTTATAAGTTGTGCCAATGAGTGGAGCAACAGAAGTAACATGCTACCAATAATAATGCTACTTTCGAAGAACAAAAATACCTGTTAAAAAAAAAGAAGAACAAAAATACAGAAGTAGATTTCGCATTTTGTGTTTGCTTAGTTTCTTGGGAAATAGAATCAGTGGTTGTGGTGAGAGAGATAGAGTGTGGGATCTCCAATTTGAACTATATCATTTGTCCTTCGAAATTTGTCAGTGAGTGAAAAAATTTGCAAAATTCGCGCCCTGCGAATTTTTTCAAAATACATTTTTAATGATTACTTTGACTTAAGTTTGAAAATTCGCAGAGACAATCAAAGAAATTCGAAGAATTTCGCACCCAAAAATTCGCACCCAAAAAATTTGCACCCGAAAATTCGCACCCAAAAAATTCACAGTGTGGAAGTTTTATAACTTGGGCTGGACCTGGAGGGAGTTCCCTCCTGTCTTTGGTACCGGCCCGTCAATCCCTCTTTTACTTTTTAACCTATTTGGTGGTCGTCGTTATGGAAGCCCAATTGACTTGGTCATTTGGCCCATCAGCCCTTACACGTGCACTATGCGAGTGTGGAATTGTGAGTGGGATATTGAGAAGGCGATAAGGGCACCCCTGGGCTGTTATTAATTACATACTTCCTGGGGATATTGCTGTTGACAGGCCATATTTAATTTGAATGTATAGAAACTTACCAAACCAAGGATGAAATTTGGGCTCCGGATTTGTTTCTTGTAGGACTGCAAACAAGCTGAATCAAACCGAACTTTAGGATATTTAGGTTCATTCGTTTAGTTTTTAAACGAACTTGAGCTGAGCTCGAGCTCAATGAAAATTGGATGAGCTGAGCTTGCCTAAATTTGAGTCAAACTCGAGCTTGTTCACGAGCCATAAAGTGTAAAAAATCTTACATATTTATACTTATATACAGGTCTAGAACTTTAATAAAAAGTTTATTTTGTATATAAATAAGTACATACATATATATGAAATTATAGATTGAGATTTAGGTTTGGCTCATTTGGTACTTGAATCAAACTCAAACAAGCTTTACAAAGTCGAATCTGGAATAGTTCACGAATAGATCGATTCATTTACAACCCTACTTATTTGGGCTCAACTTTTAATACTCGGGCCCAACTTTAATACCTCATTGATCCACCAAGCACTAGTGTTGGGCCCATTCTCGGGCCGATTCCTTGATTGATGGGAATGAGCAGTGTGGGTTTTGGGATATGGTTGTTCACGCAAATACGTGGACTTGTGTGGGTAGTGGATTAAACGAGAAGAGATATCTTTGACAAGTGGGCGGTTTAAGGACAAGGAACTAGGAGTACTATGAAATGGGCCCAGAACGAGATTTGTTACTTGTCTAGGAAGTTTGCCTGAATGGAGATGCCAATTTCACTAGGAAGTACTACCTTACTTGAATTTCACTAGGAAGTGATGGGACAGAGGGGGTGCTGCGCAGCGTGCTGTGCGGTGTCCTGTGTGGCCGCGCCGGTGTCAGTCCAATAATCGGAGGCGTTCATCGCGTAGAGCACGTCGAGCACTACAAATGTACCAAAAATTAGCTTGATCGGATCTCGTTAAGTGCGTGATCGAAACACATACAACTTGAAAAAAATGGAACACAAATGACTGGAAACACGGGATGAAAACTATTGAACTCATTTTTTTTCAAGATATTTGTGTTCCGATGACACACTTAACGATATTCGATTGAGTTGATTTTGGTACACTTGTAGTACTCGATGTGCTCTACGCGATGGATGTCTCCGATCATCGGACCGACACTGGCGCGGCTGCACCAAGTGCCGCACAGCACACTGCGCAGCACCCCCGGCCTCTGAAGTGATGAGCATCTAAATTGAGGAATGGGGGCCTTGTAGTGAGCATTTCTCACTACAAGTGTATAGTGAGTAGTAGGGATTGTTGATATTCACAATTGATGGTTTAGATTCGCTAAGAAACCTGACCGGCCAAAATATATTTTTACCGATCAAAATATAAAAAACATATTTAAACCGTTGATTGTTGCAATGAACGATGCTCACTACATCCTATAGTGAATCCCCTCACTACAGGGCCCTCGGTTCCCTAAATTGATTTGCTCTTGTCTGAGCAATTTTTATCCAATTAACATGATCACAACATCTATTCTGATATATATAAAGGGACTACCAAATGGGAGCCAAGCCATCACAATGTTATTGGGAGAATTTATACAGTTATGTGTGCCACATTCAAGTTAACTGCGGAAAGACACGGTTTCTTGGAGTGTAACTGTGTAACAGTAGCATATGACTATGTCTTGCTGACAATGTTAACATAGTTTCTTTGCGAGAAGATTGAATGGGTGGCTTTTCAATATTTGCAATGAGTTAACCTTCAAGTGGAATTTTTTAGAATTTGCTAAAATATTGTGAACCTTTTTTGGACTTCTTTTGAGGATCATAGTTTGATAACGAAGTTTGAAGTTGAAATAGTTGGTAATTTTCAAATACATTGTGAGAGAAAGGAACTACTAATACGTGGTCGTAACGAGTTTTATGTGTTTTTCTTCCCGCTTAAATGGAGTTTGTAATCAATTATGTATAATGCTCTAATTTTGTTTTTTTTTTAAAAGGGTTGCAAGGTTTCGAGTTGAATTTGTGGAGGTCTCAAATAGCATGGCATAAAGATTGGTTTAGTGTGGAACAGTAAGCTTCTTATCCACACCCTAAAATGCGGACCAAACGTCTACAACCCACTTTCTCGATCAAAATTTCATGATCCGAACCGTCCAATGTGTTTAAAACGTGTTTTTAAGGGTCCGCACAAGAAATCAACAAAAAAAATAAAATAAAATACCGGGAAGGGCTTGATCCGAGCAATTTTTCATAAAAATTGCATACGTACAGTTTTATGAAAAACTGCTCGAATCAAGCCCTTTCCGTTATTTTGTTTTATTGATTTCTTGCCGGGACCATTAGAAATACGTTTTAAACACATTGAGTTGTTCGGATCGTTGAAATTTGATCCAGAACTATGAGGTGCAGACGAAATCGGCATTTTAAGGGTTCGGGATAGGAAGTGGACTGTAGTGTGGAATAGGAGGATGTTGGATAAAGTGCCTTTAGGCACATGCATGTCTCTAGTCCTGATACATAGAGGTGTCGAATGGGCCGTGCCGGCATTTATTTCCGTGCCTAGCGTGCTTCATGCCGGGCTGGGCCGGGCCCATTTAATAACTGTGTCGTGTCGTTCCGTACTTTTTTAGAATATCCTTGACCCAGTCACGGCCCACTACAATTCGTGCCGTGCCGTGCCGTGCCATCCTGTGCCCGTGCCAATTCCCGTGTCCTTGCACAATTGAGCCTTTTGAACCTAAAATTACTTCAAAAAAATTGATAATTACAACAAAAAATTAACAGATTTAATTCAAAAATCTCAAACATTTTATTGATAATTAGACTTTGTAATACAACGAATTTGATTTGGGAGAACTAGTAGGCGCCAAATGAATATCCAAAAAGGAAAAAGCTGGTGTTTTTGAAGTCTTCCAAATTTTCCCACCCAAATTACTCTAGAATTTCCTCAATTAAAATTTTCCAATAGTAACCCGTTTTGGAGTCATTCAAATTTTGAACCAAAATCAAAATTCCCTCCATCAAATTCCAGTGTTTTAAAACCACGTGGCCTATGTGTATTATATATTACTAGCATCAAACCCGTGCTATGCACGAGGTGAATCCAAGTCGCTCTGCCATTATATATAAGATTGGTAACTCGTGCTATGCACGAAACTTGCATCGCGTAAAATGATTAGTATTATAATTTAGTCACGCCAAATTAAAGATTCGTAATCAATCCACCAAATCAACAAAAGCTCATCATACAAATCAATTAACGTCAATTTATTTATAGATTTTGATGTATGCATATTCACTTAATCAAATCATTTGTTCATGAATTGTGTGCCTATTATTGAACCCATTGAGTTTAATGTCTATGGTCTGACTTCGTGAAGAAATATTTTATTAGTTTTTTACAAAGTAAACAATTTCAAAGGGAAAGTGAGGCATATATATTTTTTTTTACAAAAAAAAAAAAAAAAGAGGAGTCAAAATAACCCGTGCAATGAATGAGATTTTTGAAGTGGCAATTAAAATTAATTGCGATGACTATACATATATGTTTTAAAGAAACCATCCAACAAACAAATCCCTGTTACATCTAATTCAACATCATTTCATATTTACCATGGATCCTACTAAAAACTATGTAAAACCAAATTCAATAGGGAATGTTATCCAGCATTTGAAAAACAACAATAAACGTGCTATCATCACCCATATGTTGCTTTCATAAAGAATAAATTTACACATAGGATTTACAAAACTACGAAACTTCTGCATTTTCTTGATCAATATGCCACATCCTCACCTTTTTTATAGAATTTTTTTGACAAAATACCCAAATATCATGGAATGAGGGAAAGTTGAAACATATATTAGTGCTTGATTACTCCCAACGAAAAAATAAAATGCAGAAAAAAAAGTTCAGTTATAAAAAGTGAAGAACAACCTTCAAAGTGATATATTTTTTACTATGTTTGATATAGTTTTACCATTCCGTAAACTCCAATAGAATTTATGAAACAGGTGTGAAAAAATAGAAATTTCATTTATTTTTATATTTTTTTTGCTTGTGTGTCCCTTTTCAATGGGATAGAAAAATGATCGTGGTATCTATCTATAGATGATATAAGTCCATAACATGTGGCAAGAATAATAGAAAAATTATTTTAATGAACCAATCAAAAGCAAAACCATGAGAACTTGCCCTATAATACATGGAAAGCATCAACATATATAAGCAAGTGATAGCATAAAGTAATACTTCTTAATTTCCTCCTCAGTTCACCCTTTTCGAATTTATTATTATAATATTTTCTTTGTAGATAAATAAAAACTAAAGTAGTACTTGGTCAAAAAATAAACGATAATAATGTGGACATATTTTAAAAGAAATTGACAAAACTCCAAACAAAGATAAAAACTTGTAACTTTTGTCTTGAAGAATGTACATTTTATTTTGAGTCTCTGCTGTAGAAAAAAATAAAATTAAAAGAGATCATTGCCAAAGAAAGTGTGAAAGGTCAACATACCCAATATGAGAATCGTTCATTTCTCTTGCAGATCATGGAACCTAATAGTAACAGCAAGAATAGCATTTGGCAATTGTCCCTACCGTAGTTCCTTCAACATATTCTGATCGAGTAAAATTGTTCATTGCTTCGTCTGTAGATGATTAAGTCCCAAAGAAAACTAATACCTAACCTATCGATAATGAAATGAGACTACAAAGAAAACTACTTAATGCCCAGAAATTCTAGCAAGAGGATACAAATGAAATAGACCATATAAAGGCATTCAAAAATAAGACAGAGAAAATGTATTAGCATCTTAAAAGGGTGGTTGCATTAAGAATAGGATCAATAAAAAAACGTCAACCTTCTTATGCAGTGTCACTCTATTAATTTTCTGATTGTGCTTCGATGCATGGTATTGCAAGTTGAGGATTAATATTAGAGCACCCATGACCAATTGGATCCATCATTATTGTACTCTTTAAAGATGAAGATCCTGCATTAGTATAAGGACAAAGAAAATCAAACCCTTGAAATTAGAAGAATTACCTAATAAGATACTTTAAACAAAAAGAGAGAGAAACCATACATGCAGGAACTTTATGTAAGGGACTACATTTGAATAAGAATGTGCTAGTTATAATTGTGGTATGATTTGACATGACTCATATATCATGCAAATGTAATTACAGTATATCATATGTTTCCTTTGAAAAGTGAAGAAATCAATGAAGAAATCATAGGTTCTAATTAGGAATACTGTTTTCCAAACCATTTCCTAATTATAACCATCCTTTAAGAATCATGGAGAGGTACGGAGAAAATAAAGATGATTGGTCCCATTATGGAAAATAAGAAAATTTTACGGAATAACAAATATCTAACATTTTGAAATTCAAAAAAAGATTGAGGGAATGTGAGAAAATTATGTCACATGCTTCACTCAAAATCTTATATGACAAACCAATCCATGTGTGCCACTTGTCGCCCTCACATCGCTTCTCACGAAAATCCATCCTGCAATACTATATAAAATATATCTAATCAATAAAGGCTCCAAAGCCTCCAATCAATAAAGGCTCCACGGGCATTGATTAGAAAAATGGACGCCAGTGGGGCGGTGGTGTGGACTGGAAAATGATCCAGTGCTTTGCGCTCACATGACACGTAAAACTCCGCAACATCGGATACACCATATTTACACCGTTTTCTCCTGAAACACTCAAACAAGTATCTTACGTGCAATATCACATAAAAATATAAATTAATTAAAATAAATGCAACATAAGATAAGACTTAAGCCCACAAATGCGTAACTGGTCGATCCAAAACTCAAAGTTTTGAAATCAATTGGATATGAGTAACTTGGATCGACGAGTTACGCATATGCAATTGACCTGATTTTTTGAAATCAATTGGATATGAGTAACTTTGAAATCATTTAACGGTTCAGATTATTCACGTGGGACCAAAAAGTTGGCCCCAAAAGCCATTGTACAAAATGAACGGTGAGGATCATCATAATTGTGTTGCGATGAATGGCCTTTCAAAATCCGATAGTCGAAAAAATTAGCAAGAATCATTAAAACATCAACACAAATAAAGTGAACGGTGTGATCGTCATAATTGTGTTGCAATTGTGTGGCTATCGTACATTATACTATAACATAATAACTTGGTTCAAAACCAAGTAAGTTTGATGTATAGAATTGAAAGGTAGGTGCAGACTCGTTTTTCTGAATGTTCGATCTAAACCGCTACGATTTAATATCTTATCAATTCTATCATTCTCCCCCAAATCGATGATCATCGGATATCGGCAACCACACGATCGGAAACACATTCAGTGCTTCTAGTAGAATTTCAGTACAATAATGCATTACTTCAAGGTCACCTAATCAATTTTTTCAAAATCGGGACCGTTAGATGTGTTTGAAACTTGTTTTTAAGGTCCTATGCAAGGATTTGGCAAAAAAAAAAATTACCCGGAAGGGCTTGATCAGACCAGGTTTTCATAAAAGTAGTTTTACCAAAACCTACTCCGATCAAGCCCTTCCGGGTAGTATTTTTTGCCAAATTCACACGTAGGATTTTCAAAACACGTTTTAAAAACATCTAACGGTTCTGATCTCCGAAATTTGGTCCTGAAAGTGAATGTCCATTACTGTGAGTCTGTGAGAGGGTGGCTGCATTTATAATTTTTATCATTTCAATTTTCAGGATGTATAAAGTAGAAACTAGAAAGAAATCAAATTTAATTTCTATAATTTCTTATTCCAAGATATGCAGAGAAAGACTCTAGATTTTATAATTTTATTTGCTATTATACGTTTTTGTGCCGTGTTGTGCCCTGCTCTGTGCCCGTGCCATGCCCCGTGCCTCACCGTGCTCGTGCCATGCCCCGTGCCTCACCGTGCTTGTGCTGTGGGCTCCAAAATGATGGCCCAGCCCGGCCCACCTTAGTGTCCGTGCCGTGTCGTGCCGACGATAAACATGTCGTGCTCGTGCCAGCCCGGCCCATTCGACACCTCTACTGGTACAATATGGATGAAGACAAATGTGGAAAAACACTAGTCATTATTTGCCTTTAGGCACATGCTGTCTCGTTCACTTTACTTTTTTTCTCATTGTGGGCACCCATGACCTCCGCGAGAAACCTTGAAAGTACTAGAACACGTGTTCGTTAGAGTCGCCACTTGATTTTAAGGTTAACCAAGCAACCGAATTCAACGTACAAAATTCGAGACAACCGGTCCGTCATAACCAGAGTGATCTTGGTTCGGGAGCTAAGTTACGGGATGGGAAGGTTTTATTCGAAAAATGCATCCATCCCGCCTAATCAAAGAGATTAGTCTCTACTCATAATTATGGGATTTTAAAAGAAGATTTAAAGTGATTTAGACAATTACGGGAAAGGGAGCAAGGAAAAATAAATCAAATTAACGATGCATGAGGCTAGATTTATAGAAAGAAATATTACCGAAAAATATAAAATAGGCGAAGACTGAACTTCTTTTGATCAATGTCCGGATGCTCCCCTCAAAATCACGAATTCGGCGAGTATAACTCTGTTCGCCGCGAAAAGCACGTTATTTAACTAATGCTTCGAAAAATTTGGATTAAAGGTGAGATTTTAGGTAATTTCGAAAGATAGGCTTAGGACTAATATTTTTGGGATTTTCGTGGCTGATTTTTGGAAAGGAATTTTGGGTTCGGGAAAGGGGTTTGCAAGAGCAAGAAAATGGAAACAAGGATTTTTCTAGCAAGAGTTTCTTAGGAATCTTGTTGTGTAACTAAAAAAAAAAAAGAGTTTTGGGGTTTTTCCAAAGAAGCTGATGAAAACTAAATGGGTAAAATAAGGACTAGCAACAAGGTTTTTCTTTCTTCGTTGACCTCTTTTCTTGGCAAAAGGCTTCTTTTATTTATAGATACAATGGAAACTTCTGTAGTAATTTCACAACCATAAATTGGATGGAGCTCATTGAAAATGTTATGGAAGCCCATCCTAAAGCTTCAACACATTGTTTATGGATGTGGCCATAAGTTGTCAGGCAACATTTACAAAGCCAGCTATTTTTGTTTCCACCGACAAGTCTTGGTTTGGGTTTATTTTGGGCTTAAAGGGTTAAGAAAATAGACAAATCCAATTAATCGAAGCATTAATTAAATAAAATAAAATTCACGACGTCGTTAACAATTTTCATCATTGGGAACACATCCGGACTCTTGCTTGAAATTCACAGATAATCAAAATTGGGGTGTCTACAGTTGCCCCTCTTTGACAATACTCAGTTATCATTGCAGGATACGAGTGAATGTCAAAGATAAAGAGACAAACCCAGTTGTTTATCCGTGTTTTCTAAGCGCAAAACTCAGTAAAATCAATCAAAGCAAGTGGTCGTGCTTGCAAGCTGCCTACGTACCCCGTTGTAGGGATCAGACCAAACGTAGTTCACATGGGGCGTTTTAAAATCATCAAACAATTCATTGGGTTTTCCCGGCCCATAGAATCAAGCCTTGGGTTTTCCTGACCCGTGGCAACAACAAAATTCAATAATGGGTTTTCCTGGCCCATCTTGCCTTGGGTTTTCCTGGCCCATGGCGAAAACATTCAATTCAACACCATTGGCTTTACTGGGCCGTTGGTAAAATCACAAAGTTCACCATGGATTTTTCTGGTCCATGGTAAAATCATGCCTTGGGTTTTCCTGGCCCGTGGCGAAATGCATCAATACAAACACCATTGGCTTTATTGGGCCTTTGGCGGATCGAAAATATTTTTTTAAACAAAATTGGACCTCGGCCCAAATGAATTTCTCAAATTCAAACAAGATTGGGCCTCAGCCCAAACAAAATTTTCAGATTCAAACAAGATTGGGCCTCAGCCTGAGTGGATTTTTCAAATTTAACTGA
Source organism: Vaccinium darrowii (assembly GCA_020921065.1). Classification (NCBI taxonomy): domain Eukaryota; kingdom Viridiplantae; phylum Streptophyta; class Magnoliopsida; order Ericales; family Ericaceae; genus Vaccinium; species Vaccinium darrowii. The sequence continues at coordinate 43,136,032 of CM037154.1, forward strand.
GATTGGGCCTCAGCCCAAATAAATTTTTCAGAGGCCCAAAGTTGGCCCAAATGACGAAACCCTAGGGTTTTGAGTGCCGCAGCGTTAAATTTGCGTCCGGACGAGAAATCAATTCTTCCTTCCTCTGTACGACTCTGTTTCTCAATAAAAGGGGACGTATGGCTCACTGAGATTCCAACCAGTGAAAATGTTTACAGACGATGCGTCCGAGTTCTGGCTCCTCTTTGTTCCTCTCTTCCTAATCGCTTCCGGTGTCATTCTGACATTCCGGGATCCTCCATGGTTTGGTTTGGTCACTGACCCAAGGTTCATCGCGTACGGCTTTTACATCTTTTGCGCCCTTTGGTGTGTGGCGATGGAGATTTACGGTCCTGGGAGCCGGCGGTCGGTACAGAGGAGTGAAACTTCTTGGTCCGATGAACTCTAAACGGTTGCCCCTGTTTCTGGAATGAAGCTTCTTGGTCCGACGAACTCTAAGCAGTTGCCCCCTTTCTCTGTTTTTTTTTTTTTTCAAGAATGTAACAAATGATGCAATATATGCAAGAATGAACGGATAATCCGTTTTTATAAATATTTGCCCTTGTTTATTGAAAACATGGAAAACTCCAAATTTTAATCTGCATGAATTCAATATGAGCATCCAAAACAAAAATAGGCTGAAATAGGATTCTGATGAATCAAACGTGTCCTAGAGAGTCCTAGGACAAATGAAACATTTGTAGATACCCTCTCTTTTGTGGCAGGGATGTTTCAATTGGACTGGGGTACCTCTGTTAAGCATGCCCCAAGTTCCACTGCTTGCAGCTCTTCTAGCCATGACAATGATGAGGATGATGACGATGAGCAGGAGGGTGAGGAGGAGGCAGAGGTGGATGAGCAGGAGGGTGAGGAGGAGGCAGAGGTGGAGGGTGAGGATGAAAATAAAGACATAGGCCTTGAGCTTCTAGTCAAGAAAAGAAAAACCATCCGCAGCCTTTTAATTTTTAATTTTTATTTTTGGTTTGTTTTGTTCTGTTTGCTTGTTCACGGCACAATGATAGATGATAGGTATGATGATGCTTGGCTCGAGCTCTCTTTTTACATATTTGTAACATCAAACTCCGATGAAAATAGTGGATGCAGTAACTTTGAGATTTGCTTTTCTGGTTTTCCAAGCAAGGCTTATATTTCAAAAAAAACCATAGCTCAGCTTTCAAAAATTTTGTCTTCGCTACAATTGATAAGTAGGATGAGAATGACTCCTATTTGAGTTCTGATCATATTTGTGAGCTGGATGAGCATGACTTCGATGTGAGTTCTGGTTTACTTGTGACACGAGAAGTCGGTGAGAAAATGATAGGGGAGAGAAAATGGTTGGGTATAACACGGGAACGGTACAGGAGAGGAAAATAGCTCAGAAAGGATGGTCAACAAGGAAAGTGGAAATGGCTCAAGTAAGAAAAAGGTTGGCAAGAATATTAAAAAGGGAAAGGCTTTATCAAAGTGGGATACCAGTAGCTGGGAAAACATCACAATTATTTGGTTCACTCAATCATTTTCTCTCTTTCACATGAATTTTGCAGCTGTGGCTTTTCGAGAAGGTCAAACTCATAGCAAAACCCGAAAGGCCTCCAAAGTATGAGGCAAGATGCTACCAGAGCCGGGAGATATTCAAATATCAAAACACCATAGAGGGTTGGAGCCAATGGTTTTGCACATTGAAAGCAAGCGACATCAACTGGCGCTGTGATTGGATTGATCTCCCTGACATGACCGTGAAGAACATGAACTTCCAGGTGGTTGGGATTGCAGGCTTAACAGGTTTCACTTTCTATATTCCACGCCGTTTTCTGCTGCAGTTTGGTAACGAGCAGGGCTTGCCTCCCACAGAGTCAGAGGTCCCTTTTGATCCTTCTTGCAACGCACAGACACTCATACAATACCAAAGGTCTTGGCCATTCCGTCAGAAGCTAGCAGCACAAAATGCATTCGACACCAGTTTGAAGAAAAGATATGTGAAGTGGCTAGACAAAGATATAAAAGAAAGGGCAGACAAAGAACGCAAGATAAAAAAAAAAGAGGACCTAGACATTCATTATCTCATTGTACCAGAATAAAAGCTTGTTCCTTAGTTTCTTTTGAAATAATTTGAGAATCTCTTGTTTGAGAGGCATGTTTCATCCTGTTATGTATGAATTCAGGCATCAATAAAACTTGGTACTGAAAAGTACCCTTTTGCAAGGTTCTTGATAATTTCCACATGATCAACTGCTCCACCTTTGCACAAGGCCTCAAGTAGCGTACAATGAAACTTTAACGACACAGGTTGAGAAATGAACGACCATGGACCAAAAACGAAGAAAACAGGTTCAGGTTCACTCGGGTATTGACACTCTCCTTTTTATGCTCCACCTTTTGCCTAGTACCTCCCTTTCGGGTTTCAGGTCTAGCGAGCCCCCTTTTTTTTTATTTTGAACCCTAAATTTTGCCTAGGTTGCCCGTGAGGGTTTTCGAACCTAGCGAATTTTTTATTTTTTTATTTTTTTTGCTCTAATTTTTGCCTAGGTCGCCCGCCCTTGCGGTTTTCAACCTAGCGAGCTCTCTCAAGGGTAGTATTTCTTTAATTGGTCCAAGTTGGTCACGTTGCTGAATTCATTGCCGTCTAAATCCATTATACGCACTGCTCCTCCGGCCAAGATGTCTTTGATGATGTAAGGCCCGGCCCAATTTGGCTTGAATTTTCCACGTGGATCATGGATGGGAGCCCTGATCTCCTTGAGCACCAAATCACCGCTCTTTAAGTTCCGCGGCTTGACTTTCTTGTTAAATGCCCTTGCAATTCGCCGCTGATACCCTTGAACATGATACAGTGCTTTCAAACGACGTTCATCAAATAACATTAACTCTTCGAATCTCCCGTCGACCCATTCAGTTTCTTCTAACCCACACTCGGCTAATATTCTTAGCGACGGCACTTCTAACTCAATTGGCAACACAGACTCCATTCCATACACCAAGGCATAAGGGGTTGCCCCAGTTGGCGTGCGGATTGATGTCCGGTAGCCCCACAGAGCAAAACGTAATTGTTCTGGCCAGCCCCTGCTTTTCTCGGTGGTCTTCCTTATGATGGTTTTCACGCTTTTGTTAGCAGCCTCCACAGCCCCGTTGGTTTGTGGTCGATAAGTTGAAGAGTTATGAATCTGAATCTTGTAATCTTCCAATAATTCCATAACCTCTTTCTTGAAATGCGTGCCCTGATCAGATACAATCTCGTGTGGAACTCCATACCGACAAATGATGTTTCGTTCAATGAAACGGGCAACCTCAAAAGCCGTCAAAGTAGCGTATGACTCAGCCTCCACCCATTTAGTGAAATAATCAATAGCTACCAAAATGTATTGATGCCCGTTTGACCCTTTCGGCTTGATCGCTCCAATGATATCAATGCCCCATACTGAGAACGGCCAAGGAGTGGTCATATTATGGAGTTCAGATGGTGGAACATGCATGAGGTTAGCATGAATTTGGCATTTGTGACACCTTCTTACAAATTCCACACAGTCCGTCTCCATAGTAGACCAAAAGTACCCTTGCCTTAGTATTTTCTTCGCCAGCATGATACCATTCATGTGAGGACCACAAACTCCAGCATGGATGTCTTTCATTATTTGCTTGCTTTCCCTTTCATCAACACATAGCTTGTGCACACCATCATAGGATCGCCGGTACAACTTTCCTCCACCGATTATGAAATTCGCCGATAGCTTCCGTAGTGCAGTCTTATCCTTCTTGCTAGCTTCATCAGGGTATTCTCCTTTCTCCACAAAGTTCCAAATATCATGATACCACGGTAATTCCAATGTCACATCCTCAACGGTGGCTATCATCTCATATATAGGAATATCGCGTTGCTCGATTACCAAGGGTCTTATTTTTACCCCGAGAGGTATTTCTATCATTGATGCCAAGGTAGCGAGCGCATCCGCGAACTGATTTTTAAGCCGTGGCATATGCGTAAACGTCAACATCTCGAACTTCAAAGCCAATTCTTCCAAGTATTGAAAGTAAGGCATCAACTTCTCCTCCTTTACCTTCCAATCTCCCTTAGCTTGAGATATCACCAAAGCCGAATCCCCAATAACTTCCAGTTTCTTTACACCCAATTCCAATGCTGCTTCCATCCCGACTACACATGCTTCATATTCTGCCTGGTTGTTTGTCACTTCGAAATTTAGTTTGTATGATAACGGGACATGGGATTCATCAGGTGAAATCAGCAGAATGCCAATTCCAAACCCATTTTGGTTTGACGCCCCGTCAAAATACAAAATCCAAACATCGCTTGATAGTGTCATAAGGTCCTCATCTGGAAACTCGAACTTTGCGTCTTCTCCTCCTTTTACCGGGTGATCGGCTAAGAATTCTGCGACAGCTCTCCCCTTGACAGACTTCCTTGTTACATATTTGAGGTCGAATTCGGCCAATAAGAGTAACCACCTCGCTAGTTTCCCAGTGAGTGCTGGTTTCTCAAACAGATACTTAAGTGGGTCCATTCGAGAAATCAGCATCACTGAGTGTGCAAGCATGTAGTGCCTTAACTTTTTAGTGGCCCATACCAAAGCCCAACATGTCTTTTCCAACGCCGTGTACCGTTCCTCACAACCCACCATCTTCTTGCTCAAATAATAAATGGCTTTCTCAGATTTTGTTTCCCCTTCTTGTGCCAATAAGCATCCCATCGCCGAATCAGTCATTGACAAATAGAGGATTAGTGGCTTTTCTGGTTCAGGAGGTGACAGAATCGGCGGATTTTGGAGGTAGCGTCGAATTTCATCAAAAGCCATTTGACAATGATCAGTCCATTGAAATTTAGTTTCTTTCTTGAGCAAGCGGAATAATGGTTCACAAGTCGTCGTGAGCTTAGCGACGAAACGACTTATGAACTGAATCTTTCCCAGAAAGCTTCGAACATCCTTCTCCGACTTCGGTGTTGGCATTTCAACTATGGCTTTGATTTTTGAGGGGTCCACTTCAATTCCTCGGGTAGTGATCATGAAACCCAACATTTTGCCCGCAGTGACTCCGAATGTGCATTTCTTAGGGTTTAACCTCATCCTGTACTTCCTTATCTGCTCAAAGAATTTCCTCAAAGCTCCGTTGTGCCCTTCTCTATCTTTGGATTTTACGATCATATCATCAACATACACCTCCACTTCTTTATGAATCATGTCGTGTAATAAAGTTGTGGCAGCTCGTTGATAAGTTGCTCCGGCATTCTTCAATCCAAACGGCATGACCCGATAGCAGTAAGTTCCCCACGGCGTCGTGAAAGTTGTCTTCTCTCTATCCTCCGGTGCCAATAAAATTTGATTATACCCGGCATACCCATCCATGAACGAAAGCAAACCATGCCCCGCTGTGTTATCAACAAGAACGTCAATATGAGGCAAAGGGAAGTCGTCCTTTGGGCTAGCTTTGTTTAGATCTCTAAAATCAACGCACACTCTGATCTTACCATCTTTCTTGGGCACAGGCACGATATTGGCAACCCAAGTTGGATACTCGGTCACCATTAGAAAACCCGCATTGATTTGACTAGTAACTTCTTCTTTGATTTTCAACGCCCAATCTGGTTTGATTTTCCTCAGCTTTTGCTTGACAGGCTTGGCATCGGGAAACAACGGGATCTTGTGTTCAACAATCTCAGGATCGATTCCAGGCATATCTTCATAGGACCATGCAAAGACATCCTTGAACTCTTCCAATAACTTAACCAAGCGTTCACGTTCCTCGGGAGACAACGTGGAACCAATCTGAACCATGCGAGGATCCTTTTCAGTACCAAAATTTATTGAAACAACCTCATCCATGATAGGACGAGCATGCCTTTCTTCCTCTTTTTTAAGGAAAAGTTTTAGTTCTTGAGGAATATCCTCTTCAATTTCAAAAGACTCTTCAGGATCAATAAAATTTATTTCTGGCACAACAAAATAATCAAAGTCTGGATTTATTTCATTGATATCGGAAATTTCGGTTACAAACTCAGACTCAAATTCAAAAGAAAAGGAATACTTGGGTTTGCCAACTGGCACATGCCCGACAGACTCAACAAGAAATTGAAAGGGAGACTCAAACTTGGACTCATACTCATCATTATTATCAATTACATCAAAAGTCCAATTTTTATAATCTCCTACGACATCCACTATAAAGTTGGAGTAATCCACATAATCTTCGGCGCCAAGCATCATCACAGCAGCATCTTGGTTTACACTCATGGGATCAAATCCTTGGTCAAAGAGAAGACCTAGGTTAGCCTGTTCCAAATTTTCAGTCCAGTCTTCGTTGCCTGTTGCCAATATCAACACCTCATTTGGTTCATCCTCACTATCAGACAGTTGATGTCCAAAGAAAACTTCGAACCCCGGATACCTCTTCCCAGTCTCCTCATCATAAAATGGCTCGTCAAATCCACAAAAAAGCACGTCTTCTCCTTCTTTCACAAACTGTCCGTTCAAAGTCTTGCGGTAAGGCTTCATTTTTAAATCAAAGAGCTTGCCTTCTTTCTTCACCTTGGCACGTGCTCGATCTTGCTTAGCTTTTTCTGCCCAATCTTCCGGTGTCGGTTTGTAGCCAAGCCCAAAACGGTGTCCATTTGCTGAGAAGTCAGGAAACTGAGGAACTCCTTGTAAGCGACGTCCCAATCCAAGGCCAGGGAAGTATGACATTTTCTTCATCATGGCAACAGCGGTGGGATTAAGACGGAAATTGTCCTCAGCCATCAAAGCATGTACCGCCTGAGACTCCACAAAGGAAAAGCCGGTGAGCAAAAGATCTCCTTCATCGTGCATAATTTCCAATAGCGGTGCATTATCTTCAGTGGGGACTCGAACTGTAGCCTCCCCGAGAATGGTGATTATTCCACCCCCTTTGACAAGTTTGATCTTTTGGTGCAAGGTGGATGGAACAGCCATCACCTCAGGGTCGTGTAACCAAGGCCTTCCCAAAAGCATGTTGAATGATGACGGTACCTCCAAAACTTGAAATTCCACTTCTGTTTCCAATTTTCCTATCACCATTGGGATCTTTATTACTCCGACTACCTCTCTTCTTGTGTTATCATATGCTCGGACTCCTTGATTGGATGGGGAGAAATCCTTGTGTTTCAGGCCCAAACAGTGAGCAGTTCTTAAAGGACAAACATTCAAAGCCGAACCATTATCCACCAATACTCCAGCTATCCATTTCCCTGCACATTTTGCTGTCACATATAGTGGCTTGTTGTGATTAGGACCTTCGGGTGGAAGGTCTTTATCAGTGAACGTGATTGCATTTGTCGCCTTTACAGGGGTCAACATAGCCACCATTTGCTCGGGTGAGGTGTCTATGGAAATGGGGACCTTGTTTAATGCTTTTAAGACTGCTTGTCGGTGCTTGTGAGAGGCCATAATTAGTTACCACAAAGTGATATTAGCTCCTATCCGTTTCAACTGTTTCAACACCTCATCGTCTCCTAGATCTTCTTCTCTTGCATCTTTTGTCACCGCTGCTTCAGAGGATTCTTCCCCAACGAGATGGGCCGGCTTGTAGTGTCTACCACTTCTTGTCAGGTGATTTACTTCAGTTTCCAGGGCCCATAAATCTTCCTCAACTTCAAAACTTTCACTCTCGTCTTCAGATCTCCACAAATCGTCACCACATTCAAACTCACATACTTCTTCGTTACCGACCGGTTTCCACAAATCTTCTTCTTCTTCCCCTGCCACCACATTACCTTCCCAATTTTCTGAGACATTGACCACTTGTTCGGAATTTTGTATCCCAAATGTCTTTGCCGCTTCCTCCAATTCCTTCTTAATTGCCCACCAACTCATTTCTCCAACCTGTTCTTCCTTTTCGTCTAGAGCCCAAATGTCTTGAAGGCTACCTACATGCTTTGAAGTTGTAGCAATCATATTGATAACAACAGTGTCTAGGGGTAGGTGAAAAATGGGTTTTGGTTGGTCGGCTGGGACAATGTATTGGCTAGGGTCAAAGGCTATTGTATGGGTATTTATGTGGTTGACTCCAAACTGGTTTTGGTTATGGTTTGGCATAGGGTTGGCGACAATGTTGGGTTTGGCTTTGGGTGGGGAAATGGATTTGTTGTCAATGAGGTCTTGAATTTCATGACGGAGACGGGCGCAATTATCTGTGGGATGGCCATGGGTTTGGTGAAAGGCACAGTATTTGGTAGCGTCGTAGCGAGGTGGAAGAGGGTTGGGTGTTGGCATAGGGTCCAAAGGTTTTAGGACGCCTCTTTTGAGAAGGCGTTCATAAACAGTTGATAGGGGAACTCCTAATTGGCTAAAGACTCTTCTGCGAGGGGGAGGGGGTTGATTGTTAATGTTGTTGACTTCAGGTGTGCGATTGCTGTTACCAACATGATTGCTACTGCTGGCAGTAAAGTTTCCTTTACCACTTCCATACAAAGAGTTACTATTGCCATTGTAGACCCGCTTTCCTCTCTGACTTGAGTCTCCTTTGTCCAGCAACCCCGAGTTCAAACCATCCTCAATTGAGATTCCGGCTTCGAATAGACTTTCAAAGCTTGAGAAGGGTTGTGTCACCAAATACTTGGAAAATTCTGGAATCACGTTCTTGATGACCATTCTAATTTGTTCCTTCTCGTTAGGCCGATCAACCATTTTTGCTGCCTTGGCTCTCCATCGAGTTATAAAGTCGGTGAAAGTTTCTTTGGGGTTCATCTTCGTAGCATCCAATTCTCTCGTGGTCACTTTAAGTTGGACATTATAGGCATACTGGTTGATGAAAGCATGCCCAATGTCGTCCCAAGTGTTCTTCTTTAAAGGATCCAAATTCAAGAACCATTGAAGCGTCGTGTCAGTCAACGTTCGATGGAATAACTGTGCCAGTTGTTGCGGCCCAATCCCCATTGGCATCAAAGTTCCGGCATAGTTCATTAAGTGTGTTTTCGGATCTCCAGTGCCGTCAAATTTCCCAACATCGGGCATTTTGAACTTCTCCGGCAGCTTGATAGTAGGGAAAAGACACAGCCTATCCATATCCACCATCTGGGTACCCGATTCTTTTGAACGGATGATAGTTCGCTTTAACTCCTCGATTTGATCTTGAAGAGTCTTGTATTTATCAGCGGCTGGTTGCTCAACATTCAGTGGCGGCCGTGGTGCGGCAGCAGGGATTTCTACGTTCTGTCGGACTGGTTGCGGTTCTTCTTCATACCAATCTTCTTCATTGAGCTGGTTTGTCCTTTCATTGTTCAATGGTGCCCTCCTTGGCGACGGATTTTCCGGTATGAGCATTATCAAGGTCTTGATCACGTTTCCCATATCTTCGATGGACTTTTGCATCGCACCCATGTTTACCCTCATCTCCTCCATCTCATTTCGCTCGGCCATTACTGGTTCAGAAACTGGAACGGTGACTGGAATAAAATCTGGAACAGGGATGTCAACTAGATCAGGTATTGGACCAAGGATTCGGTCCCAAATGAGTGTATTCCTTCTTTCCAGCGAAAAGTGACAAGCAAACTGACAAGAAAATGTGCCAAGTGTCAAAAATAAACAAAAGTAAGACCATTTTTTTTTTTATACTAGAAACGCCTTCGATGACCGTTTTGTTATTGAAAAATGAACTCCTCCTCTAAAAAAGATTGAACTGGATGAAAAAGATTAACGGGTTAACAGGAAAATGACTATTGAGTACTTGATAAATCCCCAATATATTCTAGAAATTTTCAGAAATCTTAAAAAAATCCTAATTTTTTTTTTTTTTTGAAGATGTTATTCTTATTATACAAAATTAAAAAGAAAGGGAGGTGAAAAGAAACGAAAAGAAAAATGGTAAAAAGAGATGGTGAATGAAAAATGACAGTCTTTTTTTTTTTAAAAGAATATTTCCTCATTTTTTTTTTGTTGTGGGATTAAAAATTAGGATTGTATTAATTTTCCGAAAATTCTTTTACTATAATGGGGAATTATAAAGTGACTCAAAAGTCAAAAGAGACTAAAAAAGAAATGAAAAATGCCTTTTTTTTTTTTTGACAACTTTTGAAAACCCGCATTTTTTTAAAAAGAAGATCCTCCTCCTCATTAAGAAACGACAATCTCCTCCTCTTTTCTTACCATTTCGGCACAGTCCCCTCTGATTTTCAACAGGCAACCTGTACAGTTTATGGGGTATGTAGTGACACATAATCCTAACAAGGTTCCTGTCCTAATTTTGGATAGTTCTAGGGAGCACTATATGCAAAAGGCTGGTAGTCTCAAAGGGTACCCCGGCTCAAAGTCACAGGCGTACCTCCCATTGCCAAGTATCGTGCAAGGCAATGGTCAAGCAGTACTTATGACTTATCACAGCCAAAGGCTTGTTGGCTTCTTCGACATAGCCCAAGTACGGTTGCCCGCCCAGGATATCGAATAATGCCGAACAGGGTTTATCCATACATCGATGCACGTGCAATGCAAGAAAATCACTGTAAAAACTAAATTTAAAATCCCATATTTTTTTTGTCGAGTCTAGCTCTCGTTTCTCCCCAGCAGAATCGCCACTGTGGGCACCCATGACCTCCGCGAGAAACCTTGAAAGTACTAGAACACGTGTTCGTTAGAGTCGCCACTTGATTTTAAGGTTAACCAAGCAACCGAATTCAACGTACAAAATTCGAGACAACCGGTCCGTCATAACCAGAGTGATCTTGGTTCGGGAGCTAAGTTACGGGATGGGAAGGTTTTATTCGAAAAATGCACCCATCCCGCCTAATCAAAAAGATTAGTCTCTACTCATAATTATGGGATTTTAAAAGAAGATTTAAAGTGATTTAGACAATTACGGGAAAGGGAGCAAGGAAAAATAAATCAAATTAACGATGCATGAGGCTAGATTTATAGAAAGAAATATTACCGAAAAATATAAAATAGGCGAAGACTGAACTTCTTTTGATCAATGTCCGGATGCTCCCCTCAAAATCACGAATTCGGCGAGTATAACTCTGTTCGCCGCGAAAAGCACGTTATTTAACTAATGCTTCGAAAAATTTGGATTAAAGGTGAGATTTTAGGTAATTTCGAAAGATAGGCTTAGGACTAATATTTTTGGGATTTTCGTGGCTGATTTTTGGAAAGGAATTTTGGGTTTGGGAAAGGGGTTTGCAAGAGCAAGAAAATGGAAACAAGGATTTTTCTAGCAAGAGTTTCTTAGGAATCTTGTTGTGTAACTAAAAAAAAAAAAGAGCTTTGGGGTTTTTCCAAAGAAGCTGATGAAAACTAAATGGGTAAAATAAGGACTAGCAACAAGGTTTTTCTTTCTTCGTTGACCTCTTTTCTTGGCAAAAGGCTTCTTTTATTTATATATACAATGGAAACTTCTGTAGTAATTTCACAACCATAAATTGGATGGAGCTCATTGAAAATGTTATGGAAGCCCATCCTAAAGCTTCAACACATTGTTTATGGATGTGGCCATAAGTTGTCGGGCAACATTTACAAAGCCAGCTATTTTTGTTTCCACCGACAAGTCTTGGTTTGGGTTTATTTTGGGCTTAAAGGGTTAAGAAAATAGACAAATCCAATTAATCGAAGCATTAATTAAATAAAATAAAATTCACGACGTCGTTAACAATTTTCATCATTGAGAACACATCCGGACTCTTGCTTGAAATTCACGGATAATCAAAATTGGGGTGTCTACACTCATTTTCCAAAATTATTTTCAAAAAGATTCTTTTTTTTTTCCAATCATTTTTTATGTTTCTCTCTCTCTCTCCGTATTACCTTATTATTCTCACCTCTCTCCAATCATTACGCCATTATTCTTATTTTTAAAATCCAACAAAAACTATTCTCAAAATTTCCTTTTCGAAACTCATCCAAACACTACACTGCCATTGTTTTTGTTAAAGAACCGAAATAATAATCCACCTATTATGATAACTTTACTATTCCAAAAATTCTCAAAATCAGATTCTTTATCATAATTTTACTGTTCCCCTCAAGTCTAACCAAAAAAAAAAAAAAACGTTTTCCTTAAAAAATTATTCTCTCACGTTGGGGAGTTGTGCCACCCCTAACGTTATCTATAAAAAAATGTTTAAAAAGTGAAAAAGATGGTGAGAGAGAGAGAGAGAGAGAGAGAGAGAAGCGGAGAAAGGTGGGGAGGGGGCAGAACACGAGGGAGAGGGAGGGAATTGATGTGTGAACAGTGCCTACTTAAATTTGAGTAGGCACTATAGCAAAAATAATTTGAGGAGAAAAAATAAAGAGTCTAATTTTGGAAGAGTTTGGGGTGTTTGGCTCCCTATTTAAGTTAATATAGGTAGCCAAATAAAAATACTCTTAAAAAAGTCGTTAAAACCAGGTCTGGAAAACCCAACCCAACAAGGTGGTTGCTTTTCAGGAGGTGAAATTCGTACCCTTTACTGTCAGCGTACTGCGCGGTGAGCAGAAGAATCCAACAAAGCATGCACCGAAAGACATTGATGTTCAATGAGTTGTACATATGATGCGAACAAAGTGATAAATCAATCAATGGTACTCACCGCATCATTTCCAAAGGGACATTCTTTTAATAATTTGAGTCACTAATAATTGTCCATAAAACTATCCAAAATGTGAAATGAGTGGTTTCAGATTTATTTGGGAGTGCATCTGAGTCACTTATTTCAAATTTTGAATAATTTTTTGGACAGATATTTTTGGTAGTTAGCATTTACCTTTTGAATTTCATTTTCTATCTTGGGTTTTTATTTTTCAGCAACTAACCAATGGAAAATTTAGCGGAAAACCTATGGGTTTCGACCCATAGGTACAGAGAATGCACAAATCGTACTCGGAGACCCACGTTTAGGTCCCACACAAGTGATTTGAACCATTCATTCTTCTTAGAACATTTTCTCGAGTGGGCCTTTTGATTGAAACGGTGGGACTTTGGTTTTACCATTTCTAACCGTCCGATTGAGTTGAAATTTTATGGGCCCACTCGAGAAAATGTTCTAAGAAGAATGAACGATTCGGATCACTCATGTGGGACCCAAAAGTGGGTCTCTGAGCACGATCTGTGCACTTGTATCTGTACGAGTAACAATGTCCAAAATTTAGAAAAGGGATCTTCACAGAACTGAAAAAATCCGATCTTAAACCCCAATGGGATACACTAAATATAACCACAGACAAGAGCTTGTGAAATTTTACTGGATTTGAGCTTGTAAATTTCACTAGCTTTCAACTTAAGAATTTCACTGGATTAGCTGGTGAAATTGCACTAGGTTTGAGCTCTCGTAAATTTCATTAGTTTTCAACTCATGAATTTGACTAGCTTTCAAAAAAATACATGGGCTATTTGGACGGCTTGGGAAATGAAAATTTAGGATGGCCGGATTTTTGAATATTAAATCAAGCTCGATTATTAATGAGCCGAATTTGAGTATGTACAAGGCCGAGTTCCGGCATTTGTTATTCCATTATCTACCAAAATAGGCAAATACAAGGAGAGCATTAAGCAGAAAAAATATGGGTAGTAATGAGTCCTTCCCTTGTTGTTATTATTTTTTTGGTAATTTATAAAATTAAACTAGAGACGATACAAAGTTTTTGCTTTATGGCTGCAAAACAATCGAGTTGTTGTTGCAAGCACCTCGAGACTCGGCTTATTCATAGAGGTTCGTTTAGTTATGAACTAATGTCGGCTTGTTAAGAGCTTGACTCATATACAGACAAGGTGCGTTTGAACTCATGTTTTAGGTTTGTTTAGTTAACGAGCCGAGTTCGAATGCTACCAGGCTCGGTGCGTTTGCAGCCATACCTCCCTGAATTACGCGTTTTAGTGTATATTATTTCCTTTTAAACTAGAGCTTTGTTAGACCTATTTTGTATTCAAATCGATCTTATTTTAGTTATTCTTATGCTTTGTAGGAATCAACTAAGATTTGTTAAATAAATTAGAATCCAAAGAATAAAGACTACTCCATAAACAATAAACGTGGAGCAAGTGGCCAAGTGTGCTAGATGAGGAGCAAGTGGCAAAGCACCGTAAACGTGGAGCAAGTGGCCAAGTGTGCACCGTACAATCATTTCCTAGTGTAGTGGGCCGAAATCTAACAACATGACTGGGGCTCGGTTGAAGAGCCCAGGAGGTTATGAGCCCAAACGGACCTCTGGACCAACCAGGGAACAAAACACCATGGGCCGACCGAGCGTGGCCCATCCGAGACAAACCGGTATCTCGGCCGGTAGATCACCAACTGAACGAGCTATTCGAAACGGATCATGTCCGAGATGGCTCGGAGGGATAATCCGAGATCTCGGTGACGACCCTTGTGATGTCACCAGAGGCGGTTAACGCTCGTAACAAACTGGGGAAGGCCCATGTGCATGGGACAGCTGTACCTACGTCAGCATGATGACACCCGAGACGGTTACACTACGTGTCCAACCGTGATTGGAGGATACGAACATGCGATGCATGCAGGTCTGGCTCGTGACGCTCGGTGACATCATCCGAGCCAAACTGACCGATCTGCCCCTGTACTTGGGTAGCCTATAAATACGAAGCAACGAAGCCCTAAAAAAGGGGATAGACAACAATTTTCTCTCTCCACAATTATATTCTCAATCCGCTTTTGTTCTTCGATCACTTACTTGATCGTCGGAGTGCCTTCCCTGGCCACTCTTCGGCCAGGTTGGGTGCTGACGACGGGTGTTCAGTGTGCAGGGGCTCACTGCGGGTCTCACTCTCCATTCATCCGCTGCTCACTCGGGTCAGAACTGCTAGAAGAGACTCAATGGATTTTTGAGGACACCACACCTAGCTTTCCAATTTTACGATCAATCAGCACCTCCATTATGCATGATCCTGAAAACCCTAAAGGGAATAGTTACAACTTACAATACACATCCGTAAAAAGTGTGTATTATATGTATCTATTGTATGGTTTATACTGTGCCACCTTATTGACAATCATAACATGTTTTCAGTAACTTTTCAACAATATGATTCGTAATATTTTTTTATAATTTATGACATTTGGTGCTTCTCGTAACTTTCATACAATAAAATTGTAATTTTTACTAATAATTCATAATTTTTATAGGGATGCATATGATACACACCAAAATAGAACGTGTGTACTGTAGCCTTCCCCCTACCTGTACTACCCCATTATCTCTTCTCATTTCCCCACATTTTCTCCAACGACTTTCTTTCTCTTTTTTTTTTAATCCGTTCTTTTACTCACTCCTACGTCTCTGAGGCAACAGGAGGAGAAAATAGCGAAGGGGGCTCGGCTGACCACTTCCCTTGTGCTCCCTTTTGTCAATTAGAATTTCTTCTTTTGTAATTAGTGAACAATCTTCACCAAGACTAGTACATGTAAGCTGATTTGTTTAAATGCATTTCCCTAAAGTTATTATTAGTCGTAGTCGTTATTTTCTTTATGAGTATTTTAGGCTAGGTTAATTGCTAAGGTTAGGATGAATTACTTGTGTAAATTTCTATACTATTTATGTGGCTTAACTTCTCCAAATAAATAGTAGCATATTTCAATCAATTAAAATTCTTCTTGTTCATTTGCCTATTTTGCACCGAATCATTAGAATTGGATTTTTATTGTGCTTCGTTGGATTCAGTTTATGATTTTTTGTAGATAACAGATGTGTTTTGACAGATTCAATGAATGTTTTGATTCTATATTTTTGTTTGGCAAAAGAAGAATTAGTTTAATAAAGCTACGAAAAGATAGAGTTGTCAAGATTATATTCACAATAAAAGAGCATTCCCGCTAGCTTATTTTGAAGAGAAATTAGAAGAATTAAGAAGCATAAATATTATAGATATTGCACATGTAATGGATTCAGATACCCTAGAGTTTTTTTTTTACGTGTTTAAATCCATCTTTTATATTTGGGTAAATTTTACTTACCTCCATTGATATTTCTGACAAATCCAGGAACCTCCCTTGACGTTACTTTAAAGTTAACGGTGTTTACTTTTTGCATAAAATAACCGTAGTACTATTAATATATATTCTCCACCTTAAATTTTTTTTTTAAATAGAGTTAAAATGTTTTTCAAAAAAATTAAACCATTTTTCATTTTAAAAATTATTTTTTAAACGGAAAATGTGTCAAAGAGAATTTTTTTTCAAGAAAACTTCTCTTTGATTTTTTTTTTTTGTTGAAAATAGTGTTTTGTAGGGGAAAAAAAACCTAGTTTGAAAATAGTTTATTAAACAGTTTTTTTTTAAAAAAAATTTTACTATGTTCAAAACTTCATTTTATTAATGGTTTACTAAAAGCTTTTTTTTTATCCAAAAAATGTTTTCAAAAAATGACATTTCACATTTCAAAACACGTTTTAAAAAAACTTTTTTCAAAATACATATTTTTTTTCCCTCGAAAAAGTATTTTCAACAAAAAAAATTTAAAAGTAATTTTTTTGAAAAGAATTCTCTTCAATACTTTTTTTTTATAAACTGTTTTTTGAAAAATGAAGAACGGTTTAATTTTTTTAAGGTGGAGAATATATACTCAGCGTACTACGGTCGTTTTACGCAAAAAGTTATCACCGTTAACCTTAAAGTAATGGCAAGGGATGTATGTGACAATTAGTTTGAAAAGTAAGGTTGGACAGTAAAATTTCAAAAAGTATGGGGGAGGTCTCTGTATTTGTCAAAAAACTCAGGGGAGCTACGTGACATTTACCCTTTATAATTTTAAGTTTTTTTTATCACTATTATAATTTTAAGTTTGCCTCTTAACAATTTGAACTGTATATCATTGAACTAGTTTAGGAAGTATATCATTTCAACCAATAAGAGTGAGAGTTTTGCTCACCCTCAAAATTAAATTCCTAAATAGACACAACATTGGCTTATTGACATTTTTGGTCCCCAAATTTTCAATTGCGCAATTTTGGTCCCCAACGTTTGAAATTTGTGTTATTTTGATCCCTACTCCTCACGCCGTTACTCATATCCATCAAATTGAGGGGCAAAAGG